>JARQOD010000006.1:180242927-180364154 GCA_033576555.1 Oophaga sylvatica
CTAGACCATGCAGTTTTTTGTTTTGGGGGGTCGAGCTAAATTTCTGAATTTCAAAAATACTGTAAGTTTTTTTTGCCTTAAAGCCTAAGTCCTCAGGTAACGCGCACAGCAGTTCAAATTGTCTTCTCTCCTGCCGGGTCCCAGGATTGGGCTTTTTTCCTGACACCGGGGGACCCGTTTTAGTAATGTTGATGATTTTTTCGGCTTGGGGTATTGTACGATGAATAATGTCACTGATCAGCTGGAAAACCTTGTTGGCTTAAATTAGGGGTTGAGGCCCTGAGTTGTACATCAGAAATCCGAAAGTGGGCAGTTCGACCAATGGAATGATGATGCTTTGGGCAGCCCTTTTTCGGAAGGGTCTGTCAGAGAATGTAAAAGATGTTTGGTGGGTTTCCCGCTCCCTTGGTCTCAATGATTCTTGCATTAGCGATTCAAATTGACAGAATTTGCGTCAGCGTAGGTTTGCGTGAATGGTGTTGCCTTGGAACCACTTTGACACATGCGTGTGATGGGTGGCTTCTGGGACAGCGTCATGGTTTCGAAAAGCAATGGGTTATGTTTTACTGTGGTGATGCCTCTATGCTATTTCAGTCTGCCCAAGCGGGGAAGTTTTGCCGCTCAGTTGTTTGGGTAGTGTTCAGATAAATTTCGTTGACGTTACCCTGTTTTGCTCCCTGCCAATTTCTGCTCGGCTTTTGTTGTTCGGGGCAGTTTAACCGGGATTTTGATTTTGCTAAACGTTTTGGGTTTCCCTTGACCCCTCGGAAGTCTATTCCCCTACTGGGGATTGTTCTACCTCTTGGCTGAAATAAACCCCAGTTCTCACTCAGGTGAAAATGAGGGTTGAACCTGATCATCGGGAGTTGCAAATTTTTGGGCTGTTAATCTGCATGCATTATTGCTAGGTTTCCCTTGGTTGCAGTCTCATAATCCTGTTTTGGTTGGAATTGTGTCTGTGACCATTGGGGTGCCAATGTGTTAATGCCAACACCCTGTTTTTTCTGCCTCTCCCCAGTCAGGATGTTCCTACTTTTTGACTGATTTTTTGATGTTTTAGCGAAAGTAAATCTGAACCTTGCCCCCCATAGGAGCTAGACTGCGTATTGAATAGTGCTGGTGTAAATTCCCTAAAGGTGCCCTTTTTAATTGTCGTACTGAAATGACGCTATGCGGTCTTATATCAAGGGTCTTGGGAAGGGTCATTCAGACCATCCCTTAACCTCTTGGGGTGGGCCCGGTTTTTTCTTTGGGGCCAAAAAGGTGGTTCTTAGGCCTTGTATTGTTTATCGTCTCTTGAACAATATCACTGTGAAATATCAATATCCGTTACCCTTGATTTCTGACCTGTTTTCCGGGTGAAACATGTACTTGGTTTACCAAGCTTGACCTCGGGGGGCGTATAACTTTATTCGCTTAAGCACGGGGATGAATGGAAACGGCGTTTAATACCCCAGAGGGGCATTTTGGTACCTTGTGATGCCCTTTGGGCTTATAATGCCCTTCCGTCTTCCAGTCCTTCATGAAGACATTTTCAGGGATTTTGTGGATAAATTTCTGATTGTTTTTTGGTTTATCTTGATTTTTTTCCAATGATGGGATTCATGTGAAACATGTTCGGACTGTGTTCCAGATTTTTGGAAGAAGCTCTGTATGTGAAGGGATTCAAAGTGTTTTTGGCGTAAGAATTCATTTCTGGGATTCATTTTGTCTCCATCTGTTATTGAAAAGGACCCGGTCAAGGTTCGGCCATTTGATTGGGTCCAACCTACTTCATTAAAGGCTCTTCAGGATTCTTGGGTTTTCCAATTTTTATCGAAATTTTTGGTAATTCTCTGTTATTGTTAAACCATTGATGATTTACCAAAAAGGGTTCTGATGTGGTAAATTTTTTGCCTCTGAGGCGTTCGCATTTCAGGAACTTAAACAGAGATTCCTTCTGCCCGTTTATTCGGCGCCTGATGTTTCTCTGCCATTTTCAGGTGGAGGTTGATGCCTCTGAAATTGGGGCAGGTGCGTTTTGGTCCCAAAGAGATCCTGAGACCTCTAAAAGTAACCCTTGTGCTTTTTTCTCTCGAAAATTTTCTCCAAACTGAACGTAATTATGACGTGGGTAATCGGGAGTTATTGGCCATGAAGGGGCTTTTGAAGAGTGGAGACATTGGCTGGAGGGAGCCAAACATCAGGTGGTGGTCCTCACGGACCATAAGAATCGGTTTATCTGGAATCAGCCAAGCGACTTAATCCTAGACAGCCAGGTGGGCCTTGTTTTTTCACACAGTTTTAATTTTGTGGTTTCCTTTCTTTCTGGCACAAGAATGTTAAGGCGGATGCCCTCTCGAGGAGTTTCCTTGCGGGACCTCCTGAGTTATCTGATCCTGTTGTTATTTTGAAAGAGGGTGTATGTTCTTTCCGCCATCTCTCCCAATTTGAGACTGGCTCTGGAGGGGTGTCAGGAGGATAAACCCGAGTGCTGCCCTGTTGGGAAATTGTTTGTCCCAGACCAGTGGAAGAAGAGTGTGATGTCTGAGATTCATTGTTGCGTTGGCCGGTCATCCCGGAATTTTTGGTACCAGAGACTTGGTGGTCGGTCCTTTTGGTGGCCTACTTTGTCTCGTTGACGTCAGGGAGTTTTGTGCAGCCTGTGGGACTTGCTCTCGCTCCCAAGCCTGCTCTCGTTCTAGTGGTTTGTTGATGCCATTGCCTGTGCCCAAGAGACCATGGACCCATATCTCTATGGATTTTATTTCCGACCTCCCTGTTTCTCAGAGAATGACCGTTATCTGGGTGATTTGTGATAGGTTTTTCCAAGATGATACATCTTGTTGCCTTTACCTAAGTTGCCTTCCTCTCCGAATTGGTGCCTTTGTTCCTTCAGCACGTGGTTCGGTTACACGGCATTCCTGAGAACATTGTGTTGATAGAGGAGTCCAGTTTGTTTCCAGATTTTGGAGGACTTTTGTTCTAAACTGGTGTTCAATTGTCTTTCTCTCTGCTTTTCATCCTCAGCACAATGGACAAAACTGAGAGAAACAAACCAGACATTGGAGACTTATCTGAGATGCTTTGTGTCTGCTGATCAAGATGACTGGGTCTCTTTTTTGGCTGAGTTTGCTCTTAATTATAGGGCAAGCTCTGCCACTTTGATGTCTCCATTTTTCTGCATTTTGGGTTTCACCCTCGATTTTCTTCGGGACAGACGGAGGCTTCTGTCTGTGGGTGTTGACTTGTTGTGGAGGTATGCAGCAGATTTGGGACCAGGTTAGTGGAGAGGTTGTCCCTCTCTCAGGAGAGGCCCAGCGGTTTGCCAACCGGCATAGGACTGATGGTCCTGGTTTAAAGTGGGGGACTTGGTCTGGTTGTCCTCAAGATATATCCCTATGAGAGTTGCATCTCCTAAGTTTAAGCCTAGGTTCATTGGACCTTATAAGATCATGGAGATTCTTAATCTGTTTCCTTCGTTTACTTCTTCCAGGGACATTAAGATCCATAACGTGTTCAACAAGTCCTTATTGTAGAGGTTTGTCGAGCCAGTGGTTCCTATGGTGACCCTGTTTTTTGGTTGAGGGCAAATGGAGTATGTGGTTGAGAAAATATTGGATTCTCGTTTTTCTAGACGGAGAGCTCCAGTATTTGGTTAAGTGGAGAGGGTTTTGGTCAGGAGGACATTCTTGGGTGTTTGCTTCGGACAATCATGCTAGGGACTGATCCGTTCGTATCACAGAGCTCATATGACCGACCTGGTTGCACAAATGAGGGTTCAGTGACCCCTCCTCAAGGGGGGGGTACTGTTATGAATGTTTTAAAAATGAATTCTGGCAGAAGTCCCTCTGGTGGTTACAAAACAGTACTGAACCATTCAATGAGGTATTGGCAATCAGGAATTACAGATGGGTGGATATAAGGAGGTTTCCCCCCCTCATGGTTGCCGGTGATCAATTGTTCTGTCTCAAGTTGTTTCCTGGTTCACTTGGAAGCTTGCTGAGTCTTGCTCTTCTCCTGCTCTCAGATAAGATATTTTCTGTTGTTTTGTTTTTGTGCTTGCCATTTGCATTTTTCTTGCATTTCTGTGAGGTTGGCCAGGTTCCCCCTCCTCGGGGGGGTTGGTCTCCTCTCGGTTCCTCTGGAGCCACTGTTTTTGTTCATTTGCCTTTTCCAGTTTTTTCTGTGGCTGCGGCTTAGTTTTGTTATCACAAGAACTAATTTAGGTGGTAATGTCGTGTGATCTCAGGTTTTTTTTGCAATTAGTAGCGTTGGTTTTTTTGAGGGTTTTTTGGAATTGCAGTAAGTATCCTTCCTATCCTTTCTGTCTAGGCAGATTGGGCCCCAACGTTTGCTCAATACTATTTTCTGTCTGTGTCTGTTTTTCCTCTGTTAACCGCCATTAATGTTTGGTGGCTTCCTATGTTCTTGGGGATTGCTCCGGGGCAGATAAGCTTTCCTTTCCTCTTTCTAATCTTTAGGTGTAGTTAGCCTCTCACGTGTGACGAGGCGTCTAGGACCAACGTAGGAACGCTCACGGCTGCCTTTAGTTGTGGTGGTTTCAGGGTACTGCAATCTAGTAGATTCCAAACTCTCTGGGTTATTGCCGTTTTTGCCTGCTCTCCTCAGCTACCAAAACATAACAGGGCTGAGCGCGGGAAAGGCAAACTTGGGGGGAATGTGAATACAGGCAAGACGAAGGTTGACTCCCTCTCCTCAACTACCTCCCCTGACGCCAGCCTTTTGCAAACTGACCGACTCTTACATCCATTACCGGGGTGCCCTCCACGAACCTGGCCATAACGTGCAGTGCAGCAGACGTCCATCTTTTCCTGAACGTTGTGAAACCGCGCAAGGCCTTGTCGCTCCTGTGGCCTGTGCGGCGTTGTGCTCCCGGTGTACTGCATCACTCCCGAGGAACCAGCAGAAGGAACTGCATCCACGCATCAAGGGAACCAAGATCAGCGGACCCAAGGCCAACAGATCCGATACTTTGGCACGGTCAGGAGACAGTGCATCTCGTTTTTTCGCAGCAGAGCCAGAGACTTTGTTCACGGATTGCGACGTCGTTGGCAGTTGTTCCAACCGTCCCCCAACAAGAACTCCAATCGATAGTCATTACCTTCTTTTCTCACCTTTTTCATTTTGTTTATTGTGTATCTGTTTATGTGACTTCAGTACTTTCCTGGTGTGTTATTTGCCCAATCATCTCCCTGTGTGGAGGCTTCTCCAAAATTCTTATCAGTAATTGTTTAAGTAAATTCTTGTTAACCTTTCTCTGCCTCCGTTCTTTAGTGCATCGACGAATCTTTACAGGTGCACCCATTTGTTGCAGACATGCAGATATGCAAAGAATTTACAGACCCAGAATGTATGTGTCAGCTCCTTGTGTGTTTAAACTAAACCCTGTGGTTACACTATACTTATATATCATGAGTTACAGAGAACCACATTTTACAGTGATTATGCACTAAGCTAGCGGGACAACGAGGGTTCACGTGGCAAGATTGGTTTGGATTTGAAATGTTTTGCCAATTGACTTGGTGACCAATGATTCCCCATATGAATGTTTATATTTCTGTATTGGTAAAATGCAGTGAATACAAAAGTTGAAGACCACTATAGGTTTAGAAAGAGTCACAGCTAAGGCAAGGGTTAAAGTGCCCCTGTCACTGTTTTGGCCCTTATACGATGTGGCCAACACCTTTCAGGTCTTATCTACAGCATTCTTATAATGCTGTAGATAAGCCCCCGATTCGACCTGCAAGATAAGAAAAATAAGTTTTATTATGCTCATTCTGGTGGGGTGGTCTGCTGTGGTCCGGTCGGTGGGTGTGCAGGTCCAGGTCCGGCGCCTCCCATCTTTTTGCGACTCTGCTCTCTTACTTGCTCCTCTCTCCCGGCATGGGCGTACTTCTCTGCCCTGTTGAGGGGAAAGGTCAGAGAAGCCAGCACCTGTGCACTGCAGTACTTTGCTCTGCCCTCAACAGAGTAGTATGCCTGCGCAGAAGCGCGATACCGGGAGCGAGGAAGCAAGCAGGAGGGCGGCGTTTTCTGGAATATGGGAGGTGCCGGACCCAGACTGCGACACCCCTCTGACCGGACCACATCGGACCGCCCCCCCTGGTGAGTATTAATAAAACTTATTTTTTGATCTTTCAGGTCTGACCCGGGGCTTATCTACAGCATTATTGAATGCTGCAGATAAGCCCTGAAAGGCGGTCGCCGCATCTTATACTGGCCAAAACAGCTGACAGGTTCGCTTTACAAGGTGATCGAAGACAAGCATGCCTGTAGCAAAACTGTATGATTATACAGACTCAACAAGTTCTATGTCCTAGTTTTATGCGTTGTGAGACAGTGAAGGAATATGTGTTGAATGGGGTGGGACTTTCACCTAGGATAAGGGAAATGTGTGGCTTTGTAAACCTAGTGGTAGAGAAAGGTCACTACACCTCACATTCAACACACAGTTGCAGCTCAGGCCTGAAATCACTCAGGTGTTAATTAGGGACCAGAAGTAGGTGTCTGCAAACACAATCTGAGAGCTGTCTTTAGCCTGGACACAGGGAGGTGTCCTGGCACCCTGGAAGCAGTCTCCAGGATTGAGAGCTGTCTTTAGCCTGGACACAGGGAGGTGTCCTGGCACATGGAAGCAGTCTCCAGGATTGCGAGCTGTCTTTAGCCTGGACACAGGGAGGTGTCCTGGCACATGGAAGCAGTCTCCAGGATTGCGAGCTGTCTTTAGCCTGGACACAGGGAGGTGTCCTGGGCACATGGAAGCAGTCTCCAGGATTGGGAGCTGTCTTTAGTCTGGACACAGGGTGGTGTCCTGGCACAAAGAAGCAGTCTCCAGGATTGGGGGGTACGTCTCCAGGAGTGTGAGCTATCTCAGTCGGGTGCAGGAGGTACCCCGGAAACAGGAGTAGTCTCAGTGAGAATCCGTGCGAATAGCGGCCCGAATAGGAGTGGATCTCTCCTCAGTCTGGACGTGGGATGTGCCTTCAGACACAAGGAGGAGTATCTGTGAAATCCATACTGGTAACATATATGATATGTGTTGTTTGGGCCAGGCTGGTAGAGCCGGGACCCGGGTAGACAGGGCAATCGATCTATGTGTAATTAGTGGCTAACAAGCCAGTTTTTCTGTTTATGATTTGTTTTATGTTTGCTGTGGACTTTAATAAAGCTGGTTGCGGCCAGTTTTACACCAGAACTGCTGTCTGAATGAACGGTTTTTCATGCCATTCTGTCCTACCCAGACAGCGGGTCCTAGAGTTAAATCCCCTTTGGGAAAGTTTACAATTGGCGGAGAATGCTGGGGCAGCGCAGTGGCTGATACAGTTAGTGCTGGAGTTTTGCATGCAGCACAGAGGCTTAGAGACAGCAATAAAGGTGAAGTCTGTTGAAATAGCAACAGAGGAAAAAAAAAAAGTGTGTCAGCAGAAAGTCTGTTTGGAGCAGTCTTGGAGAGTCAGTGGCCCTGATAGGGTCTGCAGAGAGAAAATGTATGCACAGCAAAGCTGAACTTGTTGTGAAAATGACTGTGGAATGTGCAGTAGCAAAAGAAAAGTCTGTGGAGCAGTCTTAAAGAGACAGTAGCCCTAATAGACTTTGCAAAGAAAAAAAAAAAAAAAGTGTCTGCACAGCAGAGCTGAAAATTTTCTATGGAGAGACTGCAGAGTGTGTATGTCTTGAGTGAAGACTGCCGTTGTTAAGACAGAGAAGTCTGACAGCATGGAGGCGCTGTTTGAACAAATGGCGCAAGTTATTGTGCAACATAAGACTGCCGTGGTTGAGACAGATAAGTCCGGCAGTATGGAGGAGCTCATTGAGTACCTGGTGCAGGCCCGGGGAGCATGGAGCTGCAGCACCAGCAGTGCATGCAGCAGTACCAGCAGCAAATCCTGCAGCAGCAGCAGGAGAATAACCGGTGTTGGAGCAGATTGCAGCTCTCAGCACCTCGTCCCAGAGTAATGTTGTGAAGGCACCTGACTTGTCCGCTGTAAAGAAGGCGGTAAGACGGTCCCTGAAAAAGATGACACCTCGTGATGATGTGGAGGTGTATCTCACTAGATTTGAGGAACTGGCAGAGAAGGAGAATCTGCCCCTATCTGAGTGGGCCATGTTGGTCGCACCTATCTGATTGGAGTGCCCAGGTGGCCTATGCTGACCTGAGCGAGCAGGACAGCCAAGACTATGCCAAGCTGAAAGCGGAGATTCGTACCCGGCTGGGTGTTACGGTGACAGCCCGTGCCAGGGAAGTTCGTGACTGGAGATACAGTTGGGAGTCTGCAGTCAGCAAACCTGATTATGGAGTGGAAAAGGTGATAGTGGACCGCTACACCCGAGCACGTCCTCCTGAGGTACAGCCGTTGAGAGGTCATCACTTCGGAGTTCCCGGACGCTGAACTCTCGCGGTAAGAGCGTTCCAGCTATAGGGGACATATGGGAGGGTGATTGTGGTGGACAGTGTTGGAGATGTCGTGAAATTGCAGCCAACTGTCCAATAGAGGGGGAGCCTATGTGCCGTGATGTTGGCAGGTCCCTCTCTCTCTGCGCAGAACCGGTGTGTGTGACCACTGCAGCGAAGAGACTGGACCACAGGTGTTCCGGTGGTTGTAAGTGAATGCCCAGCACAGGCCCTTTAGACTCAGAGAGTCCAGTGACTTCCGTATGTGACTTTCCCCGATCTGAGGAGCTCTGGGGGAGAAATGTTTCTGATGGACAGTGTGATGAAGCTCCTACTGAGGGTGCGCAGTCCCGAGGGGCGGAACACAATGCTAGTGGGACGTTAAATTTATGTGATAATGATGATGATGATAATGATGATGATGATGATGATCATGATAATGATGATGACCATGATATGCTGATGCTGATGATGATCATGATAGTGATGATGATACTGATCATAGTCATGATAATGATATTGATAATAATGATGACTGTGATAGTGATGAAATTCCTTTGCAGGTGATGTTGGGAGACGAGGATGGTGGTTCTCGGGAACCGAGTGTCCCTGACTTGCCTGTGTCCTGTGACAATTTTGAGAGTGGCAGTAGCGAGACCCCTCTCTTAAAACGGCCCAGGAAAATAGGGATGTTCTAAATGAGGTTTCCCAAGAGCCTGGCTCTGAGGAGAGGTTTCTTCATGTTGCCATAACACTGAAGTCCAGGGAGAGGTAGTGAGCCAGCTCCTAGTACCTGAGCTATATAGAAGCATAGTGCTGGGGTTGTCACATAGTCACATACTTGAGGGACCAGATGGTGAAGTTAATGTTGTGGATGACATGTTAACTAAGGTTCAGATCAGGATGTGAAGGAGAATGAATTGTATACTCTTGAAAGTGAGCGGGATGTGAATGAAATGAATTATATAACCCTGACAGTGAGCAGGATATGAATGAAAATGAAGGGTATAGCCCTGACAGTGAGCCAGATGTGACTGAAGAAGTGGAGTATGGGATGGACGGTGGGGCTTCTGGGCGTGTCTTGCCAGAAGAGCCTGAAAGTGGGGAACTGGAGAAAAGTGAAAAGCCCCCTATACCTTCTGTGATAGTTGGTGACACATGGTCAGTGCACCAGGGACAGGAGGTACGTGAGTTTCTGAGGAAGAGTCAGCAGAAGTGTTCTGATGTGTCGGGTCGTACTTCTCTGGCCAGGCACTATATCGAAAATGAGCCGGCCCTAAGGTCAAGATGAAACCGTGTAGGATACCCGAGGCCCGCAGAGAGTATAGGCCTGGGGGGTACAGGGTAGTGCGGATGCTTCAGATGAAGAGAAAGTTGATGTTGGCTATGACTCAGGTGACGATACAAATGACAGTGGTGAAGATGAAGCTGATGAGGGCCATGACTGGTCCAGAGTTCACTGTCTCTGTTGGATTGTTGGCCAGCCCTCCGGTCTGGATGACCAGCCCTCCAGTCTGGAGAAGAGGGAGGGGATATGTGAGACAGTGAAGGAATATGTGTTGAATGGGGTGTACATTTCACCTAGGTATAAGGGAAATGTGTGGCTTTGTAAACCTAGTGGTAGAGAAAGGTCACTACACCTCACATTCAACACACAGTTGCAGCTCAGGCCTGAAATCACTCAGGTGTTAATTAGGAGACCAGAAGTAGGTGTCTGCAAACACAATCTGAGAGCTGTCTTTAGCCTGGACACAGGGAGGTGTCCTGGCACATGGAAGCAGTCTCCAGGATTGAGAGCTGTCTTTAGCCTGGACACAGGGAGGTGTCCTGGCACATGGAAGCAGTCTCCAGGATTGCGAGCTGTCTTTAGCCTGGACACAGGGAGGTGTCCTGGCACATGGAAGCAGTCTCCAGGATTGCGAGCTGTCTTTAGCCTGGACACAGGGAGGTGTCCTGGCACATGGAAGCAGTCTCCAGGATTGGGAGCTGTCTTTAGTCTGGACACAGGGAGGTGTCCTGGCACAAAGAAGCAGTCTCCAGGATTGGGAGTACGTCTCCAGGAGTGTGAGCTATCTCAGTCGGGGTGCAGGAGGTACCCCGGACACAGGAGTAGTCTCAGTGAGAATCCGTGCGAATTAGCGGCTGAATAGGAGTGGATCTCTCTCAAGTCTGGACGTGGGATGTGCCTTCAGACACAAGGAGGAGTATCTGTGAAACTCCATACTGGTAACATATATGATATGTGTTGTGTTGGGCCAGGCTGGTAGAGCCGGGACCCGGGTAGACAGGGCAATCGATCTATGTGTAATTAGTGGCTAGACAAGCCCAGGTTTTCTGTTTATGATTTGTTTTATCTGTTTGCTGTGGACTTTAATAAAGCTGGTTGCGGCCAGTTTTTACACCAGAACTGCTGTCTGAATGAACGGTTTTCATGCCATTCTGTCTACCCAGACAGCGATCCTAGAGTTAAATCCCCTGGAAATGTTACAGCGTGTAAAGGTAGTCAGCATGACAGTTCATCAAACATGATGCCCAGTATGCTTATGTAGTAGGCTACATTGCTCGAAAAGGTAACAATGTCCACAACTTTAAGCACTGTCAACCGTGTCTTACAGTGATTGCTACAGTACTGAGTCTTAATAAGGCGAGTTTTGGTTTACCAGAATTCAATTTCAACCTAGGATCAGATTAATATTGATATTAGATCAGTTGTTCCGACATGCCAAATATATTTTATTAAGCGGTATGTAGGTGTAAAATAGAACCTTCCATTCCGTGCTGGAAACAAATGTGTGTTAAGTACATCAAAATACATCAAATACATTTACCAGCGTGTAAAAGGAAAACATGCTTCGTGCCCTGTGGTTTCATTGCTGCAAGAGATCCACAACATTCTTAGTCAATGTTTTTTAGTTTGTAATGTACTTTATTGGGACTGTAGTGCCTATATGCCAGGCAATCCACTGTAGAAAATTGGCTCATTGCTAACGTTAGATGCCACATCTTCAGTGCGTAATGAACTTAGATCAGCTCAGAGGAGCAACTCAAATTTCCTGGGATCCAGTGCAAGAACTATAACAATGTCACCCACCTATCATGGGCTGATACTCGTTATGTTGCATAAGGACACTTGAGCCGACCACAGTCACCAAAGCCCAGATGTCCCTGCTACATCTGTACCTACAAGAGATATATACCCCTGGATCAGCCCTTTTATAAATATACATGCTCAGATCAGCCAAAAGCACATGTATATTGCTAAAGAGACATGAATAAGCTTATAGTAGAAATTATATTAATAAATCCTTATTAATATAGACGTTATAAAGAAAGGGTGTTGTAGAAAATTAACATGCCCAATCCGTGTCCATGTTTCCCTGAGAGCAGTCATTCATTGCAGTGTTATTACCTTACCGTAACATAAGAGTGTTACATTACAAACTATTCCTATGTGCAAGGATCAAATTCTGTGGCAGACTACAGGTTTGCTATCCTGTAAAGATTAAATACTGTAAAGTTTTGGCCACCATTTACATAGAGAACAAAACCCATCAGGGCCACAGAGGAATGCCGCATAAGCTCTACATGCAGGACCACAATATTAGAATATACTCCACTAAAACCAAATACCTCCACAAAAAGGCACCCTGGCATACCTCGAAGAATACTGGCGATACAGAGTGCGGGATCTATGGTCGTCTATGAATGCAGTACTATTACTCATAGGACAGTATGGACGAGCCCTGATATGGTCGGGTGTGCAAGCTGTTCCTTACACTTAGTTTTATAGTGAAAAAAAATATATATGACTTTCATTAACATTTTACAATGGAGAACAATTGAAAAAAAATACCACGTCTCAAGAATGATACATTTGAGGAAAAAAACAGTAGAAAGCACCAAATTGTAAAATAAATGCAGCAAAAACGCACTTTGTTCATATCTTCCTAACACAGTCATCATTTTCCCCCGCAAAATACATACACTAAAGGCACAAGAAACTAGTCACCAATGCTATTTAATGAATTTATGGCTACTTTACAGTCATGGCCAAAAGTTTTGAGAATGACACAAATATTAATTTTTACAAAGTCTACTGTTTCAGTTTTTCTAATGGCAATTAGCATATACTCCAGAATGTTATAAAAAGTGATCAGCTTAACAGCAATTACTTGCAAAGTCAATATTTGGCTAGAAAATGAACTTTATCCCCCAAAACACATTTCAACATCATTGCAGCCCTGCCTTAAAAGGACCAGCTAACCTCTTTTCAGTGATTGCTCCATTAACACAGGTGTGGGTGTTGATGAGGACATGGCTGGAGATCAATCTGTCATCATTAAGTAAGAATGACACCACTGGACACTTTAAAAGGAGGCTGGTGCTTGGCATCATTGTTTCTCTTCTGTTAACCATGGTTATCTCTAAAGAAACACGTGCAGTCATCATTGCAATGCACAAAAATGGAAGAGTTTTGCAGCTAGAAAGATTGCACCTCAGTCAACAATCTATCGCATCATCAAGAACTTCAAGGCGAGAGGTTCCATTGTTGCCAAAAAGGCTCCAGGGCGCCCAAGAAAGACCAGCAAGCGCCAGGACCGTCTCTTAAAAGTGTTTCAGCTGCGGGATCGGGCTACCAGCAGTGCAGAGCTTGCTCAGGAATGGCAGCAGGCAGGTGTGAGTGCATCTGCACGCACTGTGAGGCGGAGACTCTTGGAGCAAGGCCTGGTCTCAAGGAGGGCAGCAAAGAAGCCACTTCTCTCCAGAAAAAACATCATGGACAGACTGATATTCTGCAAAAGGTACAGGCAGTGGACTGCTGAGGACTGGGGTAAAGTTATTTTCTCTGATGAATCCCCTTTTCGATTGTTTGGGACATCAGGAAAACGCCTCATTCGGAGAAGACAAGGTGAGCGCTACCACCAGTCTTGTCTCATGCCAACTGTTAAGCATCCTGAAACCATTCATGTGTGGGGTTGCTTCTCAGCCAAGGGAATCGCTCTCTCACAGTCTTGCCTAAAAACACAGCCATGAATAAAGAATGGTACCAGAATGTCCTCCAAGAGCAACTTCTCACAACCCTCCAAGAGCAGTTTGGCGATCAACAATGCCTTTTCCAGCATGATGGAGCACCTTGCCATAAAGCAAAGGTGATAACTAAATGGCTCAGGGAACAAAACATAGAGATTTTGGGTCCATGGCCTGGAAACTCCCCAGATCTTAATCCATTGAGAACTTGTGGTCAATCATCAAGAGACGGGTGGACAAACAAAAACCTGAAAATTCTGACAAAATGAAAGCATTGATTGTGCAAGAATGGACTGCTATCAGTCAGGATTTGGTCCAGAAGTTGATTGAGAGCATGCCAGGGAGAATTGCAGAGGTCCTGAAGAAGAAGGGTCAACACTGCAAATATTGACTTGCTGCATTAACTCATTCTAACTGTCAATATAAGCTTTTGTTACTCATATGTTTGCAATTATATTTCTGTCTGTGATAAAAACATCTGTCAAACACACATAAAAACCAGAGGGCAGCAGATCATGTGAAAATATAATATTTGTGTCATTCTCAAAACTTTTGGCCATGACTGTACATGATTAATTTGAAATTCCAAAATACTCTAAGAGATTTTACTACGTATAAATCTAACTAGTATTGCTAGGTTCAGATGTTTTCCAGATACAAGAGTTCGATTAAGCGTAGTGTCTTGAAAATAATGTTTTAGTTTCAACAAAACATTGACTAATTTTTCCTCTCATCTGCAGAAAATAACCTTTGACATTCATTTTCCCATTCCTGTTACCAGATACCGAGTAGCTGACATATCCGGTGATATACAGTAATTATGATAAAAGCTTTATAATATAAATCAGCACATTGATCATCCACTCTGAAAAATTGTCAATATACAAGCACGATGCAAGAAAACTGCATTCCATAAAAGATAAAAACATATTTCTCTTTGTTTTGTCTAAAACTACAGTAGTCTCAAAAAAATAGTTGGTGCAATGGCTTTGTCTGAATAAAGTGCTGCCATTCCCAAGATAAAGACACTTTGAGTCAAGCAATTAAATAGCTAAATAAATGAATCAGCAGAGCAGAAGTGGCAAATTTAATTACTGCTTAGCACTAGGAAGGGGAACTAATTATGGGGTTCATGAACCACATGTCACTTTGTCTCCCAAACCATGTGTTTTGATTATTCTGGATCAGGCGCTGTAATGTAGCAACAACTAGCAGCAGACATTAAGAACTGTTCAGGCAAGAATGGAACCGGGCCATTGGTAAAGTGTAACGATACACGTATTTCTGCGCAAACATAAATGACATTTGACAATATATACAACTAAATATTATAGTAACATGTTTGATTTCTGTATATCTGTGGTAAGCAGTGAAGAAAAAAGTAGATATTTTAACATATAAACTATACGAATATAACAGCATCATGAAATATTAGACTAATTCTCTCCAATAAATTTGCCATGTCTTCTCAGAATTTACTCATAATCACGTATGTCAGAACCTTACAAAGAATAATATTACAATTCATTGGTGCTAATTAAAAGAGCAAGGCTGTAACAACTTTCCATTCATTTTCATATGAAAGAGAGCAGATGTCACCCTTAATGCATGATGTACAATTGTATGCTCATTGCCAAAGAAAGTGAGAATAGTCAAAAATATTCTTCAACTACATAAGCAGCAACAGAGTAAAATACAATAATGTTGGCCCCCTCAAAAATAATGTGGCTGAAGTGGTGGAAGAGTATGATGGAAAGGCAAATCTAATAACTGCCTCTTCTACAATATTTAAACCGACAAACTGAGAAAAATGACATATTTAAGGATACCATAAATTCTTACTTGCCTAACCCATGAAGATATGTGGCACATCCTCAAAAACACTAAAATAAACAAAATAAACAAATCTGAATGGCATACATCCCAGAGGACTGCAGGGACTAAGTGATAGATCATTATTTCAAAAATTCAACTATCCTGTAATATTAGTGTCTGTACTACAAGACATGGTGCATAGTAAGTGTGGTGCAAAAATATTTAAAAAGGAGTTGTGAAGGAAACCCCGATTCCTTCCACGTCACCAATGTGATGCAACTACACAGTCACAGTTCTCCGGTGCCCCTTTGTCACTCAGTCAGTAAGGGAACTGCACCTAGAGCAAATGGCCGCCGGGGAGGATGTCCTGTTACCCACTGGGTATTTTAAGATTCGTAATCAGAGTAAAAGCATCAGCCCAAAATTAATTTTATGGTTTAATTGCCTTAAGGGCGCACTAGATAATTACAGAAATATACAGTAAGCTATACAAAGGAATTACAGTGGATTTGCAATCAGAGTAAAATATAGCAATAATGTACAAGGCTTAGAGGTATTAGCTAGAGGTCAATATTACCAGGCTGTAGGTTGCATGTGGACACCGGGAGCTCTGCGAACCACAGGTAAGAATCTTAGTTGCTGGACAGTCCCCAAAACGTGTGCCACTGCTCCCTTGGCAGATCTGTCCCATGTTCCTTCTTAGATCTTCATCGTCTTGTTCTTCTGTGTGAATAGAGAGAGTCTTCCATCCGCTCACAGTTCTTAAACCTGCTAGGTCCCTCCCTTCGGTGTCTGAGTGTGGGCTAATAATCTCCACCCTTAGCTCCCTGCAGAATTTATTCCCAATATCTATGAAAGGGGTTAACTTTCTCCAGGACGATCGGATCAGGACACAAGAGGTACCAGCGAATGCAGTTTGTTTTGCCTGTCACGTGTAGATCAAACATGGCCCGATTGGCCCTCCACCACGACCCAATCTCTATATCTCAGGTCCCCGAGCCATCACAGACTCGGAAGTCGCACTGTCAGATGCCTGAGGTCTGCAGGATCATGCAGATATTTATTATGAGTCTGTACCTTGAAAGATGTGCTCATAATTCATAATCCTAGAAAGGAGTCGTAGTGGCTGGGAGAGACAATGGATGTGTTTTCTGTGTCTAGCTGACAGGTATAATCTAATTGAAGCCCCCAGGCATCTCCAGTCCCCATGCTGGCGTGGCTCCGTACTAAAGCTTTGAAGTCCTGTTTTGGGCCTGATCTTCTTAGCATACTAAAGACCTCTACCTTCACAGTAGAGACTAAACCCTGTTGTCTTCAATATGCATACAGGCCATGGGGGTTAGGAGCAGTTAGCTGCCTGTGGCTCTGTGAACAGACAAAATGGCAGCTGGGACAGGCCAGGCTCAGTCATGAGGCGAGCATTAGGCCCATATCTAAGATGGTGGCTGTTCCTTCATCACAGGGTTCAAAATCTGAGCCTAGAAATCATAGGTAGGTAAGTTTAACCAATATGATGGGCAAAATCAATGAGGGTTTTCAAAGAGCTGCTATCCTGGAGTATCTCAATGAAAAAAATCACATCCCAGCATTAAAATCGATTTGTCATGAATTGGTCTCTATCTAATCTTTTCAAAGGTAGTCGATACAGTGCCACATAAAAGGTTGGTACATAAAATGAGAGTTGTGGGACCAGAGGATAATGTGTGAAATTGGATTCATGACTTGCTCAGTGATAGGAAACAAAGGATTGAACACACTATGAATGGGCCATAGATAACAGTGAAGTATGTGAAGTACCACATGGGTCAGTATTGGGCCTTTTTCTTTTTAATATATTTCTTAATAAAAATTCAATATGTGCAGTGAATACTAAGTTCTGCAGAAGAATAATTTAATGTTACAGAGAGATGTGAGGAATTTTGAGGCTTTGGCTGTGAAATAAAAGTTAAAGGGAATTTGTCACCAGGTTTTCACTTTTTGAGAGTGCAATAATGTAGGAGCAGACACCTTGAAAACAGTGATGTGTCACTTACTGGGCTGTGTTAAGCTGTTTCAATGCAATCAGTGTTTTATCAGCAGGAGAAAATCACTCCAGGACAACTGGCCTTCAGCATCCTCATTACTGATTAACAGCTCTCTGTCACTAAACAATGTACACAGAAAGCTGTGAAGTGGGCAGGGTTACACACAGCTCAACATCCGAACTCTGCAGAGAAAACTGACTATCATAACTGTTTCATCCGGTCAACCAAGCAATACATTGCTGGAATCAGGGTGTCTGTCCCTACCTCATGCTGCTGTCAGGTTTCATAGGAAAAACCTGCTGACAGATTCCCCGTAAATTGCAGATAAAAGTAAAGTCATACATTTGGGCCAAGGAAAAAGTATGCACAATTATGTACTAAATAGGCAAAACACTAGGTAAAACAGTCAGTGAAATAGACTTGGGTGTATAGTGGGGACAGAAAACTCAACTTTAGTGGCCAGTGTCAGGCAGCTGCCGCCAAAATAAATAAAATAATGGGATGCAGTAAAAGAGGCATAGATGCTCATGACGAGAACATAGTTGTGCCTCCATACAAGTCACTAGTGCAGTCACATCATTTTGGTCCCCAGTGTATAAGAGGACATAGCTGAACTAGAGTTGGTGCAGAGAAGAGAAACCAAGGTTATTAAGGCAATGAGTGAACTGAAATACCAAATTAGGGTGAAATCTACTGGCTAACACGGTACAAAGATATACATCTTTACTGTATCGAAATAGGGTGATAAACTTAGGGTTATCCAGTTTTGAAAAATTAGGGGCGATTTTATTCCTATGTTCAAAAATATAAATGATCTTTCTAATAATCTGGTGAAACCCATGGCCGGAATGATAACAATAGGGCATCCTCTACGTCTAGTGGAAAGAAGGTTAAATCATAATCACAGACACTGATTCTTTTCTGTGCAAGCAATGAGATTCTGGAACTCTCTGCCATATCAAATTGTAAGGGACAACTTTATGTCTTTAATAACCCCTCCCAACTGAGAAATTTTCCATTTTTTGAGCTTTAATTTTTTCTTCCTCTTCTTCCAAGAGCCATAACTTTTTGTTTTTCCATCAATATAGCCATGTGAGGTATTTTGTGAGAAGAGTTGTACTTTTGAATGACACTAACCATTTTTATCAAGTGACGTACTGGAAAATGGGATAAAAATTCAGAGTGCAGCAAAATGGCGAAAAAAGCTCAATTTCACAATTTTTTTTTATTTACAGCATTCAGTATATAAAATATAATGACCTATAAATATAATTCTCTGAGTCAGTATGATTACAAAGATACAAAGGTAACAGAGATGCATTTTTTTTTATTTAAATGGTGAACAAAAAAAATTGTATGTGTGCCTATTTACACAGAATTGTAATATTTTCAATTTTTGGGTAATGGCGCCATGTGAAGACTTGTTTTTTGCACCCTGAACTTACATTTTTATTGACATAATTTTGGGGAAGATGCAATGTTTTCATCGCCTTTTAGTGTTTGATTTTTTTTCTCGTTACACCATTTACCGATCACCATCATGGCAACCCATTGGCACCTCGTGATCACGCTGCGGGGATGCCAATTGGCTATAGTAGTGTGCCCCATGGGACATGTGCTATAAATGCCACTGTCACAGATTGACAGCGACATTCAGCAAGATAACAGCATTAGGTGTAGCTCTGCTCCACTCATGGCTGTTAGAGGTAGATGATGGATGAATTACTGAGTCCACACCAAAATCAGGGAGCTGGCATATCACACTCCAGTATGTCATATTTTGGTAAGGGGTTAATAAATTTAACAATACAGCCTATGGATATTAGACCCTATGATGGGAGGATGATCCAAGGAACTAGTCACATTTCGACTCAGGAAGGATTTTTTCTCCTAATTAGGGGTAATTAGTTTGTGCCTCATAGGGGCTTTGCCTCCCTCTGGATCAACATACTGGGTTATAAGCTGAGCACTTGTGTTTTCTGTCAACCTTGAATCTATAAAACTATGTGAGCAGATTTCATGATTATCTTTAATATTCTGGTTTACCTTTACACATTCACCAAATATCATCTAGGTAAGTTATCTAGTAAGTTATTTGAGATTTTTTAGCTTTTGGTTGGATTTAAGTTCGGAAGTCTGTAAATGATTTGGTATATTTCCCTTAATCTAGCTATCACACTTGCCCTTATAGAATCAATAGTGAAGTCAATGAGAATTAATTTACTCTGTGAAGGATGAAAAAAATAATGAGAAGATGCAAGGAAAAATCTGAAACCTTGAGGTGGTAACCAACACTGCCTTGGAAATAACAATTCATGTATTATACATGGAATACAGCACTGATATATCTACATATTACACAGCAACTGAGGAGCTCTATGACATTGACATGAAGAAATAGGAATCTCAAGACTATATATCCATAGATGCTTTGAGAGGTTTTTAAAGAGGACTTGTCACTAGGTTAGAAGTGGCCAGTTTTTGCCTTTCATTCCCATTACTCCCCTATGTATTCTGCTTGTTTTTTATTTTAAATCTGCCTTACAGCTTCAGAGATAAGTGCTACTTTTTATAATGTTAATCCAGAGGGCATGGCTCACAGTTTAACAATCCAGAGCAGCCTAAATACCCATCCTCAGAAAATCCTGAGAGCAACACCTCTTTGATAAAGACCATAATAGTTAGCACTATTACAAAGGCCCATATATCTGGAACCATATGTCAGATTCAAGAAAACAAATAAACTGTATACTCATGAAAATATTGTGAATAAAATAAGAACAAACACTGGCCATTTTTTACCTCCTGACAAGATCTCCCTCATTAAATGGGTTGTCTGGCCTTAGAGTACAAGTCTGCAGTCACTCTGTGTGTCACTTTATGTGACTGTAGACTACTGAATCCTCACATTGTATGCCCTGCTCCCTGTGAGGATTCTCAGGCTCCAGGAATGGATGTGTGATTGCAAGTATGTGACTTGCCAATATGCAGTTGTGGCGCCCCTGAGGGTTCAGTTGCCATAGAGATACCCAACTCGGAGGTGAGAGAGCACCACCCAGAACTCTAACTCCTGCACCCAACACAGACTATAGCAGCCAGGCACCCTGGACGTACCCTAAGGGAGGATGGTCTCATCCCAGGCTGGGTAGGAAAGAGTGCATGGGTGGTGGGTGGAGAAAGTAAGAAGGAGGGAAAGTGAAGCTTTAGAGAGTGGAAAATTGAGTTTAGTCAGACAGTCTTGGAGGAGACCTGGAGCTGGTAGCTGCTCGGCCCCAGACAGAGAATGTGAAAGTGAGGGAAGCATAGAAGGAAGCTTCTGGAAGGAAAGAAGGGGTCCTAGGGGCACGGATAGTGAGTGATCCATTCGTGGGGCCCGATCCAATTGTGGAGGGACCAGGTTGCAGAAGGGACTCGGCCCTAGCCTAGTGGAGAACTTTAAGACTCAGCTAGCAAGCCGACAGCTGTGACAACTTTAGGGATCACAGCCACAACCACAAGCATCTTCTCGGGAAGGAAAGCTATATAGAATCAAGGAAACGCCTGGGTCACCTTGTCCGACAGGATTCGCAGCTACCGGACTGGGACACTGCTTTGTGAGGTGCTGGGAAGGAAGTAGGAGCAGGGATCAGCACAGTGAGATGGCCAGTGAAAGGAACATATTGAGAGGAGTCCTGGAAAGGTGTATTCCAATCTACTGGGAGTTTGCTGAGCCCCTCACCTGGAGGACACAGTACCAAGTGGGCATCTGTGCTGCAGACAGAACTGTGAGTAAAGCCTTGGAAACTGCATCTGACTGTCTCCTCAAATTCTTCCTGCGGAACACACTCCACTCTGCTACATCTCCCAGCACCATTACTCTCTAAAACATCTATCTGCCCTGAGACAACAAGCTCTGCCTGTGGAGAGCTATGCCAACTCTGCTGCATCACACCATCAGTCTCAGAGGATCTGCACTTCAGCACTGGTCACCTCTGACCAGAAACCACAGGTGGCGTCACGAACATTATTACAAACTCTATTATCCCTTGTAAATATACCCCTTTGATTGGACGCCCAGGGCCACGGACGGGTCACTGCTGCCGTGACACATCCCTTTAAGACACCGGCCCAGTACTGAATACCCCACTGCCCTGGCGGGCGATCCAACTTGGTGTCACGAACAGGATATTGAAGCCCGGTATCGCCAGGTCCTGTGTGCCTACTTTGAACTGTCTGTTGTGCAATAGGAATTGATTAATGTGCTAGAGAATTTTGAAAATTGTGAAGGACTATCGCCATGTTTGCACCACGAGGCGCGCAGGGAGAGGAGAGGCGTGTCGTTGTGGGCGGGACCCCACAAGGTGGCGCGAAAAATATGTCCGCCCAATCTATGATGAGAACTTGTCTATCAGCAAGGGAGATCCACCTCCTGATTATAGATGGTGGGAAAAGGAGTAAAAAAAGTCCGCCCCAGAAGAAAAAGCGGGAACTCCTGCGAGTT
Source organism: Oophaga sylvatica (assembly GCA_033576555.1). NCBI lineage: Eukaryota > Metazoa > Chordata > Amphibia > Anura > Dendrobatidae > Oophaga > Oophaga sylvatica. The sequence continues at coordinate 180,264,670 of JARQOD010000006.1, forward strand.
GCGACACAAGAGCTGATTGACAAGATGGTGGCTGATGGTGACCAGGGGTGCAGAGGTGCAGAGGAAAGCTCCTTTCCCAGTCTGAAGCGAGAGGAAAACCACCAGTGGCCAAGGACCAGGCGCTGCTGGACCTGGAGATACCGGAGCTGAGCCGGCAGCTGCTGGGAGTCGAATCATCTGCACAAAGTCAATGGCGGGCCACGCTAAGCCGCAAGCTACTGCTGGGGCCACAACATTCTATCCGGCAGCCTGGTACTCCAGTCTCCGAGGGGGAAGAATCCAGCCCCGGAATGACCAGTGAGGCTGCAGACCCGGCCTCGGCAGATAAGAGTCGCTGCTTGGGCCGCTGCCTACGCCGCCACCTCGTGAACCCGGTAGGCCACGTGCGTCCCTGGACTGGGATCGACCATGCGGAATGGAAGATAAATTTGGACTCGTGCTGCAGCCGACGCCCGCAGAAGAGCAGGTGTATGCCGAGCGGGTAGTATATTGCTGGTCTCATCTGGGGACGGAGCTCATGGGATTTCCGGGCCAGCAAGAAGAAAGCAGAGAGCTGGAGGTCCTGAGCTGGGCTGAATACGATAAGCAGTTCACCGACCGCTGGGAACAACAGGAGTGGGAGGAGCAGGCTCGGAGACAGGAGCAAACGGAGCGTGACCTGAAGGAAAAGCAACGGACCCGCAAGGTAAAGGTACAGACCGGGGACCGCTGACTGAAAGGGGGATGGGGGTTCATAAAAGAACCTCATCTATTGGCGGAGGTGTTCGTCAACAGGAGAGACGTAGAGGCTCACTTGATGGAAGGACACCCGGTCCGGGATCTCTATCCAGGAGACCTGGTAACATATACCCGGCACTGGGGTCTTAAAGACTGGTATGCCTTAAACGTACAAAGGTGCAAATCTGCCGTCTCTGAGCAGGGAGTTGCCAGAGAAACACCTCCAAAAACAGCCAGATCAGGTCAGGCTGGGACCCCTCCTCCCCCATGCAGGCTTGTCACTGTACCCGTACAGAGCATTGCTACTTAAACGCCCATGGCAGGACATGACTTAACCGTGCATGCCACTAGAAGACACCGTCTAATGGTAGCGCCAGGAGTGGCAACCATTTACGAATTTCCCTAGGAGGAGGAACAGGGGGCACCAGGTGCTGCTTCCAAGAAATATTGAACTAATGCGAAGAATGATTGTATATAGTTCTTTAAAGTTACTACCAGTTAACCCGGTAGGGTTTTTGGACAAGTTCATCCATTTCTAATCTTAAAAACTGTAAGATCACGAACAATGTGTGGGCCGAACTTTTATTGTATATAGTTTAGCACTTCTTAAGGTGCTTCCTCTTGGTTTTACTTGAAAACCTGTAGGGTGCGCTGACACCCTATAACACTGCACAACTGACCTCAGAATAAAAACCCATTTGGCGTGGCCGAAGTAGTGTTCCAAAGTGGAGAATAATTGTTGACTTGAAGCCCGCCAAGGCCTACGTGGAGGGTTTGTGAAGGGTCTCTCATGTTGCACTACAGAAAGAAAATTTGATTGAACTTGAATAAAGATGTTTGATTGCACTTGATTCGAAAATGTCTAATAGCACTTGAAGTTTTCATAAATTAATGTGAATATTTTGAAGAAAATTTTGATAGCACTTTTATAGTAAGAATTAAAAAGAAAGTTTACCAGTAGTAACTGTAAATAAATGCTAAAGAATGTTTTACTTAATAATGTCAGTATTAGCCTTGCTCATATTGCTTATTCGTTATTTATGCAACGTTCAAGAAAAAGTGCCTCCCATCAAGGGAAGATGTGTTTAACTGTTGTAATGCATTACCAAAAATTTTGCATGTTTCCTGTAACATCTGTTTACTTTGTTTCAGCCCGTGGATGTGCTGTGCTTAACAGCGGGGGTATGTGGTGCCCCTGAGGGTTCAGTCGCCACAGAGGTATTGCACCTCATCCAGAGGTGTGATACCCCACTCTCAGGTAAGGAAGGAGCACACCCAAGACTCTAACACCTGCACCCAACACAGACTATAGCAGCAGGGCACCCTGGACGTACCCTAAGGGAGGATAGTCTCATCCCAGGCTGGGTAGGAAAGAGTGCATTGGTGGTGGGTGGAGAAAGTAAGAAGGAGGGGGAGTGAAGCTTTAGAGAGCGGAAAAGTGAGTCTAGTCAGACAGTCTTGGAGGGGACCTGGAGCTGGTAGCAGCTCGGCCCCAGACAGAGAACGTGAAAGTGAGGGAAGCATAGAAGTAAGCTTCTGGAAGGAAAGAAGGGATCCTAGGGGCATGGATAGTGAGTGATCCCTCCGTGGGGCCCGATCCAATTGTGGAGGGACTAGGTCGCAGAAGGGACTCGGCCCCTAGCCTAGTGGAGAACTTTAAGACTCAGCTAGCAAGCCGACAGCTGTGACAACTTTATGGGTCACAGCCACAACCACAAGCATCTTCTCCGGGAAGGAAAGCTATATAGAATCAAGGAAACGCCTGGGTCACCTTGTCCGACAGGATTCGCAGCTACCGGACTGGGACACTGCTTTGTGAGGTGCTGGGAAGGAAGTAGGAGCAGGGATCAGCACAGTGAGATGGCCAGTGAAAGGAACATATTGAGAGGAGTCCTGGAAAGGTGTATCCCAATCTACCTGGGAGTTTGCTGAGCCCCTCACCTGGAGGACACAGTACCAAGCGGGCATCTGTGCTGCAGACAGAACTGCGAGTAAAGCCTTGGAAACTGCATCTGACTGTCTCCTCAAATTCTTCCTGCGGCACACACTCCATTCTGCTACATCTCCAGCACCATTACTCTCTAAAACATCTATCTGCCCTGAGACAACAAGCTCCGCCTGTGAAGAGCTATTCCAACTCTGCTGCATCACACCATCAGTCTCAGAGGATCTGCACTGCAGCGCTGGTCACCTCTGACCAGAAACCACAGGTGGCGTCACGAACACTATTACAAACTCTATTATCCCTGGTAAATATACCCCTTTGATTGGACGCCCAGGGCCACGGACCGGGTCACTGCTGCCATGACACATCGCTTTATAACACCGGCCTGGTACCGAGTACCCCACTGCCCTGGTGGGCGATCCACGGTCACCTGCTGACTAGACTTGCGTGGCCTCTCTCAATGCAGTGTATTGAGCGAGGATGGACTTGGAAGGTGTCCGGAAGTATGCAACTCTCATTCTTGAGGTCACATGACAGCCTGCTCCTGGCGTCGGCACAGGGGAATAATCACAGCTCGTAGTGCACATGTTCTGAGAATTCACACGTCTGTAGTCACATAGAGAGACTGCAGACTTGTACCCTAAAGGGTATGCCACACTAAGCGAGATCGCTAGCGAGATCGCTAACGAGATCGCTACTGCGCCACCATTTATGACGCAGTAGTGATCTCGTTAGCGACTTAGCTGTGTGTGACATGTAGCAGCGATGTGGCCCCTGCTGAGATGTCGCTGATCACTTATAAACGTTCTGAGCCGTTTTTTGGTCGTTGGTGTCATGCTGGTGAGCCTGAATCGCTGAGTGTGACACCCTTTATAAACGACTTCACCAGCGTCGCAGGTGGGACTAGGTTTTCCCAACGACCGCAGAGGTCGTTATACAGATCGCTGATGAGTTGTGTTTGGAATCACAGATCGCTGATGAGTTGTGTTTGGAATCTAACTAGCGATCACATAGCGATCGCACTAGCGATCTCGCCAGGTTAAGTCGTTGTCGTGATCGCTAGTGTGATCGCTAAGTGTGGCAGTGCCTTAAGGCAGGACCATCCCTGTAAGTTAGCTATAACTTTATGTGGTAGTCCTAGTTCCTAGACCTAAAAGAGTTGTGTGAATGTGCCATTTCTTTTCGGGCAAGCTGGTAATCCTTTATGTCATAGATAATGAAAATTATAGATAGCTTTGGCGAGTGTGATTGATAAAAATGGGATAGGAGAAAATGTTGGTTTGTGCACTGCCAATACTCATTTCCCATTCACAGTCTTTAAACACATTGCCAGTGTAGCTCCAAGCTGAGACCCTAAACTATATGAGACAGATTGGTTAGTAGGAATGTCCTGCATGACAAGCTCATGTAAATGTTATGCAGCTGGAGAACAGTAAACTCATGCAAATTCAGTGTTATGTTGTTTTATGTTATTAATGATAGAAAATTATGTGGATAAACTTTTTTAGTAACAGATGCTAAAATCTATGCACTTTGCTCAGTTTAGTTCACCTTGGATTACAGACCAGATATGGTCACGTACCATGAATCAATGGATTTCAAAGGGAACCTGCCAAGAATTCATGCTGTCCAAACTATGTGAATCAGAGTCCAGCTGCACAATTGCAGCCAGTTATATTTTCTCTGAAACACCCTGGCATTTCAGAGAAAATATTGCAGAAGACCTGGCTAATCCAATACAGCCTCTGGATAGATCCTCTAGCTATAGTTTCTCTGAAATGCTCCGATGAGCTCTGATTCATGCTGCCTGTTGTTTGGGCAGCATCAATCGCATGACACGTTCCCTTTAAACATTGCACAGGATGATAAACATGGTGCAGTTTTTCACATACTATTCCTCCCCCACTGCAATCATAGGAGCTGCTGAGTCAGAGAAGATCACCTTTCAATGTGAGGAAACTCAATATATTGACAATTTGTCAACTCTTATGCAAAATCCTTTCCTGTCCACCATGGATCATAAAATAAATGAAATCCACACAGAAATCCTAAGAAATGCAAACACTTCTACTTATTTCTGAAGTTTACAAAATCTTCTAATTGTCTTTAAGGCATTTACATTTCCTATATCTAACATTACTACCACCACTAGCTAAACATCCAAACAGAAGCCTAATATTGGGTGCCCGGAACTTTCTCCAGCTCCTACTTTCTGCATACCAATATGGCTCACATGCACATAAGTGTCCTTCAGAGTTTGTTTAATATGATCTAAAATTAATATAAGATAGAAGCAGTGAAATGACTGATTATTTTACCCTTTCCAATGCCTATATTCCATGCCGCTCTTCTCAGCCATAAGATGAGATATGTTTGGGTGGAAACAGCACAGTCTTCTTCAAACACCATATAGTCTCACACAACTTTCTGAAAAGTTTACAGAAATTTGAACACTTAAAAATACATGATTTGATAGTCTGTATATTTCAGACATATCCGACATAGGACAAACACAATCCCTTCACTTACTCTTTTTGGAATCAATTATTACACATCCTGTATTTCCGGCAGAAAACCTTTAGCCACAAGCCATATATAATATTGCATTACCTGAAGTTCAGCTGAGTCTTGATTCTGTGGGATCAGAAAAGAATCTGTGTCCTAGTATATAGAGTCATCACCACAAAGCTGTCCATCTCCTTTGGGATGATCTCGCAAATATGATATTAGGTTATTTCAGACAATCTCCCCAAAAGAATGAATGCCGCTGTTTATGCTCGAATGAAATAGCTCTTTCTCATGGCATTCATTTATATGCACACACTGCTCCTTCCCTGATCACCAGAGAAAATAAAAGGAGCCTGTGGAACATGGATGAGAAAGAATCAGCCCACTTGTGTCTTGTGAAATGCGAAATCTACAATTACAATTCATTCCTCCAGGCAGAGGAGCAAGTCTGTAACACCCTAAACATTGTCAGCGACGTGAACTGCACAATGCAATTACAGTTTAATACTGAGCAGCAAGTCGCCCCATAGATTGGCCGTGTTATCCTGCTCAAGGTGGGTGTCACGTATATTGCAAAGGAGATAGATATGCTTGTATCAATCTAATTTACCTGCATTGTCCTCCAGGGAGCCATACTATTAAACATCTGCTACTACAGGTCAAGAGTGCTAACTTCATTAGATTACTTTCTCCTGCATCCTTCCAGCCTCTCTAGAAGAAGGCAGACATGGGGGTCAGTGACACACAAAGGCAGAAGGCCTCCCTCATCACAGGCCGACAGAATGAACAACCGTGTTGTTACCAAACGCAAATGGATATTGGTGATGTTTGTTAGGGGAGCGCTCTAGTGAAATGAAAACAAGGCATTCATCCTTTGTGCTGAGATGATGCCAAAATTCTGCTCACTGGCAGCATGACACATACATATTTATATCAGGGGAACCATTCCTCTTGCCCAGAAGTATGCTTCGGTTTCTTATCTTAGCATTTCATTTTACATATCCTTGGATATTGTGTGCACATCTCATATCTGCCCTACTACCATGTTGCACCAACCATGCAATACAAAGTGACTATATACAGAAGTGTGATCCATCAATTTTAGAGATGAGCAGATGTCTTGAAGTGTGAAGGATTTGCTGAATTTTGCCCAAAAAGTCAATTTGCATCTATTAATCAGAGCGAGAGAGACCATAAGAGTAATACAAACTGTCAGTCCTGCACTCGGCTGTGCTCCACAGGAACCTGCTGATCTTTGATAGCTCAGGTACTTGCCATCGTAGTTCAAGGTATAATAATTGGCTTGATAAACTGGGATAGGTCATGTGATTTCATAACTTTGGAACATTATAGGGAAGCCGACTCGTCCATGCATAAAGTCATTAGGCTGCTGTCTAATGCTTCAGCAGTATGGGAAATGACGTCGGGAAAGTTTTTATTTGTGATCTTCATGAAATGAATCTCAAAATTTTAGAAATTATGTGACATTAAAATTTAACTCAAAGTTTATCCTCCACAGATCGATCCACTCATCTTTAGTCAACTTAACTTAGGAGTTATAATCATATAAGGAAATAACTACTAAAGCCTGATGCATATAGCAGAACTAGAGTACAGTATGGGTAGGAGGGGTATAGCAGCACGTGGAGATCTGCGCAGCTCAGTACTATGTATGCACATATCATTTGGTGCTCCATGAGTGCGGATTATCAGGGACATTGCTTCTACGTAGGTGAGAAAACCTGTACAAGAGTATATTCCCTTGTAGACCTCTTGCAGCACATATCTTAATACTACATAACACTTTGATAAATAACATTGACAGACCTTTGAATAATAATTTTAAAAGATACATTTATACAAGACACCTCTGAATTATTGTTACGATCACATGGGTATCACAGGTTATGATAACGTTATTTTCTAACATCTCAGTTTGTGTTTTTTCAACCTCTTTCTTTTTTCCCTCTATCACACTGGGGTTGGGAGTGAGACTTTGTAGGTAGACTTGAAAAAAAAACATAAAATATTGCTACGAATATTGTTGATGATGGAGCCGATCGGCACATTTCACTTTCCACAAAGGCTGAAATTCAGAAAGACATGAGCAGTATAAATTAACATGCAGCAGATCTTGAATCATGAGCTCTTGTGAAGTTACATTGTGGATTTTTTTGCTGTGTTTGTAAGTGTGGTAACGTATATGTGACGACAAGTTTATTCTTAATTATACCAGACATATATTCAGTAGGCCCTATTGTTCATAGGAGTCCAAACATTGACTCTTATTGTAGGTTGAATTTATGTTTGCTGATTTGTTGAATGGCTGCTGATTACCTATTGTATCAGCCCCGCCGGCTTATTGTTCTGGTATCCTTGAGGGACAAAGACACAGGTTAATTGAACAATCGATGTTTGTTAATATGTTGATTACCCATTGTATCAGTCCATGCAGCTTGTTGTTCTGTAAACATTGAAGGACAGCTGTGGTATAAAAAGGGACCTATCTCCTTCTACAGAAAGACTCTACAAAACAGCAGCCAGGGAAACATGACACCAACCAGAGGAATACAGATTTGATTCACTGCCCATCACTGAATGTATGGAGATGTTTGGGGAACCCCGATTTGGACAATCAGGTCACCTGGCCACATTCCTCAATGGACTCTGTCAGCTTCTTGCCACTACCTTCTCTTTGTGGGTGCCCACCAAAAGCGGGGTGGTACTGGTTGTGGTAGTTGGCCAGTGGAAGGGTGAAACTCTGTCATTTACCTAATTTTATGTACTTGCTGGGACTGTACTATATGTTATTGACTGTTGGTGATCCAATAAAGTATCACCTCATTGTGTTACCCTCCCCCTGTGTTGTCTGAGTAGTATTCTGCCCACGGGAAAAAATTGCTCATGTTAAGTGGGATGAGGCCTGGTCCATGCAATCTTTCTAAAGACAGTCAGGCCAGAGGATGAGAGCAACCACTGACCCTCGTGTCTCCACAGTATCTTTAGGCCATGTTCCCCTAAAATGTAACAGAAAATGGAGTGCGTTTAACGGTTCAAGCAAAGAGGATGTGATTTTGTGAAAACTTATACCCACTGTGCATTTAATGAAGCTGTGGAAAAATTCTTTTTATGTTTTTTAACTATAATCTTTTATATTCAGCCTGATTACATTAATAAAAAACTGTGTTTTTATTTGGAGAATCCTAGTGTATCTGCATTATAACAATGTATAAAAAAAGCGCTGCTGCAAATCTGCAACAAAAACACAATAAAACGCATTCATCAAAACAAGTTACCATTGTGAATTCTAGTGTAGACACCTTCAGAAAAAATGCCACATTTTCATACATGAGAACATTGACAGTCTTACTTTACACAAAATTTCTTGTTGCTGTTTTTTTCTGTCTTACAATAAAACTGAATTTGAAATATTTTTTTAAAATATTTTTTTTCTCATATATTTTCTTTCCTATGGAAAAGCCCTAAGCAAACTGCATGAAAAAACTGCCACACCCAGAACATGCTGCTTTATGAAAAATACACCAAGACCATGAAACACACAAGTGTGAAAAAATGTCACCAAAGTGCAATGGTTTGATGCGTTTAATATTATCCAACTGACTGTCCACATATTTTTAGTATAACAAAGCTGCAAAAATGCAGGTAAGGTGCCTTCAAAGATGTTGCATATTTGCAAGAACTGCTGTCTGTAAAACGACCCTAATATCGCATTTTATGGAGCTTTCCATTATTATTTTGTTGGATTCATATGGAATAAAACAGAAGCAAACCTTGCGTTTCTCCTTATATAAGATTGATGGCTTTCAGAGGTACAATGAGGCCACATGGCTCGCTCAGTACAACACTAAGTACATCTGCAGGAGGCTTTATTCGAAAACAGTGTGAGATAAAGCCCGGTGTATTGCAGGTAACCACTGAACCCACAGTTATGTAAAAAAAAAAGAAGTAATTCTGGGCTGTAAAAATGAAGGTATGGCACATTGCTTTATTCTTTGCTCTTGCTCTATGTGCTGCTAGAAATTTAGATATCAAATCGCTTTTTTAAACTAAGAAAAATCTGTTATTAGCAAACATAAGCAATGTGTCTGTCACTGCAATTACCGTAGTTGTTTTCTAGTCTTAATGATATCTGTATCACATACATCAATAGATATAGTACCACTGGGAGACCAGAAAAGCAGAATGTGTTTTTGGATTATTCTGCTGGCTGAATTTATTATGATTACAAATGTTGTGAAGCCAGCTCCGAACTGTAGGGGGTACAGAGAAAATACTATTGACTTTAACTGAGATTAATATAATTAACCATGCTAAACCAGAAATTGTACATGCAGTTGGATTGCCAGTTGAACCAAAGACATGAATGGTTCCTAAAACAAGGAAAAGTATGATTTATCAAGTTCTGGCTTTTTCTCTAACAAAATACTGTCTGTTAGGTGTTGACATAAGCATCTGGTTCAGCTGCACAGTGACCCATGGAAGAGTGAGAAAGGTCTGTGCCAATACTTATGCTGGTTGCACTGCATGTTACTGACTCAGGATGCTGCTATATACCTTGCTATATTGTTAAATTATTTGCTTTCTTAACCCTTTCACGGCATATGACATAACTGTACGTCATGTCTTGAAAGGGGTTCCTGCGAAATGACATCTAGCTACATTATGACGATCATGCAGGCACATAAGCTGATTCCGCACAATCGCAGCTGGGAGTTCAGTTTAAGTCATAGCTGATTTCCAGCTGTCCTGGCTGTTTAACTACCTAAATACCATGATCAATAGCTATTGCAGCATTTAGAAGGCTAGGAGAGGGAGGGGGCTAGGAGAGAGGGAGTTAACCATGTAATTTCATGTAGTTTGATATATGGTTTTCACTAACAATTACATGAGTGTATGTGTGCAAAATGTCATACATGTAGGGGTTAATTAAAGGTATAAATTTGTTGAAAAAAAATGAGTGGGCTCCCGTGCTATTTTCTCCACCAGACAGGGAAAGCCAGCGACTGAAGACAGATATTAGTAGCCCAGAGAGGGACCATTATTTTTATGTCCCCCTGGCTACTAACATCTGCCCCCAGCCACCCCAGAAAAGGCAAATCTATAATTAGATGCGCCCTTTCTGGCACTTAGCCCGTCTATTCCCATAGCCCTGTAGCGGTGGCTAATTGGTTAATAATGGTTTAAAGACACCTTGCTATTGGAAGGTGACTTTAAGCCAGGTTAATAATTGAGAGCTGTCAATTAGACATCTATCAATTATTAATCCTATTGTATGAAATAATAATAAAACACACACACTTTAATTAAAAATCATTTTAAAGAAATAAACACACAGTTTTTGACCATATTTTATTTTACTCGTATTCCTTCGATTCCCTTGTTCACCTGTAATAAAAATAAAATAATAAAGCAACATTATTCTTACTTATCCGGTGCTTACTCAGGTCCCACGCTGTAATCCTTCACCAAGGGTTAACTGGTTTACAGCAAGCAGCGCAGCTAATGCTGGCAGCTCAGCTGTAAGCCCCTGAATGAATGAGTTCCTCTCCCGGCCGACAGGAGAGGAAGTGATTAGCTGGGAAGCTTAATTGATTGCTTCCCAGGCTAATCAGTTCAGGTCAGCCGGGGACACCGCACAGCATCAGTGACGTCAGAGGGAGTCCCCGGTTGACCTGAACTGATTAGCCTGGGAAGCAATCAATTAAGCTTCCCACACTAATCACTTCCTCTCCTGTCGGCCGGAGAGGAACTCATTCATTCAGGGGCTTACAGCCGAGCTGCCAGCATTCGCTGCACTGCTTGCTGTAAACCAGTTAACCCTTTGTGGGACCTGACTGAACACCGGATAGGTAAGAATAATGTTGCTTTATTATTTTATTTTTATTACAGGTGAACAAGGGAATCGAAAGAATACGAGTAAAATAAAATATGGTCAAAAACTGTGTGTTTATTTCATTAAAATGATTATCTGTCTTCAGTTGCTGGCTTTCCCTGTCTGGTGGAGAAAATAGCGCGGGAGCCCACACATTTTTTTTTAACAAATTTACACTTTTAATTAACCCCTACATGTATGACATTTTGCACACAAACACTTATATAATTGTTAGTGAAAACCATATATTAAACTACATGAAATGACATGGTTAACTGTATGTAAACCATGTGTCATTTCATGTCAGGTTCTGTAATTTCACAAAAGCCGGCAATTGAATTAGCGGCTATTATACTATGTAAAAGTGTATGAACTATAAATATATATATATGTCACAATGACATGTATATATATATATATATATATATATATATGTATTCTATGTGGATATATCTATTCTCTATTTTGTGATGTAAAAACTGTCATTGGGATCCATTATATGTCGGTTTTGCAAGCCGGCGAGAAAATCTCGTCGTACGGATGCCATACGGATGACACACGGATGACACACGGATGTTTTGATGCGAGGAGATCGCCTCCTCGCATTGCAAACGGATTACATACGGATCACTTTTCTAGGCACTTTTCGGCGTATTACGGCCGTATAATACGGACCGATTTTTTATCGTTGTGTGTGACCCCAGCCCTATACTGCAAGGTAAATGGCTTAAAAAATAAAATAAAACCAATTCTTGAACTGCTGTTGTTCATTCTGCCTCCCAACGATCATAGTAAGACTTGGCTCACATTTATCCTGTACTCTATGCTGATCGCTTACACTATGGTCGTCATGATAACCTCTGAAATACGTGATTCACAGAAGATCACCAACAGAACAATCCCTATAATGAGACTGCTACAGTCATTTTGGACCCCAAATGCCCTGTGATCCAGCCATGCTCGTGTTTTTAGGCGTGACCAAAAGTGCAGTCGGCCACAGTTTTCTGCACCTCTAAAAAGCCAGACACCGTTGAACAAAAGCCAGAGTCCAGAGCCTGCCTCATTATTGAATGGATCTATCAGGGGTTCATCTAAGTCAAGTATTGCTGAGATTTAGATGGAAATCCTGATGTAAGGGGTCAGCATAGACACAAGATAAATGTGAACTGATCCAAAATTTTCTGTACACCAAACGAAACCAGTAAAAGCATTAATTCATCCCACAAAAAACAAGTCGCCAAGATCGGTCTCTTGGTAACAGAAATGTAGCGGAAATTCACACGTTACTGGTAGCGCAAAGGCTGTGGAAAAGTGACATTGCTTACACCAAAAGAAATCCAGCAAAATATGCGCTCCCCAATCCAAATGCCCCCCTCCCTTCTGAGCTCAACAGTGCACCTAAGCTGCAGTTAGCATCTACACGTTTGGCATTTCTGCAGCAATGAGAGCCCATGTAATTTACGAGTATGTGGCTCCAGAAGCAAAAGCTGGGCACAATGTATTGGGAACTACAATGCACTGGGCACTACACTGGCATATTTGCAATTTTCACTCTGCAACTTCAACTGCATGTTTGTTTCTGGAAAACATCCAAAGAGTCAAAATACCATAGAGTCACTACCCTTGTAGATGAATTCCCAGAGGGGTGTAGATTCCAATAAGGTGTCACTTGAGTGTGATTTTTTTCTGTTCTGGCACTTAGAGGCTCTGCAAATGGAGTCCGCTAACTATGATAGAGGAATCTGTGCTGAAAAAGTCAAATAGCGCTTCTTCCCTACTAAATCCTGTCATGTGGCCAAACAGTACTGTACAACCATAAATGGGGTATTTCCAAGGTTAGGAAAAATTGTCTGACAAACTCTGGGTCTTTTTTTTACCCATTTTCCTATGTAAAAATGAAAAATCTGCAGCTAAACCAGTATTTTAGTAATAAAAATTTAATTATTTTTTCTTCACCACCCAACGGTATAAAATTATGTGGCACGCCTGTGGTGTCAGTATCACTGTATCACTAGATGAATTCGCTAAGGAACGCAGTTTGGAAAATGGGTTCACTTATAGAGGGTTCTGCTCAGGGCCGGCGTCAGCACCCGCATACCCGGGCAAGTGTCGGGGCCCTGAGCAGGCGGGGGGCCCACTCACCGTCGGGCACCCAGGCGCCCTTTAGCGGATGAGAGCGGTACCAGCGCCGCCACAGGGCCCCCCCGCTTGCTCAGGGCCCCAGCAGCAGCTGGGCAATACTTACCTCTCCCCGTGCCTCCGCAGCTCCGGGCTCCAGGGGGCGCCTGCAGGTGAGATGTGAGGTGTATGTGTCTGTGTGTGTGTGTCTGTGTGTATCAGTGTGTGTGTATGTAGTGTGGTGCTTTGTGTGTGTGTATGTGAGAGAGTGCTGCGGTGCTCTCTGAGTGTGGTGCTGTATCTATGATGGAGGTGGGGGGAGGCAGTGATGGTGGTGAGGAGCCGGAGGCAATGATGATGATGATGGGGAGGCAATGATGATGATGTTGGGGAGGAAATGATGATGATGGGGAGGCAATGATGATGATCATGGGGAGGCAATGATGATGATGATGGGGAGTCTTTCCACAGTGCCCTTTCCTGAGCCGTAACAGCGCAGAACGCAGCACAGTGCAGAGGAGAGCTCCATATTTTGTATGGAGCATTATATGGGGACCAGTATCCTGTATGGAGCATTATTTGGGGTCCAATATTCTTTATAGAGCATTATATTTGGCCCATAATACTGTATGGAGAACTATGTGGTGCCCATAATATTGTATGGAGGACTGTACTGTCCAGTCTGTACTGTGCGCTGTGAGGATTTGGCGGTTTTTGAGCTATTGTACAATTTACAATAGATATCACTCATGTAATGGAAGAAGTGAAGTGTTTGGCATTGTATTATACCCATATTTCTCTGCAGTATCTGTGCATCATGAATTGTGGTCTGTGTTAAAGGGGCCCACTGAGACTCTTTTGCCCGGGGGCCAATAAAAACCTGGAGCCGGCCCTGGTTCTGCTGTTCTGGCACTTCAGGGGCTCTGGCAATGTGACATGACACCCACAATCCGTTCCAGCAAAATATGGTGTTCCTTCCCTTCAGAGCTTTGTATTGTGCCTGAAAAGTAGATACCCACAATATATGGGGTATTGGCGTAGTCAGAATAAATTGTGTAATAAACTATTTGGTCTATTTCCTCCTATTTCCACTTTTCAAAATTAAAAACTTGGGGCTAAATCATTTTAGTGGTAAAAATGTAATTATTTTTTCTTCACTGCCCAATGGTATAAACATTTTGTAACACATCTGTGGTGTTAATATGTTAACTGCACACGTAGATGAATTAATTGAAGGGTGTAGTTTGTAAAATGGGGTCACTTATGAGGTATGGAGCACATGGTCTGGTCACATGCACATGACCTTATCACAGGTCCTCAACAAACTCACAACCACCAGTGGGCGGTGTATGTGTGGTTAGCCAGTCCCACCCAGCTCAAAAGCTAATCCTGTATGCCACCCTAGAAAATGAACACAACTCTTATGGGATTACAAATCCCAGAACAACATTACTTTAGCTTACAGTGCAGAGGAGCTAAGTGACACATACTGCACCTTCCATTTACAACAATGCTGGGGACTGTTTTACCAGTCAAATCACGCCTCCATGCATATCTTGAGGAGCCTACACAGCGCCCCCTAGCTGTAGCATGTGTCACTACACCACACTATGTAAAAACCTGTTGTTCAAATGTTCAAGCTTTTAATCATTTCAGGTGACATAACTATTTTCTACTTTTGCATTTTTATTTTTTCCTCTTCTTCCAATAGTCATAACTTTTTCATATTTTTGTGTCGAGATAGCCATATGAGGGCTTGTTTTTTATGGGACAAGTAGTGCTTTTGAATGACATCTTTCATTTTATCATGTGATGTACTCAAAAGCAAGAAGAAAAATCAGAGTGCAGCAGAATTCTGAAATAAGTGCAATTTCACAATTGTTTTTTTTTATTTACCATATTAACTGTAGAGTAAAAAACACCTGGCAATATGTTTCTCTAGATCAGTACAATTAAGAACATACCAACTATGAATTTTTTTTGTTTATGTGACAAAAAAATATGGAAAAAAAAATTCCCATTTTCGGAGACTCATAATGTTTTCAATTTTTGGTCGATGGGGCTCCACTGATGCAAATACTCCAAAGGAGCAGCTCCTGCAAAAATTGTGAGTTATATACTCCAGTACTCCAAGGACTCTTTCTTATCCAAAAACACATGAGGGGGTGAAATGGTGAATCCCGATCATAATAATACCAGCACTTCCTCCAGTGGCTGGAGGTGCAAATTAACTCATCCCCCTACAGGAAAAAAGCAGGGGGTAAGAAGGAGAGTTTAATTGGTAATTATAACACATTTAAAAGCCATGCCTGCTGCAGTCAGGTGAAAACCCACATAGCCATTGTGTCGCTAGTCATGTGAAAAGGTGCGTTGATTGTAAAAGATCCATGATATTCCAGCAAAAACAGCAGATAGAACATAAAATGAGCTAAGTTCACTCGATGAGTATTTGGTGAACTTTTGATGTTGAAGATTTTTTGCATCGTTTCTGCACTAATTAGCTAAATTATTTTTTTCTACTGTAGATTTTGTCACATTTTAGAATGTCATGTTTTATATGATATTGCTTTGTTTTGGATACTTCTTGTTACTTAGCTTTGATAAAACTTTATTGATAAAGTCATACGTGGATTACATGCTTGTGTATTTTTTACATGTGGTTTTTCCTCATATTATTACGGTCAGACTGTCTCAGCCTAATTTTTCTCCTGACCTGAACTAACATCATCCTAGACATATGCCTTCTCATTATACCTACAGTAGGACATGACCTAAAGGGGTGGTCTGAAATTCAAATGGAGTTTCATGCTAAATTCCTATTTGATGCCATAATCTAAACTATTTTCTAATTTACTTGAATTAAAAATTCCATTTCTTCCCTCACTGAACTATCTAACAGTTTTTCTCTCTTTTTTTACTTCATTTTTCATGACTCTTCATTTGAGAATCTCATTGCATGCTGAGATACTTAAATGATGTGTTATCAAGGGGCAGATGCAGGGACTTTGGTAGTGACGACTGAAGATAAGGCAGTGGTGACAGAAGAAGTAAAAAGGTATGGCCCTCACTGAACCTGCTGTCACTTCTCCATTACCGCTACTAAAACAGGACATCATTAAGGGGCGGCAGTGAGAGAAGCTGTGGTACGTGGCCTCAGCACTTCCCCATGATGACTTCCTGTGTTATGGGGTGATGGAAGCTGTGGGGAAGTAACTTCACAGAAATCCTCCTGTGAAATCTCGTTTGTGTCTCCTCTCAAAGAAAAAGTTACAGGAATAAAATATAAAAAAAACAAACATAGGGAATAGCAGGATTGGGCAAATGGTAGGGAATTTTATAATAATGAAAAGTAAAAAAATGGTTAGGGCTTACAGATAAATATTTATAAAGTGTATCATTGGTATCGGAAGACTAGTTTAAGTTCTGTCAATGTCCAGCCTCCAACTGCACACAGGCATGCCCCAGATTGGGCATCACATTTGGGTGGGACCTAGGACAGTTCTGAATTTGCCAGTGTTAGTCTTTTTAAAGGGTGGGCCATTTATATGGATACACCTAAAAAAATGGGAATTATTGGTGACATCAACTTCCTGTTTGTGGCACATTAGTATATGGGAGGGGAAAACTTTTCAAGATGGGTGGTAACCATGGCGGCCATTTTGAAGTTGGCCAGTTTGGATCCAACTTTATTTTTTTCAATGGGAAGAGGGTCAGGTGACACATCAAACTTATTGAGAATTTTATGTGCTTGGTTTTAATGCAACTTTATTCTTTCATGAGTTATTTACAAGTTTATGACCACGTATAAAATGTGTTCAAAGTGCTGCACATTGTGTTGGATTGTCAATGCAACCCTCTTCTCCCACTTATGAAACACTGGTAGCAACACCACAGAAGAAATGCTAACACAGGCTTCCAGTATCCGTTGTTTCAGACACTGTACATCTTGTATCTGAAGGCAATTGTCTATGCTGTGAAGATACAAGATCATCACAGTTCATGACTTTCAAGGAAAGGGCAAGAATTAAGGAACATGTTTATAGTAATAATTAAATTTCTATACAAAGAGATTTAGAATAGACTTTAAGATATCACACTTGTCCATCAGCTCTTACAGGGTCTATGTTTTCCATATAAAAAACTAGGTCAAAGCCATGAGGAATAGGTTGGAGAATTGCCTGAAAGGGTATTTCAGCCAAAATTATTTCTCACTATCCACTGGTTAGGTAATTCATTCTAGTTTTATGGGGTTCCAACAGTTCATCTATTGTTTCCCCAGCTGCAAGACTATCACTAGGGGGAATTGTACAGAAGCGGCAGTCAAACATTTACCCTTTGTCTACATTTAAAGCTAAATAGTTCTGGGCAGCTAACTCTATATTTTGTTAGAAAGAAAAAAGAAGTGATTGACTCCAATCCGAGAAGTTGTCACTTGCGAGAGACACTAGGTTTAATAACCCTGTGTTCATTGAAATTTATTCACAGCAGACTATAGTCTGGAGGGCACATGTACAAAACTATTACTGGTTGTATATGACCATATGATAATGACAGTAGCCTACGAAAAGACACATGACCAAATGTTTTGTGAAAATCTTACAAATAATCTTTACTGAATATGAAGATACATAAAACATAATAAGGGGGAAATTGACACAAATTAATTAAAAACCATAAAAACATCCAATGGTAAGAGGTACTGATGTTTAAAAATAAGTAACTGCTATATCATGCACATATATATATACATCTCTGGCAAAAATTAAGAAACCACTGCAGTTTTATAAAAATTAGCTTCTCTAAATGTCTGACTGCCATTCCATTCCAGTATCAGTTGAATTCCAACCAGAGTACACCTCATTCTACTTAATGTGCTTCTGATTAGGTGATCACCTGAACCAAATCTTATTTAACGAAGGAAAGTATAAAAAACACTGCTGTAGTGTTCACAATCATCTTGCAATTGGACAAGCTGGATGGCAAAACAAGTGCAAGTAATATCTCAAAAGTAATAGGAATGAAAAAATAACTTTTAACCATGCCAAAGGAGTTGAAAAGTAAAGTCTTGAGTGAGGAAAAGAAGGGCTCAATTCTGACTTTACTAGCAGAGGGATACAGTGAGTGGCATGTTGCCTCTATCCTTAAAATTTCTAAGAAGGCAGTCCATTACAACAAGGTCAAGCAGCAAACATTGGGGACAACTAAGCTACAGACCAGCAGAGGGCAAAAAACGACTCTCCACTGGCCGGGATGACCGTCATCTTATTCGAATGTCACTCAGCAACCGCAGGATGACATCAAGTGACCTAAAAAAGGAATGGCAAATGATAGCTGGGGTGAAGTTAATGGCAAGAACAGTTCGTAACAGGCTCCTAGAGGCAGGGCTCAAGTCATGTAAAGTTAGAAAAAAACCTTTCAGGCTACGTGCACACATTGAGGATTCTTAGTGCTTTTGTCGCGGTTTTTCGCAGCGAAAATGCAGCGAAAACACAGCAAAAACGCTTACCCAACGCATATCATTATATCCTATGGGATTCCGCAATGATGTGCACATGCTACGCTTTTTTCCGCGATGAAATCGCATTGCGGAAAAAAAAGCAGCATGCTCATTCTTTTTCCAGAATCGCGGCGATTACGCCACCATAGGAATGCATTGAACCGCTTACTTTCCGCATGTGGCTATGCCCACCATGCGCAAAGTAAGCGGTTCATGTGCGGATGGTACCCAAGGTCTGGAGGAGAGGAGACTCTCCTCCAGGCCCTGGGTACCATAACCCGTGAAAACAATAATTAAAATAAAAAATAATGATATATTCTCACTTTCCGGCGGCCCCCGCAGCCTTCCCGCCTTTCAGCGACGCTCACGGCCAATCCCGTTCCAAGTAATGCATTGCGAGAATCACCCCAGATGACGTAGCGGTCTCGCGTGATGCTACGTCATCTGGGGTCATTGTCGTTATGTATCCTTGGGAACGGGATTGGCCGGGAGCGTCGCTGAGGACCAGGAAGGCTGCGGGGGCCACCTGAAGGTGAGAATAGCACGATTTATTATTTTTTTTATTATTTTTACATTAGATCTTTTTACTATTGATGCGGCATAGGCAGCATCAATAGTAAAAAGTTGGTCACACTTGTCAAACACTATGTTTGACTCGTTTGACCAACCTGTCAATCAGTTTTCCAAGTGATGCTACAGATCGCTTGGAAAACGCTAGCATTCTGCAAGCTAAGATTATGCTTGCAAAACGCTAGTTTTTAGTGGGAATACGCATACCAATAAAAATGCATATTTCCCGCGGCAGGGAGGTGCGGGATTGCTGCGGAAATTACCGTGGCAATTCCGCAACGTGTGCACTTAGCCTAATCAATCAGATGCAAAGGAGACCCAGGCTGAAGTTTGCCAAAGACCATAAGCATTGGACCATAGAGGACTGGAGTAAGGTAATCTTCTCTGATAAGTCTAATTTTCAGTTTTGACCAACATCTGGTCATCTAACAGTTAGACAGAGACCTGGAGAGGTGTACAAGCCACAGTGTCTTGCACCCACTGTGAAATTTGGTGGAGGATCGGTGATGATCTGGGGATGCTTCAGCAAGGCTGGAATTGGGCAGGTTATTCTTTGCGAAGGACGTATGAATCAAGCCGCATACAAGGTTATCCTGGAAAAACAGTTGATTCTTTCTGCTCAGGCAATGTTCCCCAACTCTGAGGACTGTCTTTTCCAGCAGGACAATGCGCCATGCCACACAGCTAGGTCAATCAATGTGTGGATGAAGGACCACCATATCAAATCCCTGTCATGGCCAGTCCAATCTCCAGACCTGAATCCCATTTAAAACTTCTGGAATGTAATCAATCAGGAGGAAATTGGATAGTCACAAGCCATCAAACAAAGAAGAACTGCTTACATTTTTGTACCAGGAGTGGCATAAGGTCACCCAAAAGCATTGTGAAAGACTGGTGGAAAGCATGCCAAGACACATGAAAGCTGTGATTAAAAATCATGGTTATTCCTCAAAATATTGATTTCTGAATTCTTCCTGAGTTAACCCCTTAACGACCGCCGATAAGCCTTTTAACGGCGGTCATTAAGGGTACTTAAACCACAGTGCCGTTAATTAACGGCGCTGTGGAAAAAGTGAATAGCGCCCCCCAGAGGCCGAGACCCCAGAGAACATGAATTGGGTCGGTTTTTACCGACCCCATGTTGCGATCGCCGTTATTAACCCTATAACGGCGATCGCAACAACAAAAAAAAAAATCTGATGTGCCATTTAATTTCTCTGTCCTTTGATGTCATCGGACATCAGAGGACAGAAAAAAAGGGTCCCCGATCCCCCCCTTGTGGCCCCCAATATGCCCCTTGTGGCCCCCGGGCCTACGTGCCTCCTCCGGTGGGCGCCGCCATCTTGAATGGCGGGCGCATGCTCAGTGCGCCCGCCGCGATCTGCCGGGGGGGTGGGCAATTTTCTCTGGGGTCTCGGCTGCCGAGGGTAGCCGAGACCCCAGAGAACATGATCCGGGTCAGTAGTTACTGACCCCAATGTCGTGATTGCCATTATACTGAGTATAACGGCGACCGCAAAAAAAAAAAGATTTCTCTCCCCTCTGATGTGATCGCACATCAAAGGGGAGAGAATTAGGGTCCCCAGGTCCCCCGATCCCACCCCCCTGTACCTCCCAGTGTCCCCCGTCCTCCGGCAGGCCCCAGGCTCCCGGGTCTTCTTCCTGTAAAAAAAAATGGCGGGCGCACTGGCGGCAGATTCAAAGAAATTTTCATTCATTCTCCTAAAAGTACATTTTGATCATTGTAATAAACTATCACAGTGATCAAAATAAAAAAAACTACATAACCCGACCCTTTATCACCCCCTTAGTTAGGAACATATAATAAAATATAGAAATTATATTTATTTTCATTTTTCCGTTAAGGTTAGGGTTAGGGCTAGGGTTAGGGTTAGGGCTAGGGCTAGGGTTATAATTAGGGTTAGGCTGGGTTCATACTGCGTTATGGCAGTCCGTTAGATGGACTGCATTACACCGCGGTATAACGTGTTGTAATGCAGTCCGTTAACGCTGCCATTCACCCCCATTTGAGGGTGCATCGCGACGCATGCCGTAAAGCGACGTGCCATCATTCAGTGACGGAGCCTCAGATGCGGGCTGCAGCGCCTGGGCTCCGTCACCGCTAGCGCAGATGAATCATCTGCTGATTCCTCTGCGCTAGTGGGTATAGCACAACGCGATTGCGTTATGCTATACCGTTACCAGCCCGTCAACGCTATGTGAACCTAGCCTTAGGGTTAGGGTTATAATTAGGGTTAGGGTTACAATTAGGGTTAGGGTTACAATTAGGGTTAGGGCTACAATTAGGGTTAGGGTTACAATTAGGGTTGGAATTAGGCTTGGGATTAGGGTTAGGATTAGGGTTAGGGTTGGGATTAGGGTTAGGGGTGTGTTGGGGTTAGGGTTGGAGCTAGAATTGAGGGTTTTCCACTATTTAGGCACATCAGGGGGTCTCCAAACACGACGTGGCGTTCAAAAAGTCAAATGGCGCTCCCTCCTTTCCGAGCCCTGCCGTGCGCCCAAACAGTGGTTTACCCCAGCATATGGGGTATCAGCGTACTCAGGACAAATTGCACACCAATTTTGGGGTTCTAATTTCTCTTGTTACCCTTGGGAAAATAAAAAATAGCTGGCTAAAAAAATCATTTTTGAGGAAAAAATTTTTTTTTTATTTTCACGGCTCTGCGTTTATAAATTTCTGTGAAGCACTTTGGGGTTCAAAGTGCTCACCACACATCTAGATAAGTTCCTTAGGGGGTCTTGTTTCCAAAATGGGGTCACTTGTGGGGGTTTGCCACTGTTTAGGCACATCTGGGGCACTGCAAACGGAACATGACCCCCATCAACGTCTGCATTCCAAAACGTTGTTACTTCCTTTCCAAGCCCTGCTGTGCGCCCAAACAGTCCCCCCCACCCACATATTTGGTATCAGTGTACTCAGGACAAATTGGACAACAACTTTTGGGGTCCTATTTCCTTGTGAAAAGTCAAACATTTGGGACTAAAAAATCATTTTTGTGGAAAATTGTTTTTTGTTTTTTTTTCACACCCAGGCATTATAAACTTTTGTGAAACACTTGGGGGTTCAAAGTGCTCACCACAGATCTAGATAAGTTACTTACGGGGTCTAATTTCCAAAATGGGGTCACTTGTGGGGGTTTTACACTGTTTAGGCACATCTGGGGCACTGCAAACGGAACATGACCCCCATCAACGTCTGCATTCCAAAACGTTATTACTTCCTTTCCATGCCCTGCTGTGCGCCCAAACAGTCCGCCCCCACATATTTGGTATCAGCGTACTCAGGACAAATTGGACAACAACTTTTGGGGTCCAATTTCCTTGTGATAAATCAAAAATTTGGGACTAAAAAATCATTTTTGTGGAAAATTGTTTTTTTTTTTTTTCACACTCAGGCATTATAAACTTTTGTGAAACACTTGGGGGTTCAAAGTGCTCACCACAGATCTAGATAAGTTACTTAGGGGGCCTAGTTTCCAAAATGGGGTCACTTGTGGGGGTTTTCCACTGTTTAGGCACATCTGAGGCACTGCAAACGGAACATGACCCCCATCAACGTCTGCATTCCAAAACTTTATTACTTCCTTTCCAAGCCCTGCCGTGCGCCCAAACAGTTTCCCCCCCACACATATTTGGTATAAGCGTACTCAGGACAAATTGGACAACAACTTTTGGGGTCCAATTTCCTTGTGAAAAATAAAAAATTTGGGACTAAAAAAATCATTTTTGTGGAAATTGTTTTTTTTTTCACACCCAGGCATTATAAACTTTTGTGAAACATTTGGTGGTTCAAAGTGCTCACAACAGCTCTAGATAAGTTCCATAGGGGGTCTAGTTTCCAAAATGGTGTTATTTGTGGGGGTTTTCACTGTTTAGGCGCATCAGGGGCTCTCCAAACGCGACATGGTGTCAAATCTCAATTCCAGCCAATTTTGGCTTGAAAAAGTCAAACGGCGCTGCTTCCCTTCCAAGCCCTGCCGTGCGCCCAAACAGTGTTCCCCCCCATATATGGGGTATCAGCATACTCAGGACAAATTGGCCAACAACTTTTGTGGTCTAATTTCTCCTGTTACCCTTGGGAAAATAAAAAATTGGGGACTAAACGATCAGGTTTGTGGAAAAAATATGATTTTTTAATTTCACCAGATAATACCATAGATCAACATATCAGTCACTAAATTTAACCTGAGTAAATAGCAGAAATAACGGCAAATGCCATACATTAATGGACTGAAACCATGTCGGACTGTAATAGACCAACTGCATACATTATATAGAAAACACCAAAGAACAAAAGCAGTCAAAGGTCAATGTGAAAAAATAGAAAAAACTTTATTAATGTATATGGATAAAAAACACACACAACAGGTGAACCCTGTATGTGTCATACAACACGGTAAAAAGTATACAGCAAGGGGAGCCGTATGTGGTAGGTATAATAAACCTCAACTCACATCAAACGAGATGGTATTCACCAGCAGCAGGGGCAGCTGGTGTGGTGTCACATTGGTGACTTTTGTGGTATGTACCATATTACCATCCATTATGTACCTCTATATACATACCTATGTATTACTATTATGTGAATACCATCTCGTTTGATGTGAGTTGAGGTTTATTATACCTACCACATACGGCTCCCCTTGCTGTATACTTTTTACCGTGTTGTATGACACATACAGGGTTCACCTGTTGTGTGGTTTTTTATCCATATACATTAATAAAGTTTTTTCTATTTTTTCACATTGACCTTTGACTGCTTTTGTTCTTTGGTGTTTTTTAATTTCACGCCAGGCCGTTATAATCTTCTGTGAAGCACTTGGGGGTTCAAAGTGCTCACCACACATCTAGATAAGTTCCTTAGGGGGTCTAGTTTCCAAAATGGGGTCACTTGTGGGGGGTTTCCACTGTTTAGACACATCAGGGCCTCTACAAATGTGACATGGCGTCCAGCCAATTCTGCGTTGAAAAAGTCAAACGGCGCTCCTTCCCTTGCGACCTCTGCCGTGCGCCCAAAAAGTGGTTTACCCCCACATATGGGGTATCGGCATGCTCAGGACAAATTGCGCAAAAACTTTTGGGGTCTTTTTAATCTTGGGAAAATAAAAATTAGAGTGAAAAGATCATTTTTGTGGAAAAAATATGATTTTTTATTTTCACGGCTCTATGTTATAAACTTGTGTGAAGCACTTAGAGGTTCAAAGTGCTCTCCACACATCTAGATAAGTTCCTTAAGGGGTCTAGTTTCCAAAATGGGATCACTTGTTGGGGGTTTCCACTGTATAGGCACATCAGGGGCTCTCTAAACGCGACATGGCATCCAGCCAATTCTGCGTTGAAAAAGTCAAACGGCGCACCTTCCCTTGCGACCTCTGCCGTGCAGCCAAAAAGTGGTTTACCCCCACATATGGGGTATCGGCGTATTCAGGAGAAATTGCTCAACAAATTTTGTGGTTCATTTTTTCTTTTAACACTTGTGAAAATAAAAAAAATTGGTTCCAAAGTAAAGCTTTTGCAAAAAAAGTTAAATGTCAATTTTTTCCTTCCACATTGCTTCAGCTCCTGTGAAGCACCTGAAGGGTTAATAAACTTCTTGAATGTGGTTTTGAGCACCTTGAGGGGTGCAGTATTTAGAATGGTGTCACTTTTGGGTATTTTCTATCATATAGACCCCTCAAAGTGACTTCAAATGTGATGTGATCCTTAAAAAAAAATGGTGTTGTAAAAATGAGAAATTGCTGGTCAACTTTTAACCCTTATAACCCTTATCAAAAATAAACCTATAAAGAGAAAAATCAAACTGAAAATTTTGCAGCAGTCTCTTAATTTTTGCCAGAGCTGTATATATATACATGTTCTGCTGTGAGTGCATATAAGGTGCATTACACAGGTATAATACATTGTGTATTTTTAATGCTATCATGAGATCAAAATGTAGTGGCCGTAAAGTGCAACAGTGCTTAACCCCTTAACCCCCAAGGGTGGTATGCACGTTTATGACCGGGCTAATTTTTACAATTCTGACCACTGTTTTTTTATAAGGTTATAACTCTGGAACGCTTTAACGGAGCTTCGCGATTCTGAGATTGTTTTCTCGTGACATATTGTACTTCATGATAGTGGTAAAATTTATTCAATATAACTTGTGTTTATATTTGAAAAAAATGCAAATATGGTGAAAATTTAGAAAATTTTTCAATTTTCAAACTTTGAATTTTTATTCCCTTAAAACAGAGAAATATGTTGCGCAAAATAGTTACTAAAAAACAATTCCCACATGTCTACTTTACATCAGCACAATTTTGGAACCAAAATTTTTTTTTGTTAGGAAATTATAAGGGTTAAAATTTGACCAGCAATTTCTCATCTTTACAACAAAATTTACAAAGCCATTTTTTTTAAGGACCACCTCACATTTGAAGTCACTTTGAGGGGTCTATATTTGCAGAAAATACCCAAAAGTGACACCATTCTAAAAACTGCACCCCTCAAAGTACTCAAAACCACATTCAATAAGTTTATTAACCCTTCAGGTGCTTCACAGGAGCTGAAGCAACGTGGAAGGAAAAAAAATAATATTTAACTTTTTAGTCATAAAAATTATCTTTTACAAGCTTTTTTTTATTTTCACAAGGGTAAAAGGAGAAAATGGACAGATAAAGTTGTTGTGCAATTTCTCCTGAGTACGCCAATACCCCATATGTGGGGGAAAACCACTGTCTGGTCGCACGGCAGAGCTCGTAAGGGAAGGAGCGTTGTTTGACTTTTTCAAACTAAAATTGGCTGGAATTGAGATTGGACGCCATGTCGCGTTTGGAGAGCCCCTGATGCACCTAAACAGTGGAAACTCCCCACAAGTAACACCATTTTGGAAACTAGACCCCTATGAAACTTATCTAGATCTGTAGTGAGCACTTTGAACCCCCAAGTGTTTCACAAAAGTTTATAATGCCTGGGTGTGAAAAAAAAAAACAATTTTCCAAAATATTTAGTCCCAAATTTTTGATTTTTCCCAAGGAAATTGGACCCCAAAAGTTGTTGTCCAATTTGTCCTGAGTATGCTGATACCAAATATATGGGGGGGGGGAACTGTTTGGGCGCACGGCAGGGCTTGGAAAGGAAGTAATAACGTTTTGGAATGCAGACGTTGATGGGGGTCATGTTCCGTTTGCAGTGCCCCAGATGTGCCTAAACAGTGGAAACCCCCCACAAGTGACCCCATTTTGGAAACTAGACCCCTAAGGAAATTTTCTAGATGTGTGGTGAGCACTTTGAACCCACAAGTGTTTCACACAAGTTTTTAATGCCCGGGCATTAAAATAAAAAATCCTATTTTTTTCCCACAAAAATTATATTTTAGTCACCAATTTTTTATTTTCCCAAGGCTAACTGGAGAAATTGGACCACATATGTTGTTGGCAAATTTGTCCTGAGTACGCAGATACCCCATATGTGGGGGGAACCACTGTTTGGGCGCACGGCAGAGCTCAGAATGGAAGGAGCACCATTTGACTTTTTCCAACCAAAATTGGCTGGAATTGTGATTGGACGCCATGTTGCATTTGGAGAGCCTCTGATGTGCCTAAACAGTGGAAACCCCCCCACAAGTGACCTCATTTTGGAAACTAGACCCTCTAATGAACTTATCTAGATCTGTAGTGAGCTATTTTAACCCCCAAGTGCTTCACACAAGTTTATAACGTAGAGTCGTAAAATTATAAAATCATATTTTTTCCACAAAAATGATCTTTTCACCCCAATTTTTATTTTCCCAAGGGTAACAAGAACCCAAAACTTATTGTGCAATTTGTCCTGAGTATGCTGATACCCCATATGTGGGGGTAAACCACTGTTTGGGTGCATGTCAGAGCTCGGAAGGGAAGGAGCGCCGTTTGACTTTTTCATCGCAGAATTGGCTGGGCGCCATGTCGTGTTTGGAGAGCTCCAGATGTGCCTAAACAGTGGAAACCCCCCACAAATGACACCATTTTGGAAACTAGACCCCTCAAAGAACTTATCTAGATGTGTGGTGAGAACTTTGAACCCCCAGGTGTTTCACTAAAGTTTATAACGCCCGAGCATGAAAACAAAAAATCATATTTTTTCCACAAACATGATCTTTTAGTCCCCAACTTTTTATTTTCCCAAGGGTAACAGGAGAAATTGGACCCCAAAAGTTGTCCAATTTGTCCTGAGTACGCTAATATTCCATATGTGGGAGAAAACTACTGTATGGGCACACGTCGGGGCTCGGAAGGGAAGTAGTGACATTTTGGATTGCAGACTTTGATGGAATGGTATGCGGGCGCCATGTCGCATTTGGAGAGCCCCTGATGTGCCTAAACAGTGGAAACCCCCCAAAAGTGACCTCATTTTGGAAAATAGACCCCACAAGGAACTTATCTAGATGTGGGGTGAGCACTTTGAACCCCAAAGTGCTTCACAGAAGTTTATAACGTACAGCCGTAAAAATATAAAATCTTTTTTTTTTGTTTTACAAAAATGATTTTTTTTTGCCCCCAATATTTTATTTTCACAAGGGTAACAGGAGAAATTGGACCCCAAAAGTTATTGTCCAATTGGTCCTGAGTACGCTGATACCCAATATGTGGGAGAAAACTACTGTATGGGCACACGTCGGGACTTGGAAGGGAAGTAGTGACGTTTTGGATTGCAGACTTTGATGGAATGATCTGCGGGCGTCATGTCGCATTTGGAGAGCCCGTGATTTGCCTAAACAGTGGAAACCACCAACAAGTGACCCCATTTTGGAAAATAGACCCCATAAGGAACTTATCTAGATGTGTGGTGAGCGCTATGAAGCCCCAAGTGCTTCACACAAGTTTATGACATACAGCCGTAAAAACAGAAAAATAATTTTTTTTTTACAAAAATGATATTTTCGCCCCCAATTTTTTATTTTCCCAAGGGTAACAGAAGAAATTGGTCCCCAAGAGTTATTGTGCAATTTGTCCTCAGTACGCTGATACCACATATGTGGGGGTAAACTACTGTTTGGATGCATGGCAGAGCTCAGAAGGGAAGGAGCACCGTTTGACTTTTTCAACCCAGAATTGGCTGGAATTGAGATCAGATGCCATGTCGCGTTTGGATTGCCCTGATGTGCCTAAACAGTGGAAACCCCCCAATTCTAACTCCAACCCAACACACCCCTAACCCTAGTCCCAACCCTAACCACAAACCTAACCCTAACACACCCCTAACCCTAATCCCAACCCTAACCCTAATCCTAACTTTAGCCGCAACCCTAACTTTAGCCGCAACCCTAACCCTAATAGGAAAATGGAAATAAATACATTTTTTACATTTTATTATTTTTCCCTAACTAAGGGGGTGATAAACGGGGGTTTTGATTTACTACTTATAGCGGGTTTTTATGATTGGCAGCTGTCATGCTAAAAGACGCTTTTTATTGCAAAAAATAGTTTTTGCATCACCACATTTTGAGAGCTATAATTTTTGCATATTTTGGCCCACAGAGTCATGTGAGGTCTTATTTTTTGCAGTACGAGTTGACGTTTTTTTGGTACCATTTTTGAGCACGTGACATTTTTTGATCGCTTTTTATTTTGATTTTTGGGAGGTTAGAATGAACAAAAATCAGCAATTCATTAATTTCTTTTGGGGGGGCGTTTATACCGTTCCGCGTGTGGTAAAATTGATAAAGCGTTTTTATTCTTCGGGTTAGTAAGATTACGGCGATACCTCATTTATATCATTTTTTAATATTTTGGCGCTTTTATACAATAAAAACAATTTTATACAAAAAATAATTATTTTTGCATCGCTTTATTCTGCAAGCTATAACTTTTTTATTTTTTTGCTGATGATGCTGTGTTGTGGCTCGTTTTTTGCAGGACAAGATGACGTTTTCAGCGGTACCATGTTTATTTATATCCGTCTTTTTGATCGCGCGTTATTCTACTTTTTGTTCGGTGGTATGATGATAAAGCATTGATTTTGTGCTTTGTTTTTTTTATTTTAAGGGGTTCACTAAAGGGGTTAACTAGTGGGACAGTTCTATAGGGCGGGTCGTTACGGACGCGGCGATACCAAATATGTGTACTTTTATTGTTTCTTTTTTTTTATTTACAGGAATAAATTGGGGAATTTTTTTTTTTTTTTTTGGAATTTTTTTTTTACATTTTTATTTTTTTAACTTTTATACTTTGTCCCAAGGTGGGACATTACAGTATAGGGTCAGATTTAGCATTTAGTGAACATGGTGAAAAAAAAAACCCTCCAAAAAACTTTCTTGCATCCATGTTGTCAAGGTTGGATCAATCAGTGGGTGTGTTCCTGAACTTGGTCCCCACCCCGAATTAAGTTTCTGAGACTGGGATAAAAGGTTTGCTGCTATATATAAGTGTAATTAAATTTTATACTAGTAGGATTTATACTGTGTTTTTATGATACCTGAAGAAGGATATATGCTGTATCCGAAACGCGTTGTATCTTCTCTATTTTAACTTATCAAATAAAAAAATCTGAAATATCATCTTTGAATGTGAGTCCCGGGAAGCGCTGCCATTCATGGGCTGGATGTGCTTTTCTTGATTTACTCATCCTGTGTTATCCAGAATCTGGCTTTTTCACTTGGATTCCCCCAGAGGCAAGCTGCAAGTCCTGTCTATTGAAAGTTTCCCAGAAGAATTTTTAAGGATAGACAATCTAAAGCCATATTAGTCTTCTATCAGGTAAGTGCATAAAATTGTGCACCCTTTTAAAGACTATAATATTGTGTTTACGCACTTAGGGCGCCGCAATTTATCTGTTCTTCTTTCCCAAACAGGGTTTTTTTGTACATCATCTCTGCCATTGGCATTGTTATATTGATGTCATTGTTATGCCACATGGGCCATGCAACCAAAAGGTTGTTGCTTT
This sequence comes from Oophaga sylvatica, assembly GCA_033576555.1. Taxonomy (NCBI): domain Eukaryota; kingdom Metazoa; phylum Chordata; class Amphibia; order Anura; family Dendrobatidae; genus Oophaga; species Oophaga sylvatica. The sequence continues at coordinate 180,294,844 of JARQOD010000006.1, forward strand.
TGGGCTCCTGCCTCCCACCTTGCTTCCTCGGATGAATGATGGACAGTAGTGAGAGCGCAGTAGTCAAATAGCAGCCACTGACTGGCTGCATGGGTGATATGATATAGCAGTGTCACAAACGACCTGACAATTTCATTAATGTAATGGTTCAAATTCAGGTAGGAGGTAAGTATCTGTTATTCTTATTTTACAAGGTGGACTACTTTATTTAAAAAGGAGTTGTCCAGGTAGTGGACAATCCCTTTAATTTAATAAAGTATTCAATAAAACACAACAAAGCAATATCTTTTTCTGGAAATTTCATGAATAGAGTGTGTCCTGGACTATAATATTCTATTTTGGTAAAGTTCTTCAGAGGCTACATCTTATTTTATATACTTATTGATGTTGGAGCGCTTCACAAATCTCTGGAACCTTCTGAAGACTATATATCTTTTACTGAATACAGCAGAAACAGACTTCAGAAATGTTTGAAGTTCTATTTGTTCTGTTCTGAATGTCACACTGCTTACTTGTTCTGTTCCTCCACAGGTCCCAATTCATAAACCCTGATCTTGGCTCTCCTTTGTCATTTCACCAAAAGAATGGCTTTCTGAGACATAAATCCCACACAGTGTCTAAGTATTTGTGAGGCAAATAATGAACACATTGTCACCATGATAACAGTTAAATGCATACAACTCCAAAATAAAGTAGCTTGCTCTGCCATTCCTGAAATGCCAGATAAACATTGATTAAATTATATGATATCGGTTAACCAATTGTCTGGTTTAATGCCCTAAATGCCATCTGTTTAGTGCTAATGAATGACGAGTTTGATTAGTTTATGAAGTCTTCAAGGTTTATCACTTTTACTGTTAAGGCCCCGTCACACATAACGAGATCGCTAGCGAGATCGTTGATACGTCACGGGTTTTGCAACGCAATAACGATTTTGCTAGCGATCTCGTTACGTCTGACAGGTAGCAACGATCAGGCCCCTGCTGTGAGATCGCTGATCATTACAAAGCTTCCTGGACCATTCCTGGGTCGTTGCGCTCCCGCTGGGCAGTGTGCATCGCTGTATTTGACACCTAACCAACGACCTCGTTAGCGATTCAGAACTGAGACACGTAGGCGTGCATAAATTGGACTTTTCTGCGCCCCTCGTCCCCGATAGGTGGTCGCTACAGCATTCTCATTTCCCGCCGTACATAAAGAAAGCAACAGAATAGCGATTCCATCCTTTGTTTCTGACCTCGTGCTGGATTGCAGATCTTAGCAGAATTCTCCGGGCTGTGTGGAGTCACAGCCGAAGAACACTACAATCCACAAACCAGAACGCTTGTCAGGAACAAAGCCCAGATGAATGGATACAGAGTCACAGCCGAAGAACGCTGCTACGATCCAAAACCAGAACGCTTGTCAGGAACAAAGCCCAGATGAATGGATACAGAGTCACAGCCGAAGAACGCTGCTACGATCCGAAACCAGAACGCAAACAGGTACAAAGGGATGGAATTGCTACAACATGGTTTTATTTTAAACCTGCCGCCCAATCAGAACGCAGTAGCATCCACCAATTGGAGATGATTGGTGACACAGTACAGCCCCTATCAAGGTGTGGATCGTTGAAATAGCTGCTGTGTGAAAGCGTCCCAACGACCAATGAGATCGTTAGTTAGATCGCTGGGGCGGCCGAAATCATTGGGAAGTTCTGCATGTTTGACAGCTCCCCAACGATCACGATACGGCTCTCCAGCAATCTCAAAATCGTGACGTAATAACGATCTCGCTAGCGATCTCGTTATGTGTGACGGGGCCTTTAGGGTACTTTCACACTGCATTCTGGCACCTGTTCGCTGGTTCCGTCAGGGCTTACGTCCGAACCCCCCAGCAAAAAAGGATTCGGTTGTATGCGCGGATGGAGCCATAGACTATAATGATGCTTACAGAGTGAACGTGTGTTCTGTTGTGCATCATTTTCGCATCTGTACACCTACTGGAGACGGACACTCAGATGTAGTCTGCTACTACCCAGCAATAAGTCCGGATCTAAATCCCAATGAACTCCTACGGAGAGAACTAAATATTAAGCTGAGGGTGACAACAATTTTTTCCTGTTTTTTTTTGTGCTATTCCAATACACACAAATGGAATATGTATGTGCATAACACAACATTTTTCACTACAATAATTTTCTGTGAGAAATACTTTATTTTCTGGTACAATTTCAAGTGTGGCCATGACTTTTGGCAATGACTGTATCTGCTCAGAACTGCTACATCTTGCCAGAGCATCACTGTTCCTTGATGCCTGTTAATTTGTAAAGGTGTTTATTTTCGATTTTGTATTATCTGTCCTAGACTTTCTACCTGACTCTCTCCTGATTCACATCAGCAATAAATCAATATATAATGGGCGAAAAAAGAAAATTCTAATTGAAATAAAATTAATATGCAAACATACAGTCTTGGCCGAAAGTATTGTCACCCTTGAAAATGTTCCAGAAAATTAAGTATTTCTCCCAGCAAATCATTGCGATTACACATGTTTTGCTATACACATGTTATTTTCCTATATGTGAATTGGTACAAAAAAAACAAAGAAAAAAAGGCAAATTGGACATAATTTCACACCAAACCCCCAAAATGGGTCAGACACAATTGTTGGCACATTTCCAAAATTGTGGGTAAACAACTTTGTTTCGAGCATGTGATGCTCATTCAAACTCACCTGTGGCAAGTAACATCTGTGGGCAATGTGAAAATCACACCTGAAACCTCATAAAAAGAGGAAAAGTTGACTCAATCTTTGTATTGTGTGTCTATGTGTGCCACACTAAGCATGGAGAACAAAATGAGAAGAGAACTGCTTGAGGACTTTAGAACCAAATTTGTTGAAAAATATGAACTATCTCAGGGTTACAAATCCATCTCCAGAGATCTTGATTTTCCTTTGTCCATGATGCGCAACATAATCAAGTAGTTTTCAACCAATGGCACTGTAGCTGTAATACTTCATTTGTTGGAACACTTCCAACACTTCCGTCCATTACAGAAATGTATATACTGTATATAGATATACAGATATATATATAAATATAGGCATGTCAGTCAAATTGCTAAAATAAAAACAGACAACCCAGATATTTAACCCCTTAATGACTGAGCCAATTTTGTCCTTAATGACCAAGCCAAATTTTATAATTCTGACCAGTGTCATTTTATGAGGTTATAACTCTGGAACGTTTCAACGTATCCTACTGATTCTGGGAATGTTTTTTCGTGACATATTGTACTTCATGATAGCGGTAAAATTTCTTTGAGATAACTTGCATTTATTTGTGAAAAAAACAGAAACTTGGCCAAAATTTAAAAAATTTCACAGTGCTCGGAACATTGTCATTAGTGATGAGTGCAATTGCTCGCTACTACAGTTTACATCGGGTGCTTTGATATGCGCCGAATATTTAGCTATATGCTCGAGTCCCTGCCCTGCATATTTTGTGGCTGTTAGACACCCAAAAATAAACATGCGGGGATCCGCGATACTCCGTGTATACCTGAGCATTTGCGCTAAACACTAGCCATTGTATCGTCGTTTTTTTTTTTACTTTTGAAAAACTCCAACCCTAACACACCCCTAACCCTAACACAACCCTAACCCCAGCCCTAACACACCCTAACCCTAACACAACCCTAACCCCAGCCCTAACACAGCCCTAACCCTAACGCAGTCCTAAGCGTAACCCTAACCCCCAACTCTAAGCCCAACTGCAAAGAATGGAAAAAAAATGTTATTTAATAATTTTTATCTAACTAAGGGGATGACAAAGGGGATTTGATGTATTACTTTTTTGTTTTGATCACTGTGATAGGGTCTATCAAAGTGACCAAAAGGAATCAATAGGCAAAATGTCCTATTGTTGCCGGGCACCGGATCTCGATGGGAGCACTGCGCATGTGCCCGCCTTTTTTTTTTTTCAGGAAGATGACGCCAGGTAGAGGGACTCATCAGGAGAGATCGGGAGATGACAAAGGTACCGGGTGGTCTTTGGGGGGGGCATCATTTCTCTCTCCTCTGACATGTATAGCAAGTCAGAGGAGAGAGAATTCATTGAAATAGCCATCACACTTTTTTTGTGATCAGACACCGGAAAATTCGGCCCTGATCATGTTCTCCGGAATCTCAGCTGCCCCCGGTAGCTGAGCTCCAGGAGATTTTTTTACTCTGGGGGTCGCTACAGCCTTATTCCTGATCGTATCCTTAGCGGACGCCGTTTTAATACGTATCGGCAGTCACTAAAGGTACTGCCACACTAAACAATCCCGCTAGCGATCACAATAACGACGCATACTAATGCGATCGCTAGCGGGATTGTTTCTATATCGCTAAATGCTGCCGCATTTAGCGATATAGTTAACGACGCTATCGCCGTTAGCGATCTTCTTAACGACTTTAGCGGTACAAAAGTACCGCTAAATCGCTAAGAAAAGGTGCCACACAGCGATTAGATACTTACCCAGCGGGAGCGCCGACGAGAAAATAGGGTCCGGAACGATTCCAGCGACGAGCGAGATCACAGCAGGAAGCTCGTCGCTGGAAGCTGCCGCACTGAACAACATCGCTAACAGGATCGCTAAATAGTGACGTTTTTTAGCGATCCCGTTAGCGATATTGTTTAGTGTGGCATACCCTTAAGGGGTTAAGATAATAAATCAAATATTTCTAGAAGGGCTAATGTATTCTGGCAATTTCAATATTTGATGGTGCTGTTGTAGGGTTGCCAATCTTCAGGCACACAGTGTCTGTTGAAGCCTTCAGTTCAGTGCATAGGGGCTGATTATAATTTCTAGTGAAAAGTTATCACTGCCTATGAACTTAGATGTCTTATTATCTTCTCTGGAGTTTTAATCTATCTACAATACTGTCCTTATAGTATTTCATCAGTGTCTGATCCTTTTTTATAAGTGTTTTGTCTTCCTAAAAGAAAGGCTGCTAAGCTGTAGTAAAATATATGTGCTGTTTATTTAGATTGTATGGTAACACTTGTGAAAACCTTCCAGCAGCTGTACGGTTCTTAAATTGCAATGAAAATATCAATTGTTTCATAGCTGAATTGTTATCCAAACAATTCCGAACAAGCGGTCAGACAAACGTTCATAGAAGAGAATGGAGACAATAGATTGACAGGTGGTTCCTTTGCTTTCCCTATTTATAGCAGTAAAATAGTTTAGTGAGTACGTATCTCTTTGTGCTCTAAATGAAGCTTAATATGTTCAGTGCTAGAGCAAAACATATAACAGAAGCTAACACAAGTAACTGACAATTCATTTTTCTGGATGATTGGTATCTGTAAGTTGTACGCAAACATTTAATCATCAGAATCAAGATTCAAGTAAACTATTTTTAGATTCTCCTGCAAAGATTTATCCAGTGTATAGTGACTATGGTGCTAAAATCGCCAGATCTCCATATTCCACGCCTTTTGATGAATCTGGAGAGTCTGGCAAGTGGCATGCACCTTCATGCGCTAGGCCAGAAATCTTACCCCAGACATGAATTAGACAAGCTATGGCATCACACCCCTCCGTTGCTCCCCACCCCAGCTATGCCCATTTTGGCGAGACATTATCGAGAAAACACCAAAAGTCACAAAATTTTGGTGCAGCTCCAAGTTGGACCAAAATTTTGTGACTTTTCAAACGATCGCCAAACATAAAAACAATCGACAAAAATGATAGCCAAACATAAATTAGGCACAAATATTGCACATTTGGATTTGTTATCGGAAACACGAGCAAGATTTTATAAAATCGGAAAAAATTGGTAACATTTGGTAAAAAGTGCGGGAAAATATTTGCTTAGCCACAAAAGTATTTTTAGCACTTTAGCAACGATAATGGTGGTTTATCATGAGCGGAGTTTGGCACGTGTTTGATGAGGGGAGTGGGTTTGCAGAGCTCAGAGGCACGGCGTTCTAGTAAACAGTAATTTTTTACCCTAACTTTATGTGTACAAATTGCGGCTAGCCAATCAAGGTGCAGTAAACACCCACAATTTCCTGACCCAAAAAAAATAGAAAAAATGGAGTTCTATACACAAAATTGAATTAATAAAAAAATATAATTTTTATTACTTCAAAATTACATACATATAGCTAAAAAACCACACAATAATATCTCACATGTAACCCTAGTCATTTTTACATGGATCCAGGGTATATAAAATAAGTTACAGCAATGTCACATATCCAGCATCATATCAATTTATAATTCTTCATGTCATATACAGAACAGACCAAAAGTTTGGACACACCTCATTCAAAGATTTTTCTGTATTTTCATGACTATGAAAATTGTACATTCACACTGAAGGCATCAAAACTATGAATTAACACAAGTGGAATTATATATTTAAAAAAGTGTGAAACAACTGAAAATATGTCTTATATTCTAGGTTCTTCAAAGTAGCCACCTTTTGCTTTGATTACTGCTTTGCACACTCTTGGCATTCTCTTGATGAGCTTCAAGTGGTAGTCACCGGAAATGGTCTTCCAACAGTCTTGAAGGAGTTCCCAGAGATGCTTAGCACTTGTTGGCCCTTTTGCATTCACTCTACAGTCCAGCTCACCCCAAACCATCTCGATTGGGTTCAGGTCTGGTGACTGTGGAGGCCAGGTCATCTGGCGTAGCACCCCATCACTCGCCTTCATGGTAAGGAAACCACTGCTAAGGACAGGCAACAAGCAGAAGAGACTTGTTTGGGCTAAAGAACACAAGGAATGGACATTAGACCAGTGGAAATCTGTGCTTTGGTCTGATGAGTCCAAATTTGAGATCTTTGGTTCCAACCACAGTGTCTTTGTGCGACGCAGAAAAGGTGAACGAATGGACTCTACATGCCTGGTTCCCACCGTGAAGCATGGAGGAGGAGGTGTGATAGTGTGGGGGTGCTTTGCTGGTGACACTGTTGAGGATTTATTCAAATGGTTTGGGGTGAGCTGGACCGCAGAGTGAAGGCAAAAGGGCCATCAAGTGCTAAGCATCTCTGGGAACTCCTTCAAGACTGTTGGAAGACCATCTATAGAGATGCACGTCACTCCTCTTTTTGAACAAGGTGCACTGATTTATGGGTTACCAGGCCCTCAATAATATAGAAAAGAATGAAATCTGGCACTCTTTTGTAATGCTTAGAAAAAATATGAATTATTTATTTTCATAATCCAACAAGTGTGTAACGTTTCGGTCATATTGACCTTCATCAGACTGGAATAAACAGACAAATATAACAATATCAGTATTTTGCCTTACATGAAAAAATAAAGAACGAAGGAATAAATAAACAAAATACATCATTATAAAAACAGTATTTGAGATGCCATTATATGAGCATAAGACGAAAATCACAGAAATACACATATACATTATGTTAATGTGTACTGGTTCACATAACGTCATTTTCTCAAAAAATGGAAACAAGTAATCAGAAATGGCCTTGTTGGAAAATATGAAATCTCTCACTGCATTGATTTACCAGAAACATATAAATCTCTTCATTAGAATGAGTGAGCAAAATATATATGTGTATATACAGTGCCTACAAGTAGTATTCAACCCCCTGCAGATTTAGCTGGTTTGATAAGATGCAAATAAGTTAGAGCCTTCAAACTGCAAACGAGAGTAGGATTTATTAACAGAAGCATAAATCTTACAAAACAAAAAGTTATGTTGCTCAGTTGAATTTTAATAAATTTTAAACATAAAAGTGTGGGTCAATTATTATACAACCCCTATGTTTAATATTTCGTGGAATAACCCTTGTTTGCAATTACAGCTAATAATCGTCTTTTATAAGACCTGATCAGGCCGGCACAGGTCTGTGGCGTTATCTTGGCCCACTCCTCCATGCAGATCTTCTCCAAGTTATCTAGGTTCTTTGGGTGTCTCATGTGGACTTTAATCTTGAGCTCCTTCCACAAGTTTTCAATTGGGTTAAGGTCAGGAGACTGACTAGGCCACTCCAACACCTTGACTTTTTCCCTCTTGAACCAGGCCTTGGTTTTCTTGGCTGTGTGCTTTGGGTCGTTGTCTTGTTGGAAGATGAAATTACGACCCATCTTAACCCCTTCCCGACCTTTGACACAGCGTATGCGTCATGAAAGTCGGTGCCAATCCGACCTATGACGCATACCCTGCGTCATGAAAGGATCCCGTTCCTGCGGGCAGGGAGACCGGGGTCACTCAAAGGTCACCCGACCCGAAGTTACAGGACCCTTTGTGCTTCACCACAGGGGGGTTGGCTTAACCCCCCCGTGGCCACGATCGCTCTGATTGGCTGTTAAAAGTGAAACAGCCAATCAGAGCAATCTGTAATATTTCACCAATTTAATTGGTGAAATATTACAATCCAGCTATGGCCGATGCTGCAATAGCATCTGCCATGGCTGGACACCGAGACCTGACCCCCCCCACACCGAGTCACGGCGGCGATCGGCCGCCGCCACCAAAAGATGGCGGTGATCGGTCACCGCCGTCACTAACAGCTCCCCTCCTCCTTTGCTCCGGTGCCCCCACCTTCCGATCCCCCCCCCTAACCTTCCGACCACCCTACTCACCTCTCCCGATCCACCGATGTCCCTGGATCGGTCCCGGCGTCCGCCCGGGCCTCTTCATGGGTGCCGCCATCTTGGAAAATGGCCGGCGCATGCGCAGTGCGCCCGCCGGCCGGCGCATGCGCAGTGCGCCCCCCAGTGTCCAAAAATTTATTTTGATCACTGTGATAAACTGTCACAGTGATCAAAATAAAAAAAAGTAAATGAACCCCCCCTTTATCATAGGTAGGGACAAATAAAAAAAATAAAGATTTTTTTTTTTTCCTATTAGGCCCTGTGCACACGTTGCGGATTTGTGCTGCGCGTATCGCGGCGTATTTTGCTGCGGATCCGCGCGGATTTCGCTGCTGATCCACCGCGGATCAGCAGCGAATCAGCCGCGGATGCGCAGCGAATCCGCCGCGATCAGCAGCGAAATCCGCCGCGGATCCGCAGCAAAATACGCCGCGGATCCGCAGCAAAATCCGCAACGTGTGCGGATTTCGCTGCGGATCCGCGGCGGATTTCGTTGCAGATCCGCGGCGGATTTCGCTGCTGATCCGCGGTTGATTTCGCTGCTGATCCGCGCTGATTTCGCTGCTGATCCGCAGCGATTTCGCTGCGGATCCACGGCGGATTTCGCTGCTGATCCGGCAGATTTCGCTGCGGATCCGCAACTGATTTCGCTGCGGATCCGCGACTGATTTCGCTGCAGATCCGCGACTGATTTCGCTGCAGATCCGCGACTGATTTCGCTGCGAATCCGCAGCAGATTTTGCTGCTGATCCGCGGCGGATTTCGCTGCTGATCCGCGGCGGATCCGCGGCTGATTTCGCTGCTGAATCGCGGTGGATTTCGCTGCTGATTCGCGGCGGATTTCGCTGCTGATCCGCTGCGGATTTCGCTGCTGATCCGCTGCGGATTTCGCTGCTGATCCGCTGCGGATTTCGCTGCGGATCCGCGGTGGATTTCGCTGCGGATTCGCGGCGGATTTCGCTGCTGATCCGCGGCGGATTTCGCTGCTGATCCGCGGCGGATGTCGCTGCTGATCCGCGGCGGATCCGCGGCTGATTTCGCTGCTGATCCGCAGCGATTTCGCTGCGGATCCACGGCGGATTTCGCTGCTGATTCGCGGCGGATTTCGCTGCTGATCCCCGACTGATTTTGCTGCTGATTCACTGCTGATTTCGCTGCTGATCCGCGGCGGATTTCGCTGCTGATTCGCGGCGATTTCGCTGCTGATCCCCGACTGATTTTGCTGCTGATTCGCTGCGAATCCGCAGCGGATTTCGCTGCTGATCCGCGGCTGATTTCGCTGCTGATCCGCTGCGGATCCGCAGCGATTTGCTGCCGGGATCCGCGGCTGATTTCGCTGCTGATCCGCGGCTGATTTCGCTGCTGATCCGCGGCTGATTTCGCTGCTGATCCGCGGCGGATTTCGCTGCTGATCCGCAGCGGATTTCGCTGCTGATTCGCTGCGGATCCGCGGCTGATTTTGCTGCTGATCCACGGCGGATTTCGCTGCTGATCCGCGACTGATTTTGCTGCTGATTCGCTGCGGATCCGCAGCGGATTTCACTGCTGATCCGCGGCTGATTTCGCTACTGATCCGCGGCTGATTTCGCTGCTGATCCGCGGCTGATTTCGCTGCTGATCCGCGGCTGATTTCGCTGCTGATCCGCGGTGGATTTCGCTGCTGATTCGCTGCAGATCCGCGGCGGATTTTGCTGCGGATCCGCGGCTGATTATCTGCTGATTCATCTGCGCTAGCGGGTATAGCATAACGCGATCACGTTATGCTATACCGTTACCAGCCGGTCACCGCTACGTGTTGAACGGGCTGGTAAAACGCAATATGAACCCAGCCTTAGGGTTAGAACTAGGGTTAGGGTTAGCATTAGGGTTAAGGTTAGAATTACGGTTAGGGTTGGAATTTGGGTTAGGGTTGGAATTAGGGTTAGGGTTGGAATTAGGGTTAGGCTTGTAGTTAGGTTTATGGTTAGAGTTGGGATTAGGGTTAGGGGTGTGTTGGGTTAGGGTTATGATTAGGGTTTGTATTAGGGTTAGGTGTGTGTAGGGGTTAGGGTTGGGGTTAGGGGTGTGTTTGGGGTTAGGGTTGGAGTTAGAATTGAGGGGTTTCCACTATTTAGGCACATCAGGGGGTCTCCATACGCGACATGGAGCCACCATTGATTCCTGCAAATTTTGCGTTCAAAAAGTCAAACAGTGCTCCCTTTATTCCAAGCCCCGACGTATGCCCAAACAGTGGTTTATCCCCACATATGGGGTATCAGCGTACTCGGGAAAAATTGCACAACAACTTTGGGGGTTCTAATTTCTCCTGTTAACATTGGGAAAAAAAATTGGGGACTAAAAATTATTTTTGTGGAAAAAAAATGATTTTATATTTTCACGGCTCTGCGTTATAAACTTCTGTGAAGGACTTGGAGATTCAAAGTGCTTATCACACATCTATAGGAGTTCCTTGGGGGATCTAGTTTCCAAAATGGGGTCACTTGTGGGGAGTTTCTACTGTTTAGGCACATCAGGGACTCTGCAAACGTAACATGACGCCCAAAGACCATTCCATCAAGTGGGCATTTCAAAACGTCGCTACTTCCCATCCGAGCCCCGACGTGTGCCCATACAGTAGTTTTCTCCCACATATGGGATATCAGCATACTCAGGACAAATTGGACAACAACTTTTGGGTCTAATTTCTCATGTTACCCTTGGGAAAATAAAAAAATTGGGGACTAAAAGATCCTGATTGTGGAAAAAATATGATTTTTTTATTTTCATGCCCGGGCGTTATAAACTTCTGTGTAGCCCTTGGGGTTCAAAGTGCTCACCACACATCTAGATAAGTTCTTTGCCGGGTCTAGTTTCCAAAATGGGGTCACTTGTGGGAGTTTCTACTGTTTAGGCACATCAGGGCTCTGCAAATCGTAACAAGATGCCCGCAGACCATTCCATCAAGTGGTTTCAAAGCGTCACTACTCCTTCCGAGCCCTGACGTGTGCCCAAACAGTGGTTCTCCCCACATATGGGTACTAGGTACTCAGGAGAAACTGACAACAACTTTTGGGGTCCAATTTCCTGTAACCATTGTGAAAATAAAAAACAGTGGGCTAAAAATCATTTTTGAGAAAAAAAAAAATGTTTTTTATTTTCGCGGCTCTGCGTTATAAATTTGTGAAGCACTGGGTTCAAAGTGTCTATATGCATTAGATAAGTTCCTTAGGGGTCTGTTTCAAATTGGGTCACTTGGGGGCTCCAATGTTTAGGCACACAGGAATCTCCAATGCGACATGGCACGCTAAATATTCCAGCATATTTTCCATTCAAAAAGTCAAATGGCGCTCCTCCCTTCTAGCCCTGCAGTGCGCCCAAACAGTGGTTTATGACCACATATGAGGTATCGTGTACTCAGGAGAAAATTGCCCAACAAATTTTGGATCAATTTACTGTTCCATGTGAAAATGAAAAAAAATGAGGCTAAAAGAAATTTTTGTGAAAAAAAAAGTACTTTTTTTTTACGGATCAATTTGTGAAGCACCTGGGGTTCAAAGTGCTTACTATGCATCTAGATAAGTTCCTTAGGGGGTCTAGTTTCCAAAATGGGGTCACTTGTGGGGGAGTTCATGTTTAGGCACACAGGGACTCTCAAAGCGACATGACGCAAATATTCAGCATATTTCATTCAAAAAGTCAAATGGCTCCTTCCTTCTGAGCCCGCCGTGGCCCAAACAGTGGTTTATCCACATATGGGTATCAGGTACTCAGGAAAATTGCCCAACAAATTTTGGATCAATTTATCTGTTGCCCATTGAAAATAAAATAACTGAGGCTAAAGAAAATTTTGTGAAAAAAATAGATTTCTTTTATTTACGGATAATTTGTGAAGCACCTGGGGTTCAAGTGCTCACTATCATCTAGATAAGTTCCTTGGGGGTCTAGTTTCCAAAATGGGGTCACTTGTGGGGAGTTCCATGTTTAGGCACACAGGGACTCTCCAAAGCGTAACATGGAACCGCAAATATTCCAGCATATTTTGCATTCAAAAAGTCAAATGCTCTCCCTTCGAGCCCTGACGTGGCCCAAACAGTGGTTTATCCCATATGGGTATCTGTGTACTCAGGAGAAATTGGCCCAACAATTTTGGGATCCAATTTATCTGTTACCATTGGAAAATGAAAAAAATGGGCTAAAAGAAATTTTTGTGAAAAAAAAGTATTTCTTTTTTTTACGGATAATTTGTGAAGCACCTGGGGGTTCAAAGTGCTCACTATGCATCTAGATAAGTTCCTTAGGGGTCTAGTTTCCAAAATGGGGTCACTTGTGGGGGAGCTCCAATGTTTAGGCACACAGGACTCTCCAAATGCGACATGCAACCGCTAAATATTCCAGCATATTTTCCATTCAAAAGTCAAATGGCGCTCCTTCCCTTCTGAGCCCTGCGTGCGCCAAACAGTGGTTTATGACCACATATGAGGTATCTGTGTACTCAGGAGAAATTGCCCAACAAATTTTAGGATCCAATTTATACTGTTGCCATGTGAAAATGAAAAAACTGAGGCTAAAGAAAATTTTTGTGAAAAAAAGTACTTTCTTTTTTTACGGATCAATTTGTGAAGCACCTGGGGTTCAAAGTGCTCACTATGCATCTAGATAAGTTCCTTAGGGGGTCTAGTTTCCAAAATGGGGTCACTTGTGGGGGAGCTCCAATGTTTAGGCACACAGGGACTCTCCAAATGCGACATGCAACGCTAAATATTCCAGCATATTTTCCATTCAAAAAGTCAAATGGCGCTCCTTCCCTTCTGAGCCCTGCCGTGCGCCCAACAGTGGTTTATGACCACATATGAGGTATCTGTGTACTCAGGAGAAATTGCCCAACAAATTTTAGGATCCAATTTATACTGTTGCCCATGTGAAATGAAAAAACTGAGGCTAAAAGAAAATTTTTGTGAAAAAAAAGTACTTTCTTTTTTTACGGATCAATTTGTGAAGCACCTGGGGTTCAAAGTGCTCACTATGCATCTAGATAAGTTCCTTAGGGGGTCTAGTTTCCAAAATGGGGTCACTTGTGGGGAGCTCCAATGTTTAGGCACACAGGGACTCTCAAATGCGACATGGCAACGCTAAATATTCCAGCATATTTTCATTCAAAAAGTCAAATGGCGCTCCTTCCCTTCTGAGCCCTGCCGTGCGCCCAAACAGTGGTTTATGACCACATATGAGGTATCTGTGTACTCAGGAGAAATTGCCCAACAAATTTCAGGATCCAATTTATACTGTTGCCCATGTGAAAATGAAAAAACTGAGGCTAAAAGAAAATTTTTGTGAAAAAAAAGTACTTTCTTTTTTTTACAGATCAATTTGTGAAGCACCTGGGGGTTCAAAGTGATCACTATGCATCTAGATAAGTTCCTTAGGGGGTCTAGTTTCCAAAATGGGGTCACTTGTGGGGGAGCTCCAATGTTTAGGCACACAGGAACTCTCCAAATGCGACATGGCAACCGCTAAATATTCCAGCATATTTTCCATTCAAAAAGTCAAATGGCGCTCCTTCCCTTCTGAGCCCTGCCGTGCGCCCATACAGTGGTTTATGACCACATATGAGGTATCTGTGTACTCAGGAGAAATTGCCCAAGAAATTTTAGGATCCATTTTATCCTGATACCCATGTAAAAATGAAAAAATTGATGCTAAAAGAAAATTTTTGTTGGAAAAATTAAAATGTCCATTTTTTCCTTCCACGTTGCTTTAGTTCCTGTGTCGCACCTGAAGGGTTAATAATCTTCTTGAATGTAGTTTTGAGTAGCTTGAGGGGTGCAGTTTTTATAAAGGTGTCACTTTTGGGTATTTTCTGCCATATAGACCCTCAAAGTGACTTCAAATGTGAGGTGGTCCCTAAAAAAAATGGTTTTGTAAATTTTGCTGTAAAAATGAGAAATCGCTGGTCAACTTTTAACCCTTATAACTTCCTAACAAAAAAAATGTTGTTCCCAAAATTGTGCTGATGTAAAGTAGACATGTGGGAAATGTTATTTATTAACTTTTTTGTGCCACATAACTCTCTGGTTTAACAGAATAAAAATTAAAAATTTGAAAATTACAAAATTTTCAGAATTTTCGCCAAATTTCCATTTTTTTCACAAATAAACGCAAAAATTATCGACCTAAATTTACCACTAACATGAAGCCCAATATGTCACGAAAAAACAATCTCAGAATCGCTAGGATCCGTTGAAGCGCTCCTGAGTTATTACCTCATAAAGGGACACTGGTCAGAATTGCAAAAAATGGCAAGGTCTTTGAGGTCAAAATAGGCTGGGTCTTGAAGGGGTTAAGATCCTTGATGGAGGAGCGGAGGTTCTTGGCCAAAATCTCCAGGTAGGCCGTGCTATCCATCCTCCCATGGATGCGGACCAGATGGCCAGGCCCCTTGGCTGAGAAACAGCCCCACAGCATGATGCTGCCACCACCATGCTTGACTGTAGGGATGGTATTCTTGGGGTCGTATGCAGTGCCATCCAGTCTCCAAACGTCACGTGTGTGGTTGGCACCAAAGATCTCGATCTTGGTCTCATCAGACCATAGAACCTTGAACCAGTCTGTCTCAGAGTCCTCCAAGTGATCATGAGCAAACTGTAGATGAGCCTTGACATGACGCTTTGAAAGTAAAGGTACCTTACGGGCTCGTCTGGAACGGAGACCATTGCGGTGGAGTACGTTACTTATGGTATTGACTGAAACCAATGTCCCCACTGCCATGAGATCTTCCCGGAGCTCCTTCCTTGTTGTCCTTGGGTTAGCCTTGACTCTTCGGACAAGCCTGGCCTCGGCACGGGAGGAAACTTTCAAAGGCTGTCCAGGCCGTGGAAGGCTAACAGTAGTTCCATAAGCCTTCCACTTACGGATGATGCTCCCAACAGTGGAGACAGGTAGGGCCAACTCCTTGGAAAGGGTTTTGTACCCCTTGCCAGGCTTGTGACCCTCCACGATCTTGTCTCTGATGGCCTTGGAATGCTCCTTTGTCTTTCCCATGTTGACCATGTATGAGTGCTGTTCACAAGTTTGGGGAGGGTCTTAAATAGTCAGAAAAGGCTGGCAAAAGAGATCATTAATCCACACATGTGAAGCTCATTATTCTTGGTGCCTGAACTACTTCTTAATACTTTAGGGGGACCAAACAGAATTCTTGTGGTTTGAGGGGTTGAATAATAAATGACACTCTGAATTAACTTTTAACGTTTTTTTAAAAAAAAAAAAAATAAAACAAAAATTTTTGCTGCAGTGCATTTCCCACTTCCAGGCTGATCTACAGTACAAATGTCACAATGCCAAGTTAATTCCGCATGTGTCAACCAGCTAAATCTGCAGGGGGTTGAATACTACTTGTAGGCACTGTATATATATAGTTAAATATATATATATATAACTATATATATGTCGAAGTGGCAGTGGATAAATAAAGGAGACCCAAGGATCTCGCTTACCCAGTTGTGGAGAAGCTCAAGAGAATATCTGTGAGAAATAACAAAATCACTTGTGAAGCAAGCATGTGTCGTAAGCGTCACCCTATACAACCAATAGCCCAAACACGAATGTGCCTAATCAGCTATATGAATGGCTCTTACCATACAATGGAAACCAAAATAAATTCATAACGTTATAGTCCCTATTCAATCCCTTGGGTTCCAGGCTTTGTAAAAAGTGGATCCAATATGCTTCCCTATAATGTAATCTCTTGATCAGATTGCCACCCCTTCTATTTAATTCCACCTGCTCCAGCACCAAAAACCATAATTGGGCGATACTACGGCCCATTTCATTAAAGTGATAGGGAATAAGAAGATGATGTCTCTTGCAGCGTATATCAGATTTATGGTATGAAATACGATCTTTGATTGCTTGGGATGTCTCGCCTACATAAACTTTACCACAAGGACACTTGATAGCGTATATGATAGATCTTGAATCACAGGTGAAGAATCCAGTTATAGGGATATCTTCGCCTGTGAGAGGATGTGAAATTTTTGGACCTTTAGTACATTTGTGCACTGGACACATTGTAGACAGGGATATGTCCCCTTTTTTTGGGTGCGAAGGAACATCTGCTTTGGTATAACTTGAGCTGAGCCTATATCAGCCCTAATGATTTTATTTTTCAAATTGCTAGGCCTTCTAAAACAGGGTAAAAAGGGAACTTGAAACTCTGGAACATCAGGAAAACTGTCTCGTAATAGGTGCCAATGTTTCCGGATTTTATTGTGAAGTTTGTACATGAAGGGATGGAATGTATGGACAAACGGAATTCTCTGAGAAGGGGACTTTTCAGTGTAAATATTGTCATTACGCTGTCCTTGTTGAAGTAATTTGCGCGGGTACCCTCTTTCCAGAAATTTGTTTTCCAACTCTTTTAGACGCTGTGAACGTACTTGGGGGTCGCTCACTATGCGGCGTACTCTCTCAAATTGTGAAGTTGGGACAGACTTTTTAACTGCCCTCGGATGGCAACTTTGGTATAATAGTAAATTATTACGATCAGTCTGTTTCGTATAAAGATCTAAAGTCAATTGACCTGTTTCATCTAACAGGACCTTAGTGTCCAAAAAACTGATTTCTCTATTGTCATAGTTTAGAGTAAGGCTGCTTTCACACATCTGTTTTGCGCCTGACGGCACGTTCCGGCGTCGCGCCGGAATGCCGGATCCGGCAAATATTATGAAAGCCGGATGAGACGACCAAAAACCGGATCCGTTTTATCCGTTTCATCCGTTTTTTTATCCGTTTTTCGCCGGATTACGACGGATCTGGTTTCTTAAAAACGCCCCTTTTTTGGCCTTCCAAACGTGATTGGCTACTGTAATCCTATATATACACTGTTCCTACAGCCCATCTTTGACAGGTTGTAGAGGAGCAAGTGAAGGTTGGAGAGAAGAGCAAGTGACTGGCGAAGATGGATGTTATTATTGGAAATATTTTAAAGAATTTGGTGGATTTTACAGCGGTGGCTAATCGTTTGAAGGTGATAGTTCTGGAGAAGGAGAGAGTGAGACAGCAGCGCATTATGCGTCAGCGCCAACGACGACGCCGTATGTGGATCCACCCCATCACAGCCCAGAGACTAACCCGTGGGGTGTATTCTACACTCTGCATGGAGCTTAGAGAAAACCCGGAGAAATTTTTTGCATACCTTCGGATGAAGAAAGAAAATTTTGATATCTTGGTGGAGCGTATTGGAGAAAAAATCTGAAGATCCGACACCTATTGCCGCTTCTCAATTTCTCATGAGCGTCTCATGGTCACTATTGGATCTACTCACTTGAGAGCACACTTGTAACTGGAATGCTGTTGCTGGTAGTTTTTAACCATTTTTTTTATAGTATCTCCAATTGTTATAGCTGAGTTCTGGTATGTAATGCTGTGATTGTGACCTAAATTTTTTTTTTACAGATTCCTTGCAAGTGGAGAATCGCTCTCCTCGCTACATTTCCTGTATCGACTAGGTATTTCTACGATATCTGGAATTATCAAGCACACCTGCCGTGCACTGTAGGACTCTTTGGTCGGAGAATTTGTTCCAGAGCCAACAACAGAGATGTGGATTGAAATTGTGGTCAAGTTTCTCCAGATATGCCAGTTTCCCAATTGCCTGGGCGCTGTTGACGGGAAACATATCCGCATTGTAAAGCCTGCAGGATCGGGATCGGAATTCTTCAATTATAAAAAATATTTTTCAGTCGTCCTCATGGCCATTGTTGACGCGGAATATAAATTCATTGCTGTGGACATTGGGGCTTATGGATGGTCCAATGACTCACAAGTTTTCAAACTGTCTGCTATGGGTCGGCGACTGTACGGGAACACTTTCCAGTTCCCACCCCTAGGCCACTGCCTCAAACCTCTGGGCCACCTGTGTCTTTTGTATGTGTAGGTGATGAAGCCTTCCAGCTGTCGGAACACCTTTTGAAACCTTACAGAAGCAGAGGATTGACACAAACCAAACGGATTTTCAATTACAGCCTCACAAGAGCCAGACGGATGGTGGAATGAGCTTTTGGTATTCTGACAGCCAAATGGCATGTCCTATTGACTGCAATGAACCTAAAGACTGAGACTGTGGACAAGGTTATAAAAGCTTGCGTGGTCCTACACAATTTTGTGATCAGCAATGAACCTATTTCCATGGAGGAACAGTATGAAGAAACAACCTTGCAGGACTACCAGAACATTACCAATTGAAGTTCAATGGCTGTTTCACGAATGAGGGACAATTTTGCCCAATACTTTATGTCACCTCAAGGAAGACTAGACTGGCAGGATGACAGAGTTTGAGAAATTGCTTTGTAACCTTGAAACTCATGTACCTTGTGTACCCACAGTAAACCTTTTAAAACCAAACTTGTCTACCTTCTTGTGGGTTTTCTACTGTATTTAACCTTTTGGCCACAATTGTGTCCCTGGTTGGTTTTTTTTTTTACCCAAAGTCTTTTACCTTTTTTCCAAAATTGGGTACCTTGTTGGGGCTACCTAACAAGGTACACAATTTTGGGAAAAAAGTGAAATACTTTGGATACTACACAACCCGGGACACAACTTTGGCAAAAAGGTTAAAGTTGTGTACCTTTTACCCAAAGTTCTGGGTGTTTTTTTTTTTACCTTTTACCCAAAGTGATGTAGGTGTTTTTACCTTTTACCCAAAGTTATGTAGGTGTTTTTTTACCTTTTACCCACAGTTATGTAGGTGTTTTAGTGTACCCAAAAATTTCAAAATTTGTTCACAACCTTATTTTTTACTTTACATCCTAGAAATAAACGACAGACAACAATTGTAATCAACCAATGTAAGTTTTATTAAAAAAATAATTTTAATATAATGTTTTTAAATTTGTAATTCTGTAATAAACTTTTTCTGGTTTGAAAAAAATAATTTATTTATTTCTCAACACAATCATAAATTTGTATAGTGTGGGGTGGAAATACTGCTGGAGGGGCTGCGGGACACTGACATTGTGGAGAGCGGACTGGGATGGTGGTGGAGAGGAGGTGGGGCAGTAAGAGGTGAAGGGGTGGAAAAAGTAAGAGAATGGGTGGACAAGTTGGAGGCAGAAGAGGTGATGGGTGGTGGAGAGGAGGGTGGGGCAGGGACTGGAAGAGCAGGTGATATGGTAGGGAATTGGAAAGGGGAAGGAGGTTGGTAAGAGGCAGGATTGTGGTAAGGGGTAGGTTGCTGGTACTGGGGAGGTTGCTGTTACTGGGGAGGTGACTGGAGTTGGTGAGGTGACTGGAGTTGGGGAGGTTGCTGGTACTAGGGAGGTTGTTGGAACTGGGGAGGTGGCTGGTACTGGGGAGGTTGCTGGAACTGGGGAGGTGGCTGGTATTGAATAGGAGGGGGAGGAGGGACGGTGGCTGGAGGTGGGGCAGATGGAGGAACGACTGGGGTGGGTGGAGGAGGTTGGGAGGTAGCCTGCACTAGAGCAGCGTGGCAAGTATGCATTACATACATCTGCTAGTCAGTAGATAGCGTATCCATGCGCTTGGCTACAGACCTGAAAAAGCTGTGATTTGGAGAAGTTCTTGCTTCTGAATGCATGGTTTGCAGAAGTGTCTTCACCTCCAAAATGTTGGTGTTTATCTGATTAATGCCTGCGGCAATTTGTTCAGATAATACTTTTAGACAGTTCTGGAAAGATGCATTCAAATGCAAGAACTCGGGCGCATACAGTAGCTCCTTTCCTGACCCCTCTGCCGCTGCCACCCAGTAGCCGCAGGTGTACTAGAGGTGGCAGTGGCAGAAGGATGGGGTAAAGGGAATGCTATCTCCTCACCAGCAGATTCATGTAATGCAGGCGGCCACGATGCTCCAGTGCTGGTGGAGGGGACAGAGGGCTCACGTGTCAGGGAAGGCTGGGAAGGTGCAGATGGGCCGGGGCGGTCGAAGTGTCCCTCAGTGCCGGTCTCCTGAGGGATCGCCCCAGAATGGTCCAACTCTGCTGGCGCCCGAGTGCTGGTCACCGTGCTGTGGAATAAAGAGAAAAAAATACAATTAAAATAGAGATATGGAATGGCCCTGGCTGAAAAAAAAATGTAGTTAGACATGTTAACATTTCCTTTTGAATATTTACCTTCTGGTGACCATTGTTGCCCGCAGGAATGCCAGGGCTCTTGCATACTTATATTTGCTCCGGCGTCCTGCAGATCCACTCGGGGCCCACATCTCTTTGTTGAACTCCTTCTTGAAGCGATCCCTCACAGACACCACACCGCTTCACAATTCTCTCCCCTGAAACAAGAAAGCACAAATTGGTTAGTATACAACATCAGTGTTTTCCAAACTGCAGTCCTCATGGCCCCCATGGGTCATGTTTTCAGGATTTCCATAGTGTTGCACAAAAGGAAATCCTGAAAACATGACCCATGTGGGCCACAAGGACTGGAGTTTGGGAAACACTGCTTTACATTCAGCAACCTGAGCTGTATATACTTACGGTGTTCAGTCTGGGCCCGAACTGCGAGTTCCTCCCAGCGGTCCACCAGCAGTGAACAGACTTCCTCCTAGAGCCGTCGGGTCACGATACCATCAGCATGGTGGCGGTCCCCTATGTTCCACAGCGGCTCCCTTTCTCGGACCAGATCGATGAGGAGGTTCACATCTAACCCCTCCTCCTCCTCCTCCTCACCGTCCGAGTCTGGAGCACGCTGTGAAGCCTGTAAAAGAAAAAGAGAAAAAAAAAGTACATTAGCCTCCACATGTCACGGGTGTGTCGCGGCGAAGATCGTCGCGATTGCACACCCTGACTTCGCACAGCTGAGTTTCTGGTGCTGGGTGTTTTTCGGCACTGAGGGAGTTAATTCTTTCTCTCTCGGTGCTGGACTGACCAGCCTCGCCCAGCTGCGATTGATGTTTTGTTAATTAGCTTCCTTCTTATACCTGCTGGTCTGCTGGGGAAGTTGTCGGTGAAAGCATTCATTCAGACCAGCAGAGCGGATCGTTTCTGAGAAGACTTAAGCTAAGAGTGCCTGTTGTGGTTTATCCTCTCCTCGCTTATTGTTTATCTCCTTAACCTTTTGTGTTCCTCTGTAGTGGAAGTTTTGTATGCATGGCAGTGTTTTCTTTACCCTTGTCTGTCTCGTTTATCTTAGACTGTGTGTAAGCTGTGACCTGCCCATTCCCTGTGGTGGTAATCAGGGTCCTTCTCAGGACTAGATTACAGTGGTCAGGGATCTACAGGAGACAGTGTTACGCTGGTGGCCTGGACCTCTGTACCATTAACAGTACCTCCAGGTAGAGGGACTAGTCAGGACCCCAGTTTAGGGTCAGCATAGACCCCGGTCCACCTCTATCCTGAGACAGCGTGACACGTACACAGTATAGACCCACAATACATAGGATATTATGTCAGGTAAGACATTGCTGGCAGATACTATGTATACATGTTGATATTTTCTATTATAGGAAATATAGTATGTTGTCACATTAGATATATGTTACTATCATAGAATATATCTGTTATACGTCGTGACATTTTCACCGACCACACTAAAAGATTCTCCCCAGCTACCATGGATCCAGTAGCCCAGTTAGCTCAGCAGTTGCAGAGTTTGTCCATGGAGCTGACCTTAAGTCCAAGGTTTTGTACCCCGGGAGCAAACCAGATCTGAACCTAAAGTAGCTCTCCCGGACAGGTTCACTGGTGGGCGGGATAAATTTTTTACCTTCCAGGAGGCATGTAAATTATATTTTCGGCTACGGCCTCGGTCTTCGGGGAGTGAAGATCAGAGGGTGGGAATTGTCATCTCGCTCTTACAAGGGGACCCTCAATCCTGGGCGTTCTCTCTTCCTCCGGACTCCCCGGCTCTCCAGTCAGTAGATCGATTTTTTACAGCCCTGGGTCTGGTATATGATGACCCGGATCGGGTCTCCCTTGCTGAAATGAAGTTACGTAAGATACAGCAGGGAGATCGTCCGGCGGAGGAATTTTCTTCTGAGTTCCGTAGATGGGCCACAGATACTCAGTGGAATGACCCAGCTCTTAGGAGCCAGTTTTGTCAAGGATTATCTGACAAATTAAAAGATGTGTTGGCTCAGTATGATTCTCCCCCGTCACTGGAGGCCGCTATGGCCCTTGCTATTCGCATTGATAGACGGCTTCGGGAGAGGTGTGAGGTAACTCCGCCCCCTGCGATGACTCCACCTTCTACTATAGTCCCTTATATTGAGGTTCCCCTGGTTTGTTCTGAGGAGCCTATGCAGTTAGGAGGGACATCGTTTCGAGGGAGGGGATCGGCGGTGCGCCGCAAGACAGGAAAGTGTTACTTCTGCGGGAGAAAGGGACATTTTGTTGGGGGGTGTCCATCCCGTACTTTGCTGAACAAGGAGTCGCCGGAAAACTGTTGATCCCAGGTTGTGTGGTGGATGACAATCTGGGAGTATGTATTTCGTCCCCAAGTCCGTCTCAGTTTCTCGTACCAGCGGAGGTGGTGGTAGGTACGAGAACTGAAAGGATTTCTGTTCTTCTGGATAGTGGGGCCGCGGCTAATCTGGTGGACGCTCGGTTTGCCCAGGTGCAAGGTATGCAACTGAGTGTATTGGCCAAACCTATCCCTATATTCTATATTGACGCCAGGCCTCTCGGTCAAGGTAGCTTTGTGCAAGCCGTGCATAACATAGACCTTCGAGTGGGGGCAATACATAAAGAACTATTGTCTTGTTATGTGTTGGAGGGCCTTCCCACTCCTATTGTGTTGGGACTTCCTTGGTTAACTAAACATAACCCAGTTATTAATTGGCAATCCAGAGAGATAAGCCAGTGGGGTGAATTTTGCAATAGTAACTGCATGAACACGGTCATCGGTGCGGTCGTGCCTAGAAACCTTACCTCCTTTTCTGGAGGACTTTGAGGATGTGTTTTCAGAGGAAGGGTGTCAAGAATTACCTCCTCATCGCGCGTATGACTGTGCTATAAAATTGCTTCCTGATGCTAAGTTACCAAAATCTAGGTTATATAACCTTTCTGGTCCTGAGAGGCAAGCAATGAAGGATTATATTTCGGAAAGTCTGGCCAAGGGGCATATTAGACCTTCATCTTCCCCAGTGGCCGCGGGGTTCTTCTTTGTGAAGAAAAAAGATGGAGGCCTACGCCCTTGCCTGGATTTCCGTGAGCTTAATCGGATTACGGTCCGAGATCCGTATCCGCTCCCACTTATTCCTGATCTCTTCAATCAGATTGTGGGCGCCAAATGGTTCTCTAAGTTGGATCTCAGGGGGGCGTATAATCTGATTAGGATAAAGGAGGGGGATGAGTGGAAGACGGCGTTTAACACTCCGGAGGGACATTATGAGAACCTTGTCATGCCTTTCGGTCTGACTACTGCCCCGGCGGTGTTTCAACATTTTGTTAATGACATCTTTCCCACCTAGTGGGACAGTTTGTTGTCATTTATCTAGATGACATCTTAATTTACTCGCCGGATCTTGTGTCTCATCAGGAGCATGTGAGACAGGTGTTGCAGATCTTGGAGACAATAAACTGTACGCCAAATGGGAGAAGTGTGTTTTCGGCGTACAAGAACTTCAGTTTTTAGGATTCCTGGTGTCAGCTTCCGGTTTCCGTATGGACCCTGGGAAAGTGAAGGCTGTGCTTGAATGGGATCGGCCAGAGGATCTTAAAGCACTGCAGCGTTTCCTGGGGTTTGCTAACTACTACCGGAAATTTATTCGTAATTTCTCATCCGTTGTCAAACCTCTCACTGACATGACAAAAAAAGGGACGGATTTTTCTAGGTGGTCTGACAAAGCTTGTCAAGCATTTTCCTCCTTGAAAAAATGTTTTGCTTCAGCACCCATACTCATCCAACCTGATGCATCACAACCGTTCATTGTGGAGGTAGACGCATCTGACGTAGGAGTGGGTGCGGTATTATCTCAAGGTCCGTCCCCTGGTAAATGGCAACCGTGCGCTTTCTTCTCTAAAAAATTGTCGTCCGCCGAGAGGAATTATGATGTCGGTAATAGGGAACTCTTGGCCATTAAGTTGGCTTTTGAAGAGTGGCGTCACTTTTTGGAGGGGGCAGTCCACCCGGTCACCGTCATTACTGATCACAAGAACCTGCTGTATTTAGAGTCTGCAAAACGTCTGAATTCCAGACAAGCTAGATGGTCGTTGTTTTTTACCAGGTTTAATTTTGTCGTCACATATCGTCCTGGGTCAAAAAATGTAAAGGCTGATGCCTTATCTCGTAGTTTCCCGGGGCCGGGAGGACGGATGACCCGGTTCCTATTCTTCAGGAGGGAGTTGTGGTGTCGGCTGTATGCTCTGAGCTTGAGGAGGAGATATTGGAGGCTCGTGGCGTCCCCTGTAGGACTTCCAGGGAACTGTTTGTTCAGGTCAGTTAAGACCAAAGGTTTCGAGGCACATATATTCTGCTTTGGCAGTCCAGTCTGAGTAAAGCAACTGTAGACTACCTTTCTCGCCGGTTTTGGTGGCCTAACTTAAATAAAGAGGTGGTAACTTTTGTCGCGTCCGGGTGGGGTATGTGCGCGCTCTAAGACCCCACATACCCGTCTGTCCGGGGCCCTTTTACAGTTGAAAATCCCGGAGCGTCCTTGGACCCATCTGTCTATGGACTTCATTACGGACCTCCCTCCGTCTTCAGGTAAAACTGTCATACTAGTTGTAGTTGACAGGTTCAGCAAAATGGCACATTTTATTGCTCTTCCTGCTCTTCCTAATGCTAAAACTCTGGCGCAGGTGTTCATTGGGGAGATTGTGAGACTTCACGGGTTGCCTTCCGATGTGGTGTCGGATCGGGGGTCTCAGTTTGTGTCCAAATTCTGGAAGGCATTTTGTTCTCGTCGGGGGATGCAGTTGTCATTTTCTTCGGCTTTTCATCTGCAGACTAATGGTCAGACAGAGCGTCTGAATCAGAGCTTAGAGACATATCTTCGGTGTTTTGTCTCAGAGAACCAAGAGGACTGGTCTTCTTTTTTGCCTCTGGCAGAGTTCGCTCTTAACAATAGGCGGAGCGAGTCCACTGGTAAGTCCCCGTTTTTTGGGGCATATGGTTTTCACCCCCAGTTTTGTACTTTCAATGGGGGGGGCTCTTCTGGGGTTCCTGAGGAGGAATGATTTTCGTCGTCACTTGCTTCAGTGTGGAGAGGAGTGCTTAATAATCTGAGCACTATGGGGAACCGATACAAACGTATGGCTGATAGGAGGAGAGTGTCTGGTCCGGACCTAAGTGTGAACGATCTGGTATGGTTGTCTACCAAGAATATAAAACTTAAGGTTCCCTCCTGGAAACTCGGTCCCAGATTCATCGGGCCATACAGGATCAGTTCAATAATTAATCCGGTGGCTTTCTGTCTTGACCTCCCTCCTACGTTTAAAATCCACAATGTGTTCCACAAATCGTTGCTTAAGAGGTACGTGGCACCAGTTATACCGTCACCTCTACCTCCTCCTCCTGTGGTGGTCAATGGTAATTTGGAGTTTCAGGTATCGAAGATCATTGACTCACGTCTGAATCGCCGGTCCCTTCAGTACCTTGTTCATTGGAGGGGGTATGGTCCTGAGGAGAGGATGTGGGTTTCTGCGTCGGATATTAACGCAGACCGATTGGTTCGGGCCTTCCACACTACTCACCCAGATAGACCAGGCCCTGAGGGTCCAGAGGCCCCTCGTAGAAGGGGGGGTACTGTCACGGGTGTGTCGCGGCGAAGATCGTCGCGATTGCACACCCTGACTTCGCACAGCTGAGTTTCTGGTGCTGGGTGTTTTTCGGCACTGAAGGGAGTTAATTCTTTCTCTCTCGGTGCTGGACTGACCAGCCTCGCCCAGCTGCGATTGATGTTTTGTTAATTAGCTTCCTTCTTATACCTGCTGGTCTGCTGGGGAAGTTGTCGGTGAAAGCATTCATTCAGACCAGCAGAGCGGATCGTTTCTGAGAAGACTTAAGCTAAGAGTGCCTGTTGTGGTTTATCCTCTCCTCGCTTATTGTTTATCTCCTTAACCTTTTGTGTTCCTCTGTAGTGGAAGTTTTGTATGCATGGCAGTGTTTTCTTTACCCCTTGTCTGTCTCGTTTATCTTAGACTGTGTGTAAGCTGTGACCTGCCCATTCCCTGTGGTGGTAATCAGGGTCCTTCTCAGGACTAGATTACAGTGGTCAGGGATCTACAGGAGACAGTGTTACGCTGGCGGCCTGGACCTCTGTACCATTAACAGTACCTCCAGGTAGAGGGACTAGTCAGGACCCCAGTTTAGGGTCAGCATAGACCCCGGTCCACCTCTATCCTGAGACAGCGTGACACGTACACAGTATAGACCCACAATACATAGGATATTATGTCAGGTAAGACATTGCTGGCAGATACTATGTATACATGTTGATATTTTCTATTATAGGAAATATAGTATGTTGTCACATTAGATATATGTTACTATCATAGAATATATCTGTTATACGTCGTGACACCACACTTGCAAGTTAAAAAAAATATATATATATATACTTACACGATGGTGACCGCCGCGTCTCTCATGTCGACGACTCTGGGAGGCACTGCGTGGACCTCTTGAACGAGCACCAGATTCAGGAGACTAAAAGAAAAAAAAAATAAATGGTATTAGGCATGTGTAGTGTGCTGTGTGATGTCTGTACTAAATGGTTTTCTATGTGTTGTGTGTAGTGTGATGTTGTGTTTCTGCGATTGATGCAGGATGCTTACGAATTGTGAGCCCACTCCAGGTTTCAGTCCACCCGTCCTTCTTCTTCTGGGAGTTCCTCTTCAGCTGGTGATTCCTGTAATTAAAAAAAGACAATGAATACATATATCACACAGATGGATTGTGAAAGCAAAATATATATATTAATTTTTTTACCGCTAAATGCTGACGATGAGAGGAGGGCTCCCAGAAGAAGACGAGTTGTCCTGCGGACGCTGCATGTCCCATACTTTCCGCTGCTGTTGTCGCTGCTGCTGCTTTCACGGTTTGGCGTCGTCTGATGTGGAATAAAGACACAAAAAGGGCCAGTGAATATATGTTATTCCATGGCCTTGGCTGAAAAAGAAAAAATTGATTACATTTTTTTGGGAATGGCAGATGTGATATTTACCGTCTGCTGGCAGATGCCCCCTCCTACCCTGGGTCCTGCTGCTGCTTCTGCTCCCTTTGTTCTGCTTGGTCCCTTTGGTGTCGTCTGCTGTGGAATAAAGACACAAAAAGGGCCAGTGAATATATGTATATTCCATGGCCCTGGCTGAAAAAGAAAAAATTGATTAAATTTTTTTGGGAATGGGGGATGAGATATTTACCTTCTGCTGGCAGATGACCTCTCCTCCCTTCCTTCTTGCTCCATTTCTTCTCTCGGTGCTGGGGCTGGTAGTCTTCTCCTTGCTCCTCTGCTCCTGGATGGCTGCATGTTATGGCTGAGGGTCCCACTGACCTGCTTTATATATGTTTGCTGTGGGCTGGGCTACAAAAACTAAAAAAAAGGATCCGGCGCTCATAGACTTTCATTGTGACAAAAGCCGGAGACAAAAAACGTTACAGTTGCCATTTTTTCCAGACGTCAGAATGCGACCAGACACCGGATCCGGCAAAAACCGGACGAACCGCAAGGCCATGCAGCGTGATCCGGTGCTAATACAAGTCAATGGGAAAAAAATGGATCCGGTTTTACAAAAAAAGGCCGGATCACGCCGTCAGGCGCAAAACGGATGTGTGAAAGAGTCCTTAACATTAATTCAGGCCAAACCTGATTGATTTGATCTTAATGATTCAGATCGAGAGGCGTTAACCACAATTATTGAGGACAAAGAAATTATTATAAAACCCGCCGATAAAGGGGGAGCAATTGTAATTATGGACCGATCCTTCTATATAAGTGAAATACGCTCTCAACTTACTAATGTTGAAATATACGAGCGACTTCCCGCTAATCCTACCCTTAAAATAAGGGAACAGATTACGAATATTCTTGACAAGGCTCTTATGGCATGTATTATTGATAAAAAGACGAAAGAGTTCTTAATCAAGGATGATCCACTAATTCCGGTATTCTATGTATTACCTAAAATCCATAAAATACTTGATAAACCCCCCGGCAGACCTATAGTTGCTTCGACGGACTCAATTCTTTCTCCTTTATCTATACTATTGGAGAAGGTTTTGACACCCCTTATCAAGAAGGTTCCATCTTTTTTACTCTATACAGCAGGGGTGGGCAATTAATTTTGCCAGGGGGCCGCATGAGAAATTGGGATGGTTTTAGAGGACCGGACTAATATAATTAACTCCGTTCTACCAAATACTGTATATATACATATATATTATATATATATATATATATACACTGTATACTGTATATATACATACCTGCCCATTATCATCATCTTCTCCCCATCATCATCAATGCCTCCCCATTATCAGCAATGCCTGCCCATCATCATCTTCTCCCCATCATCAATGCCTGCCCATTATCATCAATGCCTGCCCATTATCATCATCTTCTCCCCATCATCATCAATGCCTCCCCATTATCAGCAATGCCTGCCCATCATCATCAATGCCTCCCCATTATCAGCAATGCCTGCCCGTCATCATCTTCTTCCCATCATCAATGCCTGCCCATTATCATCAATACCTGCCCATTATCATCATCTTCTCCCCATCATCATCAATGCCTGCCCATCATCATCATCATCTTCTCCCCATCATCAATGCCTGCCCATTATCATCAATACCTGCCCATTATCATCATCTTCTCCCCATCATCATCAATGCCTGCCCATCATCATCATCATCTTCTCCCCATCATCAATGCCTGCCCATTATCATCAATACCTGCCCATTATCATCATCTTCTCCCCATCATCATCAATGCCTCCCCATTATCAGCAATGCCTGCCCATCATCATCTTCTCCCCATCATCAATGCCTGCCCATTATCATCATCTTCTCCCCATCATCATCAATGCCTCCCCATTATCAGCAATGCCTGCCCATCATCACACACAGACAGCACATAAGCACTCTCTCACATACATACACACACACACACATACATACACACACAAAGCACCGCACTACATACACACACACACACACACACACACACAAGCACCGCACTACATAGACACAGACACACACAGAGACACGTCTTACCTGTCCAGCGTCCCCGCTCTCTGACACAGCCGGCCGCTGAATGATGACGTCATTCAGCGGCCGGCTGTGAGAGGAAGCGCCGGTGGAGCCCAGAGCTGCAGCAGCGGAGGCACGGGAGAGGTAAGTATTGTGCCAGCTGATGCCGGGGCCCTGAGACTGCCGGAGCGCCTCCGCGGGCCGGTCACTGACAGCCGGCGGGCCGGATGCGGCCCGCGGGCCGCCCCTTGCCCGGGTCTGCTATACAGGTTCCTTTTTACAATTGATCCGTGAAATGGACAAATTACCAGAGGGTACTTTATTACTCACGTTAGATGTCAATAATTTATATACATCTATCCCACACTCTAAGGGCATAGGAGCAACCAAGAGATTGCTAGAGGACTTTCTCATGGATCGAAATGTTGTCAATTTTCTTTTGGAACTGTTAGAGGTGGTCCTTACGAAAAATTTCTTTATGTTTGAAGATACATTTTATCTCCAGACACAAGGCACAGCGATGGGGTCCAATGCGGCCCCCCATACGCAAACTGCTTTATGTCTTTTTTTAAAATGGATTATGTCTATCCCAACAACTTGTTTCAGACACATTGTCTGCTATGGCCTCGTTACATAGACGACGTCTTTTGCCTATGGTGAGGTCCCAAAGAAAGCCAACAATTATTCTTCAATCAAATCAATCAGGTTTGGCCTGAATTAACTTTTACTCTAAACTATGACAATAGAGAAATCAGTCTTTTGGACACTAAAGTCTTGTTGGATGAAACAGGTCAATTGACTTTAGATCTTTATACGAAACAGACTGATCGTAATAATTTACTATTATACCAAAGTTGCCATCCGAGGGCAGTTAAAAGGACTTTCCCAACTTCACAATTTGAGAGAGTATGCCGCATAGTGAGCGACCCCCAAGTACGTTCACAGCATCTAAAAGTGATGGAAAACAAATTTCTGGAAAGAGGGTACCCGCGCAAATTACTTCAACAAGCACAGCGTAATGACAATATTTCCACTGAAAGGTCCCCTTCTCAGAGAATTCCGTTTGTCCATACATTCCATCCCTTCATGTACAAACTTCACAATAAAATCTGGAAACATTGGCACCTATTACGAGACAGTTTTCCTGATGTTCCAGAGTTTCAAGTTCCCTTTTTACCCTGCTTTAGAAGGCCTAGCAATTTGAAAAATAAAATCATTAGGGCTGATATAGGTTCAGCTCAAGTTATACCAAAGCAGATGTTCCTTCGCACCCAAAAAAAGGGGACATATCCCTGTCTACAATGTGTCCAGTGCACAAATGTACTAAAAGGTCCAAAAATTTCACATCCTCTCACAGGCGAAGATATCCCTATAACAGGATTCTTCACCTGTGATTCAAGATCTGTCATATACGCTATCAAGTGTCCTTGTGGTAAAGTTTATGTAGGCGAGACATCCCAAGCAATCAAAGATCGTATATCACACCATAAATCTGATATACGCTGCAAGAGACATCATCTTCCTATTGCCTATCACTTTAATGAAATGGGTCACAGTATTGCCCAATTACGGTTTTTGGTGTTGGAGCAGGTGGAATTAAATAGGAGGGGTGGCAATCTGATCAAGAGATTACATTATAGGGAAGCGTATTGGATCCACTTTTTACAAAGCCTGGAACCCAAGGGATTGAATAGGGACTATAAAGTTATGAATTTATTTTAGTTTCCATTGTCCCTTAATAGTTAATCAATCCCGACTAACACATCCATAGCCCATATAAGAAACGTGACTCAAGATTTATTACTAATTAAAGGTGACATCAATGTTATATTATATTTTTATTATCATCATGTGTCTATACTTTCATAAATTTTTTCATATATTGTTTCTTTTATCTCATTCATTCCAGGTTATCACATGATCACTTTTCTTCAATTGATACTCACCTTCATCACTGGCTCCAGCGCTGATATTTCAATCACTACTACACCGTCCTTTGTTTGCTTTCCACAAGAGCATTTCACCTAAGACTGTCGTCACCAGCAAGTCAAAATGACTCACTTCCGGTTCGACGGCTCACTTGCGTTCCACTAGCGCTTCATGGCCACGTCATCAGTAAGAGACGTGCGCCCACTTCTGGAATTGCCGCCATTTTAGGATACACGTGCAGTATGGTCCCTTAGAGCGCATTTTCACAGGCGTCTTAGCCATTTCCTCTGGGCGCTTCTGAACACTGCTTCTTTTCTCTACTAATGGTAAGAAAGATTCACAATCAGCGCCGTCGTGGATCTATATGAGCGCACCATATTTCATAATTGAATGTAATTTCCTCACTAGCGGTTTTATTATACAGGACACAACTGGACACAGGTCCCTCAGAGCGCATGTCCATAGGCAAGCATGCCATTCACATTTAGCGCTATCTTCTGAGACCTGGTTCAATTCCATCTATGGTAAGAGCCATTCATATAGCTGATTAGGCACATTCGTGATTAGGCTATTGGTTGTATAGGGTCACGCTTATGACACATGCTCGCTTCACAAGTGATTTTATTTCCCACAGATTTTCTCTTGAGCTTCTCCACAACTGTGTAAGCGAGACCTCTGGGTCTCCTTTATTTATCCACTGCCACTTCGTGTTTTATATATATATATATATATATATATATATATATATATATATATACACACATATATATTTAGCTCACTCATTCTAATGAAGAGATTTATATGTTTCTGGTAAATCAATGCAGTGATAGATTTCATATTTTCCAACAAGGCCATTTCTGATTACTTGTTTCCATTTTTTGAGAAAATGACGTTATGTGAACCAGTACACATTAACATAATGTATATGTGTATTTCTGTGATTTTTTTCTTATGCTCATATAATGACATCTCAAATACTGTTTTTATAATGATGTATTTTGTTTATTTATTCCTTTGTTCTTTATTTTTTCATGTAAGTCAAAATACTGATATTGTTATATTTGTCTGTTTATTCCAGTCTGATGAAGGTCAATATGACCGAAACGTTACACGCTTGTTGGATTATGAAAATAAATAATTCATATTTTTTCTAAGCATTACAAAAGAGTGCCAGATTTCATTCTTTTCTATATGTTGGAAGACCATTTCCGGTGACTACCACTTGAAGCTCATCAAGAGAATGCCAAGAGTGTGCAAGAAAAATATTTAGACTTGAGAGTCCTCAGTGGTTGATACCTTTTAATGGCTAACTGAAAAGATGGTAACAAATTGCAAGCTTTCGAGACTACTCAGGTCTCTTCATCAGGCATAGACTAATACAACATCTGAAGAATCACATATTTATACACAAAATAGCACAGAAAAAATGCAATAGGTAGGACAAGTGACATGAAGCAGAACTGTCATTATGGCAGAGGGATTAACATAAATATGACTAGTTCATAGATAAGGAGTGAAGGTTTTATTACCCTCTGATTGGGGTCTGGTATTGTGTTGTGATGACCCTAAAAGGTCAGGGAGGCAGATTCCTTAATTGTTGTAGAACGACATAAAACTCTGGGATATATTCATCCCAGCACTAAGAGTGTCAAAGGTCATCATAAGTTTATATTCCCAGACTTTTCTATCCTTCTCAGATTTGAAGTTAGATTTTAATACAAGTAATTCCATATCTGTCATGCTATGACCGGGCATACAAAAGTGTTTGTCCTCCTGCCCCATCAGGCCTCGGGCCTACTACCGCTACATTGATGACATTTTAATCATCTGGACGGAGTCTGAACAACAGCTAAAGACGTTCCATGAACAGTTCAATCAATTTCATCCCACCATCAACTTAACACTTAACTACTCCAGCACTGAAATTAACTTTTTAGACACCACCATTAAGCTAAAGAACAATGAAATAGAGACATCCCTGTATCAGAAGCCAATCGACCGTCCAACATATCTTAAATGGGACAGTTTCCATCCTAAACACATAAAAAACTCTATTGTCTACAGCCAAGCCATCAGATACAACCGTATATGTTCCAACCCCATGGATAGAGATGAACACCTTGGTCGCCTCAGAAAGACTTTTTTGAACCAGGGCTACCATCCAAGAACAATTGAAAACCAAATTACAAGAGCCACCAGAATATCAAGGAATCACCTGCTACATTACAAAGCTAAAGAAGAAAATAACCGGGTGCCTCTAGTGGTCACCTACAATCCAAGTCTGGAGATGCTAAGGGGAGCTGCACGGAAACTACAACCTTTACTACAAAAAGATGCCCGATTACAATCCATATTTCCAGACCCCCCACTACTATGTTTTAGGCAGCCCCCAAATCTAAGAAGCATCATTGTCAGAAGCTCCCTGTCCTCCCCAACAGCTGCAGGAACCTTTCCTTGCAGACAAAAGAAATGCAAGACCTGTACATCTATAATGACCACGGACAGGATAAAGATCCCCAACTCCCATCAGGACTACAAGATACCAGGTACTTTCAGCTGCATCACATCTAATGTGGTGTACCTAATTATATGTACTAAATGTCCAACTGGGGGTCTGTATGTGGGGGAGACCGGGCAATAACTGAGAACAAGGATGAATTCTCATCGCACAACGATAAGAGAAAAAAGAATGGATTTACCTGTGGCCAAACACTTTTGTATGCCCGGTCATAGCATGACAGATATGGAATTACTTGTATTAAAATCTAACTTCAAATCTGAGAAGGATAGAAAAGTCTGGGAATATAAACTTATGATGACCTTTGACACTCTTAGTGCTGGGATGAATATATCCCAGAGTTTTATGTCGTTCTACAACAATTAAGGAATCTGCCTCCCTGACCTTTTAGGGTCATCACAACACAATACCAGACCCCAATCAGAGGGTAATAAAACCTTCACTCCTTATCTATGAACTAGTCATATTTATGTTAATCCCTCTGCCATAATGACAGTTCTGCTTCATGTCACTTGTCCTACCTATTGCATTTTTTCTGTGCTATTTTGTGTATAAATATGTGATTCTTCAGATGTTGTATTAGTCTATGCCTGATGAAGAGACCTGAGTAGTCTCGAAAGCTTGCAATTTGTTACCATCTTTTCAGTTAGCCATTAAAAGGTATCAACCACTGAGGACTCTCAAGTCTAAATATTTTTCTATCTACTGGCTAACACGGTACGAAGATACACATCTTTCCTATATCAAGAGTGTGCAAAGCAGTTATCAAAGCAAAAGGTGGCTACTTTGAAGAACCTAGAATATAAGACATAATTTCAGTTATTACACACTTTTTTGTTAAGTATATAATTCCACATGTGTTAATTCATAGTTTTGATGCCTTCAGTGTGAATGTACAATTTTCATAGTCATGAAAATAAAGAAAAATCTTTGAATGAGAAGGTGTGTCCAAACTTTTGGTCTGTACTGTACATGAACATGAAAATGAAATGATTATAATGGCACGTTTTCTATCAAGGGACCAACCCTAAATCACACCCATTAAGGACGCCAGTAAAAAAGAAAGTTTCCAATGCTGAAGAAAAAGTGCTTTAGTGCTTACCCATTACTGTAGTATGGTGCTCAGGTGCACGGGAGCCACGTGCCACCCCTGACGTGCGTTTCGCGTTAGCTTTATTCTCTTTTGAAAATGCGAGTCTGTGGTGGAAGGGGAAATAGCCTTGGTGTTCAAGATGTACGTGGGGTGGGTGGTAATATTTGTGAAAGCACTAGTGAATCAACGTCATGTCCTTTGCAAAGACAACTGACAACTTCTGTTACTGGACGGGCTACTCCACTACCTTTCTTTGGCAGATGCACAGTGGTACGCCTTGTTGATGTGGCCCAGAAAGAGCATACGCTCGAGTGGATGGCAAGTGCAAAATTAACTTGCCTCTCCTCCTACACCTCAACATCACACCCAGTACAGTCCACAGAGCACAGAGGTGGCACCCAAATTTCCCTTGGTTCCCCCCACGTCCCAACTCTCCAATCATACAACTGACTGCATGGAATCACAGACGGGTGAGTCTGAACAGCTGCTCACACATTCTATGCTATGGTCATCAGATGTGTTCTCAAAAGAATCACAGAGTCAAGAGGAGGAAATCTGAACCGATGTCCAAAATTTTTATAGCTGGCGTCTGGGGCAGGAGAAAGTAGTGTCCAAACTGCATCCTGACCCTCGTCATCAGATGTTACCCTAGGGGAGGTGATCCTGATGAGGCACAGATATCTTACGCTCACGTGGACTGTACTGTGCTGCAAGGCAGGAAGAGGAAGAGGGTGACTCCAAGGGTGAG
This sequence comes from Oophaga sylvatica, assembly GCA_033576555.1. Lineage (NCBI taxonomy): Eukaryota > Metazoa > Chordata > Amphibia > Anura > Dendrobatidae > Oophaga > Oophaga sylvatica. Next base: position 180,330,863 of record JARQOD010000006.1, read on the forward strand.
AAAAGGGATATCACAGAGGATGATGATGATGAGGTGTTAGATCCCAGTTTGCGTGAACATAGAGGCACACAGCTGGGTAGGTCATTTGAGGAGGAAGATGAGAATGTTACGTTGCGCCGTACGTCGCAGAGACGTAGTGATGCAGCCACGACAAGCAATGCATCCTCAGCCACAACTGAGGCTGTGATCACCAGCGTCCGTGGGTCTGCAACTCGCAGGGGTGGCAATGGTTGCCTAGTCTGGGCCTTTTTTGACACGGCAAAGGATGAGCCACGGATGTCACAAATTGCCATCCAGGAGCAAAGATTAGAAGTGACAAAATGAAAAATAGTTAAAACATAATGTTTACTTTATTATACATATGTTAATTACAAAAATATACAGGAATAGGTACTGGAATTAGAAGACAAGAAGACTCACATAATATAAAAAAAGCAGGGAGCTATGTGATAGTTATATTGTTTTCAACTGATAAGAATAAACAAATCTTTATACTTCTATTATAAAACAATCATTCTATATTAAGAGATGCTATTCTTATAATAGCCACCAGGTGGTGATATAACTCAAAAGTATAAAGTGCTTGTGCTTTTAAAGGAACATACAAAAGATTCAAATGATCCAAATATCTGAATTTCTGAATTTTTCTCAAAGGGCTTTCTTGCTGCTGGCAACAATGCTTTAGCACTTTGATAAATATAAATTACTTGTTATGCCTATGTAACCCTGCAGCAAAGACAAGTATCTGGCAAAAAGGTGCAACGAAAATGCTACGTCAGATAATTAGTATACCTCAGATCAGTCTCTGTGAGGAAATAATTGAGCTTCAGCCACCAGCCCTGATGCGTGCTGCTTCTTCAGGGAGGGAGGGGGGTGTAAAAATCATCAATAGACTACGTTAAAAGACGCAAGTTGAAAGTTTTACAATGGCCCTCAAAGTCCCTTCATCTGAACATCACTGAAAATCTGTGGCTAGACCTCAAAATAGCAGTGCATACAAAACGACCCATGAATCTCACAGAACTGGAAGAATTTTCCAAGAAAGAATGGATAAAAATCCCTCAAACAAGAATTGAAGGACTCAAAAACCGTTTACAAGCTGTGATACATGCAAAAGTTGTTGCTACTAGGTACTAACTAGGGTCCCCAAACTTTTGCATCAGCCCATTTCCCTTTTTGTTATTTTTAAAATGTAAACGATGAATATATATAATATATATATATATATATATATATATACACAGCTCTGGCAAAAAATAAGACACCAATGCACAGTTTTATAGAAATCAGCTTCTCCACATGTCTGACAGCTATTCCATTCCAGTGTCAGTTGAATTCCAACCAGAGTACACCTCATTCTACTTAATGTGCTTCTGATTAGATGATCACCTGAACCAAATCTTATTTAAGGAAGTAAAGTATAAAAAACACTGCTGTGGTGTTCACAATCCTCTTGCAATAGGACAAGTTGGATGGCAAAACAAGTGCTGGTAATATCCAAAAAGTAATAGGAATGAAAAAATAACTTTTAACCACGCCAAAGGAGTTTAAAAGAGAAGTCTTGAGTGAGGCAAAGAAGGGCTCAATTCTGGCTTAACTAGCAGAGGGTACAGTGAGCATCATGTTGCCTCCATCCTTAAAATTTCTAAGACAGCAGTCCATTACAACAAGGTCAAGCAGCAGACATTGGAGACAACAAAGCAACAGACTCGCAGAGGGCAAAAACGACTCTCCACTGATCGGGATGACCGTTATCTTATTCAAATGTCACTCCGCAACCGCAGGATGACATCAAGCGACCTAAAAAAGGAAATGCAAATGGCAGCTGGGGAAGTGCACAGCAAGAACAGTTTGTAACAGGCTCCTAGTGGCAGGGTTCAAGTCATGTAAAGCTAGAAAAAAACCTTTCATCAATGAGAAGCAAAGGAGAGCCAGGCTGAATTTTGCCAAAGACCATAAAGATTGGATTATAGAGGACTGGAGTAAGGTAATCTTCTCTGATGAGTCTAATTTTCAGCTTTGTCCAACACCTGGTCATCTAATGGTTAGACGGAGACCTGGAGAGGCGTGCAAGCCACAGTGTCTTGAACCCACTGTGAAATTTGGTGGAGGATCGGTGATGATCTGGGGATGCTTCGGCAAGGCTAGAATTGGGCAGGTTAATTTTTGCGATGGACATATGAATCAAGCTGCATACAAGGTTATCCTGGGAAAACAGTTGATTTTTCTGCTCAGGCAATGTTCCCCAACTCTGAGGACTGTTTTCTCCAGCAGGACAATGCGCCATGCCACACAGCTAGGTTAATGATTGTGTGGATAAAGTACCACCACATCAAAGTCCCTGTAAGGGCCAGCCCAATCTCCAGACCTGAACCCCATTGAAAACCTCTGGAATGTAACAAGAGGAAGATGGATAGTCACAAGCCATCAAACAAAAAAGAACTGCTTACATTTTTGTACCTGGAGTGGCATAAGGTCACCCAACAGCAGTGTGAAAGACTTGTGGAAAGCATGCCAAGATGCATGAAAGGTGTGATTACAAATCATGGTTATTCCACAAAATATTGATTTCTGAACTCTTCCAGAGTTAAAACAGTGTTGTTGTTTCTAAATGATTATGAACTTGTTTTCTTAGCATTATTTGAGGTCTGCAAGCACTGCATTTTTTTGTTATTTTGACCATTTCTTATTTTCTGAAAATAAATACAAAATTTATTGCTTGGAAATTCGGAGACATGTTGTCAGTAGTTTATAGAATATAAGAGCAATTTACATTTTACTCAAAAATATCACCAAAAAAGAGAAAAATCAGACAAACTGAAAATTTTGCAGTGGTCTTTTAATTTTTTCCAGAGCTGTATATATATATTTATTATGTGGCTGGTGTAGTGTAATGGTTACGTGCACAGCCTACAACATGGGACACTGGGATTCAAATCTTAGCTCCTACCTGAGGAAAAAATAAATTAAAAATAAATTTTATACTAAGGCTCCTAACACTGTAATGCCTACCGTAGGTGGTACCAGTAGTGGTCCTTGGGCAAGACTGCTAACACTATAGTGCCTACCTCTGTAAAAATGAGAGTGTCACGAACAAAGAGAGTCATGCCGACTCGGACGTTGCCCGGATTAACAAGGTCAGCGTCAGCTGTTGAGGAACCAGGACAATCCAATCAGGGCTGGCTCCAGGTTTTTATGGGCCCCGGGCGAAAGAGCCTCAGTGGGCCCCTTTAACACAGACCACGATTCATGATGCACAGATACAGCAGAGAAATATAGGTACAGTACAATGCCAAATACTTCACTTCTTCTATTACATGAGTGATATCTATTGTAAATTGTACAATAGCTCAAAAACCGCCAAATCCTTACAGCGCACAGTACAGACTGGACAGTACAGTCCTCCATACAATATTATGGGCACCACATCCCTTATCACCCATATAATACCCCATACAGGATGTCACCCCCTATCCCCCATATAATGCTCCATACAGAATACTGGACCCAAAATAATGCTCCATACAGAATACTGGACCCAATATAATGCTCCATACAGGATACTGGTCCCCATATAATGCTCCATACAGGATACTGGTCCCCATATAATGCTCCATACAAAATATGGAGCTCTCCTCCATGCTGTACTGCGTTCTGCACTGGTACGGCTCAGGAAAGGGCGCTGTGGAAAGACTCCCCATTATCATCATGATTGCCTCCCCATCATCATCATCGCCTCCCCCTCATAATCATTTCCTCCCCCTCATCATCAATGCCTCCCTCTCATCATCATTGCCTCCCCCTCATCATCATTGCCTCCCCATCATCATCATTGCCTCCCCATCATCATCAATGCCTGCCCATCATCATCATGGCCTCCCCATTATCATCAATGCCTGCTCATCATCATCATCGCCTCCCCAATATCACCAATGCCTGCCCATCATCATCATGGCCTCCCCATTATCATCAATGCCTGCGCATCATCATCATCGCTTCCCCATCATCATCAATGCCTGCCCATTATCATCAATGCTTGCCCATCATCATCATCTCCTTCCCATCATCATCAATGCCTGCCCATTATCATCATCGCCTCCCCAACATCATCAATGCCTGCCTATTATCATCAATGCCTCCCCATCATCACACACAGACAGCACCACAGCACACAAGCACTCTCTCACATATATACATACACACACCACACACACACAACACACACACACAAAGCACCGCACTACATACACACACACACTGATACACACAGACACATACACATCACATCTCCGCGCTCTCTCCGCCACAGCCGGCCGCTGAATTATAACGTCATTCAGCGGCGCTGCTGTGAGAGGAAGCGCCGGCGCCCCCTGGAGCCCGGAGCTGCTGCAGCGGAGGCACGGGAGAGGTAAATATTGTGCCAGCTGCTGCCGGGGCCCTGAGCAAGCGGGGGGGCACAATGGCGGCGCTGACACCGCTAACGGGCGCTGGGGTGCCCGACGGCGAGTGGCCCCCCCCACCTGCTCAGGGCCCCCTTCACTTGCCCGGGTGTGCCGGGTGCTGACGCCAGCCCTGAATCCAATGATAAATGGGCTACTGGAGCAAACCATTCATGGACAAGGCAAGAGAAACTGGATCTGATGAAATGCTACTATAAAAGCAGACCAAATGAGAGAGGATATATGAAGCGTATGAGGAAACTCTGGATGGATACAATACCTGCATGTCCACTAACTGAGAAACAACTAGTCGTCCAACGTTTCAAAATCATAAAGAGAAAGCTATTATCACAATTTGAGATGGATCAACTGCACTGCAGATCTACCCCACATGAAGACCTGGTAGAACAACTTGTGCAACCCCCTGAAAATACTGATCCAACCCTGCAACTAGATAGACGAAGATAGAGCTTTTTGGTGATAATTCTAAGCAGTATGTATGGCGAAAACCAGGCACTGCTCATCACCTGCCCAATACAATCCCAACAATGAAACATGGTGGTGGCAGCATCATGCTATGGGGGTTTCACCTGCAGGGACAGGACGACTGGTTGCAATTGAAGTCAACATGAATATGGCCAGTGAACTGGCATTTTCCCACGCTCAAGAGTTCAGCGCGGGTCAGGCTGTGAGGGACTTCATTGACGTCTCCGCTACTCACGGAAGCTCTGCTCCCTGCATCTCATTCATTCACCAGTGGTTTACAGCCTGGGCAGTCGCATCTTAGCACCGCTCCTGGTTGTAAACTGTATATCCCCCACATATGGATTATGGCGTGGGACAGAACGACGGACAGGTATGGTATATTGTTGATTTTTTTATTTATTTTTTATTACAGGAGAATGAGGGCTCTCAGGAATTAGGTGTACAATAAAGATGGGAAAACTGTGTTGTGTTTGATTTCATTAAAATATTTTATTCTGGTTGCGTCTTTATTTAACCCATTAACAACTATAGGATTAGTAATGGATAGGTATCTAATTAAAACCTCTCCATTACTAAGCCGGGCTTGATGTCACCTTACATTGCAAAGGTGGCATCAACACCCCAACTATTACCCCATATACTGCCCCTACAGAGCAGTGGGAAGAGAGTGGCTAAGTGCGGGAATTGGCGCATGTTAGAGACGCGCCTTTTATGGGGTGGCTGGGGGCAAATGTTTTTAGTCAGGGGAAGGCCAGTAACCATAGTCGCTTTCTAGGCTATCTGCCCCCAGTCACTGGCTTTCCCTCTCTGGCTTGGAAAATTGCCCGAGATCCCACGCCATTTTTTTCCCCGAAAAGATTCTTTTATTAATTACATACATGTCCCCTAATTTACACACAAACTATACTAATGGTATTGGTTACTTACATCTATATATCTAAATATTCTGCATGGATTTACTGTATGTAAACCATGTCTCCTATCCTGTCGGCTCCTGCAGGAATTTTGCAGAAGCTGACGAATTAATTACCGGCTATTCTTCTATCTATCTCTGTATATAATATAAATACATATATATATGTGTGTCACTGACATATTATATATATATATATATATATTGTATATATATACACCTATTCTATGTGTATATATCTATTCTATCTATTCTATTATAACCTATTCTATTCTATTCTGTACGCAGCAGATCATTAGCCGGCTTTTAATCAATCTATCTATCAAATAATATATATATGTTTTGAAGAATATTTGGTTTTAAACGATGTGTACAGTTGTGTATTACAATACGATTTTAACATGAGCTTTTACATACAACTGTTGTATGTAAAAGCTCATGTTAAAATCGTATTGCATACGGATGTCATACAGATATTAGATGCGAGGAAATCGCATCATTGCATTGCAAACGGATTACATATGGGATCACCATATGGAGAACATTTCTGCGATTCTCGGACATCAAAATCGGACCGATTTTTTATACGTTGAGTGTGACTCCGGCCTAAGGCTGCTTTCACACATCCGTTTTTTGACTTCAGGCATGATCCGGCGTGTTGCTAAAAAACGGATCCGGTACCGGATGCGGTTTTTTTAGCATTGACTTTCATTAGTGCCGGATCGCGCCTGATGTCATTGCGTTGTATCCGTTTTTGTCCGGATCCGGCAGAAATGTACATTCCGGCGGCCGGACAAAACAGTGCATGTAACGTTTTTTTTTGTTTACCGGAGCCGCCTGATAGTGCCTGAAGCGGCGCATCAGGCGGCCGGAAACAATAGAAGTCAATGGAACTGGATCAGACTTTTGTGCAATCCGTCAAAAGTCTGATCCGGATTCTGGAAATCAGGGCTACTACTACTACTACTCTACTACTACTACTACTACTACATTTTCCAGTGTCTCCGGACATCCAAAATCCTCTTTTTCCGGGTTCAAAAGTTCAGGTCGGATCCAGCAAAAAAACGGATCCGTTGCATCAGTTTTTTTATTTCAGTGCCGGATCCGTCCTTTCAGGTGTTCGACGGATCATGCCTGACACAAAAAAACGGATGTGTGAAAGAGGCCTAAGAGTGAAGAAATGAACCTGCTTTATTTCTCCTTTTAGGTTCAGAGTCTTTTAGATTTGTTGTTAGGCGGGCGCATATTATGTTTTGAATACATTAAAACTTTTAATTGAAAATCATTTAAACTTGCAGATGGAAGCAAATGTAAACTGTTTTCATATATTATGATAAAGGGTAGTTTTATTAAAAGAACAATATGCCTGACTGTTCCCTGACATATCTGTTGCGTTAGATACAAATATGTTGTGCAAATGATTTGTTGTCCTGTGCGCCAGTTCATGTACTGGTTTATAGAGGTTGATGTCTCTGTGTCGGCTCATTCACGTTTTACCAACTCCCTCTTCTGGAATTGTTCGGTTCTTCACGTTGCATTAGACAAACTTTTACCATGAGTACATTGCACTATTGTAGCCGTTGTAACTCATGAAGATGTATTTATGTGATGTGCTTCTCAAAATGCCTTTATTTTTAGTTTTATATTTATTTAAATGTAAGCATTGTTTTCATTATAAGAACGACTGTTCAGAAATATCACCAGACAGCACAGCTGCATTAACAATATCTTCATTCTGACACTGGTATAAAGGAAAGCACAGAAGCAAGTTTACAATAAAAGTAGCACAGAAATAAAAATAAGTATTTAAAATGATGAAATGTCACTCCCCTATCCTATAATGCTAACACTTCCATCCTGCTATATCTAGGGCTAAGGTCAAATGTGAGCTATGAGTATAGCAGTAATGTGCGTCCCTGTTGGTGAAGACACGGCAATTGAAGGGTGAATGTTGGTTAATGTGGTTTCCTTCTGTTGAGAACTAGGGACAATACTGTCCTATTCTTAAAACTGGTTGATGTTGGCCTTGCTAATCAGACATTTCAGACATTTATGAAGTATTCTATTGTAATTGTAACAAAATACTAAACATCCTATTCCCATCTTGATTTTGTCATACTTTAATTACAAAACTGCTTAATTACATGTAACATAATTATGCAGTATATTAAAGGGAATCTGTCAATAGGATTAACCCTTCTAAGCCATCTATATGGGCATGTAGGCCATAAAAAGCTAAATAAAATGTTTCCTTTATGAATTTTAGAGAAATTCATGTTTTTCTTATTCTGATAATGAGCTGTAAAGATCTATGGGCCAGACAGATCTCCTTGAGAATCTGCCTCCAGAGCTTACTTTATCCCCCTAGCAACCAGAGGTATTTCAGTTTTTGCGTTTTTGTTTTTTGCTCCCCTTCTTCCCAGAGCCATAACTTTTCTATTTTTCCGTCAAAGTAGCCATGTGAGGGCTTGTTGTTTGCAGGACAAGTTGTATTTTTTAACGTCACCGTTGGTTTTAACATGTCATGTACTGGAAAATGGGAAAAAAATTACAAGTGTGGTGAAATTGCCAACAAAGTGCAATTCCCCAGTTGGATTTTTTTTATTATTTTTTTACCATGTGCACTAAATGCTAAAACTGACCTGCCATTATGATTTTCCAGGTCATTTTGCGTTAATAGACACCAAACATGTCTAGGTTCCTTTTTATCTAAGTGGTGAAAAAAAAATCCAAAATTTGTTAAAAACAAAAAATGGTGCCGTTTTCCGAGACCTGTAGCATCTCCTTTTTTCGTGATCTTGGGCTGAATGAGGGCTTATTTTTTGCGCACCGAGCTGACGTTTTTATTGATAACATTTTGGTGTAGATACGATCTTTTGATCGCCCATTATTGCATTTTATTGCAATGTAGTGGTGACCAAAAAAATGTAATTCTGACGTTTTTAATTTTTTTTCTCGTTACGCCGCTTAGCGATCGGGTTAATTAATTTTTTATATTGATAGATCAGGCGATTCTGAATGCAGTGATACGAAATGTGAGTGTACTTGATTTTTTTATTGTTTTATTTGATTGGGGCAAAAAGGGGATGATTTGAACTTTTATTTTTGTTAATTTTTTTTAATTCTTATTATTTTTTGCATGCTTCAATAGTCTCCATGGGAGACTAGAAACTGCAGTACATTGATCTCCTCTGCTACACACAGGCGATGATCAGGGTATGGCACTTATAGCACTCTGGCAATAACAACCATAGAAGTCTGCTGGAGACCTCGGGTTGTCATGTTGACCCATCGGTGACCCACGGTCATGTGACGGAGTCAGCAATAGGCGCCATTAGCATTGCGCTTCCAGTAAGTGCGAGTTAAAATCTGCTGTCAGAGATTGACAGAGGCATTTAACTAGTTAACAGCTGCGGGTGGATCACGATGAGCTGTCATGTGCCCAGAAAGGTGCGGGCTCCAGCAAACAGGGGAAGTCCGGCATCGGCGTACCATTACGCCCAATGTCAGAAAGGGGTTTAGGGCTTGCTCACACTGGCATATAATACGGAGGATGCAAATCTCGCATTACACTATGACCAATGCTATTCAATGAGGCAGAGCATACCTGCGATTTTTTTCTCATGTAATTGGTAGCATATCTCGCACCCCAATTCAAGTCAATGGGTGCATGCAATACATCGGACTGCATTCCGATATACTCCAAGGCAGGCAATGGAGAAAATGGAGAGATTAATCTCTTCTTTTCCTCACCTGTGATTGAATTCTTGCATATGATAGAATCGGATTGTAGTATCATGACACTCGGCTCACATTAGCAGCAGAGTTTAAGCCGAGCAGTGCAGCCATCAGGGCAATAATGCCCTTACTTGTGTAAGGGGCCCAGTGATCAGAAGCAAAAAGGTGGGGCCCGGACTGGCTGAGACACGCTGCGTCCCTTTTTTTGCTTCTGCTCACCGGGCAGTTTTAAAAAAACTTTATTTGTGAACATAGGTGGAATCCAGCCGCTTTTGAAGAACCAGTTGCTACAAACCAGCAAGAAAAAGTGCCTTGATCCAGTTCTAATGTCGGGTTCTGTGCTCCCATATGTCTCTCAGGGGGTGGCACAATCCTCCTACAGCAGGAGCACTGTGCCCCCCCTTGAGAGATGACACTCAGTGCTGCAGTGCAGGCTGGGCAGGAGCAGTCTTGACGCAGGGTATAATCACTCACCCCAGCCTGCAGTCAGCAGCAGAGCCAGGAGCCGGGCAGCCGATCCCTCCCCTCCAGCAGCATCATACCTATCAGTCTGTGGAACGACATTTAGGGGCGGGGCTAAACTGAGAGGGTAAAGCCACAGACAACCAAGGAGAAGGAGGGAGAAGGAAAGAAAGAAAAGAGCAGGAGATAGAAAAGATGGAAGAAGAGACGAGAGAGAGAGAGAGAAAGAGGAAGGAAACAGCAAAGATAGAGGCAGAAGACAAGAGAGAGGTATGAGACACAAGAGAGACAGGTATATAAGACACTGGCTGTCTCCTCCTTGACTTACCTCTTTTTCTTGCACTGTCCTCCCTCTTGTCTGGCTGCAGTATATTGGCAATACATGTCAGTGCTGCTTGTGATTTACAGTATATTATTGTGTGTCCCTTTTCTATTAGCTGCAGCCTATGAATTTATAAGCTGTCAGAAAAGGACATAACCAGGGGTGAAATTCGTCCGGTTCAGGGTGGGGGACCGATTGTTCAAATTGCAGCTGGGTCCCCGATCCGGTTCTGTGTGCCACTTATTTGAACTGAATGTACGTCATCAGTCTGGGCTGCTCTCCTCACTGGACCCCAAGGGCAGGATTCAGCAGTTCACTCGGTAACTGAACGTGAATCAAAGGACGCACATTCACTTGAAATCTATTGTTATGCAGAACCGATTCCTGCACGACAATAGGACCCAATCAGGAGGTAGCAGCGCTTTGGATGCAGCGTATTTTCGCCCAAAGCGCTACATTCTAATCACGTAGGTAAATCCACATGTGTTTAGTGAACCAAATGGATTTACTGCATCCAAATACATTTCTATTGTTCACATTTCTGTTGCAGAGACGAGCGTCTCCAAGAGAAATTGACGTGCTGCAGCTCATAAACTCGCGCCGTGCTGTCCGTCTCTGCGGACGATCCACAGGTGCACATACAGGTCCTTCTCAAAAAATTAGCATATAGTGCAAAATTTCATTATTTTCCATAATGTAATGATTACAATTAAACTTTCATATATTTTAGAATCATTACACACCAACTGAAATTTGTCAGGTCTTTTATTGTTTTAATACTGATGATTTTGGCATACAACTCCTGATAACCCAAAAAACCTGTCTCAAAAAATTAACATATTTCAACCGTCCAATAAAATAAAAGTGTTTTTTCAAAACAAACAAAAAAAACATCAAATAATAATGTTCAGTTATGCACTCAATACTTGGTCGGGAATCCTTTGGCAGAAATGACTGCTTCAATGCGGCGTGGCATGGAGGCAATCAGCCTGTGACACTGCTGAGGTGTTATGGAGGCCCAGGATGCTTCGATAGCGGCCTTAAGCTCATCCAGAGTGTTGGGTCTTGCGTCTCTCAACTTTCTCTTCACAATATCCCTCAGATTCTCTATGGGGTTCAGGTCAGGAGAGTTGGCAGGCCAATTGAGCACAGTAATACCATGGTCAGTAAACCATTTACCATTGGTTTTGGCACTGTGAGCAGGTGCCAGGTCGTGCTGAAAAATGAAATCTTCATCTCCATAAAGCATTTCAGCCGATGGAAGCATGAAGTGCTCCAAAATCTCCTGATAGCTAGCTGCATTGACCCTGCCCTTGATGAAACACAGTGGACCAACACCAGCAGCTGACATGGCACCCCACACCATCACTGACTGTGGGTACTTGACACTGGACTTCAGGCATTTTGGCATTTCCTTCTCCCCAGTCTTCCTCCAGACTCTGGCACCTTGATTTCCGAATGACATGCAAAATTTGCTTTCATCAGAAAAAAGGTCTTGGGACCACTTAGCAACAGTCCAGTGCTGCTTCTCTGTAGCCCAGGTCAGGCGCTTCTGCCGCTGTTTATGGTTCAAAAGTGGCTTTACCTGGGGAATGCGGCACCTGTAGCCCATTTCCTGCACACGCCTGTGTACGGTGGCTCTGGATGTTTCTACACCAGACTCAGTCCACTGCTTCCTCAGGTCCCCCAAGGTCTGGAATCGGTCCTTCTCCACAATCTTCCTCAGGGTTCGGTCACCTCTTCTCGTTGTACAGCGTTTTCTGCCACATTGTTTCCTTCCAACAGACTTCCCATTGAGGTGCCTTGATACAGCACTCTGGGAACAGCCTATTTGTTGAGAAATTTCTTTCTGGGTCTTACCCTCTTGCTTGAGGGTGTCAATGATGGCCTTCTTGACATCAGTCAGGTCGCTAGTCTTACCCATGATGGGGGTTTTGAGTAATGAACCAGGCAGGGAGTTTTTAAAAGCCTCAGGAATCTTTTGCATGTGTTTACACTGTGTTCCAAATTATTATGCAAAAATTGTTTAGGAGTGATAAGGTAAGAATTTTTTTATTTGTCAGTTAAACTCATTGATGGTGATGTGTGTCAGGGCTCTTTATAACACTGTAAGCAATTGCAGACACCTGTGCTAATTAGTTTGGCAGTGTGTCCAATGAAAGGCAAGACTACTTAAGAAGGCTGTCCCACATTATTTAGCAGCCTACATTTTCTGCCAAAATGGGAAAGAAAAAGGATGTGTCGCCTGCTGAGAAGCAACAAATTGTGGAGTGTTTAGGTCAAGGCATGACTACAATCAACATTGCCAAGACACTTCATCGTGATCATCACACAATCAAGAAGTTTGTAGCTGATTCACAGTACACACGTGTGCATGCTGATAAGGGAAAATTGAGGACTCTTTCCTACAGGCAATTACGTCAGGTTAAAAGAGCAGCGACAAAAAAGCCTTGACATAGCAGCAGACAAGTTTTTGAAGCTGCTGGTGCCTCCAACGTCCCCCGAACAGCAAGATGCAGGGTCCTTCAGAGGTTTGCAGCTGTGCGTAAGCCATCCTGTCGACCTCCTCTATCCACTGCACACAAGCAGAAATGGCTCCAGTGGGCCAAACAATACATGAAGACTGACTTCAAAACTGTTTTGTTCACCAATGAGTGCCGTGCAACGCTCGATGGTCCAGATGGATGGAGTGGAGGATGGCTGGTTGATGGACACCCCTTTCAAACACGGCTACGGCACCAACAAGGAGGAGGTGGAGTAATGTTTTGGGCTGGAAACATGGGGAGAGAGATTGTCAGCCCCTTTAGGATCCCTGAAGGGGTAAAGATGAACTCCATAGTGTATGTTGAGTTTCTCAAACAGCACTTCCTGCCATGGTTGAAGAAGAAGAACCGTGCATTCTGCAGCAAGATCATTTTCATGCATGATAATGCACCGTCTCATGCTGCACATAACACATCTGCATCCCTGGCTGCTATTGGCATAAAAGGGGACAAACTTATGGTGTGGCCCCCATGCTCCCCTGACCTCAACCCCATTGAGAACCCCTGGAGCATCATCAAAAGGAGTGTCTATGATGGCGGGAGGCAGTTCACATCTAAGCAACAGCTCTGGGAGGGTATTCTGTCCTCATGCAAATCATTTGAAGCAGAAACCATTCAAAACCTGACAAATTCAATGGACGAGAGAGTTCAGAAGCTCCTTTCGAACAAGGGGTCCTATGTGCAAATGTAACATCACCTAGAATAAAGTTTTGAGTTGAAAATTGTTTGATTTCAGTTTGTAATAACCTGCTAATGCTTATAATTTCAAAAATGACCATTTTTTTGTTCTTTATCAAAATGAAAAGGTTGAAAACTCTGCTGTGCATAATAATTTGGAACATGCATTTGAGTGCAGTTTGAGTGTTTTATTTTTTAAAAAATCTACTGTTATCATAGGCAGTTTGTACAAAAACCTTTCAATTGTACTCTAATAGTTATTTGACTGGAAAATTACAATGACTGAAATTCATATAGGTATTTTGGGAAAATCTGAGAAAATATTATTTGCATAATAATTTGGAACACAGTGTAGAGTTAATTAGTTGATTCAGAAGATTAGGGTAATAGGTCGTTTAGAGAACCTTTTCTTGATATGCTAATTTTTTGAGACAGGTTTTGTTGGGTTATCAGGAGTTGTATGCCAAAATCATCAGTATTAAAACAGTAAAAGACCTGACAAATTTCAGTTGGTGTGTAATGAATCTAAAATATATGAAAGTTTAATTGTAATCATTACATTATGGTAAATAATGAAATTTAGCACTATATGCTAATTTTTTGAGAAGGACCTGTACACGCATATTGGACATGGGATTTTAGAAATCCCATCAAATATGCTGTAACATCTGGCCACTGCAGTTTTGATTCTGCATAAGTAAGCAACGTCAAAACCGTAGCAATTCCTGAACGTGGGGACATACCTTTAGAGGCCAGCAGCTCAAGTCACCGGCATGTAGCGTCACTGTCATGCAACAGTGCCTAAAATGGTTGAGGAAGAGGACACTGCTGGGCTGTGGCCAGGTGAGGAGAAACTTTTACTTAAATCCGCAATATGGAGAGACATATGGGTGAGCATGGTGAGAGGACATACGCGTGGGAGGATGGAGATATATGGGGGACAGGATGAGGGGACATATGTGGGGGCAGGATGGAGACATGTGGGAAGACAGGATGAGGGAACATACAGTATGTAGGGTGCAGGATGGAGACATGTGGGGGGACAGGATGGGGGGATATATATGGGATATGGGAGCAGGATGAAGACATGTGGGGAACAGGATGAGGGGACATATATGGGGCAAGATGGAGACATATGCAGCCAGGATGGGAAGATATATAAGGGGAAATTATGAAGACATGGGACCAGGATGGGAGGACATATATGGGGACAGGATGAAGACACATTGGGGGCAGGATGGAAGGACATATGGGAGGACACATGGGGCCAGGATGGGATGACATATGGGAGCAGGATGGAGACACATGGGGGACAGGATGGGGGTAATTATTACAAGAAGGTGCCAGGTACTGTTGGGGCTAATTAAGGGATATAATTACTGCAGTGGTATATTTTATTTTTGCGAATACTGTTTTCAATAGGGGGGTCCTGTTACAATGCAGGGCGACACTGTCACTTTTTTTCTTCATCTGGCAAAGTGTTGAAGTTGGGGAAACATTGGGGAATGCGTTTTGGAAGCGGTGCTCTGGATAACTGTGATATTTTCTGCAGAGTTGACTCCTGGCTGGAAGAAGTGATGGCAATCTGTGCTGGATGAAGATGAAAAGCGAAGATGAATATCTTCAACTAGAGATGTCACTGGTTAGTCAATGTGTACACTGAACACATATGCTATACACTGACACTATATACAGAGCTCCTATGTATAATGTCACTGCTGATCACTGTATTACCTGCACACTGACACTATATACAGAGCTCTTGTGTAAAATGCCACTGGTGATCACAGTATTACCTGTACACAATATACAGAGCTCCTGTGTATAATGTCACTGCTGATCACTGTATTACCTACACACTGACACTATATACAGAGCTCTTGTGTATTATGTCACTGGTGATCACAGTATTACCTGTACATGATATACAGAGCTCCTGTGTATGTCACTGGTGATCACTGTATTACCTGTACACTTACACTATATACAGAGCTCCTGTATATAATGTCACTAGTGATCACTTTATTACCTGTACACTGACACTATATAGAGAGTTTATGTGTATAATGTCACTGGTGATCACTGTATCATCTGTACACAATATACAGAACTCCTGTATATAATGTCACTGGTGATCACTGTATTACCTGTACACTGACACTATATACAGAGCTCCTATGTATAACATCACTGGTGATCATTGTATTATCTGTACACTATGTAGAGAGCTTCTGTGTATAATGTAATATTAGGCTTTTTTTAAATTAATGATCAGTATTGTAGTATTCAGTCAGTATGTGGTGGTAATATGTGGTCTGGTTATGGTGTGGTGGTATTTGTTCCTTGTATGTGGTATTATTCCATCACTGTGGTGGTAATATGTGGTCCGGCCATGGTGTGGCAGTATTTGTCCCTTGTATGTGGTATTATTCGGTGACTATGTGATGGTAATATGTGATCTGGTCATGGTGTGACTCTATTTATCCCTTGTATGTGGTATTATTTGGTCAATATGTGATGGTAATATGTGGTCTTTTCATGGTGTGGCGGTATTTGTCCCTTGAATGTGGTATTATGGAGATGGGAGACTGGAGGAAGAGTGAGAAGAACTCAAGACAGTGAGTGACCAGATAGACATAGGCAAATCAACAAATATATTTTACTTCACTGCTGAGTTCACAGCCATATAGCTCAGTAATGCTTTGAAATGTCTTCCATACTGCTGCTCCTGCTTCTAGCTATATGCTACAGAGAATTAAGAGCAGGAATCCATTTGTGTCTGGGACACAGCATAGCAGCTAGCCTCTACCCATCAATTCAGAAAGCTTTGAGAATAACAGTGACTTGGTGATTCTGAGTCAGATGCACAAGATGGCTGAGTCCAGAAATTATCAAGAAAACCAATAGGAAGCAGTGAAGAGGTGACACTGAAGCCGTCGGGGCTAATATAGAGATGATTTTGTTATTTTTATCCCTCCGTCAGGTGCAGCTGATCTGACAGGCACAGCTCAATTAGTTTTGCTTCTTTCTCCTCTACAAATTATTTGAAAATTTCCCCTCTCACAGTGATTTCCTGTCTTTACATGGTCTTTGAAACCTGATCGCACAGTGTTACAGCAGACCTTCTGGAGAGCAGATCTGACCTTTGTTGCTTCTCAGGCTCACTGCATCCGGAACTTGTCTCACATTTTAAAGGGAATCTGTCACCCCATTTTTCGTATATAAGCTGCAGCCACAGCCATCAGGGGCTTATCTACAGCATTCTGGAATGCTGTAGATAAGCCCCTGATGTAACCTGAAAGATAAGAAAAACTAGTTATATTATACTCACCGGGGGGGGCGGTTCGATGCGGTCCGGTCCGATGGGTGTCACGGTCCGGATCCGGCGCCTCCCATCTCCTAGCGATGAAGTCCTCCTCCTTGCTTCTGTCGTGCTCCTGCGCAGGCATACTTTATCTGCCCTGTTGAGGACAGAGCAGAGTACTGCAGTGCGCAGGCGCCGGGAAAGGTCAGAGAGGCCCAGCACCTGCGCACTGCACTGCAGAATGTTGTAGATAAGCCCCTGATGGCAATAGCTGCAGCTGATATATGAAAAATGGGGTGACAGAGTCCCTTTAAGGTTAGTATTTTCTTTTTTTAGTCATCACAATTGTTTATTTAGCTAGTTTTATGAATTAATAATGCAAAGTTTGTGGAAATAAATGGGATTTTCTTAGAAAAAAAAAGTGGCCTATAAGGCGCATTGCGCCCTAACACTTACTCTCTTTTGCTTCACATTCTCTGGTGAAATGGCCAGTGAAATGTATAATTTACTGTATCTAACCCCTTAATGTTGAACAAATGAAGAATCTGCTGTTATTGTCAGAATTGTCAAATGCAAGATCTTACTTTAAAAAGGGAATTTAAGAATGTAACTGTGATAAATGGGGTCACTCAAGAGCCGAGGGCAGACACCAGGTTTCCACATTTCGCTTTAAATGAGGTGCTGCTATAGAGAGGGGAAGTGATAGAGTAGTTGTTGATACCAAGTCCCTGTAGGTGTACTAGACCTGGCCCATTCTCATGTCTTGGGTGCGCATCTTTGAGTAAACAGTAGAGTCCTTCAGAGGTTCTACTGGTCTGGGTGTCACAGAGAGATTGTTAACTACTGCTGTTCCGGCCCTACCTGTCAGCTAAGTGCTCTTGTATCCCATTTCTGGAGTCCCCTAACACAAATGCCTATTATAGAGATCCCATTTGACAAGATTGACATGGACCTTGTTGGGCCCTTAGTTAAGTTCGCCAGGGGGTACCAATACATCCTGGTTGTGATGGACTATGCAACACGGTACCTGTAGGTGGTACCACTGAGGAACTCCTCTGGAGTATAGCCAGAGAGCGAGTCCATATTTTCTCCCACACAGGCTTCCCAAAGGAGATCCTGATGGACCAAAGAACTCCTTTTATGTAAAATATGATGAGGGAGTTGTGTAAGGCTCTCCAGATTATACAACTCTGGACGTCGGTGTACAATCCGCAGACCAATGGCCTCATAGAGAGGTTCAACAAGACTTTGAAATTAATGCTTAACCCCTTTCTGACCTTGAATGGGATAGTATGTCCAAGGTCAGATCCCCCGCTTTTATGAGGGCTCCGTCGGTGAACCCGCATCAAAGCCGGGACATGTCAGCTGTTTTGAACAGCTGACATGTGCCCATACTAGGCGCAGGTGGAATCGCGATCCACCCGCGCCTATTAACTAGTTAAATCCCGCTGTCAAACGCTGACAGGGGGTTTTAACCAGCACTTCCGGCCGTGGGGCCGGAAATACATGCATTGCCGACCTCCGTCACGTAATCAGGGGTCAGCCATGCGTTGCCATAGAGACCTCTATAGTTGTTGATGAGGCATTGTTATGGTCTGCACTCATAGCAATACTGTAATTCTGCTACATATAGGCGATCTGCTCATCGCCTATATGTAGCAGAGGCGATCAAGTAGTGGATACTTCTAGCCTACCATGGAGACTATTGAAGCATGCCAAAATTAAAAAAAAAGTTTTAAAAAATATGAAAAAAATAAAAAAATCTAAAAGTTTAAATCACCTCCCTTTCGTCCCATTCAAAATAAAACAATAAAAAAAAAATCACACATACACATATTAGGTATCACCGCGTTCAGAATCGCCTGATCTATAAATAAAAAAAAAGAATTAACCCGATCGCTAAACGGCGAAGCAGGAAAAAATCGAAACGCCAGAATTACGGAGTTTTGGTCGCCGCGACATTGCATTAAAATGCAATAACGGGCGATCAAAAGATCATATCTGCACATAAATGGTATCCTTAAAAACATAAGCTCGGCACGCAAAAAATAAGCCCACACCCGACCCAGATCACAAAAAATGGAGACGCTACGGGTATCGGAGAATGGCGCAATGGAATTTTTTTTCACCACTTAGATAAAAAATAACCTAAACATTTTTGGTGTCTAAGAACTCGTAATGACCTGGAGAATCATAATGGCAGGTCAGTTTCAGAATTAAGTGAATCTAGCAAACAAGCCAAACAAAAAAACAGTGTGGGATTGCACTTTTTTTGCAATTTCACTGCACTTGGATTTTTTTTCCTGTTTTTGAGTGCACAACATGCTAAAACCAATGATGTTGTTGAAAACTACAACTCTTGCCACAAAAATTAAGCTCTCACATGGCCATATTGATGGAAAAATAAAAAAGTTATGGCTCTGGGAAGAAGGGGAGCGAACAATGAAAACGCAAAAACGAAAAAAGCTAGGGTCATTAAGGGGCTAAGTAGGCCGTGAAGAAGTATTGCCGAGACTGGGATTGCCTACTGCCATACCTGCTGTTCTTTATTAGGGAAGTCCCACAGGCCTTTACTGGGTTCTCACTATTCGAGCTACTGTATGGACTTTTGGATATTGCAAAGGAAACCTGGGAAGCAGAGGTCACACCCCACCGGAGCATGTGGCCCAGATGAAGGACCGGATCTTTAAGGTGTTGCCGATTGTGAAGGAGAGCCTCCTTCAAGCACAAGAAGTCCTGCCCAGGGTCTACAATTGGTGCTGCGAAGCAGAGACCGTTTAGGCCTGGAGACCGGGTATTGTTGTTGTTACCCATGATCAAAAGTACATTTCTGGCCAAGTGGCAGGGGCCATATGAGGTGGTCGAAAAATTGAGTGATGTAAAATACAAGGTCCATCAGCCAGAAAGCTGTACCATATCAACCTGCTCAAATCATGACGTGACAGGGAAGCAGTGGAAGCTATGTGCCTTGTGGGACCAATCCTGAAGTCCTGGTCAAGGATGTCACCGTGGCAGAGACACTGTCACTGGCCTAGAAGTAACAGTGCCGAGAACTACTTCAGTAGAATCGGGACCTGTTTTCGGAGTTGTCAGGACGTATGCAGGTGGTGGAGCATGAAATCCTGACTGAACCAAATGTGCAGGTGAACCAAAAGCTGTTTTGGATTTCCGAAGCTTGCCAAGGGGTGACTTCGAAGAATGTGAGGAGAAGGTTGAGTCTGGGCATCACTGAGGAATCAAAGTGCGGCTGGTTCAGCCCCATTGTCCTGGTGCCGAAGCCTAATTGAGAATGGCACTTTTGTAATGATTAAAGGAAGATAAATGAGGTATCCAAATTGGACTCATATCATCAGATGCCCTGTGTTGATGAACTCATTGAAAGGCCAGGGTCAGCCAGAAACATCACCACCCTCAACCTAACGAAAGGATACTGGCAAATCCTCCTGTCCCAAAGTGCCAAGGAAAAGATGGACTTCTCAATACCTGATGGTTGCTTCCAGTATGCCATTCAGGTTGTAATTAGCCCGAGCTACTTTCCAGAGGGCCATGGACCAGATCCGAGCACCTTACAAAATGTACGCCGCAGTTTACCTGGATGATATTGTACTAAGGAAGGCAGTGTTTACTATAAACCCAAAGAAGTGCACCTTGGGGAAAGAAGAGGCGAAATACTTGAGCGATATCATCGGAAGGGGCAAAATCAAGCCGCAAGTGAATAAGGTAGAGGCAATCCAGAATGGGCTGCAAATAGTCTCCAAGAAGCAGGCTAGGGCATTTCTAGGAATTGTGGGAATTTCACCATGATAGCTGTCCCCCTGACTCATCATCCTAAGGGCATGAAGACGTTGATGGCCAAAATGGTCCTCTGAAGCGGAGATGGTATTCCAGGAGTTGAAGCTCGCCTTATGTAAACAGCCAGTCTTGGTCTGATTTCACTAAGGAATTTGTGGTCCAGACAGACACCTCCGAGGTCGGTTTGGGAGTAGTGTTGTCCCAAGAAATAGATGGTGACGAACATCCAGTCCTATACCTGAGAAGGAAATTTTCCTACTGTGAAAAGAACTATGCAATAGTAGAGAAAGAGTGTTTGGGCATCAAATGGGCAACTGACATGCTTAGGTACCACCTAAGTTCATGCTAGTATCACATGGTGGAAGAATGCCCGGGGGACTAGGTGGTTTCTAGTGCTCCAGGATTTTAGTTTTCCTTCCCTGTTTAGTGAGTAAAGGGGGATATGTGACAAAGTCACTGGCAAAGTCCTGGAGGGGAGATATGATTCACTGAGGCTATTAGCTTCAGTGATTTGAAACCTGTAAGTTTGCTCCAGCACACTATGTGTTGAAGGGAGTTAATCTGCCATTTTAAAGGCTAGGTTTTTAAGTGAACATGTGAAGAGCGGTTTGGAGACTGTTCACCATATCTCCTTCCCAGGGTGGAGTCTAGGATGTAAATAGTCGGCCTTCTGAGGCATTTAGTCTTTAGTAGGCCTGGAGATAGGAACTCCAGCACTATGTGTCCTGATAAGGAAAGTTGAACTGATAAATGTTTGTTTTCCTGAGCGGGCGGATCCCCGAAACAGCACGATCTGTGCTGTATGTTATGTTTTGCTTTCCCTTATACCAGAAAGGACGTGTTTATTTTTGCTAACTCTTCACTGGCTTATGCAGCACCCTTACTAAACCAGTGAGAGACTTGAAGAGACAGCATTCCTATGCAATCAAGTGAGCCAATCTAACACAGCTATTAATTTTTTTTGCCTCTGATTTTGTGTACTCTCTTTGAATACATACCTATGAAGGTCACTAATTACTTTTAGAGTACTGAAATTGAAATAATTAGATATTACAGGTGGTTTTATAACCTGTGCCTGTCAGGCGCACTGCACCTGAAGTCAGGAGTGTCAGAGGTGCGCCTGACAGGGGGTTAAGAAAATCAAATGTTTGTGGTGTAAAAGAAAATTCAGACTAACAATTGCAAGGGTACTAGATTTGTTGAAAAGTGTGCTAAATGTATTAACTTTGTAATGAATAGTGTAGGAATCTAGATAGTGGTGCATTACCCAGGATTTCATTGTTTATTTTAACAAAAGTGTCATGTATTGCATCATTAGGCCATGAAGGAATAGGTTTTCCCATTTTTTTTAATTCATGCTTTAGACCCTATTGTTGCTTATTGCCAAGGCCACAGTTCTTTTTATAGTAATAACTAAGGGTTGTTTGTTAAATAATAGTTACAATGTCTGTGTGTGTATAATATTTGTAGCATTCTTATATCTCCATAATTATAGATTTATTCTTAGAAATATTATACAACAGTCTAGACAAAAAGCTTAAACCTCTTAACAAATCAGTTAGGTTAGCCTGAATGTAATTTTACATTAATTTTACAGAATTCTGTTAATACAGCAAAAATATTCTATGGATTAGTAAATATTTTGAGAATATTCAGTTCACTTTAATAACAACTCTGATAAGACATTGAATATACAGTTAAGTCCATAAATATTTGGACAGAGACAAGATTTATCTAATTTTGGTTCTAGACATTACCACAATGAATTTGTAAACAAAACAAATCAGATGCAGTTGAAGTTCAGACTTTCAGCTTTCATTTGAGGGTATCCACATTAAAATTGGATGAAGGGTTTAGGAGTTTCAGCTCCTTAACATGTGCCACCCTGTTTTTTTAAAGGGACCAAAAGTAATTGGACAGATTAAATAATTGTAAATAAAATGTTCATTTCTAGCACTTGGTTGAAAACCCTTTGTTAGCAATGACTGCCTGAAGTCTTGAACTCATGGACATCACCAGATGCTGTGTTTCCTTCTTTTTGATGCTCTGCCAGGCCTTCACCGCGGTGGTTTTCAGTTGTTGTTTGTTTGTGGGCCTTTCTGTCTGAAGTTTAGTCTTTAACAAGTGAAATGCATGTTCAATTGGGTTGAGATCAGGTGACTGACTTGGCCATTCAAGAATATTCCACTTCTTTGCTTTAATAAACTCCTGGGTTGCTTTGGCTTTATGTTTTGGGTCATTGTCCATCTGTAGTATGAAACGACGACCAATCAGTTTGGCTGCATTTGGCTGGATCTGAGCACACAGTATGGCTCTGAATACCTCAGAATTCATTCGGCTGTTTCTGTCCTGTGTCACATCATCAATAAACACTAGTGACCCAGTGCCACTGGCAGCCATGCATGCCCAAACCATCACACTGCTTCCGCCATGTTTTACAGATGATGTGGTATGCTTTGGATCATGAGCTGTACCACGCCTTCGCCATACTTTTCTCTTTCCATCATTCTAGTAGAGGTTGATCTTGGTTTCATCTGTCCAAAGAATGTTCTTCCAGAACTGTGCTGGCTTTTTTAGATGTTTTTTAGCAAAGTCCAGCCTAGCCTTTTTATTCTTGATTCTTATGAGTGGCTTGCACCGTGCAGTGAACCCTCTGTATTTAATTTCATGCAGTCTTCTCTTTATGGTAGATTTGGATATTGATACGCCTACCTCCTGGAGAGTGTTGTTCACTTGGTTGGCTGTTGTGAAGGGTTTCTCTTCACCATGGAGAGTATTCTGCGATCATCCACCACTGTTGTCTTCCGTGGGCGCCCAGGTCTTTTTGCATTGATGAGTTCACCAGTGCTTTCTTTCTTTCTTTCTCAGAATGTACCAAACTGTAGATTTTGCCACTCCTAAAGTTGTAGCAATTTCTCGGATGGGTTTTTTCTGTTTTTTGCAGCTTAAGGATAGCTTGTTTCACCTGCATGGAGAGCTCCTTTGACCGCATGTTTCCTTCACAGCTAAACCTTCCAAATGCAAACACCACACCTCAAATCAACACCAGCCCTTTTATCTGCTTAATTGAGAATGATATAATGAAGGGATTGCCCACACCTGTCCATGAAATAGCCTTGGAGTCAATTGTCCAATTACTTTTGGTCCCTTTAAAAACAGGGTGGCACATGTTAAGGAGCTGAAACTCCTAAACCCTTCATCCAATTTTAATGTGGATACCCTCAAATGAAAGCTGAAAGTCTGAACTTCAACTGCATCTGATTTGTTTTGTTTCAAATTCATTGTGGTAATGTCTAGAACCAAAATTAGATAAATGTTGTCTCTGTCCAAATATTTATGGACCTAACTGTAGCTAAATGGACTGTGATTATGTAATTCCTTCTTATACCCTGTGTGTTGCATGGCTCTACAGGGGAAATCAAAAATGAAAAGAATGTATTAATATATTCAAATACCCCCCAAAGTTATTTTAATTCCTTACAGACGGCACAGTGTGTAAAATAACTGAAAACAAATTAATAAAAAGTAAAAATATAAACATTAAAAAAAAGTCAGTTCAAATTGCTATTTAGAGCCTTGTGCCATCGAATAACAATTGTACAACATATAACAATAATAATTTCTATGGAACAGGTATCACAGTTTATAAGGAAATAAAATCAAAGCACCGATTATTGTGGAAAAAACTCAAAAATAATTTGAATATCCAAATGAGAACATTTTTTAGAGCAATTAAAGCAAACCTGTCACCAGAAAAAATGCTATTACCCTGTGGCCGAATGTTGCGGGGAGAAAATTAACTTTATTCCCCCCGGCAGCGTTCGGTTTCAGTCACGGGGCGACGTCGGTGCTGGTTCAGTCAGTAATCTCAGAGCGGTGGCCCTGACTGATACTGGCTTTGAATTGAGGCTGGTTGTCAGTCAGGGTAGGGGGCGCTTACATCTGCCCAGAGCGATGACTTGAAATAGCGCCATTGCTGACTCTGTGACTGAAACCCGAAAACTGCAGGGAGAATAAAGTTCCTTTGCAGGAGCCGGCATGTCAGTAATGCTATGAACGTGCAGATTAACCCCATATATGCTGGTTGATAGTGTTTTTTTGTTGTGACATTTTCCCTTTAAAAGAGCATGTATGATAAAATGATGTGCCTGGTTAGGGAGTGTGGGGGGGGGGAATAGTCCATTTCTGAATGGCTTAAGCAAATATTAAACTTTACTTTTTCAGAAATGATAAAAGCTGACTTGAGAGACACATGCTGCAGTGCCTGTGCCTGGCATGGAACATGTACATGGATTCCTCTGCCAAGAAGTGTGTCCTAGATTTTAATTATTCTGTGTTTAGCTTTTATGATTCAGATGCCATCAATAATATTTCAGGATCATGCAAAAAACATTAGATTTTTTTGGATGACTACTCTTCGTATATACAGTAGAATGACATTTTGATGTGCAAGGGTTCTTTGCTAAATGTACAGTATACATAGATTGCTAAATATCAGCCTAATATATATATATATATATATATATATATATACATATATATATATATATGTATATATATATATATATATATATACGGTATATATATATTTTATTATTAGTTTCTGAGATGAAAAAAAGCATTACAGAAGTGTTATTCTATTCGTTTTACTTTAAAATACCACCTAAATCATGAGATGTACTCTATCTTTAGTCAGACAATCATTTTAGCACATATTAGAATTCTTTCTGAAAAATTTAAGAAAAAAAGTCTTACAAGGAAGGCATCATGTGGATAAAAATAATTTTCTTTTCGGAGTATAAGTATCACATTTTCAATTCTACAGCATTATGAAAATACCTATTAGTGGAGAAACTTTTCAAAATCACAATAATATTCAGAAAGACTAAATTGTAAAGTACGAGTAAACTGATGCTTGCCAAAAATCTGAGTTCTCCACGATGCTAATTTAGCACTGAACCACTGAATTGTTTTTATATTCACTGTACCTGAAAAGCACATTTACTTTTTCAGCGTTACTAATCAGCAGTGTAAACATGACCTTAGGCTGGTTTCACACTTGCGGATTGAGGTGCTGCGGAGGGCTGCATACTTCCTCCGTGAAGCTCCGTCCACCGCCGCACCTCCTCCGGTCAGCTCCGCCTATGTCTGCATGCGTTCTGCATGCGGCCTGAGTACCTTATATTATTAATATGGGTACGCAGGGCCATGCGGATGCATGCGGATGCCTCCGCATGCGTCGTTTTGACGGTGCAGCAACCTGCACCAAACGCAACATGTTGCATTTTGTTGTGGTTACCGCATCATCAAAACGACGCATGCGGCGGCAT
This sequence comes from Oophaga sylvatica, assembly GCA_033576555.1. Taxonomy (NCBI): domain Eukaryota; kingdom Metazoa; phylum Chordata; class Amphibia; order Anura; family Dendrobatidae; genus Oophaga; species Oophaga sylvatica. Next base: position 180,356,870 of record JARQOD010000006.1, read on the forward strand.
CCGCATACATCCGCATGAACATGCATACCCATATTAAATATAGGTACTCAGGCCACATGCAGAACACATGCAGACATAGGCGGAGCTGACCGGAGGAGGTGCGGCGGTGGGCGGAGCTTCATGGATGAAGTACACAGCCCTCCGCAGCACCTCCATCCGCAAGTGTGAAACCAGCCTTAGACCAGGTTTACATATAGTATATTATTGTACAACAACTGATGGCAAAACTGATACAAAAATGTTTTAGCTGTTATAGGGATTTTTTAACATTTAATTTTAGATTTGCTATATCTGACAGCTGCCATGTAAAAGTTTGACCATGTAAAAAGACATAAGTCAAATCTATGATACTTTAAGGCTGTAAATAATGGTACCAGGCCATTCTTTTTTTTGTGGACTGCAATTTTTTTTTTGTGACTCACGAATTGAAAGTGAATGTGTTCGAAATTTGCATGAAACTGAAAATTCCAAGAAAATCAACTTGAACCCGATGCTCTGCAGATTGATCCACTCATTTCTGATTGAAAGCAAAATGGCCATATTTTATTCTGGCACACGGCACTTTCTGTTGTGTACGTCCATTAGTAAATCTATCTACTGTATCTATTTATATTGTTGGGAGGTGCTGGTCGTTTTTTGTAGTATACTTTTAGATGTGTTGACTGCCTCCTTTTTTGACAGTGAACTCCTCACATTTTTAATTAATGCCCTTTAAATTTGTTAGCTTTTAGCCCAGGAGAGTGATGTTGTAGCGCCAGCATCCCTGCATGATTCCCATCTTCCTCCCCTCCAGCAGGGACACCAACTCACTCATCACCCTGGCTCTTGCCCCTCCTGCTGTTGTGGTCTCCTAGGGTTTGTGCGTGTCTGGCAGATCCCCGGGCACTGTGCTGTTGGGAGGTGCCTGAGCACATGTTCTTATAGTTTGTCTGCACCCTTGCTAGTTTTCAGGTCCCCTTTGCTTGTTTCCCTGTATATCAGTCATGTCCGCCAGCACCTGCCATGCCTGTCTGTATAGCAGCTGAGTCCATCAGCACCTGCCATGCTTGTTTATATACCAGCCGTGTCTACCAGCACCTGCCCTGTCAGCCTGTATACCAGCCGTGTCTGCCAGAACCTGCCTAGCCTAGTCCACCTATATACCAGCCGTGTCTGCCAGCACCTGCCTAGTCCACCTTTATACCAGCCGTGTTTGCCAGCACCTGCCTAGTCCACCTATATACCAGTCGTGTCTGCCAGTAGAAGTCTAACATCTGCCTGTGCCTGCTGTGCCATACATTTCTTGCCCCTTCACTTTCTTACCCCTTCGAGGGTCTGCTGCCATGTGTCCGAGGTCTGTCCTGGAGTAGCACCTGGCGTCTATCTGAAGCCAAATCTAACCACACCATCAGGGGCTCTAGCGAAAAGTCAGGTGTTTGTGTAGTCATGCCTCTCCAGGCTCTCCTCATTCCACATCACTGTGGTTTCATTATGACATGCTTTACACATGTTTGATAAATATTAGATTAAGGGACTCATCAAAGAAAGGTCACCTCACCATTGTTGATGGGTTCTCATGAATCGGAAAATGTATGCGCTAAATACCTTCATTTTTGTAAGTATATTCTATATAGCAGTAATGCAGCTCATATTTCACATATTGAATGTTTGCATACATCTTAGCGCATACATCGTGCAGCTGTATTTCTGTTTGTATACATATCACAATTACACCTAATAAAACAGTTGTGCAAAAAGCAATTGAGAATATTTGCAATGTTCTAATACGCAAAATAAAAAATACACACCTCAATATTGAAATTGCAACACAAAGAAGGAAAAGTTGTGAAGTTATGGAAATCATAGGATTACCTTCAGGAAAGTCCCCTCGATATGAAATTCAAGTGACATTTTGGGAAGATCCTAGAGCCCGATCTGTGCTGTGTTACCGTCCGGATTGGAAGTACATTTAGTTAGATTTTTCTTTGTTAATGTTATGCAAATGCTGAAATCATTTCAATTTATTCAGTATCGAGTATGAATACTATTCACACAAATACTGTGCACACATTTACGTACCTTGACATGCTATTAATAAGGTTATTAATAGTTGTTTGAGAAATGTTTCGCTATACTGAATGAACTTGGGCATGAAAATCATCAAGATTCGCTACTGGAAACCCCTTTGCTGACCAATGATGTTGAGATGTGGTCCCTTCGGAGATAAATGCAGAGACACTGTAGGCCATGGTAGCACATTTAGGGCCCGGAGGCTACTCACTGTAGCAGAAACAACATGTGTCCTGGTGTTTTTGTCTTGAAAAATGGCTTCTTGGTTACTTTGAAGAAATAGTCCTACCATTGGTTCCATGACCAGTAACATCAAGCTGTAAGTGTCACTGGAATGAAGGAGTATAGCCTGGAGAATCTCCATTACATAAAAATATAGCTTTTAATTCAAAATATTAAAATAAATAAAACTGGACAAAAGAGGTGACACAGAAATACAATAGCACAAACATAAAGTGCTTGTGCATAACCAGTGCTCAATTAAAAATGCTTTGGTCTCACCAGTACAATAGAAGTTTTCTGTAGCAGGTTCACATTGGACAGAAACAGGATGAATGGTCTATCTGGGGGAGGGATGGGTTTTTCCCTTATTCCCTATCGTGCCCCTGAGCAGTCTATGTGGTCTAAACAGGCTGCCATAGCCTGAAGTTTCTCTAGATGTATCTCCAATCAAACATATCTGATATGTCATTAATTGGCAATTGCAAACAGTGCTGCCATCAGCAGATTTTCATGATTTTTATGCCCAAGTGCATTCAGCGTAGTGGAACGTTCCTCATGCTGCCCTTAATGTTTTCAATGATAACATACCAAAGTGAGTAAGTCTGTATATTTCTATGCACAGCGCTCAACATGAGTAAATTGAGAATACATTGAGATGCTTCGAAAATTCTGTTTTCATTTTTCCATCACTGCATATCATTAATATTTTCATAACGGCATGACTTTTCTGGTGTTGCAATATAATTTTTGAGGAGTGAATATACTGTATATGTACTGTATACCAAGACTCAAGTAAGTATTACTGTAGTTATGCAGTCAGTGCAGTGACCAAAGCATTAAAGTCTTTTTCTGTTCATCAGTGTCCGAGGGTATACTTTCTAATGCATGGTAAGTGGAAAGTCTTTTTAAAAATGTTATCACTAAGAAAATGAAATCTTATAGGAATGGCTAGAGTAAAGATGTATATCTTTGTACCATGTTAGCCAGTAGATAGAAAAATATTTAGAGTTGAGAGTCCTCAGTGGTTGATACTTTTTAATGGCTAACTGAAAAGATGGTAACAAATTGCAAGCTTTCGAGACTACTCAGGTCTCTTCATCAGGCATAGACTAATACAACATCTGAAGAATCACATATTTATACACAAAATAGCACAGAAAAAATGCAATAGGTAGGACAAGTGACGTGAAGCAGAATAGTCATTATGGCAGAGGGATGAGAATAAATATTGGAACAGTTCATAGATAAGGAGTGTGAAAGTTTTATTACCCTCTGATTGGGGTCTGGTAATGTTTTGTGATGTTTTCACAGGGTATTTGGAGTAAATTCCTTCATTGATGTAGTAGGCCATAAATCCATGTGATAGGTTCATTCCAGCATTAAGAGTGTCAAAGGTCACCATCAATTTGTATTCGGAAATTCTTCTTTGTCTCAGAGATGTGAAATTGCCTCTGAGTACAAGTATTTTCATATCTAGCAAGCTATGATCAGGGGAGCAAAAATGTTTTGCCACAGGTAGATCCATTCTTTTTTCTCTTATTGTGTGGCGATGAGAATTCATCCTTGTTCTCAGTTTTTGCCCGGTCTCCCCCACATACAGACCCCCAGTTGGACATTTAGTACATATAATTAGGTACACCACATTAGATGTGATGCAGCTGAAAGTACCTGGTATCTTGTAGGCCCGATGGGAGTTGGGGATCTTTATCTTGTCCGTGGTCATTATAAATGGACAAGTTTTGCATTTCTTCTGGTTGCAAGGAGAGGTTCTGCCACTGTTGGGGAGGACAGGGAACTTCTGACAATGATGCTTCTTAGATTTGGGGGCTGCCTAAAACACAGTAGAGGGGGATCTGGAAATATGGATTGTAATCGGGCATCTTTTTGTAGTAAAGGTTGTAGTTTCCGTGCAGCTCCCCTTAGCACCTCCAGATTTGGATTGTAGGTGACCACTAGAGGCACCCGGTTATTTCTTCTTTAGCTTTGTAATGTAGCAGGTGATTCCTTGATATTCTGGTGGCTCTTGTAATTTGGTTTTCAATTGTTCTTGGATGGTAGCCCTGATTTAAAAAGGTCTTTCTAAGGCGACCAAGGTGTTCATCTCTATCCATGGGGTTGGAACATATACGGTTGTATCTGATGGCTTGGCTGTAGACAATAGAGTTTTTTATGTGTTTTGGATGGAAACTGTCCCATTTAAGGTATGTTGGACAGTCGATTGGCTTCTGTTACAGGGATGTCTCTATTTCATTGTTCTTTAGCTTAATGATGGTGTCCAAAAAGTTAATTTCAGTGCTGGAGTAGTTGAGTGTTAAGTTGATGGTGGGATGAACTGTTCATGGAACATCTTTAGCTGTTGCTCAGACTCCGTCCAGATGATTAAGATATCATCAATGTAGCGGTAGTAGGCCCGAGGCCTGATGGGACATGAGGACAGAAAGTCGCTTTCAAGCTTGGCCATGAAAAGATTTGCATACTGAGGAGCCATTTTACTTCCCATAGCTGTGCCAGTCTCCTGTAAATAGATCTTGTTGTCAAATTCAAAGTAATTGTGGGTGAGGATGAATTTTGTGAGTTTCACCACAGAATCAGCATCATTCCCGGTGTTTTTCATGAAGTCTTTGCAGGCATTTAATCCATCCTGGTGTGGGATATTAGAGTACAAGGATTCCACATCCATGGTGGCCAGGATGGTTCCTTCTGGTAGAGGACCTATTGCCGCTAGTTTATTCAGTAGGTCAGTTGTGTCCTGAATGTAGCTGGGTGTATCCTTTACCAGGGGTTTAAGAATGCCCTCTACCCATCCAGATACCTGCTCAGTAAGGGTGTCCACACATGAAATAATCGGCCTCCCTGGATTTCCGGCTTTGTGGATTTTGGGAAGCATGTAGAACTTCCCTGTTCTTGGACTCTCTGGTATCAGGTCATCGGCTCTTATGGATTTGTCAGACAGACAAGATACCAACTTGCTTAGTTCCTTGTAATAGTCCTGTGTAGGGTCCGACTCCAGTTTTCTGTAGTAGCGTGTGTCCGTAAGTTGTCTGTTTGCTTCCTTCATATAGTCTGATGTGTTCATCATGACTATTGCACCTCCCTTGTCAGCAGGTTTAATGATGATTTCTTTGTTGGTTTTCAGAGACTGTATAGCCTTTCTCTCCTGGGCACTGATGTTGGATGCTTGTCTCCTGTTGGTGTCTATGATGGTGGATTTTATCAAATATCTGAATGAGTCTATATATTTATCCAAATGAGGGTTGCGTCCAGGAGGAGGTGTCCAGTCTGACCTCTTCTTGGTTGTTGGGATACCTTTTCCTTCAGTCCGAGTGTTTTCTGAATCTTCTGTATCATTGAAGTATTCCCTCAGGCGCAGTCTCCTGAAAAAATGTTCCATATCACTGCAGAGTTCAGTTTTATCCAGGGCCTTAGTGGGACAAAATGAGAGTCCTCTAGAAAGCACGGCCAATTCCACCTTGTTGGGTTTGTAATCCGAGAGATTGATGACACAGTTAGATGCTTTTGTGTCTGGAATGGAGTGGTTGTCAGAGTTGTCAGGTTTTGGCTTTGTTTGGATCTGTTTGTATAGAGTCCGGAATTGAGACGCAATCTGTGTAGTTTCTTTTCTTTGTTATGAATCAGAAAGGTCCGTAGTTTGTTATAGTATAGTATAGTATAGTATTATAGTTATAGTATAGGAATGGCTGTAACACACAATTGTACTTTGCACTAAACATTGAACGCTGGAAGGTCTATGGCTTCTGGAGCTTAGGTGCAATGATTAATACGAACTGTATCATGTTTTCTTTTTGGAATTATTTCTGTCTCAATTTTTCACTTTTATGAATACTCCTACTGTCAATTACTTTGAGAATCCCATAAGACAATCCAGTAGACGCTTAGTCTGCTTTAGAAAAAAAAGGCAATTTTATTTTTTTGTCCTAAATCAATACCTTTCAGCTTTGCTACATGACATGTTGAGATATTGTTTCAGTTTTGTCTTTACACTCAATTCTATTTGCCATCTCCGAGGGGAAGAAAGCTATGTATGAAACTTGAGATGACTTGGAGCGCGCCTTTGAACTGAAACACGACAATAATGAATCTCTATCACTTGTGTTGAATGAGAATAGTCTAAAATTATAGCGCTGTCAGTCTTGCTGTGTATTTTCTCATTGAGTCGGACTGTTCACTACAATGTAGAACCTGACCTCTTGATTCTTCCTCAAGATATATGAGTTGTGAGCATTCACAATGTAAGTAAACCCAAGGAGGCATGAAGGAGCTTGATTCTTAAGGCTCATTGCTGAGACAGCAGTGAATTTATGAATAGTAGTGACTATGAGTTCAGTCATTTGTCATTCACTGGCTAGCCCACAATATACAGCTGTGATGGATAGTCAGTACTGAATGCCAAGTGCAATAAGACACCGCACAGAACAATAAAGTACACTGCTATAAGTTATCACAAAACTAAATAGAGTCGGTTCTATCCCTAAGCATTGTACAACTCTTCATTTTTTGTGAGCATATGAATGATAAACTATTTTTTCAATTTTTATGACGTCCTTTTCTAGCATAAAATGAGAAATGGCTAAAACCTCGTCAGAACGCAGATGAGAAGAGCAAAATGGAAAATATATATTAGAGTGTGACGAAGACAGCGCTGACCTTCAAGATGGAAGACTAATAGACCTTGCAACATGTTAGATAATATTTTAGGAGTTTCATACTGTAATAATATGCAATGCTCTAGGCTACTATGACTAACATCAAAATGGAGATGCATTTCATGGTTTGCTACCCATTAGCAAAATTCAGCTGCATTGGCTACATCAAATCCATTACTCGGATTCAAGACCGGTCTGGTTGATATGCAAGAACAAAAATGCACTTAGACTTGTTGACTGAATCCAATATAGTGTCCATTTTGAAAAGTAACAAGCAACTGTAATTAAATAAATTAAATTATATGTATACATAGTATATTATTATAATTATAGCACCATTTATTTCATGG
>JARQOD010000006.1:180364254-180417278 GCA_033576555.1 Oophaga sylvatica
ATCATGTCTCCAATGTGCTCCAAAAACTTGAGGAAAAACATGTTATGCCTGATTAGATCAATCTTGAAGTTATGGCTGTTATTTTAAAAGGTATATTTGGCACGAAGTCAACAGTGCACATTATCTAAAGAACAGCATACCCACAGTGAAGCATTGTGGAGCTAGTAATATGCTTGTAGCTGGTTTCCGGCATCTGTAACTTGGACTTTAGTCAAGTTGGAGGGATTTGTGAACAGTTCCCAGTATCAAACATCACAAACAGAGCAGAGACAACGCTTCACAGTTTGGTGTATTTTATATTTTTGGTGTATTGTTCGATCACACAAGATCTTTTTTCAAAAAAGATCTTGTGTGATCGAAATGTTGCCACGGAAGGCAAAATAAAGAAGAAGTAAAATCCACCAACCTGTGAAGCGCTGTCTCTACTCTGATTGTGATGTTTGAACAGTATTCCAAGAGGGATGCCTTGTATCTGACGTGTGCTCCTATTGTGGGTAAAGTTAACCCTATGATGCTATGAGGTGCTGTGGACTTATTTTTCTTTTTGCCAGTTCCCAGTATCAGTCAATTGTGCCAGAAAACCTTCAGGACTTTGCTATAAAGATGAAGATGAGGAAGCTTTCGCCTTTCAGAATATATGCAATTTTTCATTTTCTTGATAAAAAAGTTGACCTTTTATTAAGCAGTTTATGCAGTCAAGTGTTTGGGAATTCTGAGATTTTCTCTCATCCCTTTGAGTACTCAAGTCAGCAAACTTTATCAATCATATCTCTTGTTGTAGAAGAGACATAATGACTTAAGGTACTGTCACACTAAAATGAGATCGCTAACGAGATCGCTAATGCGTCACCGATTTTATGACGCAGTAGCGATCTCGTTAGCGACTTAGCTGTGTGTGACATGTAGCAGCGATGTGGCCCTGCTGAGATGTCGCTGATCGCTTATAAAATGTTCTGAGCTGTTTTTTTGGTCGTTGATGTCTCGCTGGTGAGCCTGAATCACTGAGTGTGACACCCTTTATGAACGACTTACCAGCGTCGCAGGTGGGACTAGGTTTTCCAAACGACCGCAGAGGTCGTTATACAGATCGCTGATGAGTTGTGTTTGGAATCTAACTAGCGATCACATAGCGATCACACTAGCGATCTCGCCAGGTCATGTCGTTGACGTGATCGCTGGTGCGATCGCTAAGTTTGACAGTGCCTTTAGCCACCAGGTGATAGCACAGGAAAGGTAAGTACATAGGAGAAGAGGAAGCATATTGATATGGGACAATTAGCTGCACTACATATAAAAGGGACTGTAAGGATTCCAGATGTTCCTAGGAGCCTGCTTTGCCTTTGTCCAAGATGGAGTTTTGTACTTCGCCCTGCCCCTGAACTTCCTGTCTGTTCTGCTATTTTAGTCCGGGTCAGGAGATCCTCCTCGCCTGAGTATTTTGTGCTGTTGGCTCCTGAGCTTCTGCCTGTTTGCTGGTGAACTCCCTGCTGGTGCTGCTCATTACTCGGTGGTCTGCTTCTCCATGTTCTGCTGCCTTCAGTCCTCTGTGCGTCTCACTGATCCTGACCGTGGTTAACTATTCTGAACTTCTAGTGAGGAAGCTACACGCCTCTGAAACTGCTGTGGTTAGTAGGAATTCTGACATCACTATCTCTTCTTGGACTGTGTCGTGTGGGCTGCAGTGCTGGACTTGAGCGGAACTTTTCAGCCCAAAAGGTACATATAGTGACCTTCTCTTTTAACTCTTCACCTGTGTATTGCTGGACTTCTACGTCTAAGTACCGTGTGCATTTTCACCCATGTGATTGCTGGACTTCTACGCTTAAGTGCCGTGTGCATGCACAGTCATATTTTTGCTGGACTTCCTCTTTAAGTGCATTATCCTTTCTCTTAAATATTACTGCTGGACTCCTGCGTTTGGCGTCTTGCGCACTTCTGCGTCATATTACTGCTGACTGGTTTGTATTAGCCGTCGCGCCCCGCTATTCAGTTATTTAACATTTCTATATTGTGCTGTGCATTCGTGACAATTGCAGGAAGTGCTCTGTTAGTTTTGTTTCACTTGAACTATTCTGTTTTGCGCTGTGCATGCATTACTATTGCAGGAAGAGCTCTGTTAGTTTGTTTCACTTCTTTAATATACTTATTTGCATCAGCTTTGGTCTCAGATTCATTTTATCCCATGCAATCAGATTCCGTAGCACCCACATAATTGTTACATGGACATGATTCCACCTATATGGAAAGATAATCTGACCTCTGCTTGGGGTATTCATATAAATCACAAAAAAATATTGCCTAGTGTTCAAACTACTTCCAAATATCAATAGATTCAAAAGAGAAAGAGGGAAGCCTATTTGAATAATAAAATACAAAATTTTTATTCATATAAAAAACATATTATTGAGATAAAAAAATTCCAGATAGGGGCAAAAATGCAACAAAGAAGCAGGCCCAATGTTAACAGGTACAACCATCATATGAAAAATGCATTAGAAGTGCATATGTATATATATATATAACATGTAAAGCCACACTGGCTAATAATAGGCTAAGAATAGCTCATATAAAATATATAACAGTGCACATAAAAACTAGTATATGTTTAGGGCATAAGACAAATCAGACTGCCGAGAAGAATCATTAGCTGCCAATGGGAGATCTACCTGTAGCGACCTGAGCACCCTGACGCGCGTTTCGCGTTAGCTTGTTCCCAAGGGATGCACGCTCCCTTGTGAACAAGCTAACGCGAAACGCGCGTCAGGGGCTCAGGTCGCTACAGGTATGATCTCCCATTGGCAGCTAATGATTCTTCTCGGCAGTCTGATTTGTCTTATGCCCTAAACATGCAGACCACATTTGGTCGCATTTATTGCTAATATTTGCTGTGGGCTTTTGTATTCACATGCCGATACCTTATACAGCTAGAATGGTGGGAGGACATGGTTTTTTTCTTATACTAGTTTTTATGTGCACTGTTTATATATTTTATATGAGCTATTCTTAGCCTATTATTAGCCAGTGTGGCTTTACATGTTATATATATATATACATATGCACTTCTAATGCATTTTTCATATGATTGGTTGTACCTGTTAACATTGGGCCTGCTTCTTTGTTGCATTTTTGCCCCTATCTGGAATTTTTTTATCTCAATAATATGTTTTTTATATGAATAAAAATTTTGTATTTTATTATTCAAATAGGCTTCCCTCTTTCTCTTTTTGAATCTCTTGGGGAGTATTCAGTATACCTACACTTAGTGATAGATGTCGCTAGACTTTATATATATGCATTTTTCAGGAGCTCACATGGTTTCATTTTATATCAGCGGATGTGGCTGGAAATGATACTGAATTAACCATTTGGAGAACATTTAGTTGCACTTGAGAAGTGACTAGCAGTGTGACATTTAGCAGGTATTTTTATTGGAGTTTTATGGTTTAAAACTGTATTTGGGGTCAGGAAGCTATTACCTTACTAGGTTCTGTAGCGGTGACTTATTTTTTTTACCACAGATAGCTGTAATGTTTTGGCACCCACAAAATTTGCCCTAATGTGCTACAACCTTGCATTTGGACATTTCCATAATTTGGACAATTCCCATCTGTCTGGTGCAAAACAGGGGGCCAGAGACAGTAAATGCTATGCATAGTGTTCACATAGAGTAACTGACTACAGCTGACATCTCCACAATGGGTTGACTACCACCGGTTACAGGGGTTGTCCAATGACAGTATATAGCCTTACTTTATTTGCAAAATATATTTCAACTGCAAAATAAACTTACTATTTACTTTTATTTTCTAAACTGCTTTGTATAGGCTGATTTTAATATGTCTTGGTATGGTTCCTGAAAATATAGCTTCTCGTGTTTAAGCTATGACTTTCCAATATAGATTCCACTTCATCTAGGTGTGTAAGAGATGTGATAGAGAGGTTGTATGACTCAGTAGATTAAAGAGGTCAAATGAAGATAAGTTATCCATAGGATAGGTGATAACGTATTGATTTGTGATGGTCCGACTGCTGAGACTCACACTGAAAGGGACAATTTTATACCCATTAGAATGGAGTGGTGGTGCACAGGCTAATTTATTCCATGGGGAGCTGCTGAGCAATATGCAAGCCTTTCTACAGCAGCTTCATAGAGAATGAATGGAGCAGCAGTCGGATAAAAGTCCTCTATTACGTTGGAGGTAGGTTGGACCTCCACCAATCCATAAATTAACTCCTATCTTCTGTGTAGGCAATAAGTTATCTACACTAAACAGCCCCTTTAACAAAACTAGTACATCATGACTGTTGCTGAGTCAGAGAACAAAATTGGTTCAGCCAATCAACCAGGCAATGAAAAGTACTCAACCATAGATGTCCAAATAATTTTTTTATTATGGAAGCTTAAAATTATTGTTAGAAGATTTTGCACATTAGTATACATGACTTGAGTAAGTTAGAAGTATATTACGAAAAGGGAGAGGGGGGAAAAGTATGTGGATTAAAATATGCCTTTTATTATATAAATTAAAATTTCCTATTGAGAATAGCCAACAATTGTGCAAATTTTAAAGTATAAAATAACAATATAATTTTTAGAGGTCTCAGTATGTCAGGACAGATAATGATGAAAGAGTGCATTCCTGTTGCATGTTTTTTTATGGTGGGGAATACATGACATCATGGGATTTCAGTTTCGCCCGAGGGTCTGAGCAAAGCAATTGGACGCTTGCCAAAATCCCATGCCAAATCATAGATATTACAACATATCTCACAAACACTCCCATTATTTACTATCAAATGCATTGGCTGTGACAAAAGTTACAACTGCCTTAAAAGAATTAACACTCAAGGGAAATTGTAATTTAAGATATGTCCATTGGACTTTCAAAGCAATGAATCAGAGAATCAGTTGGCTAAAAGTTTGTTGAGGATTTTTACGACTGCTGACAATAAATTGGTTGTTATAACTAAGGTAGCTGTGAATCTTTACCTGGCATCATTCATAGATGGCGGTAAAACTACCCTCCTTTAGTGATTTCCTGTCTCTACGGCAGAGCCCGTGCAGGCTTGCCCAGGGCAAGACGCTCTCCACAGCCGAGAACGGAGGGTGCCCCGGTCCAGGGGAAGGGAGCTGCTATGGACTTTTGGGCAGTGCAGATGGGCACTGGTTCTGTGGGAGAGACTGCAGATAGACTGTTGATTCCCAAAATCCGGATGGGAGCCATTGATGCTGTGTAACTCATTGAAGACGCAGGAAAGTGCAGGAAGCATTATTTTATTTTCTTCATGTTACCTCATGTTCATTAAAAGTTTCAAACATTAGAACAGAATCGTGGCTTATGGTGCATCCGGAGGAAGCATTCCCAGTGTTGAGAGTGACCGTGTGATGGAGGTAAATGACTGTGCCGCAGGACTGGGACTCTATCTATCTTTCAATGTGCAAGGTGCCGGGGTGCTCACTGACTGTGACTTAGTGAACTCACCCACAACTACCACCTCGTGCCACAATGTTACAGGTGCATCACTTCTTAAAACATTGAACCAGTAGACCATGAAACACATATTTTGCCTGTCCATAATTGCTGCTCCAGGTATCTATGTTGAAGTGCACTTTCAAGTTCAATGCCAAGTCGAGTGCCACTTTCTTTTGCACATGAGAGTACCCAAAGTATTGATGGCTGGATCTCATCCAGTAAGGTTGAGTGCATCCCATAATTTCTGAAAAAAAAAGTAAGTCCACTAAGTGGTCTAGCAGGGACTACAATCACTACATCACTAACAACTTAACCAGGTGGCAGTTGAGTGAGCATACTAGCAAGTGACTCAAATCATATGCCTGCCTCCAAGACACACACATGGATGGATATCAGGCATTATGATGGAGTAGTCAAAAGGAGGAATAGTTGGATTGCAACAAATAGGAGTTATAATGATGATGGTGATGATAACTCTGATCATGCACTATTGAGGATGCTGTCTAGCAACCAGCAAGACGTAGGAGAGTAGAAGGAGTATGATGGCAGCTTGAGCATTGCTCATGTTGCAGGTCAGATTGCTTTTCCCAATGAGCAGATGATCTTGCTTCATGCGCTGATGGAAAGCCATAGTTCCTAGTCTATTAGAGCTCTGATGTCCATGGCTTACTTTCCTATTGAATATTATGCAAACTGAAAAAGATTTGTTGGTTGGCAATGGAAAAGACCTCTCACATTCAAGATGCTTACAGGCATGACTCACTACGACCAGAGCTTTCAGTCGCTATGTAGCCTTCTCTACCAACAGCACGTGTGGCAACACCTGCTTTCAAGTTGACCACAGAGCAACCAAATCTACACTTAGAATATATTTTGGCCAGACCTCAGCCGCCTTGTTAATTGCCAGTACCAACAGCCTCCTTCTGTGATTATATCAAAAATTCTGCACCCTGATGTGGTTCCGAGGTCTTGCCTACCATGCAAGATTGTTATCATCATCCCTGACTCGTCTGACAGTTAAGGTACTGCCACACTACACAATCCCGCTAGCGATCTCGTTAGCGTCGCATACTAATGAGATCGCTAGCGGGATTATTTCTATATCGCTAGTAGCTACCTAATTTAGCGATATCGTTAAGGACGCTATCGCGGTTAGCGATCTCCTTAACGACTTTAGCGGTACAAAAGTACCGCTAAATCGCTAAAAAAGGTGCCACACTCAGCGATTAGATACTTACCAGCGGGACGCCAGCGATGAAAATAGGGTCCGGAACGATCAGGACGACGGACGAGATCACAGCAGGGGCCACGTCGCTGGTAGATGCCGCACACAACAACATCGCTAACGGGATCGCTAAATAGTGACGTTTTTTAGCGATCCCGTTAACGATGTTGTTTAGTGTGGCATACCCTTTACTTCAGTATGGAAATGTCCTGACTTCCTGGCTCCCGTCTGATTGCTACCTCTAGATTTGCCCTGAATCAAAGAGCCAATACCACCTAGATTGCCACTGCCAGAGCCCCTATCACTAATTAGGTGTTTGAATAGCGTCTTCCTTTTCCTTCTTCAACATGTTATACAAATACCATGGCTGAATGTTCATCTCATCCAGTAAATCAACAGGAAGAAGTTGTTGTTTTGAAATATCTTCCTTAGTCCCCAAAATGCTGTATCCTAGGGGACAAAGGCAGAACAGAGAGAGATTTCACTGCAGAAACTGAAAGTCTGCAGTGTAAAAGAATACCGTAATTGTTACAATGGTGGCAGGAACGATTGTGCAGAACACTGACTCAATTTGTCATTGACAGAGGTAATATCATATGCTTGTGACTGAGACAAGTGATGTGAAATATATCCCAAACTAGAGATGAGTGAATATCTTCGGAAAACGATTGCTAAATCTCAATGTGCCATATTTGTACTATATTTGTACCATATTCGTGCTGATTTTTATTTGCTGATCGCTTCCAAACATATTCGCTCATCTGTACTCCCATTGACTCCAATGGCGTTCAGCTATGCTCGCGAATATTGCAATGCAGCGACCGTAATCCAAACTGAAAATTGAAATATTCGCTTATCTCTAACGCCCCCATGCTTCTGATTCATTATTAATCTTGCCGGGGGCAAAAGTGACCAATTTTGACCAGAATTTGGTAGTACTACTGCCCAGACAGCTGGTGCCAGTGGTGGTGCTGCATCTGCTTACGACTCCTACATTCCCCTACATCCCCCTCTAAAATGTTGCTGCAGAATATGTTAGCGCTATAGAAATAAAATGATTACATTCTTAGCTTTGTTATGATTTTTTTCTTTCACACCCCTCTATCCATTGCCCATTTTTCACATACATACTAGTGCGATCGCTATGTGGTCGCTAGTTAGCTTCCAAACACAAAGATCTCATCAGAGATCAGCGATCTGTAGAACGACCTCTGCGGTCGTTGGGAAAACCTAGTCCCGCCTGCGCCGCTGGTAAAGTCGTTCATAAAGGGTGTCACACTCAGCGATTCAGGCTCACCAGCGATACACCAACGACCAAAAACGGCTCAGAACGTTATAAGCGATCAGCGACATCTCAGCAGGGGCCACATCGCTGCTACATGTCACACACAACTAAGTCGCTAACGAGATTGCTACTGCGTCATAAATGGTGACGCAGTAGCGATCTCGTTAGCGATCTCGCTTAGTGGGGCATACCCTAAGTCTCCTCACAGGCCTGGCTTGTCATTCTCCAAAGGAGAAACAACACTCCTTAGATCCCAGTCTGCTACTTCCAATCCAACATTTCCTCTGAATATTTCATTCCTTGTTTTAACTTACAAAGACTGAGATAAAAATCTCAGCTAATACTAACCGTGTGCACGTGGCCTAGGCTCAGACTGAGTCCTCTGATCTAATATAACCACCTGAGGATACTGAACTTCACTCCTTTCTAATTAGGTACATAGCTCATAAGAAAATAGGTTGAAACTGTGTCAGTAGCTATAGCTAGTTATAGCATAGACAAAATGCTACTAAAGGAAGTGTTCAGCCAGTCCACAAAGTCACATTTATCAGCAACATATTTTTTATTTCTATTTTTTTTAAGAAAATGTAGCCCCACTTTTCAAAAAGAAATAAAAAGAAATGCTATGTAGGTGGGCCCATTTACAGAAAGCGAAATATGGCAGCAGGCAGAGTATGGGTAAGGTGTGTGCAGTTATCAAACTGTAGTAGGAAAATAAGTGTGCAAAAACAAATATGCACAGTTAAATGTCTTCATTAAAAAATCAAGTTTTTACCAAAATTCAACCTCCCCTTCCCAAGTAGGACATAAGAAGTAATGCTAAGTAAGTACACATCCAGAAAACAGTTAGCACTAGTGTTGAGGATACGATAATGCAAATATCAGCTATCGGCCGATATTAGCTCTATCGGCCTTTCGATAATTCGTTTCGATATTTTCTTCTTATCGAATACCGGAATGGGAAGTTCCCATAATTGTTTGCGAGGCAATGTGATTTTATTCAGCCAATAAGGAATCCTAAGAAGTGTGGGCACATCCTGTAATGCTGCGGTCATCTTAACTAATGGCATGGCTGTGATTGGATGCTGAAATGATGTCAGAATGCACTATAAAAGGCGCCGCCGCCATTTTAGCGTCCACTGTGCTGTGAATTCAGTAAGGGACAGAACGCTGCTGTGCTGACTCTGAGGACAGTTTAGAGATTGCGATTTAGTGTACTGTGCTGTAGGCAGCTAGTTTACCATCCGCTGTGTAAAGCTTCCTTTTGCCTGCAGTGTATGTTTTAACAGCTCTGCAAGGTGTGTGTGAGTGCAGGTGACGCTGCAGTTTGCTCTGCATGCAATGCTGTCTGTAGGCATCTGCACATGTCACTCACAGACTCTTTTTTTTTTCTTCAGATGCCTATAAAAGGCGCCGCCGCCATTTTAGCTCACTGTGCTGTGAATTCAGTAAGGACAGAACGCTGCTGTGCTGACTCTGAGGGACAGTTAGAGATTGCGATTTAGTGTACTGTGCTGTAGGCAGGCTAGCACCAACCGCTGTGTAAAGCTTCCTTTTGCCTGCAGGTTGTTTTAACAGCTCTGCAAGGTGTGTGTGAGTGCAGGTGACGCTGCAGTTTGCTCTGCATGCAACGCTGTCTGTAGGCATCTGCACCTGTCACTCACAGACTCTTTTTTTTTCCTTCAGTGTAATTCTTGCTGCTCCATGCAATTTAACTATTAGTGTGACGCGCTTCCATCCGTATCCAATACATTGGTTGCAAACACTATAGAAGTAGACAAAGGAGTAGCCTTTCACAGATTGTGATTTGTGAACAGTTGTGTTTCAGTGTTCACTTCAGTCTCTGCGTAATAACCACACTTAGGCCTTAAGTTATAACTTTTCTGACTTTCTTTATCAATCTACCAAGATGAAGAAGTCAGTGAGTAAGGCACGTGGTCGTGGCCGTGGAGTTTCAGCAGGGAGAGGATGTGGGGATTCTGTGTCTGCTGCCGCCCTCAGTGACACAGCATCCACCATTTATCCCCGTGAGCGTTCCTTTATGCGCACTTTGGTAGGAGCTCGGCGTGCCCCCTCTGCGGGAAGAACAAATTTAAGCAGTTGTTGGTTGGATGGGAGCCAATGCATCGACTTCAATTCCTTCCACCTCCTCTCAGGAACACAACACTGTTGAGCAACCATCTGTCTGTTCACCGCCTGTCAAATTGCCAAGGCAGTCAGAGAGTTCTGTACAGGAGCCAGCTGAGTCTCTGCTTCTGTTCTCAGAATCTGTTGGCTCGCAAACACGGGCACAGGCAAGCAGCATCTGCAATTTGAAGAAGAGGGAGTATGCAGTGATGCGCAACAGCTGTGTCTCTCTCAATCTGAAGAGGCGGGTGAGCCAGTGCCGATGGACAGCACACCGCAGAACGCATCTTATGATGATGATGAGACTCAGGTGCCAGGTTTTGTGGAGCATGGTGCTGCCCAGACCATCCAACAGCAGCAGGTGTTGGAAGAGGGTAGTGGAGATGATGAAGTCCGAGACCCAACATGGCGTGAGCAACAGCAAGGTGGTGGGAGCAGCTCTGAGGAAGAGATTGTCCCAACGGTACAAAGAGGAGGGAGAGGTAGGCTGCAGACTCGCTTGCCTGTAGCCTCCAGTTTGGCACCTGTTGGGAGCAGTTCTCTTAGAAATGTCAAAATTGGCGCTCCCATGACTTGCACTGCGTGGTCCTTTTTTGACAGACTTGTAGATAATATTTGCTATGTTCAATGCAAGCTGTGTAAGCAAAAAGTTAAAAGAGGTAAAAATATCAGGAACCTGAATACCACAAATATGTGGACACATGTACGGACAAAGCACGTAGCTGAGTTCCAAAGACACACTGGAGATGTAGGCCAACCTACAGCAGCACCTACATCTTTACGTCATGTTCGAGCCTCTACCTCCAGCTCTCACACACCTGTTTTGGCTTCCTCACAGGATCTCCATGGAAGAACCTCGGTCACTGTTGTCCATAGACAAACTGTTATTCCACCCACGGCAGCAAGTTCACAGTCATCGTCACACTCCCAGTACAAAAAACAGCCATCGGTAACACAGGCATGGGATAAAAGACGGCCATACTCGGCAAACCATCCACGAGCACAGGCTCTGAATGCTGGCCTTGCAAAACTCCTGTCCCTTGAAATGCTGTCATTCAGGCTGGTGGAGACTGACAGTTTCAGGAACTTTATGGCATTGGCAGTCCCACAATATAATGTGCCAAGCCGATTTTATTTCAGCAGGCAAGCTGTCCCTGCTCTGCAAAAACATGTCGAGGGAAACATTAAACATGCGCTACTAAACGCCGTCAGTAGCAGGGTCCACCTGACCACCGATGCGTGGACCAGTACCCATGGCCAGGGACGATACCTTTCCCTCACTGCCCATTGGGTCAATGTTGTGGAGCCGGGTACAGATCTTGCCAGTGGCGCTGTACGTGTTCTGCCAACTCCAAGGATTGCAGGAATCCAGTCTGTGCACATTGATTCCTCCTCCTACTCCAGTTCCTCAGAATCATCGCTGCACGAGCCGTCACGGTATACCTCCACATGGACCCGTGAACGCTTACCTGTTGCGACCGATATGAGCACAGCCGTGGCCAAACGTCAACAGGCCGTCCTGAAAATAATTCCCATGGGGAATCGAAGCCACACAGCGCAGGAGCTCTGGGATGCCATCAAGCAGGAGAGCGACGTGTGGTTTTTGTCAGCTAATCTGCAGCCAGGCTTGGTAGTGTGTGACAATGGCCGAAATCTGGTGGCAGCTCTGGGCCTTGGCAACCTCACTCACATACCATGTCTGGCACATGTGCTCAACTTGGTCGTGCAGAGTTTTTTGAGGGACTATCCGGATCTTGATGCACTGCTGCACAAGGTCCGCCTAGAGTGCGCTCACTTGCGACGTTCCAGCATGGCCAGATCGCGCATTGCAGCTCTGCAAGTCAGATTTTGCCTTCCTGAACATCGCATCATATGTGACGTACCCACCAGGTGGAATTCCACGTTACATATGTTGGAGCGGTTGTGTGAGCAGCAGCCAGCAGTAATGGAGTATCAGCTGCAACAGGCGCAATCAACTCGCAATTTGTGCCGTTCACACTTCACCACTACTGAGTGGGCCTCTATGAAGGTCATCTGCGACGTTTTGCGTGCGTTTGATGTCTCAACGCGGATGGCGAGTGCAGATGATGCACTAGTCAGCATGACTGTCCCCCTTATCTGCCTGCTTCAGAAATCACTGAAAGCACTAAAGGAAGAGGTTTTGAAACAGGTGGAGGATGAGGAGTCACAAATTCAATTACCTTCAGGACAGTCAGCGCAACGTGGTTCCTCACAAAGGGCTGGGCAGGGCTCACTTTGTGAGGAGGATGAGGAGGAGGAGGAGGAGGAGTCAATGGAGGAGGAAGAAATCCCTACAGAGGAAGGTACACAACGCTGTAGTCAGTATGTAGAGCGAGGGTGGGGTGATGCAGAGGAGAAAGAGATGACGCCTCTTCCAGAGGACAGCCTTTGTTGGCCAGTTGGGAGTCTGCAGCACATGGTTTATTTCATGCTTCAGTGCCTAAGAAACGACCGCCGCATCGCCCACATTCTCAGCACGTCAGATATTGGGTGTACACCCTCCTAGACCCTCGCTACCGGGACAACTTACAAACCCTCATCACACCGGTGAACCGGGACCGTAAAATGCAGGAGTACCAAGACACACTGGTGCAATCCATACTGTTGTACATTCCAGCCGAGAGAGATGCTGCTGCTGCTGCTACTGCTTTACAAAGCAGCTCTGTGCGTCGGGCAGTGTAGACACCTCTACAACAAGAGGGAGCAGAAGCAGCGCCTCTGCACAGGGCAAGAACTGTATGTTACAAATGTGGCAAAGTTTTGTGACAGCGCCAGCAAGGTCTACACCATCCGAGACGGCTCCAGTCACCAGGAAGAAACGTTTCCGTAAGATGGTGACAGACTACTTGGCTTTCCCTCTAAGTGTACTCCCAGATGCCTCTTCCCCTTTCAAATTTTGGGTCTCTAAGTTGGATACATGGCCAGAGCTTAGCCAGTATGCATTGGAGGTGCTGGCTTGCCCTGCTGCCAGTGTATTATCTGAGCGTGTCTTTAGTGCTGCAGGTGGTGTAGTAACAGACCGTCGCATGCGACTATCCTCAGAGAATGTAGACCGGCTTACTTTTCTGAAAATGAACAAGGCATGGATCTCACCTGAATTTGCCTGTCCGTTTTCAGATTAAATAACTGTTTGGCAACGTTTTCCATGTCTCCGGTTATGTTCATCTTTCTACCACCTGAACTCTACTCCCTGGGCTACAACACCGCCATTTGTTGCTCGTAAGTAATTGGCAGGGGTACTGACTCCTGGCCAGCCTGGTTACAGCACGACAGCTGTTTCCTGGCAGTGTGAACGTCAATTATCCTCCAATAAGTTGTGCTGTCGTGTTGCATTCGGGTTAGCCGACTCTATGGTGCCTGCAGTTTAGGTGATTCCTATGTGTGCTGTGGGATATGTAAATAAAGGCGGTTTCCATTGTGACAATAGGATAAGCACCCACTGTAGGACTGTGTGATTCTGTAACTGCGGACGGCTTGCGTCCTGTAAACTTACATTTTCATGGGTGCGTTCTTCTACCCGTCCGGGGTCCAGTACCGTCAAGTGGTTCTCCCCAGTGCCTTTGGCCTAGGTGCCTCCATCTCCGTATCCGAGTTCCAGCAACGTCTGCTGGTCCTTGGTAGTGCTTTGGAGCACAGGTACCTCCTGCTTAGTAACCGTGTCACAGTAACGTCAGCTGGTACTCGGTTGTGACATTGCCTCTTTTCCTTCTGCTACCCGTCTGGGGTCCAGTACCGTCAAGTGGTTCTCCCCAGTGCCTTTGGCCTAGGTGCCTCCATCTCCGTATCCGAGTTCCAGCAACGTCTGCTGGTCCTTGGTAGTGCTTTGGAGCACAGGTACCTCCTGCTTAGTAACCGTGTCACAGTAACGTCAGCTGGTACTCGGTTGTGACATTGCCTCTTTTCCTTCTGCTACCCGTCCGGGGTCCAGCACAGTCAGCTGGTCCTCGTTACTTCCATTGTCTCTTGCTCCATCTGATACCCGTCAGGGTTCCAGTAACGTCAGCTGTTTCTCGGAAATTAGACGACATTAAAGACCACCCAGAAAAAGATGACGACAACAAGGACGACGAGCATGAAGCCAACCAGCCTGAACACCATCACAAAGAAAAAATAAAAGATTACCAAGAAGAAGATCACCAACAGGACAAAGAAGGTTAAGACAAACTACAAGATACAGAACAAGAGACAGAAGAACAATAAGCAAAAGATCAAAAAGCAGAAGAACATGAAGTATAAGACCAAAATGAAGAGCAAAATATATGCTATAAATTCTAAGCAGAAGAAGACTAAGCAGTGTATGGGGGTGAGTCCGTTCCTCCTCGTGGTGCCCCTGGAAAATGCCTGCTGCTGCAGGCTAAACTGAACACGGACAAATACTGTTGTAATTTAAATCTTTTGTGACAGCAAGAACGGAAGGATGAACAATTCATACTTTTACAGATTACAAGTACAGGAATCTCTGTCACAAATAAGAATATGATGAAGAAGATGAAGAGGAAGAAGATGAAGAATTTGAATATGAAGAAGATTAATTAGTTTAATAATAACAATATGAGTAATGTAAACAAAAACATGAATAGCAAGAAGTTTAAGAAGAAAATTAAGAAGGTGAAGATGAAGAATAATTTGATGAGAAAGATGATGCTGCTGAAGATTATGAAGGAGAAAGTGTGGCACTGGCAAAAGTTAAAAAGGTGAAGAGCATGGAAGTTGTGAAACATACATATTTGCCAAAATAGAAAAAAGGTTAACAACATTGTCAATTTGTTAGTCAATCCAAACGTATTTCCAAAAAAAAATATATGAATGCTATTCCAATGCATTGGGTTAAACATGTATGCCTTTATTGTCTCCTCAACCTCCCCCAATACATTCTACATTAGTCTTTGTTGTTTTCCTTCATGTACAATTAACCAACAAGGCAAGAATGGTTTTTTTTAATTTCGATATTTTGTTCCCATAGACTTACATGGGACTTCCGCTATCGGAATCGGATATCGACGATATTTAGTGATATCGGCGATACCATTCCGATCCGATATTTTTAGATATCGAGCAATATCGCTTAACACTAGTTAGCACCTAAAAGGGGCCCTATATTGGTGTGGCATGTATGGATGTAAAATTTGACTAGTAAAAGAGGTGTCCAAAAAAACCTTTTACAACACACACCTTGTGAGGTTGATAGTTACAGTTAAATGTCTGGATTGTGATATTTTTTATTAAAAAAAAAAACAATTATTCCCCTGCTCACAAAAAGGATTGCACAAGAAATACAAAAAAACAGACAGATACTGATTTCAGATTTTTATTTCTGTAAAAATATAGTGATGGATTGCTGCTTTCTATTATATTGAGAATAAAGAAAAAAATGTGTAATTCAAATAAAGCAAAACAAATTCCAGCTACACCATGGCACTGATTAATCAGACTGAAGCTCTGTATTGTTCGCAGGCCACAGCATGCTTCTTCTATTTCAGTGCTGCAGTTGTCAAACACATTACTGTCTGGAATATTTGTCTAATATTTTAGAGCTTTCTGCTCATATCTCCATTGTTTAACTGTTAGCTCTGATGTATTTTCAATAGCCGAAAATATCCCTAAAATGGCTGCTGCTTTCCCTGCTTAGGCTTTTAGACAGGCTATGGTGATCTCTCCTGTTTGTCTGTGCTATACAATGTAATGCAATGTAATATGATAGCAGCAAGAGAGCACAAGCCTGAGGTCATGTCAGCCTTTTTTAGTTGATACAATCTTCTGCAATGGGCTCAATGTTACCTAGAATTTTTTTGACAATTCGTATGAATCAGATTCCAAATTGCTTAAATCTCCAAAACCTGCTAATTTCATAAAATTTAAGACAAATACTATACACCTCCAATCAATTCACTCATATCTAGTATGTACCATTTACATGTAGATAAGCAACATCAGATTGAAAATTTAAGAACTATCACAGAGCAAAATGAAAGAAGGCAGCACAAATCAATCATTTAAAATGTACCCATGAGCCATGTTGGTGCTAGCCATATGATTGTAATGCATCACAGTGTGTATTCACCATATGTAGGCATGTTTATACACAAATTTAGTGTCAAAGGATTGCGGCTAATAGTACCAATTAAAGCAGACATTAACATCCAAGAGTCTGAAGAGAAGCCAATCATCTGTCATGCACTAAAAAACTAATGCTACTAACACTTGTAAATTATGTTTCCCGCAGAAGGAAATGTCCCCCAAGCCACTAAACTCACTCCACGAACTGAAATCAAAATGAGCAATTGAAACATTGCATGGCTTTCATTTTTTGCAGTCCTGTGCAAAAGTTTTAGGCAGGTGTGAAAACAATGCTAAAAAGTAATGTTTTTGTGGTTGTTCCAAACATCTTGCTTTTTCTATGGATGTCAAATTTTACAAATACTTCTGTCTTTTCATGTTATCCTAAACAGACTCAATGATCATGCAATACCATCAGGGAGGTTTCTAGCTCCAAAATGAATTTATTTGCAGTATAAGAGCAAGCAGTGATACCCCTGAGAGCCCTTGTGTGATGTGACATTAGTGAGGAGAGACCGCTATCTGCTGGTTGGTAGTGATGCATAAACACATTCGGCACTATTCATTACTTGCACAAATAGTACAGTATTCGGGCTAGTCATTACTCAGCAAGTAATTAGATATTCGCCTCGGTATATTCGAGTGACCCAACCATCATGTTGGGCGCTTTATTTGCAGACAATGAACAAATTGTGCTGGCTTTCCAATCACAGTAATGCCAGCGCCATCTTTAGTGTGGCATTACTGTGATTGGCTGGCCTTCCAGCATCATAGGGGATATTTAAAGGCTGCCGGCGCCATCTTGCACACATAGCAGCCGGAGACAGCATAGGGAGAAAGTAGTTTGAGCAAAGGGAGAGTGATAGGAGCTCATAGTAGGCGTTATTCATTCCAAAAAGCTCTTTTTTAACCCCTTAACGACCGCCGATACGCCTTTTAACGGCGGTCATTAAGGGTACTTAAACCACAGCGCCGTTAATTAACGGCGCTGTGGAAAAAGTGAATAGCGCCCCCCAGAGGCGCATTTTCTCCGGGGTCTCGGCTACCGGGGGTAGCCGAGACCCCAGAGAACATGAATCGGGTCGGTTTTTACCGACACCGATGTTGCGATCGCCGTTATTAACCCTATAACGGCGACCGCAACAAAAAAAAAAAAAAAAAAAGTTGTGCCATTTAATTTCTCTGTCCTCTGATGTCATCGGACATCAGAGGACAGAGAAAAAGGGTCCCCAGGACCCCCATGTGGCCCCCGATCCCCTCCATGTGTCCCCAGGGCCCTCCGGTGTCCCCCGGTGCCGGCGCCGTTAAGACAATGGCGGGCGCATGCCCAGTGCGCCCGCCGCTATGTGCCGCTGTGCTGGTGGGGGGATGGGCAAATATTCTCTGGGGTCTTGGCTACCGGGGGTAGCCGAGACCCAGAGAACATGATCCGGGTCGGTATTCACCGATCCCGGTGTTGCGATCGCGGCTATGCAAGCATAGCCGCGATCGCAAAAAAAAAAAAAAAAAAAAAATGATTTCTCTCCCTCTGATGTGATCGCACATCAGAGGGGAGAAAATGAGGGTCCCCCGGTCCCCCGATCGCCCCCCCATATACTTACCGGTGTCCTCCGTCCTCCCGCAGGCCCCAGGATCCCGGCTTCTTCTCCCTGCAAAAAAAAAATGGCGGGCGCATGCGCAGTGCGCCCGCCCATCTGCTTTGGCGGCAGATTCAAATTTTTTTCATTCATTCTCATAAAAGTACATTTTGATCACTGTGATAAACTATCACAGTGATCAAAATAAAAAAAACAGTACATAACCCCCCCCATTTATCACCCCCTTAGTTAGGGACATATAATAAAAAGTAGAAATTATATTTATTTTCATTTTTCTGTTAGGGTTAGGGTTATAATTAGGGTTAGGGTTATAATTAGGGTTAAGGTTATAATTAGGGTTAGGGTTAGCATTAGGCTGGTTTCACACATCCGGTGTGCGCCTGACGGCGCCCCCGGCATTTAGCCGCAGCGCCGCATCAGAAAATCTGATGCGCCGCATGCGTTTTTTTTGCATTGACTTGCATTAGCGCCGGATGGCGCCGCATGTCAATGCGTTGCATGCGGTTTTGTCCGGATGCGGCGGAAATGTACATTGCGGCGGCCGGACAAAACGCTGCATGTAACGTTTTTTGTTTTTGCCGGATGGTTTCTGATGTCTCCGGGCATCAGAAACCATCCGGCAAAAAACCGCATGCGGCCGCCGGCGGCGCATCAGGTTTTCTGATGCGGCGCTGCGGCAAAATGCCGGGGGCGCCGACAGGCGCCCGCCGGAAGTGTGAAAGCAGCCTTAGTGTAAGGGTTATAATTAGCGTTAGGGTTAGGCTGGGTTCATACTGCGTTATGGCAGTCCGTTAGACGGACTGCGTTACACCGCGGTATAACGCGGTGTAACGCAGTCCGTTAACGCTGCCATTCACCCCCATTTGAGGGCGCATCGCGACGCATGCCGTAAAGCGGCATGCGTTTGCGACGTGCCATCATTCAGTGACGGAGCCTCGGACGCGGGCTGCAGCGTTTGGGCTCCGTCACCGCTAGCGCAGATGAATCATCTGCTGATTCCTCTGCGCTAGCGGGTATAGCATAATGCGATCGCGTTATGCTATACCATTACCAGCCCGTCAACGCTATGTGTTGAACGGGCTGGTAAAACTCAAAATGAACCTAGCCTTAGGGTTAGGGTTATAATTAGGGTTAGAATTAGGGTTAGGGTTACAATTAGGGTTAGGGTTATAATTAAGGTTATAATTAAGGTTAGGGTTACAATTAGGGTTGGAATTAGGGTTGGGATTAGGGTTGGGATTAGGGTTAGGGGTGTGTTGGGATTAGGGTTGGAGCTAGAATTGAGGGATTTCCACTATTTAGGCACATCAGGGGGTCTCCAAACACGATGTGGCGTTCAAAAAGTCAAATGGCGCTCCCTCCCTTCCGAGCCCTGCCGTGCGCCCAAACAGTGGTTTACCCCAACATATGGGGTATCAGCGTACTCAGGACAAATTGCACACCAATTTTGGGGTTCTAATTTCTCCGATTACCCTTGGGAAAATAAAAAATAGCTGGCTAAAAAAATCATTTTTGAGAAAAAAAATGATTTTTCATTTTCACGGCTCTGCGTTTATAAATTTCTGTGAAGCACTAGGGGTTCAAAGTGCTCACCACACATCTAAATAAGCTCCTTAATGGGACTAAAAAATCATTTTTGTGGAAAATTGATTTCTTTTTTTCACACCCAGGCATTATAACTTTTGTGAAACACTTGGAGGTTCAAAGTGCTCACCACAGATCTAGATAAGTTCCTTATGGGGTCTAGTTTCCAAAATGGGGTCACTTGTGGGGGTTTTCCACTGTTTAGGCTCATCTGGGGCACTGCAAACGGAACATGACCCCCACCAACGTCTGCATTCCAAAACGTTATTACTTCCTTTCCAAGCCCTGCTGTGCGCCAAAACAGTTTCCCCCCCCCACATATTTGGTATCAGCGTACTCAGGACAAATTGGACAACAACTTTTGGGGTCCAATTTCCTTGTGAAAAATCAAAAATTTGGGACTAAAAAATCATTTTTGTGGAAAATTGTTTTTTTTTTTTTTTCACACCCAGGCATTATAAACTTTTGTGAAACACTTGGGGGTTCAAAGTGCTCACAGCGGATCTAGATAAGTTCCATAGGTGGTCTAGTTTCCAAAATGGTGTTACTTGTGGGGGGTTTCCACTGTTTAGGCGCATCAGGGGCTCTCCAAACGCGACATGGTGTCCAATCTCAATTCCAGCCAATTTTGGTTTGAAAAAGTCAAACGGTGCTGCTTCCATTCCAAGCCCTGCCGTGCGCCCAAACAGTGGTCCCCCCCCATATATGGGGTATCAGCATACTCAGGACAAATTGTACAACAACTTTGTTGTCCAATTTCTCCTGTTACCCTTGTGAAAATAAAAAATTGGGGACTAAACGATCAGGTTTGTGGAAAAAATATGATTTTTTATTTTCACGCCCGGGCGTTATAAACTTCTGTGAAGCACTTGGGGCTTCAAAGTGCTCACCACACATCTAGATAAGTTCCTTAGGGGGTCTAGTTTCCAAAATGGGGTCACTTGTGGGGGGTTTCCACTGTTTAGACACATCAGGGCCTCTACAAATGCGACATGGCGTCCAGCCAATTCCGCGTTGAAAAAGTCAAACGGAGCTCCTTCCCTTGCGACCTCTGCCGTGCGCCCAAAAAGTGGTTCACCCCAACATATGGGGTATCGGCATGCTCAGGACAAATTGCACAAAAACTTTTGGGGTCTTGTTACCCTTGGGAAAATAAAAATTGGGGTGAAAAGATCATTTTTGTGGAAAAAATATGATTTTTTATTTTCACGGCTCTACGTTATAAACTTGTGTGAATCACTTGGAGGTTCAAAGTGCTCACCACACATCTAGATAAGTTCCTTAGGGGGTCTAGTTTCCAAAATGGGGTCACTTGTTGGGGGTTTCCACTGTTTAGGCACATCAGGGGCTCTCTAAACGCGACATGGCATCCAGCCAATTCTGCGTTGAAAAAGTCAAACAGCGCTCCTTCCCTTGCGACCTCTGCCGTGCGCCCAAAAAGTGGTTTACCCCCACATATGGGGTATCAGCATGCTCAGGACAAATTGCACAAAAACTTTTGCGGTCTTATTACCCTTGGGAAATTAAAAATTGGGGTGAAAA
Source organism: Oophaga sylvatica (assembly GCA_033576555.1). NCBI lineage: Eukaryota > Metazoa > Chordata > Amphibia > Anura > Dendrobatidae > Oophaga > Oophaga sylvatica. The sequence goes on from JARQOD010000006.1 coordinate 180,385,168, forward strand.
GATCATTTTTGTGAAAAAAATTTTTTTTTTTTTTTCACGGCTCTAGGTTATAAACTTGTGTGAAGCACTTGGAGGTTCAAAGGTCTCACCACACATCTAGATAAGTTCCTTAAGGGGTCTTGTATCCAAAATGGGGTCACTTGTGGGGTGTTTCCACTGTTTAGGCACATCAGGGGCTATCTAAACGCGACATGGCATTCAGCCAATTCTGCGTTGAAAAAGTCAAACGGCGCTCCTTCCCTTGCGACCTCTGCCACGCGCCCAAAAAGTGGTTTACCCCCACATATGGGGTATCGAAGTATTCAGAAGAAATTGCACAACAAATTTTGTGGTTCATTTTTTCTTTTAACACTTGTGAAAATAAAAAAACTTGGTTCCGAAGTAAAGCTTTTGCAAAAAAAGTTAAATGTCAATTTTTTCCTTCCACATTGCTTCAGCTCCTGTGAAGCACTTGAAGGGTTAATAAACTTCTTGAATGTGGTTTTGAGCACCTTGAGGGGTGCAGTTTTTAGAATGGTGTCACTTTTGGGTATTTTCTATCATATAGACCCCTCAAAGTGACTTCAAATGTGATGTGGTCCCTAAAAAAAAATGGTGTTGTAAAAATGAGAAATCGCTGGTCAACTTTTAACCCTTATAACTTCGTAACAAAAAAAAATTTTGGTCCCAAAATTGTGCTGATGTAAAGTAGACATGTGGGAAATGTTATTTATTAAGAAATTTGTGTGACATATCTCTCTGATTTAAGGGCATAAAAATTTAAAATTTGAAAATTGTTAAATTTTCAAAATTTTCGCCATATTTCCGTTTTTTTTCATAAATAAACACAAGTCATATCAAAGAAATTTTACCACTAACGTGAAGTACAATATGTCACGGAAAAACAGTCTCAGAATCAGCGGGATTCGTTAAAGCGTTCCAGAGTTATAACCTCATAAAGTGACAGTGGTCAGAATTGTAAAAATTGGCCCGGTCATTAAGCTGCAAAATGGCTCTGTCCTTAAGGGGTTAAGAGCTGAGGATTGTGAAGATTAATTGTTTGTTAGGTGGGGATAGCGTAGGGAAAGATTTAATAGGAGGGAAGGTGAAAGGCAGGCACCTGGGTGTTCTCATCATTAGAGATGAGCGGTGTTCGACTAGAACTGTTCGCCAATTTCAAATTCGAGGCGGTGTTCGAGCCATTCGACGAACCCGAACGATTTTGAAAAAATCCGGCTGTTCGAGGTTATGTTCGATAACTGTTCGTGCACCTAAATCGTCACTGGATTTTTTCATAGTAATGCTGAGGATCATTTTTGATCTCTGGTCTCCCACTGGCCAGCATGCATCGCTGCGTGTGGCAGGCAGGAGACCAGCGATTAGCTGGTAACCAAGGTACACGTCGGGTTTCCAGGCGCGGGGCTGTGCTTGGAAACCCGATGTGTATGTTGGATACCAGGGCGCTGCTGCAGGGGAGCTGGTAACCAAGATAGACAGCAGATTTCCAGGCACCGCGCAGCGCACATAGTGCCGGGTGTCAGTCCCGGGGGGAGCGCAGCTGATCGCCTTGGACGTACTATCCCGTCCATGGGCAGATTGGCACGGGTTTCATGGACGGGATAGTACGTCCGATGGCAGAGGGGTGCGCAAACTTTTACATGCCACTGTAAATATTGATTTTGCATCGCTGTATTCTGAGAGCTATAGCTTTTTATCTTTCCACTGAAGTATGAAAACATGTTGTGTCTTGGAAAAAGGCAACACAAGCAAAATGTTTGTCCTTTTTTTAATTTCCAACTTATTTTTCACCACTTTTAAAAAAAACTATACCAAGTTTGATATCTCTGTAATCATACTGACTTGGAGTTCTTAAGTCATTTTTACCAAGCAATGAATACCATGAAAACAAAGCCTCCAAAGCAACAGGGAATTGTGGGTTTTTTTCTCCAATTTTACCACATTTTAAATGTTTTGCCTGTTTTTCAATACATTGGTAAACCGAATATTGCCATTCAAAACTACAACTCCGTCCCACTAAAAACAAGCCATATATGGCCACATTAACAAAAGGATAAAAAAAGTAATAGCTCTTGAATGATGTGCAGCAAAAATTAAAGTGCAAAAAATGGAAATTTGCCATGTTGGGAAGGGTTTATATAAGTAAGGAAACAAAGAAACCAGGATTATTTAGTCCTGAAGGAGCATCTCACAGCTAAACTCAAAGACTGCATTATACTTTAAGTATAAAAATCACATTTTACATCATAGTTTTAAAACCTGTAGTTGCCTTTTGATGTTTCTATTATAATACAAATCGAAAACCAGTTTAGCTGTTTACATTGCTACATGTGAGGTTTCTGCAGTGTTTCTTTGCTTTGTTTGGTCTTCAGAGAAAGAATTTCTCCCGGCTTCCTTGGAAAGTTAGTCATGTTGACTGTTGAGAATTCCCATTGCGCAGAGGGTAGTAAAAATAAATTTTTCATGTACTGAATGCTTTCAATTTCATTATTGTTTTGTGACTCATCATAAAGGCAAAGCAAAAGAAGACATTTATTCGGCTTAAATTAAGTTCTCAAAGTTGATTCATGTATTGCATTTAGATTTATCATAAAGTTCGGTATAAAAATCATAACATTTTAAACTGAAGACTTGGACCAACATAACAATATAACCTTGACCTCTGTCTCACCGATTCTTTAAGACTGGCACTTTGTATGCCGGTCTTAATGAGGGGCATGTGAGAATTATTCAATAGATCTTGGAATGATAATAATTTCCATAACTGAATGTATTTAATAAGTAAAATGTTCCTGTGCTGAGATAATCTTCTAAATGTGCCCCTGTTGTGTGCTGTGTAATGGCCATTTCTAACTGTTCAAGGACATGATCTGATCATACCACAGCCCCTGGCCAGGAGAGGAAGCAAAAGAGTATACAGATAATGTATGAGAGACAGGATGTCAAAAGTCAAAAATATAATTTGTTTTTAAAATAAGCAAAAGTGTATTATACAAAAAGACAAATACTGGCACAAAATACAAGTATGAAAACAGTTCAAAGTGATGGCACACGGTATCAGGTTGGTGCCAATATGCACTATTATTGCAGGTTTGGGTAGCAAAATAAGCCATTGGGTACAAAAAAAGTCCATAAATATTATACGAGTATTTTGTGCCAATATTTGTCTTTTTGTATAATAAACTTTGCTTATTTTAAGAACAAATTATATTTTGGACTTCTGACTTCCTGTCTCTCATAGGATCCATGTTCTGGTGGAGTGTCCATTGTAATTATTAGTTTTCTGGCCATTTACTGGCTGTTCTGTTCTGTCTGTATACTCTCTTTTGTGTCCTCCCCTACCCAGGAGATGTGGTATGATCAGACTATGATCCTGCATGGTCAGACACAGCCATTACACATTACACAGCAGGGGCAAATTTGTAAGATTATTTCAGCACAGGAACATTTTATTTAAACACATCCAATTGTGGAAGTTATTATTATTAGAAGATCTATTGATTAAAATGAACTTTTGCTCAAGGGAAAACTCCTTTAATGTTATCAGGGGCTGGGGTAAGAATTCTTTTGTCAATGAATTTGACAGTGGGCATATGCATTCTCCATCTCATCCAGTCTCCTTATTAGCCTGTACATGAACATAATGTATGTATGTATATGTATTTCTGTTTTATTAAATTATGGAAAAGCTTAAAATTGTATTTAATTTAATGGTATAGTATATAAATGTGTTAAGATATTAACACTGCTTAATGATATGCTTATCCATCTGTTCAGTGAGACACACATATTTCATGCAGCCCCAGTGTTTTCTATGATTGTACCTTAACTGTGTAAGTATTTTCTATATAGCAGTAATGCGGTTTATAATTCCTATGTTAAATGTTACCAACTCATTACCACTGTACCTGTTCCAACCACTTAACCTACTGACTCCACCAATGCCTTACAGATAGTAAGCCCAAAAGGCTATGTCTTCACCTCCTCTATACCAATCTGTCACTGTTACTGTTTATTGTAATTGCTTGCATTTTATATATGTATTATAGCTATGTAAACTGTCTTCAACCCTATATAAATCTTCATCTCAAGTTCAAAACCTAGGATTAATGATGATTTTAAATAACACTGACGCATACTAAAGACATGTTTTCTTCAGCAGTGCTCTTGGTTGGTCAAACATCTGTGGAGAAAATCTTTTTCATCCAAAGACATCACCAATTATAAGTTTGTGCCCAACACATATAACTCTGCCCTTCATCTTCCCAAAGAGCCAACTTCACCATCACTATTCAACAATCCAGAACAACTCTTTGACACTGTTCACACCCTCCTTAGTCCTAAACTCCAGGAGCTGATCACCAACCTCAGCACTGATAATCTGGCCACTCATTTTAAGGAAAAAATGGAACAGATACAACTGAAAATTGTCTCCTATTCAACTATACTCATGAATCCTCTTCCCTCTCGAACTTCATAATTTTCATGTTCTGTCTTTGAACCGATCACAGAAGAAAAATTTACCAGCACCTTGCTTCTTCTCACCCTACTACCTGCACCAGTGACCCAATTTCTTCACACCCCTCCAATCCCTCTCTGCCTAGCTGTCACTATTAAACCTCATTCTTTCACATGGTTTATTTTCCTCCTCATTCAAACACACCATCATAAACCCATTACTAAACAAAACTATCCCTTAACCAGAAATTCTTTAACTATGGACCTATCTCTAATTTTTCAAAGTTGGTTTACATGGACAGACTAACAGCATGATACAACCGCTTGTTAGTAAACTTTGGAGGTCTTTTAAATGCTTGCTTAGGCCCCTTTCACACATCAGTTTTTTGCCATCAGTCACAATCTGTTGTTTTTTGAAAAAAACGGATCCGGCGACCAATGCTACAGGATCCGTTTTTTTCTCATAGACTTTTTTAGCGACGGATTGCAATGGATGGCCTCACGTTTCATTCGTCGTTTGATGGATCCGTCGAAAATTTTTGGTCTGTTGGCCGGACACGACGAACAAAGCAACGTTCTTTGTCTCCGTCGAAAAATCGGACAGCGATGCTACCAGCGATGCTACCAGCTGTTTATGAGTGGAGTGTTCCCCTGATTTCCAACTTTGTAGATGACAAGCAGCATGTAAATAAGCAGATAGACAGCCATTCAGTCCCAAGAGGTCTGGGGAGTGCTTAACACTTGGAGCGGTGGACTTATTCTTTCTGAGCTGAGCTTTTGTTAGCAAAGGGGCAGCAGAGTACGTTGACAGGCTTCTTTTAACATTGTTTCAATTAAGCATATGAACTGTCGCTGAAATCAATGATTATATTTGGGTTATATAACATAAATGTACAGTGCTTCCACAATTGAAGGTAGTTCATTTAAAAACTTGTATTTTTAATGTCTGGGACACTATAGATCTTGATCAAAGGTTTTTCACCATTATTAGAGCTAGAGCTTAATCAGCTTTTATATGACACCTGGTTTCTTGCTTCCAAGTAAAAAAATAATTTACATTAATTATACCTCATTTGTCCTGGAGCTATACATCTATATTATCACTTAAAAGAGCCAAAGAGAAGTCTTAGCTATAAGTAATCTTCCAAATGGAGAAGAAAAGGAAAAGTGAACGAATACTATCCTAGTAGACATTCATTGATAGTGTAAACATTGATAGTGTAGACATCCATTGATATCATAAAAGCAGATTATTAGTCTCTCAATGTTCTGATGATTTTATATAGATTTCATAAAATGTGGACCAAAGCCTAAGTTGTATGTATGGACTCTGCACATGCACTGTTTGGTGAATCTAATTTTCTCTTTTGATAACATTTTTTCTCATTATCAATTTTTATACTTTTGAATGTGCATTTTCTGCATGCATCACCCCATAAAAAGGTTTTCCAACATTTTACAAAATTAAAATTTGCAAAGGTATGTGTGTGGTTCAGACACACAAGTTGATGGTAATGTCATCAGCGGATTGAGGCTATAATGAGCTAGAAATCAGATTAATAAATACACAGAGCCAAAAGGCATGCGAAACTTCAATATATCCCAGTACAACAATGAAAACTGTAACCACAAAAGAGCATAATAAGTTAAGGACATAATAATGTAAACAATGTAAAAGAAGCAATGTTAAAAAAATACTTTTGAATAAATGTTGAGGACCAAAAGGTCCATGTATAACATGGAGTATATGGAGTCACTGTGAGGTCTCTCCTCACACTTTACACTGCTGCAATACAGCTTCCTCAGGGTTAAAACACTGATATTGGTGGTATAATTAATATTGGTTGTATATAGTTGGTATTGTTCATATTATTGGTATAGCTTCTATTGTCAATACTTTCGGTAATGGTGGTATAGTTGATATTAGTAGTATAACTGGTATTTGTGGTTTAATTGATGTTGCTGATGTACTTGCTATTGATGGTATAGTTGGTATTGGCAGTATAGTTCTTATTGGTTGTATAATTTGTAATGTCAATATTGTTGGTATTATTGTTTTTTTCAGAACTGCCAGTGCTGATGGTATAGCTGGTATTTTTCCTTTCTGTTGGTATTGTCTGGATGGTATTGGCATTGTTAGCATTATTGAAATTTCTGACATTGTGGTATAGCTGGTATTTTGTGGTATAGCTGGCATTGACAGCACAGTCTGTATAGTTAGCATTTATGACAATTTTGGATGAAAACACGACATCCGACTGCACTGTTGTAATGAAGAATCCTTAGGACCAAAATGAATTGAATGGTTTTTATTTCCACAATGCATTTTAATGCTGGATTACCGTCTTTTTCAAGTGAAAAAAACAATTGCATAGTAAGTGTTCAAGGATAGAGGGTTTAAAAAGGCCAGAGAAAATTTGAAAAAATGAGGAGTAGGGAAAGAGTGAGGGGAGGGGAAGGAGAGGACATTGAGAAGAGGACTGAAAATAGGATTGCAAAGCAGATATGTGAGAAATATATATATATATATATATATATTAGAGAGAGATATATACATATGTATATATCTCTATATATAGCTATATACATATTGTGGTGTAGTGACCCCTGATGCAGCTAGAGGGCACTGTGTATGCTCCTCGGGATATGCATGGAGGCATGGTTTGTGGTTGAAAAGGACCTGTGGTGAGGTCATGACCAGGTGACCTAACCATGTGATCCTGACCTCACCTGTGGGTGGAGTTACACCTATGTAATGGAGTGTGTTTGGCACCATGAGAGAGTGTTGTGGGAGTCTGCCAGTGTGGACAGACTTCCATGTGTCCAGGCGGGACATTACAGAGAGGTCTCTGTGTCTGAAGAGAGTGTTGTGGAGTCTACCAGTGTGGACAGACTTCCATGTGTCCAGGCAGGACATTACAGAGAGGACTCTGTGTCTGAAGAGTGAGGTTCCAGGACCGAGCTGAAGTACTTGAGAATTGTACTGTACGTTACTGTGTGGTTTATGGAGCAATAAACCTGATGAACTTTCGATAATAAAGTGCGTCCTGATTACCTCTGAAGCAGCTGAGTGAGTGGAAACCTTATAATATTATATATATATATATATATATATATTATATATATATATTATATACAGCTCTGGCAAAAATTAAGTGACCACTGCACAGCTTTATAAAAATCAGCTATTCCATTCCAGTGTCTGTTGAATTCCAACCAGAGTACACCTCATTCTACTTAATGTGCTTTTGATTAGGTGATCACCTGAACCAAATCGTATTTAATGAAGGAAAGTATAAAAAACACTGCTGTGGTGTTCACAATCCTTTTGCAATAGGACAAGCTGGATGGCAAAACAAGTGCTAGTAATATCCCAAAAGTAATAGGAATGAAAAAAGTAACTTTTAACCATGCCAAAGGAGTTGAAAAGAAAAGTCTTGAGTGAGGAAAAGAAGAGTTCAATTCTGGCTTTACTAGCAGAGGGTACAGTGAGTGTCATGTTGCCTCCATCCTTAAAATTTTCTAAGACGACAGTCCATTACAACAAGGTCAAGCAGCAGACATTGGGGGCAACAAAGGAACAGACCGGCAGAGGGCGAAAACGACTCTCCACTGACCAGGATGACCGTCATCTTATTCAAATGTCACTCAGCAACCACAGGATGACATCAAGTGACCTACAAAAGGAAAGGCAAATGGCAGCTGGGGTGAAGAGCACAGCAAGAACAGTTCATACCAGGCTCCTAGATGCAGGGCTCAAGTCATGTAAAACTAGAAAAAAGCCTTTCATCAATGAGAAGCAAAGGAGAGCCAGGCTGAAGTTTGCCAAAGACCATAAAGATTGGACCATAGAGGACTGGAGTAAGGTAATCTTATCTGATGAGTCTAATTTTCAGCTTTGCCCAACACCTAGTCATCTAATGGTTAGACAGAGACCTGGAGAGGCGTACAAGCCAGAGTGTCTTGCACCCACTGTGAAATTTGCTGGAGAATCGGTGATGATCTGCAGATGCTTCAGCAAGGCTGGAATTGCCCAGGTTAATCTTTGCGAAGGGCGTATGAATCAAGTTGCATACAAGGTTATCATGGAAAAACAGTTCTGCTCAGACAATGTTCCCCAACTCTGAGGAATGTTTTTTCCTGCAGGACAATGCGCCATGCCACATAGCTAGGTCAATCAATGTGTGGATGAAGGACCACCACATCAAAACCCTGTCATGGCCAGCCCAATCTCCAGACCTGAACCCCATTGAAAACATCTGGAATGTAATCAAGAGGAAGATGTATAGTCACAAGCAATCAAACAAGGAAGAACTGCTTAAATTTGTGTACCAGGAGTGGCATAAGGTCACTCAAAAGCAGTGTGAAAGACGGGTGGAAAGCATGCCAACACGCTTGAAAGGTGTGATTACAAATCATGGTTATTCCACAAAATATTGATTTCTGAACTCTTCCAGAGTTAAAACATTAGTATTGTTGTTTCTAAATGATTATGAACTTGTTTTCTTAGCATTATTTGAGGTCTGCAAGCACTGCATTTTTTGTTATTTTGACCATTTCTCATTTTCTGAAAATAAATACAAAATTTATTGCTTGGAAATTTGGAAACGTGTTGTCAGTAGTTTATAGAATAAAAGAGCAATTTACGTTTTACTCAAAAATATACCTATAAATAGAAAAATCAGACAAACTGAAAATTTTGCAGTGGTCTCTCAATTTTTGCTGTAATTTAGCTGTATATATTTATATATATAATAAAAGTAAAAATAAAATAATATAATTTAAGAAAAAAAGAAAAGAAAGGCAAGAGAAATATAGGAAATAGACAAAATCATCAACGAAATGAGGTTAAAATAGGAAAAAAAGAATAGATTGGAGGAGTGTTGAGTAGAGATCGAACCAGTGCAGTGTTAGGAAAAAAAAGGGAAAAGGGTGAGTGAATTGATTGAGCTATTGGGAGGAAGAGGAGGAAGAGTTAATCGGAGAGCTGGGATGAGAAGTAAAAGGACATGCCACAGAGGCAGGCAATAAAGAAGAGCGGACCATTGATAACTGTTGTAGAGAAAGATACAGGAAAGATACGATACGATACGATACACTTTATTGATCCCAGGGGAAATTACAGTATTACAGCAGCAATACAAACAGCAGTACATAAAATATTAGGACACAAATCTTGCACAGGTATACCAACATTACATAATAAATAAATAAATAATAAAAGTGTGTAGTTCAGGTGTATATAAGACAATGTTAATTGACATTAGTACACCAGCCATCAGTCATTATTTTCTACCACTCTTAGGAAATTATTATACATCCCCATAGCAGTAGGTACAATCGATTTCCTGAATTTCTCCTTCTTGCACCTTAGTAGGATTAGACGGCTGCTGAATGTGCTCTTCTGCTTCAAGAACAGCTCGTATAGGGGGTGTGTATTATTGTTCATTATAGCCCTACACTTCTTCTAAATTCTATCCTCCAATACCTCCTCAAAAGAGTCAAGATGGAGGCCAACAGCTGCACTTGCCTTCTTGATAAGTTTGTTGAGCTTATTAGCGTCAGCTACTCGCACACTACTGCCCCAGTAAATGATAGCAAAAAAGATGGCGCTTGCTACAACGGACTGGTAGAACATCTCCAGCATTTTACTACACACATTGAACGACCTGAGCTTCCGCAGAAAGTACAGTCTGCTCATTCCCTTCTTGTAAACCTTTTCTGTATGACACCTCCAATCGAGTTTACTGTCAAGGTGAACCCCCAAATATTTGTAGCTCTCAACCATCTCCACTTCCTGGCCAGCAATGTTGATCAGTAAGTAATCCTCCTTTTTCCTTCTATAACTCACCACCATCTCCTTGGTTTTCTTTACATTTTTATCTTTGTACCGTGTTAGCCAGTAGATAGAAAAATATTCAGAATTGAGAGTCCTCAGTGGTTGATACCTTTTAATGGCTAACTGAAAAGATGGTAACAAATTGCAAGCTTTCGAGACAACTCAGGTCTCTTCATCAGGCAAAGACTAATACAACATCTGAAGAATCACATATTTATACATAACAGGACACAGGAATAGTGCAATGGATAAGACAAGTGATGTAAAGCAGAACTATCCATATGGGAGAGGGATGAACAGTTGTGGCAATAAATATTGACCAGTTCATAGATAAGGAGTGTGAAAGTTTTATTGCCCTCTGATTGGGGTCTGGTAATGTTTTGTGATGTTCCCACAGGGTCCTGGGAGCAAATTCCTTAATTGATGTAAAAAGTCATAAATCCATGTGATAGGTTCATTCCAGCATTGAGAGTGTCAAAGGTCATCATCAGTTTGTATTCACAAACTCTCCTGTGTCTCTGAGATGTGAAATTACCCTTCAATATAAGTAATTTCATGTCCATCATGCTATGACCGGGGATACAAAAATGTTTGGCCACAGGTAGATCCATTCTCTTTTCTCTTATTGTGTGGCGATGAGAATTCATCCTAGTTCTCAGTTTCTGCCCAGTCTCCCCCACATACAGACCCCCAGTTGGATATTTAATACATATAATTAGGTACACCACATTAGATGTGATGCAGCTGAAAGTACCTGAGATCTTTAGTCCTGATGGGAGTTGGGGATCTTTATCTTGTCCGTGGTCATTATAAATGGCAGGTTTTACATTTCTTCTGGTTGCAAGGAAAGGTTGCTGCAGCTGTTGCAGAGCACAGGGACCTTCTGACAATGATGCTTCTTACATTTGGGGGCTGCCTAAAACACAGTAGTGGGGGGCTGGAAATATTAGAGCTTTGACAAAGACCCTTGGTGGTCGAAACGCGTCGTTGTTAGCACTAGGTGCCACCTCTCCGCTTGTTGCATGTTGGAGGACACCGTCTGTGATGATTTATCCTGATGAAAATAAAGTATTTCACTTTTTAAGAAGCCGGACTGCTACCATTTTCTTTGGGCTGGAAATATGGATTGTAATCGGGCATCTTTTTGTAGTAAAGGTTGTAATTTCCATGCAGCTTCCCTTAGCACTTCCAGGTTTGGATTGTAGGTGACCACTAGAGGCACCCGGTTATTTTCTTGTTTAGCTTTGTAATGTAGCAGGTGATTCCTTGATATTCTGGTGGCTCTTGTAATTTGGTTTTCAATTGTTCTTGGATGGTAGCCCTGATTTAAAAAGGACTTTCTGAGGCGACCAAGGTGTTCATCTCTATCCAAGGGGTTGGAACATATACGGTTGTATCTGATGGCTTGGCTGTAGATAATAGAGTTTTTTATGTGCTTTGGATGGAAACTGTCCTGTTATGTTTCGGTAACTGAGGAGTGCAGGTAAAAAAGGCAATACACCAGAGCAGTTGGAATCTATGAGATTGCAGTACCCTGACTAACCACCACAACTAGAGGCAGCCGTGGAGCGTTCCTACGTTGGTCCTAGACGCCTCGTCACAGCCTGAGAAACTAACTACACCTAAAGTTTGAAATAGGAAAGCTATCTGCCCCGGAGCAGATCCCCAAAGAACATAGAAAGCCCCCACACATGTAATGGCTGTTAGACAAGAAGAAATACTGACACAGACAGAAAATAGTATGAGCAAACGTTGGGGCCCAAACTAACTAAATAGAAAAGGATAGGAAGGGTACTTACTGCAATCCCAAAAAACCTGCAAAGCACCAACTCTACTAATTTCAAAAACACCTGAGATCACACGACCTCTACCACCTAAATTAGTTCTCTGGTGTAACAAAATCAAAACAGCAGCACTGAAGAAACTGGAAAAAGCAAAAGTACAAACATCAGTGGCTGAACTAAACTGAGAGGGCAAAAGCCCCCGGAGGGGACCCTGAAGGCCCCACAGAAGTGCAGGACAAAATGCAAAAATAAAGCACAAAAACAAAAAGAAGAAAATGTCTTATCTGTTAGCAGGAGATGCAGACACGACACAGCAGGCTACAAGGGAAACAGGAATCATGGAGTGAGACCAGAACAATTGATCACCGGCAACCCTGATGTGAAGGCGACTCTCTTATATAAGACCAGTCAGTAACACCTGATTCCCACTCCTCACAATCTTCACTGGACAGTCCAGTACCGCTTGTAACCACCAGAGGGAGCCTCTGCTCAGAACTCATTTCAAGTCCATTCATAACAGTACCCCCCCTTGAGGAGGGGTCACCGAACCCTCACTTGAGCAACCAGGTCAGTCAGGATGAGTTCTATGATACGCACGGATGAGTCTCCTAGCATGGATGTCCGAAGCAAACACCCAAGAATTGTCTTCCTGACCATAACCTCTCCACTTAACCAAATACTGGAGTTTCCGTCTAGAAAAACGAGAATTCAATATTTTCTCAACCACATACTCCAGATTGCCCTCAACCAAAACAGGGTCAGGAGGCACAGTAGTAGGAACCACTGGCTCAACAAACCTCTTCAACAAGGACTTGTGGAACACGTTATGGATCTTAAATGTCCCTGGAAGAAGCAAACGAAAAGAAACAGGATTAAGAATCTCCATGATCTTATAAGGTCCAATGAACCTAGGCTTAAATTTAGGAGATGCCACTCTCATAGGAATATTTTTTGAGGACAACCAGACCAAGTCCCCCACTTTAAACCGAGGACCATCAGTCCTATGCCGGTTAGCAAACCGCTGGGCCCTCTCCTGAGAGAGGGACAACCTCTCCACTACCTGGTCCCAAATCTGTTGCATACGCTCCACAACAGAGTCAACACCTGGACAGACAGAAGCCTCCGTCTGTCCTGAAGAAAATCGAGGGTGAAACCCAGAATTACAGAAAAATGGAGACATCAAAGTGGCAGAGCTAGCCCTATTATTAAGAGCAAACTCAGCCAAAGGCAAAAAAGAGACCCAGTCATCCTGATCAGCAGACACAAAGCATCTTAGATAAGTCTCCAATGTCTGGTTTGTTCTCTCAGTTTGACCATTGGTCTGAGGATGAAACGCCGAGGAGAAAGACAATTGAACACCAAGTTTAGAACAAAAGGTCCTCCAAAAATCTTGAAACAAACTGGACTCCTCTGTCAGACACAATGTTCTCAGGAATGCCGTGTAAACGAACCACGTGCTGAAGGAACAAAGGCACCAATTCAGAGGAGGAAGGCAACTTAGGTAATGGCACAAGATGTATCATCTTGGAAAACCTATCACAAATCACCCAGATGACGGTCATTCTCTGAGAAACAGGGAGGTCGGAAATGAAATCCATAGAGATATGGGTCCATGGTCTCTTGGGCACAGGCAATGGCATCAACAAACCACTAGAGCGAGAGCAAGGCTTGGAGCGAGAGCAAGTCCCGCAGGACTGCACAAATTCCCTGACATCACGAGACAAGGTAGGCCACCAAAAGGACCGACTAACCAAGTCTCTGGTACCAAAAATTCCGGGATGACCGGCCAGCGCGGAACAATGAATCTCAGACATCACACTCTTTTTCCACTGGTCCGGGACAAACAATTTCCCAACAGGGCAGCGCTCGGGCTTATCCTCCTGACACCCCTCCAGAGCCAGTCTCAAATTGGGCGAGATGGCGGAAAGAACTATACCCTCTTTCAAAATAACAGAAGGATCAGATAACTCAGGAGAGTCCGCCAGGAAACTCCTCGAGAGGGCATCCGCCTTAACATTCTTAGTGCCAGGAAGAAATGAAACCACAAAATTAAAACGTGTGAAAAACAAGGCCCACCTGGCCTGTCTAGGATTAAGTCGCTTGGCAGATTCCAGATAAACCAGATTCTTATGGTCCGTAAGGACCACCACCTGATGTTTGGCTCCCTCCAGCCAATGTCTCCACTCTTCAAAAGCCCACTTCATGGCCAATAACTCCCGATTACCCACGTCATAATTACGTTCAGTAGGAGAAAATTTTCAGAGAAAAAGGCACAAGGGTTACTTTTAGAGGTCTCTGGATCTCTTTGGGACAAAACGGCACCTGCCCCAATTTCAGAGGCATCAACCTCCACCTGAAATGGTAGAGAAACATCAGGCTGCCGTAGAACAGGAGCAGAAGTGAATCTCTGCTTAAGTTCCTGAAATGCAGAGACTGCCTCAGGAGGCCAATTCACCACATCAGAACCCTTTTTGGTCAAATCAGTTAAAGGTTTAACAATAACCGAGAAATTACCAATAAATTTACGATAAAAATTGGCAAAACCCAAAAATCTTTGAAGAGCCTTTAATGAAGTAGGTTGGACCCAATCACAGATGGCCTGAACCTTGACCGGGTCCATTTCAATAACAGATGGGGACAAAATGAATCCCAAAAATGAGATCCTCTGTACGCCAAAAAGACACTTTGATCCCTTCACAAACAGAGCATTCTCTTTCAAAATCTGGAATACAGTTCGAACATGTTTCACATGAGAGTCCCAGTCATTGGAAAAAATCAAGATATCATCCAAATAAACAATCAGAAATTTATCCACAAAATCCCTGAAAATGTCATTCATGAAGGACTGGAAGACAGAAGGAGCATTAGTGAGCCCAAAGGGCATCACAAGGTACTCAAAATGCCCCTCAGGGGTATTAAATGCCGTCTTCCATTCATCCCCGTGCTTAATGCGAATAAGGTTATATGCCCCCCTGAGGTCAAGCTTGGTAAACCAAGTAGCATTTTTCACCCTGGAAAACAGGTCAGAAATCAAGGGTAACGGATATTGATATTTCACAGTAATATTGTTCAAAAGACGATAATCAATACACGGCCTTAATGAACCATCCTTTTTGGCCACAAAGAAAAAACCGGCACCTAAGGGTGAAGAGGATGGTCTGATATGACCCTTCTCCAATGACTCCTTGATATAAGACCGCATAGCGTCATGTTCAGGTACAGACAAGTTAAAAAGGCGACCTTTAGGGAATTTACTACCAGGCACTAATTCAATAGCGCAGTCATAGCTCCTATGGGGAGGCAAGGATGCAGATTTACTTTCGCTAAACACATCAGAAAAATCAATCAAAAAGTCAGGAACATCCTGAGCCTGGGGGGAGGCAGAAAAAACAGGAGTGTTGGTATTAACACATTGGCAGCCCCAACTGGTTACAGACACAGTTTTCCAATCCAAAACAGGATTATGAGACTGCAACCAAGGGAAACCCAGTACGATAATATCATGCAGATTATACAGAACCAAAAATTTGCAGCACTCCTGATGATCAGGTTCAACCCTCATTATCACCTGAGTAGAGAACTGAGGTTTATTCTCAGCCAAAGGGGTAGAATCGATCCCCAGTAGGGAATAGACTTCTGTAGGGGTATCAAGGGAAACCCACAACGTTTAGCAAAATCATAATCATCAGGTTAATAGCTGCTCCAGAATCAACGAAAGCCTGAGCAGAAAATGAGGACAGAGAGCATATCAGAGTGACAGTTAATAAAAACTTAGTCTGAACACTACCCAAGACAACTGAGCGTGCAAAACGTCTTCCCCGCTTAGGGCAGACTGAAATAGCATGAGAGGCATTACCACAGTAGAAACATAACCCATTGCGCTTTCGAGACTCATGACGCTGTGCCCCAGACACCACTCTATCACACTGCATGGATTCAGAAGCAGGTTCACAAGGCAACACTATTCCACGCATACTTCTCCGCTCACGCAAACCTCTGTCAATTTGAATCGCTAATGACATAGAATCATTGAGACCAGAGGGGACAGGGAATCCCACCATAACATCCTTTACATTATCTGACAGACCCTTCCGAAAAAGGGCCGCCAAAGCGTCGTCATTCCACTTGGTCAGGACTGCCCACCTACGGAATCTCTGACAGTATAACTCAGCGTCATCAAGGCCCTGATTTAATGCCAACAAGGCTTTTTCAGCTTGATCAGTGACATTAGGCTCATCGTACAATAACCCCAAAGCCTGAAAAAATGCATCAACATCACTCAAAACAGGATTCCCAGGTGTCAGGGAAAAAGCCCAATCCTGAGGATCGCCGCGCAGGAGAGAGATGACAATTTGAACCTGCTGCGCTGCGTTCCCTGAGGACTTAGATTTTAAGGCAAAAAACAATTTACAATTATTTTTGAAATTCTGAAACTTAGCTCGATCCCCCAAAAACAAATCTGGCATGGGAATCCTAGGTTCCACAACAGGCAACCTAGCAAGATATGCAGCAATACTCTGAACCTCAGTGGCAAGCTGATCCACACGGCCAGACAACTGTGCAAACTCCATTGGGAGAAAAGATCCTCCCCAGCACCCAGAGATACAGAGGGAAAAAAAAAAAATGCAACAAACAGAAAAATATCTCTGACAACTCTGACAACCGTTTTTTCTTTCACAATATTTTTCCCTTCTGTGAGTACCATACAACTTTAAATTTTAGGCCGGAGATACTGTTATGTTTCGGTAACTGAGGAGTGCAGGTAAAAAAGGCAATACACCAGAGCAGTTGGAATCTATGAGATTGCAGTACCCTGACTAACCACCACAACTAGAGGCAGCCGTGGAGCATTCCTACGTTGGTCCTAGACGCCTCGTCATAGCCTGAGAAACTAACTACACCTAAAGATAGAAATAGGAAAGCTATCTGCCCCAGAGCAGATCCCCAAAGAACATAGAAAGCCCCCAAACATGTAATGGCTGTTAGACAAGAAGAAATACTGACACAGACAGAAAATAGTATGAGCAAACATTGGGGCCCAAACTAACTAAATAGAAAAGGATAGGAAGGGTACTTACTGCAATCCCAAAAAACCCTGCAAAGCACCAACTCTACTAATTTCAAAAACACCTGAGATCACACGACCTCTACCACCTAAATTAGTTCTCTGGTGTAACAAAATCAAAACAGCAGCCACTGAAGAAACTGGAAAAAGCAAAAGTACAAACATCAGTGGCTGAACTAATCTGAGAGGGCAAAAGCCCCCGGAGGGGACCCTGAAGGCCCCCACAGAAGTGCAGGACAAAATGCAAAAATAAAGCACAAAAACAAAAAGAAGAAAATGTCTTATCTGTTAGCAGGAGATGCAGACACGACACACCAGGCTACAAGGGAAACAGGAATCATGGAGTGAGACCAGAACAATTGATCACCGGCAACCCTGATGGGAAGGCGACTCCCTTATATAAGAACCAGTCAGTAACACCTGATTCCCACTCCTCACAATCTTCACTGGACAGTCCAGTACCGCTTGTAACCACCAGAGGGAGCCTCTGCTCAGAACTCATTTCAAGTCCATTCACAACACTGTCCCATTTAAGGTATGTCGGACGGTCGATTGGCTTCTGATACAGGGATGTCTCTATTTCTTTGTTCTTTAGCTTAATGATGGTGTCCAAAAAGTTAATTTCAGTGCTGGAGTAGTTGATTGTTAAGTTGATGGTGGGATGAAATTGGTTGAACTGTTCGTGAAACGTCTTTAGCTGTTGCTCAGACTTCGTCTAGATGATTAAAATGTCATCAGTGTAGCGGTAGTAGGCCTGAGGTAGAGAAAGATAGCATGCATTGCAAGGAAAGTCCATAAGAAAAATGTGAAAGAACATGAAAAGCCTCATTGTGCCTTCTCGCTGCATCAGTAGTAATTACCTCTACTGCCGACCAGCAGTGTGCAATGAGCAAAAACAGGAAAGAGGATCCATCTGTTAAAAACAGTGATATCCTTGATTTAAAAAAAAAAACTGAATGATTCTGCATTTTGGGCATAACTGCCCTTAGCCATAGAGTATAGAATCATTTTTTTAATCATGGATATCACTGTTTTACAGGATTATATAATCAAAAGTTTTATTCAAGTACTGATCCTTTCGTGGAGTGCAAGTAGTTGGTGCAAGAGACAAGGAAAGTGGTGAAATAAGTAATAGAAGAAATTTGGAGTCATTCAGTCTAATAGTTGATGGCCGCAGTGGATATTTTGACAATAGTGCAGAGGATTAATATTAATGAAAATTATATAGAAGATTGAAACATATAAAAAAAGAAAAAACTCTAAAGTGAAAAAATAAAAATAAAAAATGATGAAGGTGAAATTCATAAGAGGAAAGGGCAAAGTGGATTTTTATTTCAAGGAGAGATTTTGTGTGTGAGATAGCTCTGTAAAAAGTGGAGTAGAATGGAACATTGAAGGTGAAATTCATGAGAAGAAGTAAAGTAGTACCTAATAGAGATTTTTTCTCAAATTGGGATGTGTAACAAAGGTGTTGTGAGGTGTCAAAGTGGGGTGGTAAATCAAAGGAATAAATGTTGGGCAGTGAAGCATATACAAAAAGATGGTTGTGAATACTTTTCCGTCCAATTATGACAGGAGCATTCTTAAAGTGATACCTTTATTGGCTAACCAGAAAATTATATGTTCGCAAGCTTTCAGAGCTCAAAGGCTCCTTCTTCAGGCAAGATTACATTTGGAATAATAAGAAAGACACATTAGATGCTTACTATAGTAGGAAATTTGTTCAAGACCTGGGAGGTGTGATGCCTTCAAAAGATAAGCAAAGGAATTTCTGGTTAGCCTATAAAGTATCACTTTAAGAATGCTCCTGTCATAATTGGACGGAAAAGTATTCACATCGATTTTTCTGGCTAACACGGTACCACAATATAATTTATTATTGTACACCACAAAAAGATGGTGAAAAGGTCAATGAGTTGATATGGGAGAGAAATGAGTAGGAAGGGTTTTCATATGTATACCGTATATACTCGTGTATAAGCCGAGATTTTCAGCACCTTTTTTCGTGCTGAAAATGCCCCTCGGCTTATACACGAGTCATAGGGCAGAAACCAGCGGGGGAGGGGATGCCGGTGGCTGGGATCATACTCACCCCCCCCGTGCCATCGCTGAGCGTCCCTGCAATCCTGCGTTCTCCCCGTCTTCCTGCAGCTCTCTCCAGCACTGAGCGGTGACGTAATACCCGCTCATTAAGGTCATGTAATATGGACGCGACGCCACTCCCATGGGCGTCGCCTCCATATTCATGGCCTTAATGAGCGGTATTACATCACCGCTCAGTGCTGGAGAGAGCTGCAGGAAGACGGGGAGAACGCAGGATTGCAGGGATGCTCAGCGATGGCACGGGGAGGGTGAGTATGATGGAGGAGAGGACAAAGAGCACGGAACAGGACGGGGGGGAGAACGGTGGAGGGAGGAAGCATAGAGGAGGACGGGGGAAGCTGGAGCAGGACGGGGGAAGCATGGAGGAGGACAGGGGGAGAACGGAGGACGGGGAAGCATGGAACAGGACGGGGGGGAGATCGGTGGACGGAGGAAGCATAGAGGAGGACGGGGGAAGCATTAGGGAGGACGGGGGAGAACGGAGGACGGGGAAGCATGGAGCAGGACGGGGGGAGATCGGTGGACGGGGGAAGCATGGAGGAGGACGGGGGAAGCATGGAGCAGGACAGGGGAGGATGGAGGGCACAGCGGAGGACGGAGCAGGAGGGGGAGTACAGAGGAGAATGGGGGAGCACAGAGCTGGATGGGGGAGCAAGGAGCAGGACGGGGGCAGCACAGAGCAGGAGGGCAGTTTATACACCCGGCTTATACATGAGTCAATAATTTTTCCCAGTTTTTTGTGGCAAAATTAGGGGGGTCGGCTTATACACGGGTCGGCTTATACACGAGTATATACGGTATATAGATATATAGCTATATATAAAACTTCCTTCTCATCCCCACTGGGGTTGGACTTTGTTGTCCTTTTTTCTCATTCTTGGGTCCTCTACCAGAGGCCTGGGAGTTTGAGGGTTCTGCGCAGGATCTTAGCTTTTCCCAGCATTGCGCATTTCTGGACAGAGAGCTCAGATGTTGATCCTGGGATCTGTTGTAGCCATTCTTCCAACTTAGGGGTCACTGCTCCAAGTGCTCCTATCACCACTGAAATCACTGTTGCCTTCACCTTCCATATCTTCTCCAGTTTTTCTTTGAGGCCCTGATATTTCTCGAGCTTCTTATATTCCTTCTTTCTGATGTTGCTAAGATCATATATTTTCTGTTTGATATATATAAAAGAAAAGTTAATTAAACCACAAGTGGGAATTGATGCAATTGATGTGGATATCGCCAAGTTATGCTAACTTATTCATAGGGTTTTTTGAAAACTGTTTTATATATTGATCTAAATATTTTACTAACATCAAACTTTACAAATGGTTCATTAATGATTTATTCATCATATGGAAAGGAGATTGCAGGGCTTCACACAATTTCCTCAAAGAACTGAATGGGAATAATTGGAAATTTATTTTACTCCCACAATAGATTACAATAGCTTCAATTTTCTTGATTAACCATTTCACACGTGGACACTTATTTTATCAGTGATACATTTTTTAAAGACGTAGATGCAAACGGCTACATTCTATTCACCAGTGGACATTACAATAAACAGCTTGGTAATATACCATTCAATTAATAACAACCAATCAAGTGAAACTGCAACTGGGATGATGATTTTACTTTACAGGAAGAAATTCTTAAACAAATATACCTAAGGGTCTCATAGAAAGAAAAGAAATGTGGGGCAAAAGCCCCTGCCAGCTCACCGACCACCGCCGGAGCTCGGAACCAGAAGTCCAGACCAAGACATGCAGCAGAAGAAAAAACGAAGAGTATTCCAGCTTCCATAAAACTGTATAATTCTTTATTCAATCCAGAAGTAAAATTATCACAGAACGGTGTCCTCCATAATGCAACAAGCGGAAGGTTAGCACTAATAGCTAAACAGCAACGCGTTTCGACCTCTCAAGGTCTTTGTCAAAGCTACAGAATGATTGCTAGCCTACGTATTTGAGGCTGATATAAACCAATGGGTGAACCCTCAGATTGTCATGTGGTTCTTTAACAAGGATCCTTCAATTAGCTACTGAATGTTCGTGGAGGCATTTAATTGTACCACATGAACACAATCTGTCAGAATCACCCATGGTATTTCAAAACATGCTATACACAGCAACATAAATGAAATCTTAACAAAAAATAAAATATGAAATACAAAAACAGTTTATCAGAATTGTGCACATAAACAATAGAAAGTATAACAAATGAAATGTAGCTTTCGCCCAAGCGATTCAGATCCCTGTATTTCCATGAGCTTTTTAGCGGTGATCTGCTGGAGGAAGATTTCCAACACAGTCTTCAAGCATCTCCTTTCTCACAGAATGTAGATCAGCTTGTGATTCAACTCCAACTGCAGAGTAAACACTAATATTGTGGTATGATAAGTTAGGGCGATCTAATTTTTCACATAAGTTATATAAAGACTTATGATAAAATATCTTCTACAGATAACTATAATGTATCTCTAGATTATCATAATGTAGATACAATTTATACTCATATTGATATAGGAAAGATGTGTATCTTCGTACCGTGTTAGCCAGTAGATAGAAAAATATTTAGACTTGAGAGTCCTCAGTGGTTGATACCTTTTAATGGCTAACTGAAAAGATGGTAACAAATTGCAAGCTTTCGAGACTACTCAGGTCTCTTCATCAGGCTAGACTAATAGAAAATCTGAAGAATCACATATTTATATACACAACAGGACACAGGAATAATGCAATAGGTAAGACAAGTGACGTGAAGCAGAACTGTCATTATAGCAGAGGGATGAACATAAATATTGGAACAGTTCATAGATAAGGAGAGAAAGTTTTATTACCCTCTGATTGGGGCCTGCTATTGTGTTTTGATGCCCCTAGAAGGTCAGAGAAGCAGATTCCTTAATTGATATAGAAAGACATAAATCCATGTGACACGTTCATTCCAGCACTAAGAGTGTCAAAGGTCATCATAAGTTTATATTCCCAAACCTTTCTATCTTTCTCAGATTTGAAGTTAGATTTTAATACAAGTAGTTCCAAACCACAGCCCAATATAAGAACCCGGCATACAAAAGAGAAATAGTGCCTCAGGTAATACAATTCCTCTGAGTGTGGGCGATGCAGGAAATACAACCTTTCTCAAAAGATTGCCCGATTACATCCATATTCCAGACCCCCATGACTATTTTTTAGAGGCAGCCCAATTAAGAAGTATTGTCAGAAGTCCCTGTCTCCCACAGTGAGGAACTTTCTTGCAACATGAGAATTAAAACCGTGACATTCTAATGCTTGCAAGGAAAAGATCCCACTGTGCACACAGGACTACAAGATACCATTAATTTAGCTGCATCAATCTAATGTGGGTACCTGCATATATGGATATGTCAACTGGGATCTGTATGTGGGTGAGACCGGGCAAACTAGAACCAGGATGATTTCATCGGCCACACAAAGGACAAAGAATGTTTCTTGTGCAAAACACTTTTTGTATCCGGTCTCTGGGTATGGAACTACTTGTATTAAAATCTAACTTCAAATCTGAGAAAGATAGAAAGGTTTGGGAATATAAACTTATGATGACCTTTGACACTCTTAGTGCTGGAATGAACGTGTCACATGGATTTATGTCTTTCTATATCAATTAAGGAATCTGCTTCTCTGACCTTCTAGGGGCATCAAACACAATAGCAGCCCCAATCAGAGGGTAATAAAACTTTCTCTCCTTATCTATGAACTGTTCCAATATTTATGTTCATCCCTCTGCTATAATGACAGTTCTGCTTCACGTCACTTGTCTTACCTATTGCATTATTCCTGTGTCCTGTTGTGTATATAAATATGTGATTCTTCAGATTTTCTATTAGTCTAGCCTGATGAAGAGACCTGAGTAGTCTCGAAAGCTTGCAATTTGTTACCATCTTTTCAGTTAGCCATTAAAAGGTATCAACCACTGAGGACTCTCAACTCTAAATATTTTTCTACTCATATTGATGCATTAATCAACATAGTGCTTACGATCTATATAATGCATCTCTAGATTGTCACGATGTAGATACAATTTTTACTCATATCAATGCATTAATCGCTATGATGCTTACAAATCTAGAGACAGATATTTGTATATAACAAAGCTATGATTGAAAACTGTATTAGAGATCCTCTCTCCAGTAAATTATCACTTGAATGCCTGCGGTAATATGAGGATTAGAATCGCTTGGGTGAAAACATAGCTTTGTGATTAATGCATTTGTTATACTTTCTATTGTTTATGTGCACAATTCTGATAAACTGTTTTTTGTATTTCATATTTTATTTTTTGTTAAGATTTCATTTATGTTGCTGTGTATAGCATGTTTTGAAATACCATGGGTGATTCTGACAGATTGTGTTCATGTGGTACAATTAAATGCCTCCACGAACATTCAGGAGATAATTGAAGGATCCTTGTTAAAGAACCACATGACAATCTGAGGGTTCACCCATTGGTTTATATCAGCCTCAAATACGTAGGCTAGCAATCATTCTGCAGCTTTGACAAAGACCTTGAGAGGTTGAAACGTGTTGCTGTTTAGCTATTAGTGCTAACCTTCCGCTTGTTGCATTATGGAGGACACCGTTCTGTGATAATTTTACTTCTGGATTGAATAAAGAACTATACAGTTTTATGGAAGCTGGAATACTCTTCGTTTTTTCTCATAGAAAGAGCCTACCATAAAACCACAAATTTGACACAAAATGAACATGTATCAACTAAGAATGTCAAACCATAGAATGATAAAAAATATAATTGCAAGTTTATACAATGTTCAACTCTGGGCACAATTTTATACACAAATCACTTAAAAACATTGGCATTTATTATTGAATGATCCAATACTCGGTACTGTCATACCCTGGTCACCTGGTTAAATTTTAGACATGCACCCACCTTAAAAAACATCTTGGCTCCAAGCCTTTTAAAAAATACCCCAGTTGTGACCTCAATCATTCCAATTACATCGAAAATAGGCAGCTCCAAAAAATGCCTCTCCTCAAAGCAGAAAAAGGATATAAGAAAACGTTTTCAAGTTACCTTTTCCTCAATTCGAAATGTAATTAAGAAATAACAGTTAATATGAACATTGGAGGTCAAGACAAGGTCTGGAAGATCAAGCAAAATTTTAGTAAGATTTGTTTGCAGGATTGCTAGAGAGTCAAATCAGAACCCACTCTTCACTGCAAAAGACCTTCAGAAAGTTTTAGCAGACTCTAGAGTTGTGATACAGTTCTAGTGTTCAGAGACACTTTAACAAATACAGTATGGCCTTCATGGAAGAGTTGTCAGAAGAGAACCTCTCCTGCATCCTCACCATAAAATTCATCATTAAAAGGATGCAAAAGAACATCTAAAAAAAGCCTGATGCATTTTGGAACAAGTCATGTTGAATTATGAGGTTAAAATAGTACTCTTTGGTAACAATGATCAAAGGTATGTGTGGAGTAAAAAAGGAGCAGAATTTAAGGTAGAAGACATCTTGCCAACAATAAAGCATGGAGATGAATCAATCATGCTTTGGGGTTGTGTTGCAATCAGTGATACGGGGAACAATTCACTGGTAGAGGGAAAAATGGATTCAATGAAATTTCAACAAATTCTTGATGTAAACATAACACCATTGTAAAAAAGCTGAAGTTGAAAAGAGCATAGCTTCTACAAATGCATAATGAATCTGATCCTAAACACAGGTCAAAATACACAATAGACTACCTCAAAAGGCGCAAGCTGAAGATCTTACAACGCTCCTCACAGTCCCCTGATCTGAGCATCAATGAAAACCTATTGCTAGATCTCATTACATGAATGATATCTATTGTAAATTCTACAATAGCTCAGAAATCAACAAATCCTCGCAGTGAATAGTGTGTATGCTGGGGTGATTCAAAAGTCTGCAGTCACATAGAGTGACTGCAGAATTATTATTTTAGACCCGACTGTATAGTCCTTCATATAGTATTATGGGTGCCACATAGTCCTTTGTACAGTTTTAGGGCAGCATATAGTCTTCCATACAGTATTACGGGCATGACATAGTCCTTCATACAGTATTAGGGCACCACATAGACCTCCATACAGTATTATGGGCACCACATGGTCCTTCATGCAGTATTATGGGCACCACATAATTCTCCATACCGTATAATGGACCCCATATATTACTCCATACAGTATAATGGGCCCCATATATTGCTCAATACAGTATAATGGGACCCATATATTACACCATACAGTGTAATGGACCCGTATATTGCTCCATATAGTATAATGGGCCCCATATATTGATACATACAGTATAATGGTCCCACATAGTGCTTCTTACAGTATAATGGCCCCATATATTGCTGCATATAGTATAATAGGCCCCATATATTGCTCCATAAATTATAATGGGCTCCATATATTGCTCTTTACAGAATATTAAGCCACCTATATAGCTCCGTACAGAACAATGGGCCCCTTATATTGCTCCATACAGAATAATGGGCCCCCTATATTGCTCTGTGCAGTATATTGGGTCCCATAAGGTCCTCCATACAGTATAATGGCCCCACATAGTGCTACATACAGTATAATGGACCTCATATATTGCTCTCTAAAGAATAATGGAATCCATATAGTGCTACATTCATAAAAATATAAATAATCAAGTACTCACCTTTCTCTGTTCCCTGCTGCTCTAGTGTCCGCTACTCCAGTCTCCTCAGCGTCTTCTGACTCTCTGCACATAGGGCGTACTGTAGTGATGTCATCACGCCCTCTGCACTGAGGAATCATAGAAAGTCAGAAGATGCAGAGGGAACAGGGAGAGGTGTGTATTGGAAACAATTTAAGGTGTGGTGAGGTGCGAGGTGAGACAGGGGTAGTGCCAGTGGTATCAGGCCCCCAAACTCACGAGTCCCATAGCGTGCCGATGTCCCTGACGTCGAGTGCCCCCCCACTTGGGGTGGTGAGACCGGCCCTGTATATATAGATGTGAAAACCCTTCCTACTTATTTCCCTCCCATATCAACTAATTGACCTTTTCACCTCTTTTTGCATTTGCTTCACTGCCAAATATTTATTCACTTGATTTACCACCCCACTCTGACTCCTTACAACCCCTTTGTTACACATCACAATTTGACAAAAAAAAAAACACTATTAGGTACTACTCCACTTCTCATGAATTTTATCTTCAATGTTCCATCCTATTCCCCTTTTTATGGAGCTATTTCACGCACACAATCTGTCCTTGCAATAAAAATCCTTTTTACTCTTTCCTCTTACAAATTTCACCTTAATCATTTTTTTCTTTTCTTTTTTTATATGTTTCAATCTCCTATATCATTTTCATATTAATCCTGTCCACTACAATACATTGTCAAAATATCCACTGCGGCCATCAGCTATTACCTGAATGGCTTCAGACGTCTCCAATTGCATATTTCACCACTTTCCTTGTCTCTTGCACAACTACTTGCATTCAGGCTATCTTTCTCTACAACAGTTATCACTGGTTCGCTCTTCCTTATTACTTGACTCTGTGGCATGTCAGTTTACTTCTTATCCCAGCTTTCCACTTATTTTCTCTCTTCCTCCCATTAGCTCAATCAGTTCACTTACCTTTTTCTCCTTTATTTTTTTTTTTCCTAACACTTTACGGGTTTGATTCCCACCCAACACTTCTCCAATCTATATTTTTCACATATTTTTACCTCATCTCTTTGCTGATTTTGTTTCTTTCCTATCTTTCTCTTGCCTTTCTTTTCTTTTTTCCTTATATTATATTATTTTTAATTGTATTATATATATACAATTTTATTTTTTCCTTTTCCCTTTGCAATCTTATTATTTGTCCACTTCTCAATGTCCTCTCCTTCCCCTCTTCACCTTCCCCCTTCAAATTTTCTTGTGGGCGTTTTCTTCAGTATCAGTCACACCTCCAGCACTTTTTAAACCCTCTGCCTTTGAACATTTACTATGCAATTGTTTTATTTTTTCACTTGAAAAAGACACTAGAGGAAATAAAAAACCGTTCAACTCATCTTGGTCCTAAGGAGTTTTTATTACAGCAGTGTAGCCGGATAACGGGTTAGCATAAAAATTGGTCAACTCTCCTTTAGGAGGTCATCCCCCAGCCATGAGGCAGGAGCAGCTGATATGTTCCAGTGTTCATAGGAGTTGTGCCTGCACACAACCAGGGTATCACCCGAAGATCTTGGGCACTTTTGTTCCCCTACATTTTATGGTATAGTTGATATTTGTCAGTACTGTCAGAATTGTTAGTATTGTTGATATACAGTAGTTGGTACTGTATGCTGATACTGGTGCTGTAGTTGATTTTGGTGGAATTGTTGATATTGTTGTAATTGATGGTACAGTTGGTATTGTTAGTACAGTTGACATTGCTGGAATCATTGGTATTGGCAGTACTGTAAGTATTGGTGGTATAGTTGATGTTGTCAGTAATGTTGATATTGCTGCAATTGGCAGCATAGTTGGTATTGGTGGTATAGTTGGCATTGCTGGTATAGTTGGCATTGCTGGATTCATTGGTATTGGCAGTACTGTCAGTATTGGTGATATAGTTGATGTTGCCAGTAATGTTGGTATTGGTGGTATATTTAATATACTTGCTAGTGTAGGTATAGTTGGTATTGCCAGTACTGTCTGTATAGTTGGCATTGTACTGTCTATACTGTTATTGGTGGCATAGATGTTATTATCGGTATTGTTGGTTTATTTAGCTTCATTGGTACTGGTGTTTATGTTGTCTTGTCACTACAGACATTCAGATCTCCTTTAACAGATTTAAATGTATATAGTTATCAGCTGTTTGTATAAGATTACAGAAGCTGGAAAACCTGTTAAACTCTTTTCATAGCTTCACATAATGGTATTATTTAAATACTAGATGGAGGCCAGATGCTATCGTATCGGGAGGGCGGTAATGTCACGATGGGGCTGGCTTTGCAGTGTTGAGAATCTCTCCTCCATGTGCTCACCCACCTATCTACTCTCTCTTTCCCCATGTGCTGACTTCTCCCGTCTGTGCTCTCTTCTTTGACCTGTCTGCCCCATGTGATATCCCCCTTGTCTGCTGTCTCTCTCCTTCCTGTGCTGTGTTCTGCCCTCATGTGCTGTCCCGTTTGAGCTGTCTCCCCACTGAGCTCTCTCTCTCTCTCACACCTGTGCGCTTTCTCTCTCCCCTATCTGCTGTCTTCTCCCGTCTGTGCTCTCTTCTTTGACCTGTCTACCCCATGTGATATCCCCCTTGTCTGCTGTCTCTCTCCTTCCTGTGTTGTGTTCTGCCCTCATGTGCTGTCCCGTTTGAGCTGTCTCCCCTTGTGCTCTGTCTCTCTCACCCCTGTGCACTTTCTCTCTCCCCCATCTGCTGTCTTCTCCTGTCATGTCATCTCTTCTTTGACCTGTGTACCCCATGTGCTCTCCCCAGTGTGTGTGTGTGTGTGTGTGTGGTGCGTACGGCATAAACAGTGTTTGTTTGTGTGTGTGTGTTGTGCGCACGGCATATACAATGTGTGTGTGTGTGTGTGTGGTTCGACGGTGTTCCGCTTGTGGTACCGTGCAAAAGGCTGGTACCACCAGCAGTTTCCATATTAAGACACCCATCACTTGGGTGTCCCAATATGGTGGTCGGTGAACTTCCACCGCTTGGAATTCTGGGATCCGGACACATTTGGACGGAACAAGATGTGAAGACATTACAAGGTACGTAAGTATATATTAGATTGCATAATGATGCTATTTGCGAATTCAGAAATGTTCCTAGGGCTGCTAAAACTGCAGTATGAATGGATCTTATGGCCATAGTAATGTCTAAATGTGATATAAATAAGGAGTTTGCAAAAAATGTTAACTCATCGGTTCCCATAATGATGGTTTAGTATATGGATTAAGCACTAGCTATTAGTTGTTACATGTTAAAAATCATTAAACCATTGAAATTCTGTATGAGAATTTATTAGTCATTTAAAGCATTGATCCTGCCTTTAAAATATTTATGCCTCAAGCAAACTAATTTTCTTTCACTGATATTCTACAGCACATCTGTTGGCTGTAGTAGAAATATAAACGTAAAGTAATAGATGCTGTGAACTGCTCCAGAGCGCTGTATTGATCAGAACGTAAAGAGGAAGAGTTAACGCGCAACTGTTATTAATTCTAGCAGACTGGCTTGAGATCAGTCCAATGCCAAAAAAAGCAAACTGCATGCAAATAATGGGAACTCATGGAATGAAGCTTAGCCGCGTGTGCGGCTGAGTAATACTGTTCAAGGCTCAGTGAATCATAGGCAGACCATTTATCAGCCTGTGGCTCTTACCTGGCCATGACAGCAGGACTGGTGCTATTCCTACTCTCTGCCCTGCCATCACAATTGAATTTGTAACCTAACTGCTCAGCTGTCAGCTTTACTGCAAGTCACATTTTATTTTAATCAAAAACTGGGATATAAAACAGTGTTTTTCTTCAGTTCACAAGAGTATGGTTGAGCAGAATCTATCAAATTTACGTTAGTCACTGATTTTTTTTCAGTTCACTATCTTTAAAATAGCAAAAACCGTCAATTCTTATTTATTTTGTATTTGATAAAAAATAGGAAAGATATATTCCATTATTAAATGCATTAATATCTGGGAAATACTGCTTTATATTTATCTTATAAATAGTGCAAAATGCAAACACATAATTACATGGAAAACTATAAGGGAAATCACCATATCTAACAGTCTTCACTCTGCAACTGCTCCTTTAGTGTCTGAAATCGGTTCCCTATTCAATTTCTGTCCAAAATGCTGCTAGAAAAGTAGAATGCCACTGTAAGGGTTGGCGGATCACACTAAATAAAATAAATAATACAGTGCGATCGCAATCCGTGGTCCACAGTGCAGACATGTAACCTGCTGCTAATGTGAACAATGACGGAACTAAACAACGAGCGTTCACCTTAATGCGACGGCGTTCACTCTCTGCAGTATGAGCAGAATGCACAGTACTCAGCACTGTTAGCTTCACAGAGAATGCTGAGACAAGAGAAAAAACTAAAGAGTCGCTAGAAACCCTGTTAACTTTACAGGGGAGCACAGCTCTTTGGTTGGATCTTGCTCTGTAACCAAAAATGATACTAGCGCACGCGCCATTAAGGGCCTTTTAAACCCAAAGCTCCACCCCAAACACTCACCTGACATCGCCCGCGGGCCTATCCGGAGCAGCTGACGTCTGACCACAAATAGGAAGATGCCACATCATGGACATGCTCAGTACGGTGATCTCTGGACTTAGACTACAAGATGTGAGGCTGCACCTGTATAACACTGGTTACCATAGACTTGGCTGGAGAGTCAGTAGCAACCAAAAGCACACCACAATGTGGCACCCCAGAGTCCAGTTGCCATGATGACTTTACCTCCCTCTACAGGGTGGTGAGGTTATGCCTGGAAGCAAGAAGAGGTCCCCATGTTAGGTAATGCACAATTTGCAACAAAATTCCTGCTCCAGGCCATCAGTGGGAGCTCTGAACCCAACTTCAGGGGAGCTCCTCTCTCTGGTCAGGAGGAGGAGGTAAGTGTTATGATATGGTAGCCGAGGAGGACAGGAGCAAAAACAGCCAAGGCAGCCAAACACCCTGAGATGTTGGGAACTGATGGGTTGCAGACCCCTAAACTAACCGCACAACTAGAAGCAGCCGTGGGACGTACCTACGATGACCTAGACGCCTCGACACAGCCGGAGAGTTAGCTAAGGGTAAAGATAGAAAGGGGAAAGCTAATTTCCCCATCGAGTAGCGCCCCAAAGGAATTGGTAGCCCCCACACATATAATGGCGGTTAGATAAGATGAAATACAAACGCAGGCAGAAAATAGAGTAAGCAAACGCTGGTGCCAAAAACTATCTATATAGTACAGGAACCACAAATAAATGCCCACTTTTATCTAACATACCCCATGGGGGTCTATATACTACAGAACAATCAAATCACTTTAGTGGTAGCCAAAAATACCAATAGGTACCACGGAATGGTATATCACATGATTTTTATTAGAATAAAATCATCAAAATGCAAAAAAAAAAAAACATGAAAATGTGCAAGAAAGGTACAAAAACACAACAAAAAAACAAATAAAGGAGGGACAATAGTCCATACGAATTTTCACAACAGCAGCCAGCAACGAAAGATATGTATATATGCACAAAAATGCCTCTTAGCCAGTCAGCTATAATTAGAGGTATGCATAAGACTAAACCAATTGTCCAAAATCCAATCACTGCAATCAGAATGGAATGTATATACCTTCAGTACCCTCAATAGTGCTGCACAGTAATGTTTACAACATTAAACTGTGGTCTTTTAAGACCTACCACAGGACTGTGGTGGAATTCCTCGGACGTCCCTCTCCCCCTCGACGCGCGTTTCGACTGCTTCTTCGGGAGGTGTCAATATACTAGATAGTACAGGACAGGAAAGAATACTGTCTGCAACACAGCAAAACCCTAGGAAAAATTCCAACACTTCAGATTCCAAAAATGCTGAGACCACACGATCTCGCCCCAGCTAAATCAAAACTCTGGTGTGAACAATCAGCTACCCAGCAGCCACTGAAATAACAGGGACAGAGCAAATGAACAGAAATAAATGAGAAACAGAGACCAGTGCAGGCCCCAGCAGGAGGCCCGACTGACCTCACTCAGAAGGGCAGCAAAAACAAATAAAAGCAAAACCACAGAAGCAAGCAGAAAATAACTTATCTGAATGTTCGCAGGAGACAGCAGAAAACCAGCTGACTTCCAAACAGGAACAGGAAGAGAAACTATGAAGATGTCAGCGGCGCTAGAGTCACTA
>JARQOD010000006.1:180417378-180451109 GCA_033576555.1 Oophaga sylvatica
CCATTCACCAGGGCCTGCATTCCCAGCTTAGGCCGCCGATTCTGCCAGACAGATTTTCGCACCATCTCTAGGTCAGTATGCCCACGAGGGGTGGGATCAAAGTTGTCAACGCCATTTTCCGCCATCTTCAGAGTCGCCATCTTTGCCACCATTAAAGTGTCAGTCACATCCATGGTATCTGTCACATCCAGGGTATCAGTCACATTAAGGATATCTTCATCTTTCTTCATTACATCCACAGCATTCCCACGCTGCATGGTTATGGGATCCTGCCGCACAACGCCAAGTGTAGGGGGAGCCAGGGCCGTAGTTCGTGGCTGACAGTGGTTGCTCAATGTTCTGCCTTCTTCCATGAATCTCTTCAGAAAGCCCGGGAGAATATGTCTGCGTGACTAGTTTTTACCCGGGAAGCTAAAGGGGCAGTTCTTAACCAGAACACTTTGCTCAATTAAAGGGGAAACATCCCTGAAACCTGGAACAGGACAAATGGGAGCGACTTATGACATCTAGTGGTCATAACCGGAACTATGCTATGAGTTAACTTGCTGCACAAAAGTGGACAGAACACTCCCCGCTTGGCATCAACAGATGCCACTATCTGGTTCCTTTTGGGAAAATAACAACACAAGTTCTGTAACTGGCCTGAGAAACAGTTTGTTCTCCCCAAGTTTGCACACTCTGACTTCTACTTTTCGTACTTTCGCATCTTTGCTGGGAAGAGGCTTGGTGACTAGGCCGAGTGGCCACTCGTTTCGATGCGACTGACTGTCTTTGACGAGTACAACATCGCCAGACTGCATGTTTGGGCGGTCTTTCTGCCACTTTGTCCTGGTTTGCAGAGTGGAGAGATACTGCTTCCTCCATCTGTCCCAAAATACATTGGACACGCTTTGCACTTGCCTCCACTGTCGCCTGTAGAGGTCTTTATCATTGAATTCTCCGAGTGGAGCTCTTGAGACACAGGTTTTCTGTGTGAGTAACATTGCAGGAGTAATGACTGTCGGGTCTCCGGAATCACTGGAAAGTGCTGTGAGTGGCCTGGCGTTCATGATAGCTGAGACCTCTGCCAAGAACATAGTTAAACTCCCATTTGTGAGCCTGGTGTTCGCTTGTAAGAATATAGAGCCTAGTATTCTGCGTGCTATCACTATCATTCTTTCCCAGGCACCTCCCATGTGCGAAGAGTGTGGGGTATTGAAAGTCCAAGTACATCCTTGCTCTCCTAGGTACCTTTCACCGTTAACAATGTCTAAATTGGAAGGAATTTGGAGTTCTCTTGCCGCTCCGACGAAATTTGTACCTCGGTCAGAGTGAATATGCTTCACGGGGCCTCTGATTGAGATGAAGCGTCGAAGCGCATTTATAAAACTTGAAGTGTCCATGGATTCAATTACTCAACATGAACGGCTTTGATGGACAGACAGGTGAATAGAACTGCCCAGCACTTTGCTTCAGTATTGATCTTCCTAGTACGTCGAGTAGCCACGGACCAAGGACCGAATACACCTAGTCCAACTTTGGTGAAAGGGGTTCATTACTAAGTCTGTCGGATGGAAGATTAGCCATCTTTGGATTTTGGAACATGTCACGAAGTTTGCGACAAGTAACACAGTTAAAGGTGAATTTGCTCACGCTTCTCTTTGCACCAACTATCCATAGTCCTGCCGCCCGCAGATTCCCTTCTGTGAGCAAACGGCCTTGGTGTCTTACCAAGTCATGATGATGCTGGATGAGTAGGGTTGTGACGTGATGACGTCCAGGGATTATTACCGGGTGTTTCTCTGAAACTTCTACCTCAGCTTCTTGAAGACGGCCACCTACTCTCAGCACCCCATCTTGGTCGACAATTGGATCGAGCTTCCTTAGCGTGTTGTCTTCAGGAACGGTTGTTCCTTTTTGAGGTTGTCCATTTCTCTGGGGTAGGTTTCTTTTTGTACCAAACGAAGTATTGTTACCCTCGCTCTTTCTAGGTTGAGAGAGGTAAAAGCATACTTGCAGTGATGCCAACCTCTACAAGATCTCTGGCTTGCAGGTAATGCTGACTTGTAGGACTGGGCTACATGAAGTAGACAAGCAACGGCTCGAACAAGTGACTTCCAGGCTGAGAACCTGCTGAACCGATGAGATTCCAGGTAATGACTTGAAATCTCTCTATGCAGAGCAGAAACACGTGGACGTCGGCATCTGGATCCATTAGTTCGAACGTTTCAGGCCTGTCGATGTGGGGCATCGAACGGTACAAGGAAGCAGGACCTGTGAACCATGTAGTGTCCTTTAGATGACTTGAAGCAACGGATCTAGTCGCATGGTCTGCAGGATTGAGGTGAGTAGGTACATAGTGCCACTAACTAGGGCAGGTAGATCTTCTTATCCTCATTATCCGGTTGCTGATGTAGACATAAAAGCGTCGCATTTCATTGCTGATGTATCCTAGTACCACTTTGCTATCGGTGTAGAACTCTGCTTCTTTGGTCTCCAGATTCATCACACCTGAGATAAGCTCAGCCATCTCAACTGCGAGGACAGCAGCGCAGAGTTCCAGTCTGGGTACCATGTGTTCACAGAGTGGTGCCAGTTTAATCCGGCTCATCACAAACCCATCACAAACCCGATGGTGGCTCTGTTCATTGACATCTATGGTTTTGAGGTATGCTACTGCTGCGATTGCTTTGACTGATGCGTCGCTGAAGATACAAAGTCTTTGTGTCTTGACTTCTGTGGATGGCACAGGAGCATACGGTCGTTTCACACGAAGGTCGGTCAAGGCCTCGAGAGATCTCTTCCACTCTGCCCACAGGTCTGCCTTTTCTGCCGGCAGTGGATCATCCCAATCAGATGTGTCTTGGGTGAAGTCTCTTAGCATAATTTTCCCTTGGATAGTAACTGGAGCTACGAATCCTAGGGGGTCGTATATAGACTATTCACGAAAGAAAGAACTTCTCTGCGCATGAAGGGTTTCTCGTCTTTACTGATCTGATAGGTGAAGGAATCCGTCTTCAGATCCCAGAGCAATCCAAGACTCCGCTGCATGGGAAGAGTGTGGATGCTTAGGTCTAGGTCCTTTAGATCGCTGGAATAGTCATGAGAGGGAAATGCTTCCATCAACTCTCGACTGTTGGCGGAAATCTTGTGTAACCTTAGGTTAGACTGAGCGAGCATTTCTTGAGCCCTTTTTAGTAGACTGATTGCAGCCTCATTTGTTGGTGTGGACTTCAAACAGTCGTCTACGTAGAAGTCCTTTTCTACGAAGGATCTGACGTCTGACCCATACTTTTCTTTGCCTTCTTTGGCAGAATTACGGAGGCCATAGATAGTGACTGCTGGGGAAGGGCTGTTTCCGAAGATGTGTACCCTCGTCCGGTACTCTGTGATGTCTTTGTCTGGGTTGTTGTCACGATACCAGAACAACCTCAAGTAGTTTCTGTGTTCCTCTTTGACGAGAAAACAGTGGAACATCTGTTGTATGTCAGCCATAAATGCCATCGTATCTCTGTGGAAAGAGAGTAGTACTTCCAGAAGTCTGTTGTTGAGGTCTGGGCCTGACAGTAGGACATCATTTAATGAGACATCTTCACATTTGGCACTTGAGTCGAATACCACTCTTATTTGACCTGGCTTCTTGGGATGGTATACTCCGAAGATGGGCAGGTACCAACACTCCTCTGAGGGCCGAAGTGCAGGTGCAATCTCCGCTTGGTTGTTCTGGAATATCCTTCCCATGAAGGTAAAGAAGTGTTCCTTCATCTCAGGTGACTTCTTAAGCTTGTGTCTGAGGGAGATGAACCGGCTGTAGACCAGTTCCCTGTTGTTGGGTAGGCGCCTTCTCTGAGGTCGAAATGGTAAGCGTGCGACCCAACTGTTCAATTTGTCTTTGACTATTTGTCTATCCATGATGTCCAGGAACATCCTATCTTCTATGGACATCGCTACCTTGTCGTCTTCCTTTGTCCTGTGGAAGACTGTACATCCCATGTGGTCTTGTTCACCTTCACAGGCATGGTCTTCGTTGGTAGGTATTGATAAAGGGCAAGGTAGGGGAGCGCTGTTTGGCAATTCCTTTACCAGCAGACTATTGTGACATGGCTGGAAGAGAGACGGACGACCATTTTCTAGTGTGCTGGTGAGCATACTGTTGACTGAGGCCGGCTTGTGTGCTCCTCCTAAACAGATGTCTGCTATGATGACCCATCCAAGGTCGAGCCTCTGAGCGTACGGAGCATTTTGGAGCAGTTTAAATATTCTCTAGTCTTGTGGACTCGTAGTATATCTCTTCCCAGGAGTAGGGCTATTGGGGCTTCTGGATCCAAATCAGGTATCAGATGGGCTATACGCTTCAGATGGGGGTGATATGTTGCCACCTCCGGTGATGGTATCTCTGACCTGTTGTCGGGAATCTGGTTGCACTCCAGGATGGTTGGTAGCGATAGGCAGGTTTGACCATTTATGGACTCCACCTTGTATCCGGTCGCTTTTCTCCCCGCCGTCTCAACGGTACCTGAACACGTCCTCAGGGAGTAGGGAGAACGAGGGCCTACAATGCTGAAGTTGTCAAAGAAGACGGACCTGGCTAAAGACCTGTTACTTTGGTCATCCAGGATTGCATATATATTGAGGGCTTTGTCCTTGCGGCCTGCAGGATAGACTTGGACGAGGCAGATTTCTGAACAGGACCTTTCTCCTGTGAGTCCCTTACAGATCTCCTTACATTGAGAGCTGACCACAGGGGTATCTTCATCAGTGTTCTTCTCCTTCCCATCGTGCTCCTCTGCTTGTGACAACACTCGTGGAAGTGGTCCAGGATGCAAGGCTGTATTGTGATCCGTGCTGCTGCATTCTCCACATTTCACGCTAGCTTCACAGTTCCTGGCGAGGTGAGAGGTTGTGGCACAACATTTGAAGCAGATGTTGTTCTCTTTGGGGAAACCTTTGCAATCCTCCAAAGACTTCTCCCTGAAGGCTCTGCATTTTAGTAGAGTATGTGGTTTCTTGTTTACTGACATCCTGAGGCTTGTTCTCATCTGGAGAGGGTTTACTCGCATTGTGAGGAGGGCCTGTGGAAACAATGTTAGTTTTGTGGACTGCCACGGGTGTCCTACTGGGTTTGACACTGGGGGCAGTGGAACATGACAGAGTGAAGTCAAAACTAGGGTCATTTCTGATCTTAGCTTGTTGGGTGACAAATTCTACGAACACAGTGAAAGGAGGGAATGGCACATTATGGTTTTGTTTATACCGTGAACCATATGTAACCCACTTTTCTTGTAGGTTGTAAGGAAGTTTTTGTATTATCGGATTGACACCCATAGCGGTGTCTAAAGAATGCCAATCCGGGCAAGTCTCCTTCCTCCTGGGCAACCTGTAACTCTATCAGTAAATCACTCAGTTCTCTAAGCTTTTGATAACCTTTAGGTCCTATCTTAGGAAAATCATCAATTCTTTTGTATAAAGCTTTCTCTATGACTTCTACTGTCCCATAGCATTCATCAAGTTTTTCCCACACTTTGCGTAGACCTATGTGTGGATGCTTTATATTGATGTCTCTTAGTCTTCTGGCATGCTCGACCGACTCACTTCTGAGCCACTTTACTAGGAGGTCTAACTCGTCACTATTAGAAAGGTCAGACCATGAATGGCGTTCCGGAACGAGGCTCGCCATGACCTATAGTTCTCGGGTTTATCAGTGAACTTTAGAAGTCCTTTTGTAACCAGTTCTTGGTGGGCAAGGAACTTTGCAAAGTCTATGGTGGCTTGGTCAGTGCTGGCACGAGCTGGTGTGTTATAGTCATGTCTAGTGTGTGGTGTATCACCATACCTGTGAGACGCTTCTGACTTCGTATAATCTGTGCAGTACCTTCTCGGTGAAGGAGGTGTCTCTTAAGGCAGGATGGGAGCTGTACCTTCTGCTCAGTGGAACAGCCGCTGTGGTCGACATCTCTGCGCTGGACGACTCCTTGCTTGTGGTAACAAAGTTCGGGGTGGATCGCTGGTAGCCGGCGTAGGCTGGTCGATGTGGTGCATCAGGGCTGTCATCCATGCTGGAATGTTGATGGATGTACTCTGTGACACGCTACGCTGAATCTTGCTGTCCTAGATCTGGTCCGCGAATGTTGCTGCGTCTCTCACAATAAGGATCCTTCATGGCTTCCAAATACTCTGCTTTAGCAATTGCAGCTGCTGTCTCTTTGTCAGCCGCAAGTCTTTCTAGCTCTGCTTGCAAGCGTGCAGTTTCGGCTTGCAAGCGTGCGGTTTCGGCCTCTCTCTCTGCCTGCAGATGTGCGGTTTCGGCCTCTCTCTCTCTGCCTGCAGACGTGCGGTTTCGGCCTCTCTCTGCCTGCAGATGTGCACTTTCGGCCTGCAGACGTGTGGTATCTGCATCTTGCTCCTCTGTCTCAGCTTTAGGTCCACCTCTCTTTCGGCGAAGTAGGATCTTGCTTTGACTGCCTCGGCTTCGGCACGGGCGACAGCAGCGAGCTCTGCTAATGACGACCTGCTGGAGCTTGCTCGTGACCCTGTTTTGAGTGAGGATGTGCTGTTTCGAGACATGGTGTGCTTAGCTGCGTTCTGCTGAGTATTTTGGTGGGAAACTGAGTCTATGCGTGGCGGGAATGATGCAGCACTTATTGGTGGGCTGCAGTAACTTTCTGCGGCTGTATGGAGGCTGCTGTGATACCCGTATGCGGAGCAGTGTGGATGTTATCGTCCCGTACAGTTTGGTCATCTGCAGCCTGTGACAGGCTGTCAGTTTCACTGAAGGCAGCTAATCTGTTCTTATTGGGCTTGGGTTCTTGTTCTCTGCGGCTGTATGGCGGCTGCTGTAATACCCGTATGCAGAGCAGTTTGGGTGGTAGCGGTCCCGTACAGTCTATGCAATCACCGCTTGCGACCGGCAGTCAGTTTTTACTGAGTACTGTGCTCTTACTCTCTGCGGCTGTATGGCGGCTGCTGTAATACCCGTATGCGGTGCAGTCTGGGTGATAGCGGTCACGTATCGCCTGTGTAACCACCGCCTGCGAACGGCGGTTCCGTTTTTACTATTCTGCCTTCTTCCACGTATGACTGTGTGGCTTCCAGCATATGGCTAAACCCTTCATCCACTCCAATAAAAGAATGTATTTGTACTTAAATCTATATTTATTGAGATGATGTGAACAACAATGGTAGATGATAACGGATGGTATAACGAAGGAAATTGGTGAACACAATAGTGGTTGAAATCGGGTAAAAACTGCAAGAAATAGACAATATAGTATCAATAATGGCATGTACAGTGTGCAATGACATAAGTAACTGGAACATTACAGCAAAGAATGATACAGAGTACATAATACAAAAATGCTACAAGTACTGCTCTGCACCATACGAAAATGCATCTATCTATATGCGGAGTAAACAACATTACATCCTAACTGAGAAATATAGAGCTCAATATGCCTCACTTACAATGTATTACACTGTGGCTGCATAACAGTTAACTAACACAGATACGTAGCACTATAAATAACTGTATTAAACCCTCACCGGAATCCGCTTTGACAGAAGCAGTGATTTACAGAGAGCAGGACACACGTAGTTGGCTGCCACATCCTGGAGCTGCCCTCCATCCTGCTACTACTGTGTCCTTCACCACAGGCCCTGGATCACTGGGCTCCTTGCTGAATGTTATGGGTCCACCTGCCCTGTCCGGGTTCTCAGGCCCTACTAACTAAAATGCAGGAAATCTCACAACTTACCCGTAGTTGACCCCTCCTAATTTAACTAGTTGCTATCTTTTATTATTTAGTACTAATGTGCCCCCTCTAGTGGGCTAACTTAAATACTGCACTTTCTCTATATACAATGTATACATAGCAGCATTCAGGTACATAACAATATATACAGTGTAGAGCATTTACATTTACCAACGTTTAACCGGGACGTGTGTGGGGCCTAAAACAGTCTTTGCAACCCTTTACACCTGATGACTGGATGGGAGGCCTGCACGTCTCTTGCCGTCGCCCTTTTGATTAACCTAGGGCTGGCATAACATTATCTGTGCATTTTGCTTATCTCCTATGAATTTATTTTTTATTCACTCATTCACAGTGGTAGCAACTAGAACTTTCTCATCGCTATGTAGCTTCACTGTAAGACATCTGGCTTTTTTGTCTCTGTAAGGCCATGTTCACACATGGCATAAATACTGTGCTTTTCTTTTCTGCAGGTATCCGCCCTAAACTCTGCAATAACGATCTTCTCCAATTATTGCATTTCTACTGCATTTTTAGGCCTTTTCTCCCTTATTTGATGTGTTTTAGTGCAGATGTAAAGTCACTTTCTAAGTACTTTTTATAGTACAGAAAAGCTTTGATTCTGCACTTAAAAAAAGTAAATGCAGTTTTTTAAGCCTTGTTTTTTTTAGGCTCCACATAGAAGCCTCTTGAGAACAAAAAGCACCAAAGCCACATAGCTCAGCAGCGTGTTTAGATGCACAGCAAGTGCAGTTTTCATGAAATCACATCCACTTTACTTGGACTACTAAACACAGTAGAATTTCTGTGCAAAAACTGCAGCATTTGAGCTACATGTGAACATGGATTCAGTACATCTAAAGATGCTGCTAGTCTCTACGGTTTTGGTGTTTTTTTTCTCTATAGGTTTCTATGTGGAGCCTGAAAAAGCACAAAGAAAAAAAAAGCTGCTGTATTTTTAAGTGCAAAATCAAAGCTTTTCTGTACTATTAAAAAAGCATTAAAAATGCAGTCACATCTGCACCAAAAATGCATCAAATATGGGGGAACATGCATAAAAGAAACACAGCAAACACACAATAATCAGAGAAGATTGTTATTGCGTCGTGTGTAGTGAACACCTGCAGAAAGTTTGCAGGAAGAAAAGCAGTAGAAAAAATGCAGCATTAACACTACGTGTGAACACGGCCACTGTGTTACAATTTTACTACATTAATTATGGGTTAAATAGAGAAAAATATCAATTGCGCCATTTTTTTAAGTGGTGAAAAAAATCCAAAGTTTGTCAATAAAAAAAATGTTGCCATTTTCTGAGACCCGTAGCATCTCAATTTTTTGTAATCTGGGGATGGGTGAGGGCTTATTGCTTGCATGCCGAGCTGACGTTTTTATTGATACCATATTTTGATGGCCTGTTATTGCATTTTAATGCATTGTGCGGTGACCAAAAGACTTAATTATGGCGTTTTGATTTTTTTTCTTGTTACGCCATTAAACCGATCATATTACTCCTTTTTATACATTGATAGATCTGGTGATTCTGAATCCTGCAATACCAATGGGTCAATGGGGGGTGATTTAAACATTTATATTTTTTAATTCTTTTCATAATTTAAAAAAACACTTTTTTTACTTTTTTCTGGCTTTAATAGTCTAAATGTGAGACTGGAAGCTGCAATCTTCTGATCGGTCTGGCTACTCATAGCAGGGTTTCAGCCCTGCTATTGGTTGCTAAAATGCTAATTTGCTATGAGCGCTGGCCACTGGGTGGTGCTCATAGCAGTTTGGTGATGACAGTCACAGGGGTTTCACTCAGACCCTGGGTTGTCATGTCAACCCATTGGTGACCTGCGGTCTTGTGACACCAGTGCCAATGGGTGGCGTTTGTGGCGCTCTTCCGGCGCGACCATGTTAAATGCCGCTGTCAGATATTGACAGCAGCATTTAACATGTTAGCAGTCGTGCATGGATCGTGATTAGGGGTACTTGTCGGAGCTCACATCAAACATTGGGAGGCGACCTTATACTCACCTGTACATCCCAGGTCGTAAAGGAGTTAAGCTCCTGCCTATAATGTTGAAGGTTGTGGATTTGAGACCTGGAAAGACTCACAAAAAAAGAGAAAGTGACATTTTGTATTTGCTTAATATTTTTAGTAGTTTAATAGGAACAAAAAAAATCGGACTTTTTCCCTCACCTCAGTATAAAACTGCAGTGGGTTCGGAAAGTATTCAGACCCCTTTAAATGTTTCACTCTTTGTTTCATTGCAGCCATTTGCTACATGCAAAAAAATTTTTTTTCTCTCATTAATGTACACTCTGCACCCCATCTTGACTGATAAAAAACAGAAATGTAGACATTTTTGCAAATTTATTAAAAAAAGAAAAATTTAAATATCACATGGTCATAAAAATTCAGACCCTTTGCTCAGACACTCATATTTAAGTCACATGCCATCCATTTCCTTGTGATCCTCCTTGAGATGATTCTACTTCTTCATTGGAGTCCAGCTGTGTTTTATTAAACTGATAGGACTTGATTTGTAAAGACACACACCTGTCTATATAAGACCTCACAGCTCACAGTGCATGTCAGACCAAATGAGAATCATGAGGTCAAAGGAACAGGCCAAAGAGCTCAGAGACAGAATTGTGGCAAGGCACAGACCTGGCCAAGGTTACAAAAGAATTTCTGCAGTATTCAAGGTTCCTAAGAGCACAGTGGCCTCCATAATCCTTAAATGGAAGAAGTTTTGAACCACCACCAGAAGTCTTCCTAGAACTGGTGGTCCAGCCAAACTGAGAAATCGTGGGAGAAGAGCCTTGGTGAGAGAGGTAAAGAAGAATTCCAAGATCACTGTGGCTAAGCTCCACAGATGCAGAAGGGAGATCGGAGAAAGTTCCATAAAGTCAACTATTACTGCAGCCCTCCACCAGTCGGGCCTTTATGGCAGAGTTGCCCAACAGAAGCCTTTCCTCAGTGCCAGACATATGAAAGACTATGAGA
Organism: Oophaga sylvatica; assembly: GCA_033576555.1. NCBI lineage: Eukaryota > Metazoa > Chordata > Amphibia > Anura > Dendrobatidae > Oophaga > Oophaga sylvatica. The sequence continues at coordinate 180,428,113 of JARQOD010000006.1, forward strand.
AATAAGATTCTCTGGTCTAATGAGATGAAGATAGAACTTTTTGGTGATAATTCTAAGCAGTATGTGTGGAGAAAACCAGGCACTGCTCCTAAACTGCCCAATACAATCCCAACAGTGTAACATGGTGATGGCAGCATTATGCTATGGGGGTGTTTTTCATCTGCAGGGACAGGACGACTGGTTGTAATTGAAGTAAACATGAATGCGGCCAAGTACAGAGATATCTTGGATGAAAACCTCTTTAGAGTGCTCTGGACCTCAGACTTGGCTGAAGGTTCACCTTCCAACAAGACAATGACCCTAAGCACACAGCTAAAATAACAATGGAGTGGCTTCAGAACAACTTTGTGACCATTCTTGACTGGCCCAGCCAAAGCCCTGACCTAAACCCAATTGAGTATCTCTGGAGAGACCTGAAAATGGTTGTTCACCAACGTTCACCGTCCAATCTGACGGAACTGGAGAGGATCTGCAAGGAAGAATGGCAGAGGATCCCCAAATCCAGGTGTGAAAAACTTGTTGCATAATTCCCAAGAAGACTCATGGCCTCTCAAAAGGGTGCTTATACTCAATACTGACCAAAGGGTCTGAATACTTATGACCATGTGATATTTCAGTTTTTCTTTTTAATAAATTTGCAAAAATTTCTACATTTCTGTTTTTTTCAGTAAAGATGGGGTGCAGAGTGTCCATTAATGAGAAAAAAATGAATTTTTTTGAATTTATCAAATGGTTGCAATGAAGCAAACAGTGAAAATGTAAAAGGGTCTGAATACTTTCCGAACCCACTGCACAAAGAAATAGACTGCTGTATGGAATGAACATGTATAATCTGCTTCTGGGTCCACTTTCTGCAATAGATCTCAAGATTATCAAATTCTCATTTGTTTTTCATTAGCCCCTAACAACTATGTGTATCTTCGTACCGTGTTAGCCAGTAGATAGAAAAATATTTAGACTTGAGAGTCCTCAGTGGTTGATACCTTTTAATGGCTAACTGAAAAGATGGTAACAAATTGCAAGCTTTCGAGACTACTCAGGTCTCTTCATCAGGCATAGACTAATACAACATCTGAAGAATCACATATTTATACACAAAATAGCACAGAAAAAATGCAATAGGTAGGACAAGTGACATGAAGCAGAACTGTCATTATGGCAGAGGGATTAACATAAATATGACTAGTTCATAGATAAGGAGTGAAGGTTTTATTACCCTCTGATTGGGGTCTGGTATTGTGTTGTGATGACCCTAAAAGGTCAGGGAGGCAGATTCCTTAATTGTTGTAGAACGACATAAAACTCTGGGATATATTCATCCCAGCACTAAGAGTGTCAAAGGTCATCATAAGTTTATATTCCCAGACTTTTCTATCCTTCTCAGATTTGAAGTTAGATTTTAATACAAGTAATTCCATATCTGTCATGCTATGACCGAGCATACAAAAGTGTTTGGCCACAGGTAAATCCATTCTTTTTTCTCTTATCGTGTGGCGATGAGAATTCATCCTTGTTCTCAGTTTTTGCCCGGTCTCCCCCACATACAGACCCCCAGTTGGACATTTAGTACATATAATTAGGTACACCACATTAGATGTGATGCAGCTGAAAGTACCTGGTATCTTGTAGTCCTGATGGGAGTTGGGGATCTTTATCCTGTCCGTGGTCATTATAGATGTACAGGTCTTGCATTTCTTTTGTCTGCAAGGAAAGGTTCCTGCAGCTGTTGGGGAGGACAGGGAGCTTCTGACAATGATTCTTCTTAGATTTGGGGGCTGCCTAAAACATAGTAGTGGGGGGTCTGGAAATATGGATTGTAATCGGGCATCTTTTTGTAGTAAAGGTTGTAGTTTCCCGGTCATAGCATGACAGATATGGAATTACTTGTATTAAAATCTAACTTCAAATCTGAGAAGGATAGAAAAGTCTGGGAATATAAACTTATGATGACCTTTGACACTCTTAGTGCTGGGATGAATATATCCCAGAGTTTTATGTCGTTCTACAACAATTAAGGAATCTGCCTCCCTGACCTTTTAGGGTCATCACAACACAATACCAGACCCCAATCAGAGGGTAATAAAACCTTCACTCCTTATCTATGAACTAGTCATATTTATGTTAATCCCTCTGCCATAATGACAGTTCTGCTTCATGTCACTTGTCCTACCTATTGCATTTTTTCTGTGCTATTTTGTGTATAAATATGTGATTCTTCAGATGTTGTATTAGTCTATGCCTGATGAAGAGACCTGAGTAGTCTCGAAAGCTTGCAATTTGTTACCATCTTTTCAGTTAGCCATTAAAAGGTATCAACCACTGAGGACTCTCAAGTCTAAATATTTTTCTATCTACTGGCTAACACGGTACGAAGATACACATCTTTCCTATATCAAAATGGAGGATACCAGAATGTACCGCATCTTTATGGAACTGAAACCACTTCTGAAGAAACGTGCACAAATGGACAGCGACATTTTTTTCTTATCTAAATGCAAAAAGGAGAATCTAATTCCCAAAGGACTCTGGATTACAAACCCAATTCTTCACACCTACAATACCCATTATGCACAAAACCTTTGTCACAGGACTTCTGAAAGACTAAGGAACCATCTTTTGCATGTCTGCTACAGCATAAGGAGTAAAGTCCAAGGACAATTGGAAACTCTGAGGAAAACACATACAGAAAGCACAGAGCAAAAATTACAACAATACTACAACAAACTACGGACCTTTCTGATTCAAAACAAGGAAAAGAAACTACACAGATTGCGCCTCCATTCCGGACTCTATACAAACAGATACAAAACAAAACCAAAACCTGACAACTCTGACAACCACTCCATTCCAGACACAAAAGCATCTAACTGTGTCATCAATCTCTCAGATTACAAACCCAGCAAAGTGGAGCTTGCCGTGCTTTCTAGAGGACTCTCATTTTGTCCTACTAAGGCCCTGGATAAAACCGAACTCTGCAGTGATATGGAACATTTTTTCAGGAGACTGCGCCTGAGGGAATACTTCAATGATACAGAAGATTCAGATAACACTCGGACTGAAGGAAGAGGGATCCCAATAACCAAGAAGAGGTCAGACTGGACACCTCCACCTGGACGTAACCCTCATTTGGATAAATATATAGACTCATTCAGACATTTGATAAAATCCACCATCATAGCCACCAACAAGAGACAAGCCTCCAACATCAGTGCCCAGGAGAGAAAGGCCATACAGTCTCTGAAAACCAACAAAGAAATCATCATTAAACCTGCTGACAAGGGAGGTGCAATAGTCATGATGAACACATCAGACTATATGAAGGAAGCAAACAGACAACTTACGGACACACGCTACTACAGAAAACTGGAGTCGGACCCTACACAGGACTATTACAAGGAACTAAGCAAGTTGGTATCTTGTCTGTCTGACAAATCCATAAGAGCTGATGACCTGATACCAGAAAGTCCAAGAACAGGGACATTCTACATGCTTCCCAAAATCCACAAAGCCGGAAATCCAGGGAGGCCGATTATTTCATGTGTGGACACCCTTACTGAGCAAGTATCTGGATGGGTAGAGGGTGTTCTTAAACCCCTGGTAAAGGATACACCCAGCTACATTCAGGACACAACTGACCTACTGAATAAACTAGCAGCAATAGGTTCTCTACCAGAAGGAACCATCCTGGCCACCATGGATGTGGAATCTTTGTACTCTAATATCCCACACCAGGATGGATTAAATGCCTGCAAAGTCTTCATGGGAAACCCCGGGAATGATGCTGATTCTGTGGTGAAACTCACAAAATTCATCCTCACCCACAATTACTTCGAATTTGACAACAAGATCTATCTTCAGGAGACTGGCACAGCTATGGGAAGTAAAATGGCTCCACAGTATGCAAATCTTTTCATGGCCAAGCTTGAAAGCGAATTTTTGTCCTCCTGCCCCATCAGGCCTCGGGCCTACTACCGCTACATTGATGACATTTTAATCATCTGGACGGAGTCTGAACAACAGCTAAAGACGTTCCATGAACAGTTCAATCAATTTCATCCCACCATCAACTTAACACTTAACTACTCCAGCACTGAAATTAACTTTTTAGACACCACCATTAAGCTAAAGAACAATGAAATAGAGACATCCCTGTATCAGAAGCCAATCGACCGTCCAACATATCTTAAATGGGACAGTTTCCATCCTAAACACATAAAAAACTCTATTGTCTACAGCCAAGCCATCAGATACAACCGTATATGTTCCAACCCCATGGATAGAGATGAACACCTTGGTCGCCTCAGAAAGACTTTTTTGAACCAGGGCTACCATCCAAGAACAATTGAAAACCAAATTACAAGAGCCACCAGAATATCAAGGAATCACCTGCTACATTACAAAGCTAAAGAAGAAAATAACCGGGTGCCTCTAGTGGTCACCTACAATCCAAGTCTGGAGATGCTAAGGGGAGCTGCACGGAAACTACAACCTTTACTACAAAAAGATGCCCGATTACAATCCATATTTCCAGACCCCCCACTACTATGTTTTAGGCAGCCCCCAAATCTAAGAAGCATCATTGTCAGAAGCTCCCTGTCCTCCCCAACAGCTGCAGGAACCTTTCCTTGCAGACAAAAGAAATGCAAGACCTGTACATCTATAATGACCACGGACAGGATAAAGATCCCCAACTCCCATCAGGACTACAAGATACCAGGTACTTTCAGCTGCATCACATCTAATGTGGTGTACCTAATTATATGTACTAAATGTCCAACTGGGGGTCTGTATGTGGGGGAGACCGGGCAAAAACTGAGAACAAGGATGAATTCTCATCGCCACACGATAAGAGAAAAAAGAATGGATTTACCTGTGGCCAAACACTTTTGTATGCCCGGTCATAGCATGACAGATATGGAATTACTTGTATTAAAATCTAACTTCAAATCTGAGAAGGATAGAAAAGTCTGGGAATATAAACTTATGATGACCTTTGACACTCTTAGTGCTGGGATGAATATATCCCAGAGTTTTATGTCGTTCTACAACAATTAAGGAATCTGCCTCCCTGACCTTTTAGGGTCATCACAACACAATACCAGACCCCAATCAGAGGGTAATAAAACCTTCACTCCTTATCTATGAACTAGTCATATTTATGTTAATCCCTCTGCCATAATGACAGTTCTGCTTCATGTCACTTGTCCTACCTATTGCATTTTTTCTGTGCTATTTTGTGTATAAATATGTGATTCTTCAGATGTTGTATTAGTCTATGCCTGATGAAGAGACCTGAGTAGTCTCGAAAGCTTGCAATTTGTTACCATCTTTTCAGTTAGCCATTAAAAGGTATCAACCACTGAGGACTCTCAAGTCTAAATATTTTTCCCTAACAACTAGACATATTTCTGGTTTTGTATTTTCATTTTTTGCTCCCCTTCTTCCCATAGCCATAACTTTTTTTATTTTTTTGTTCAAAATGGCCAAGTAAGGGCTTTTTTTGTGGGATGAGTTGTACATTTGAACGACCCCATTGGTTTTACCATGTCGAGTACTCAAAAACGGGAAAAAAAATCCAAATCCAATGAAATTGCAAAAAAAGTGCAATCCCGCAGTTGTTTTTTGTTTTACTTTTTTACAAGGTTCACTAAATGCTAAAATTGCCCAGCCAATATGATTCTCCAGGTCATTACGAGTTCATAGACACCAAACATGTCTAGTTATTTTTTTATCTAAGTGGTAAAAAAAATTCTAAAACTTTGTTAAAGAAAAAAATTGCGCCATTTTCTGATACTCGTAGCATCTCCATTTTTCGTTATCTCGGTTTGGATGAGGGCTTATTTTTTGTGCATCAAGCTGACGTTTTTAATTATACCATTGTGGTGCAGATTCGATCTGTTATTGCTTTTTAATGTAATGTCGCGGCGACCAAAAAACCTTAATTCTGGCTTTTTGACTTTTTTTCTCGCTAGGCCGTATAACATTCAGGTTAATCCTTTTTTTTATAGATAGATCGGGCGATTCTGAAAGCGGCGATGCCAAATATGTGTATGTGTGATTTTTTTATTGCTCCATTTTGAATGAGGTAAAGGGGGGTGATTTGAACTTTTATATTTTTTTATTTTTTTATATTTTTTAAAAACTTTTTTTCACATTTGGCATGCTTCAATAGTCTCCATGGGAGACTAAAGCTGCCATAATCCGATCGTTTCTGCTACATACAGGCGATGAATAGATCACCTGTATGTAGCCACCAGGCAGCACTCATAGCAATCTGGCGCTGACAACCATAGAGGTCTCCAGGAGACCTCTGGGTGTCATGCCAACCCATCAGAGACCCGCAATCATGTGACGGGGGTCACCGGTGGGCGGATTTCCGGCATGATTGTCGGAAGAACATGTTAAATGCCACTGTCAGGCTGTGGTTCCACGGTCCGGAACCACAGCGCTTTGGACGGAGCGGAAATTCCGCACCGCCCAAAGCCCCGCCCCCTTTTTTACGCGCGCTCTTTCCGGATGTGTTCCGGACACCTCCGGAACACATCCGGAAAGAACGCAGGGCTGCATAGCCCTGTGTTATTTCCGTTGCGGCGACGCAGCGTCGCCGCAACGGGCTAGGACATGCTGCGGTCTGAAAAGACGCGCCGCATGTCCGGATACGCAGGTCTTCCGCCTGCGTGTTTTACAGCATAGTGGAGACGGGATTTCTTGAAATCCCCTCCACTATGCTGAAACATCTGGACGCTGCGTGTTTGACGCTGCGTCAACGCACAGCGTCAAACACGCAGCGTTTCCTGAAGCATTCCGGATCGTGGAAACTCACCCTCAGAGTTTGACATTTAACGAGTTAATAGCAGCGGGTGGATCGCAATTCAAACATGTTCAAAACAGCTGACATGTGCCGAGAAAGATGTGGGCTCACCGCTGGAACCCACATCAAAGGGAGGGAGTCCAACTTCGGCGTCAATTTACGCCCAATGTTGGAAACGGTTAATGGCTGTGGCTCACAGCTAGAGCTGCTGCCTGAAACCATGGAGATGTAAGTTTTAGTCCTGAGCGAGACCCAAACACAGGAGAAGCAGTGTGAATATTATTATTTAATTTATGTCAGTGCACAAAGATGTGGACCCGAGAAGGTGGAGCTAAGGAGCGATGAAGACATCGGAGAGAGGTGTGTAATAGAAGCTGCATCCATATACCCTATTGAATCATAAGGATATCAAAAAGTGTCCTCTCTCCTCCTCCCTGTTGAACTGAAAAAATGAGCCACCCAGAACAAGCATATCCCATTCTGGAAGATTCAGTCTGTCCTTGCATTACAATGATTGCTACTTATTTGGATTGTTTTCTTGAAATATTACATTTCCCCTGTACTGGCCTCTACACGAAAAATGCCTGATTGGCCATGGTTTCTCTAGCAGAATCAGCTATTTGCCAGGGATACTGTGAACAGGGGAAACATTCAAGGACACATCCCAAAACAGTTGTCTCAGATGAGGCAATTTTGTTAGGCTTATATAGAGGCAGAGCACATAAATAGTAAAAACAGTAGTAACATTTTCTATTAACAAAAGGTAAAAGGGAATATCAAGATATCCAAGATAACTGGAAAAGCAATTTGCTCAACTTGATTTGTATGCTTTAACAGTCTATTAGATTAAAGAGTTTTAATTGAAAGCTTAATTCCACCAGAAAACCACTGTTCTCATAAAAATGCAATACCTTGCATCCTGCTGCCGTGCAGTTACACCCTAGATCCAGGTTCTGATGCTTATCATCTCCAGTTGTTATTTTCTTAAGGCCTTCATATACTTTAGCCTATCATTAGCCCCACCATCCGATTTACCAGTCTATGTACTAGTCTATATCTAGGTATAGGGGCACTCAATTCTGCACAAACGGTTGATCTTGAGGCAGAGAAGGATCGGTATGTCTGATTTCAGACTGCCAATCTTTTTGTTCTTGGTAAGACAAGTCACTGCCAGATGAGTGTGGCTTGGTTTTCTCACAGATGACACAGGAACGCTCAGCTGAACAAGTGCTCCTGAACATAGGTGAATCAGGAGAGATAGCTGTCAGCCAAACCATTGGTCAAACTATCTTTTGGACAACAGGTAATTATTGTGTATGGAGGACATTACACTGTATTTGCTTTTCATATTTCTAGCAAATTGGGTCAACAGAGCAGTAATGCAGTACAGAGTGCATAGTGATGCGGAGATAAGCTTATAGATTGCAATGTTCCAATTTGCTCTTATAGCTAGCTAATAGTTGTCCCCAATTTATTTTTTTTTATGCATTTATTGCTAGGTAAATATATAACTTGTTACTCTTCAAAGATCCTTCATCATCAACAGTAGCAGATCCCTCTGCACCTCCAGCAGAAATTTTGTACCGTACAAATTTTTCGTACCCTTGATAAGGGGTGATTATATATATATATATATATATATATATGTATATACAGTCATGGCCAAAAGTTTTGAGAATGACACAAATATTAATTTTTACAAAGTCTACTGCATCACTTTTTCTAATGGCAATTTACATATACTCCAGAATGTTATAAAGAGTGATCAGCTTAACAGCAATTACTTGCAAAGTCAATATTTGGATAGAAAATGAACTTTATCCCCCAAAACACATTTCAACATCATTGCAGCCCTGCCTTAAAAGGACCAGCTAACCTCTTTTCAGTGATTGCTCCATTAACACAGGTGTGGGTGTTGATGAGGACATGGCTGGAGATCAATCTGTCATGATTAAGTAAGAATGACACCACTGGACACTTTAAAAGGAGGCTGGTGCTTGGCATCATTGTTTCTCTTCTGTTAATCATGGTTATCTCTAAAGAAACACGTGCAGTCATCATTGCAATGCACAAAAATGGCCTAACAGGGAAGAGTATCGCAGCTAGAAAGATTGCACCTCAGTCAACAATCTATCGCATCATCAAGAACTTCAAGGAGAGAGGTTCCATTGTTGCCAAAAAGGCTTCAGGGCGCCCAAGAAAGACCAGCAAGCGCCAGGACCGTCTCTTAAAAGTGTTTCAGCTGCGGGATCGGGCTACCAGCAGTGCAGAGCTTGCTCAGGAATGGCAGCAGGCAGGTGTGAGTGCATCTGCACACACTGTGAGGCGGAGACTCTTGGAGCAAGGCCTGGTCTCAAGGAGGGCAGCAAAGAAGCCACTTCTCTCCAGAAAAAACATCATGGACAGACTGATATTCTGCAAAAGGTACAGGCAGTGGACTGCTGATGACTGGGGTAAAGTTATTTTCTCTGATGAATCCTCTTTTCGATTGTTTGGGACATCAGGAAAACGCCTCATTCGGAGAAGACAAGGTGAGCGCTACCACCAGTCTTGTCTCATGCCAACTGTTAAGCATCCTGAAACCATTCATGTGTGGGGTTGCTTCTCAGCCAAGGGAATCGGCTCTCTCACAGTCTTGCCTAAAATCACAGCCATGAATAAAGAATGGTACCAGAATGTCCTCCAAGAGCAACTTCTCCCAACCCTCCAAGAGCAGTTTGGCGATCAACAATGCCTTTTCCAGCATGATGGAGCACCTTGCCATAAAGCAAAGGTGATAACTAAATGGCTCAGGGAACAAAACATAGAGATTTTGGGTCCATGGCATGGAAACTCCCCAGATCTTAATCCCATTGAGAACTTGTGGTCAATCATCAAGAGATGGGTGGACAAACAAAAACCTAAAAATTCTGACAAAATGAAAGCATTGATTGTGCAAGAATGGACTGCTATCAGTCAGGATTTGGTCCAGAAGTTGATTGAGAGCATGCCAGGGAGAATTGCAGAGGTCCTGAAGAAGAAGGGTCAACACTGCAAATATTGACTTGCTGCATTAACTCATTCTAACTGTCAATAAAAGCTTTTGTTACTCATATGTTTGCAATTATTATATTTCTGTCTGTGATAAAAACATCTGTCAAACACACATAAAAACCAGAGGGCAGCAGATCATGTGAAAATATAATATTTGTGTCATTCTCAAAACTTTTGGCCATGACTGTATATGATGGAATAGTTTTTTGTTTTCTAAACTGCAACATAAAAAACTGCCATATCAACCTCTTTCATCGTTTTCCCCTTGTCCAAGACAACAAGCACCCTCTTCTTCCAGTATTTTCTGCATGATGATACCCTGACCATAGTGTTGAATCAGACTAGACATGTTGTCCAAATGATAACCGTAAGATGACATCTGGTGGTGGTGTCTAGAGATGAGCAAAACTTTCCAGGTTCTGTTCTATTCGGCAAATGTACCGATGTTCGCCAAAACCAAACGCATAGACAGCACATTAAGGGGGGCCAAAAGCTCCCCAAACAGCTCAAATTAGGGGAAGAAACCAGGAAAAGTGGCATAAATTGACCCAGATTTCAAATAGTGTCATTGTGCAGCATGGATACATGGGACAGGGCTTGGACCAGCATTTCTAGCGGAAACATTGATCAGTAACATGTGGATAAGTGACTGGTGTAGGCCTGGTGCTCTAAACCAGGGATCCCCAACTCCAGTCCTCAAGGCCCACCAACAGGTCATGTTTTCAGGATTTCCTTTGTATTGTACAGGTGATGCAATTATCACCTGGGCAATACAAAGGAAATCCTGAAAACATGACCTGTTGGTGGGCCTTGAGGACTGGAGTTGGGGAACCCTGCGCTAAACGAATGCCAAATTCAGGCAGCAAACATGATGGAGACCCAATTTGAAGTCCAAACATTTCCAAAAATTATGGGTAGACAACAGGAAAAGTGGCATCAATTTACCCACAGTAGAAATTTGATAATGGCACAACATCAGTCAGTCATGTAATATGCATGAGGTATCAGCATCTGGGCCAGCACTTAGAGCTTTGAATTGAAGTTTCAATTAAGATGAGGTGGGTGAGGGACCGGTGTAAGCCTTCTTTGTTGGAAGCCTTGATACCTCATGCAACTGTTCAAACTGCTTTTCTGTGCAGCGACAATCAAGTGGCACAAATGTCAGCTTGGTAGACAAATAATGTTATAAAAATTTAAAGATAGTAACACGGATAGTTGACTGAAAGTAAATGCAGGCCTGACAAGCTAGGAGCCCTACTGCTACAGGCTACACACATGAAGGAGGCCAAATTTGGAGTCCAAACATTTCCAAAAATTATTTCCACACATCACTAAAGTGGCATCAATTTCCCTAGAGTAGAAATAGTATAATGGGTCTTTAACACCCCTTCCACTACAGGCAACTCACCAGATGGACACCCAAGCTTGAGTCTCCACTTGAGATGAGCGACTTTCCCTTTTTTAGGGTCGAGTCGGGTTTCATGAAACCCGACTTTCTCAAAAGTTGGGTCGAACGAAATCGGCCGACTATCGGGAAAAGTCGGAGGTCCGACTGAAACATGAAACCCAATGCAAGTCAATGGGGAAGCAAAGTCGCCATGGAGTGGAGGACAGTAAACACACCTACAGTGCCCATTTCAATGCCAACAACATAAATTCTTATTACTTAAGCTTGGCAACCATAATTAACTTTATACTAATAGTTACGCATTGAAAACTGGGGGTTATTTCGCTAAACTTGTGGGGGCGGGTAGGGCTGGCTCCCGGTTTTCGTGTGCCCCGGGCCACAGAGTGTCAGTGGGCCCCTTTAACACAAACCACAATTCATCATGCTCCGATACGGCACAGAAACATAGGTGTAGTACAATGAAAAATACTTCACTTCTTACATGACATGACTGATATGTTAAAATCTACAATAGCTCAAAAAACGGACAGTATATTCCTTCATACAGTATTATGGCCACCACATAGTGTGCCATACAGAATAATGAGCCCCATAATTGCTCCATACAGAATGGGCTCCATATAATGCTCCATACAGAATAGGCCCCATATGTGCCCCATATGATGCTGCATAACCTACATGATGCCCCATAAATAATGAACCCTATATGATTCTCCAGTATATGATGGGCCCCATGGATGATGCTCTAGTGTCTTATGTGCCAAAATAATGCTCCATATATAATGGGCCCCATTTATAATGCTCCATTGTATAATGGTCCCCGTAAATGTTGCTCCAGTGTCTGTTTTACCCCTTTTAGAATGCTCCAGTATATGATGGGCCCCTTGGATGCTGCTCCAGTGTCTGATCTGCCCCATTTAGAATGCTCCAGTATATGATGTGCCCCATGGATGCTGCTACAGTGTCTGATCTGCCCCATTTAGAATGCTCCAGTATATGATGGGCCCCATGGATGATGCTCCAGTGTCTTATGGGCCAATATAATGCTCCTTATATAATGGGCCCAATTTATAATGATCCAGTGTATAATGGTCCCCGTAAATGCTGCTCAAGTGTCTGTTTTCCCCTTTTAGAATGCTCCAGTATATGATGGGCCCCTTGGATGCTGTTTCAGTGTCTGATCTGCCCCATTTAGAATGCTCCAGTATATGATGGGCCCCATGCATGCTGCCACAGTGTCTGATCTGCCCCATTTAGAATGCTCCAGTATATGATGGGCCCCATGGATGATGCTCCAGTGTCTGATCTTCCCCATTTAGAATACTCCAGTATATGATGGGCCCTATGGATGATACTCCAGTGTCTTATGGGCCAATATAATGCTCCATATATAATGGGCCCCATTTATAATGATCCAGTGTATAATGGTCCCCGTAAATGCTGCTCCAGAGTCTGTTTACTCCCTTTTAGAATGCTCCAGCATATGATGGGCCCCATGTATGCTGCTACAGTGTCTGATCTGCCCCATTTAGAATACTCCAGTATATGATGGGCCCTATGGATAATACTCCAGTGTCTTATGGGCCAATATAATGCTCCATATATAATGGGCCCCATTTATGATCCAGTGTATAATGGTCCCCGTAAATGCTGCTCCAGTGTCTGTTTTCCCACTTTTAGAATGCTCCAGCATATGATGGGCCCTAAGGATGCTGCTGCAGTGAATGATCTGCCCCATTTAGAATGATCCAATATATGATGGGCCCCATGGATGCTGCTCCAGTGTCTGATCGGCCCCTTTTTTAATGCTCAAGTGTATGCTGGGCCCCATATATAATTCTCCAGTGTATAATTCTCCCCATATATTGCTCCAAACATTAAAAAAAATGTAATACCTCTCCTCGTTGTGCACTGCTCTACTCTGGACTCCTCAGCGACTCCATGTTACAGCTCTCTGCACTTGGACTGTTTAGGCAGAGGTCGAACAGACGTGACATCATCGCGCTCTCTAAGCTGAATGTCACTGTCAGAAAACGCGGAAGACATCACAGCGGTGGAGCAGCGAGACGTAAGTAATGCAAGTGCTGGGGCCCTGAGCAAGCAGTGCAAGATGGCACTGTCACAGGACCCCTCATAGTACGCCGGTGTGTCTGACGGCGAGTGGGCCCTCCCACCATCAGAGACACTTTTTTGTACTATGAGGGGCCCTGTGCCAGTGCCGTCGCCCCCGACTCGGTCCCCCTATCTGCTCAGGGAACCGGCACTTGCTCGGGTGCGCTAGGTGCTGACGCCGGCCCTGGGGTGAGGATTTGAAGGTGTTGTAGTCCGTCCACGCTTGCAAGTGCATGTTCATTAAATGTTCAAGCATGCAACTGGTATTCAAATTTCAGAGATTTTTCCCTCGGCTAAAGGTCCTTCCGCACTTCTTACAGACAATCTTTAGCCTCATCAATAGGATTTTGGTCAAAAAAGTGGATGCCAAGGTGTTAAAAAGCAAAAAGAGTTGCAGGACAGCTTGGCCAGATGGTCAAATTACCACAGCGCTAACTAGAGATGATGGTGCACAGCAAAATTACAAATCATAATACACAAGGGGTGCAAAAAGATGGTCTTATGTCATAACCAAAAAAGAGAGAAAAGAAGACCACTATAGATAATGCACACCACAATAATATAATAATGGAAAATAGGAATTTTATAGCATGCAAACCATGAAAATTTATCCCATAGTAGGAAGAGTGCAGTGTGGCACTTTTTTGACCAAAATCCTGTTGATGAGGCAAAGGTCATCTGTAAGAAGTGCGGAAGGACCTTTAGACGAGGGAAAAATCTCAGAAATTTGAATACCAGTTGCATGCTTGAACATTTAATGAATATGCACTTGCAAGCGTGGACGGACTACATAACCTCAGGTAGCACATGTGCACCTGCTCGGACTGAAGGTAGCCAGCAACAATTCATCAGTTCCCCCACTGTAAGCCCAGCGGTTGGCACACCACCAGCAAGAAATGTTGAGGTGTCGTCGCAAGGCCAAAGCAGTCAGGGAATCACAATGTTTTTACAACGAAAGACTGCATCTAGGCCATCACAACCACCACCACCATCACCAACCCCCTCTCAGTCCGTCATGTGCACCGATAGTTCCACCATATGCAGCTCTCAAGTCCAGCTCACCCTACCAGACACTCTGAGTAGGACAAGAAAGTACTCATCCTCTCATCCGCATACACTTGGTTTGAACGACTACATCGCCAAACTAATATCATTAGAGATGATGCCCTTCTGTTTGGTTGAAAGCGCAGCGTTCAGAGACCTCATGGCCTACGCTGTCCCACGCTATGACCTACCCAGTCGGCACTTCTTTTCTAGAAAAGCCATCCCTGCCCTCCACCTGCATGTGAAAGACCGCATTGTCCATGCACTTAAACAATCAGTGAGTGGAAAGGTGCACCTCACAACAGATGCATGGGCCAGTAGGCATGGTCAGGGCCATTACGTGTCCATCACTGCGCACTGGATTAATGTGGTGGATGCAGGGTCCACAGGGGACAGCGGCGGTGGGACAGTGCTGCCTAGCCCACGGTATAGGCAACAGTTGGCTGTAGGCGTTCGACCCTCATCCTCCTCCAGAAGCGAAAGCTGGTCAACAGAGCGCAGTCGCACGAGCACTCCATCTGCAACTGCCAGTGTTGCACACGAGGTGTCCCACTATCGAACAACTAGTGGTAAGCATCGGCAGGCTTTTTTAAAAATGATGTCTTTGGGCGACAACAGACACACCGTGGAGGTGCTGGCCGACTACTTGCAGCGAGAAACTGAGTCTTGGCTGGGCAGTATACATCTTGAGCCAGGCAAGGTAGTCAGTGATAACGGACGTAATTTTGTTGCGGCCATAGTCCTGGCAAAACTCAGACACATACCTTGCCTGGCTCACACCTTGAACCTGGTGGTGCAGTGCTTCTTAAATAATTATCCGGAGTTAACAGCCCTGCTCCATAAACTGCGAAGACTGTGTTCGCACATCCGTCGGTCGCCAGTAGACTCCAGTCGTATGCAGAGGCTGCAGCGATCGCTCTACCTCCCCAAGCACCGCCTAATCATAAACGTTGCAACAAGGTGGAACTCCACCATGCACATGGTTGAGAGGCTGTGCGAACAGAGGCAGTCTGTAATGCATTTATGGGAGGATACATGGACAGGCAGTTTGAGGGCAGACATGGAGTTGTTGGGTGTGCAGTGGTCAAAGCTGAAAGACCTCTGTAAAGTCCTTCAGTGTTTTGAGGAATGCACACGGCTGGTAAGGGCAGACAACGCTATCATAAGCATAAGCATCCCACATATGCGTCTGCTCATGCAAACTTTGACGTACATTAAGGATCAGGCGTCTGCAGCGGGGGAGGAAGAGGAGGAAGAAGGGAAGCCTTGATGACAGTCAGCTATTGTCTGCTCTGGGAACTGTCCTGGACGAGGTGGAGGAAGAAGAGAAAGAGGAGGAAGAGGATGAGGGGGATGATTATTTTGGGGAGGAGGATGCTTCTCAGGGGGCAAGAGAAAATGTTGGCTTGCCAAGTTCAGGTCCAGGGTTTGTGTGTGACTGGAGGGATGTGGCTTTGGCAGAAAGTGCTCCTCCACCCACCATGGCAGTGCATCATTGACACCTGGAACATTGGCCCACATGTGTGATGACGACTGCTGGTTGGCCAGCATCCTTGATCCACGCTATAAAGGCAAATTATAGAACATTATGACACAGGAGAACCTAGAGCTAATATTGGCGAACAAACAAGCAACTCTGGTAAACCGTTTGTTAGAGGCATTCCCAGCAAACAGCAGCGGTGCAGGTTCTACCACGAGCCGTACTGGGCCAAATGGAAAAGGTGTTCATGGTGCACACAGATGAAGTGGCATTGGAAACAGGGTTTTCATGACCATGTTGTGGACTGATTTCTCCAGGACAGCTCACACGCCTGGTAATAGTGAATCTATAGTGACAGACAGGAGACAAAAGTTGTAAACTATGTTTCAAAATTACCTCTCCTCCCCTATCGATGTTCTCCCTCACCGGTCATTCCCCTTTGACTACTGGGCCTGTAAATTGGACACCTGGGCTGAATTGGCACAATATATATGCTGGTAGTGTGCTAGCAGAAAAGAGTCTTCAGTGCTGCTGGATCAATCCTGACAGAAAGAAGGACCCGTCTGTCGACGCAAAATGTGGATGATCTAACCTTCATTAAAATGAACCATGCATGGGGTGCAAAGGATTTTGTCCCACCTTCCCCTGATGACTCATAGGTTGCCAGCAAAATGGCTCTCTTTGTCCTCCTTTTCCTCCGACTTCTCCAATTCCTCCATTTGCAGCTGCTTTACGTCCATTATACACCTCAACATATGCCATTTTTGCCACCTCCCTATCTGGGCTGTCCCCCCCACCTCCTCCACCCCCAACTTTTTATATTCTGGTGTGATCCATACTGAGCGCCTGTGAGTGTCTGTCTGTTACTCCGGAAACAAATACGGAGATTTACAATTACCCCTAGACTGTATACATCTGTACGCTTGGGATACAGTACCCTTTTTGGCAGAAAGTCGTCCTACCCCCACAACTGTAAGTGCATCATTGACACCTGGAACATTGGCCCACATGTGTGATTATTTCTTGCGGATCTTTTTATATTATTGTGTAATCCATACTGAGCCTGAGAGCGTCATTGTCTGACTCCTGAAATATATACGGCGATTTCCAATATTTTCCCTAGACTATATATACCTGGTATCTGCTGATACAGTACCCCTTTTTCTTCTTTTTATATTATTCTGTAATCCATACTGAGCCAGAGAGCATCAGTGTCTTCCTTTATGAAATATATACGGAGATTTAGAATATTTTCACTACACTATATATACCTTGTATCTGATGAAACAGTACCTTTTTTCTGCTTTTTATATTCTGGTGTAATTCATACTGAGCCTGAGAGCATCAGTAAAATATTTTCACTATACTACCTTGTATCTGGTGATATAGTACCCCTTTTTCATCTTTTTAGATTATTGTGTAATTCATACTGAGTCTGAGAGCGTCAGTGTCTGCCTCCTGAAATATATGCGGAGATTTACAATATTTTGACTATACTATATATACCTGGTATCTGGTGATACAGTACCCTTTTTCTTATTATTATATTCTTGTGTGATCCATACGGAGCCTGTGAGAGTCTGTCTGTTACTCCGGAAATATATGCGGAGATTTACAATGACCCCTAGACTGTATACAGCTGTACGCTTGGGATACAGTACCCTTTTTGCCAGAAAGTCCTCATCCACCCACCACTCTAAGTGCATCATTGACACCTGGAACATTGGCCCACATGTGTGATTATTTCTTGTGGATCTGCTTTTTATATTTTTGTCTAATCCATACTGAGCCTGTGAGCGTCTTTCTCTGCCTTCTGAAATATATACGGAGATTTACAATATTTTCACTATACTATATATCTCTGGTATCTGCTGATACAGTACCCTGTTATGATTTGGTAGCTGAGGAGTGCAGGTAAAAAGGGCAATACACCAGAGCAGTTGGAATCTATGAGATTGCAGTACCCTGACTAACCACCACAACTAGAGGCAGCCGTGGAGCGTTCCTACGTTGGTCCTAGACGCCTCGTCACAGCCTGAGAAACTGACTATACCTAAAGATAGAAAGAGGAAAGCTATCTGCCCCGGAGCAGATCCCCAAAGAACATAGAAAGCCCCCAAACATGTAATGGCGGTTAGACAATATGAAATACTGACACAGACAGAAAATAGTATGAGCAAACGTTGGGGCCCAAACTAACTAAATAGAAAAGGATAGGAAGGGCACTTACTGCAATCCCAAAAAACCCTGAAAAGCACCAACTTTACTAATTTCAAAAACACCTGAGATCACACGACCTCTACCACCTAAATTAGTTCTCTGGTGTAACAAAATCAAAACAGCAGCCACTGAAAAAACTGGAAAAAGCCAATGCACAAACATCAGTGGCTGAACAAAACTGAGAGGGCAAAAGCCCCCGGAGGGGACCCTGAAGGCCCCCACAGAAGTGCAGGACAAAATGCAAAAATCAAGCACAAAAGCAAAAAGAAGAAAATGTCTTATCTGTTAGCAGGAGATGCAGACACGACACAGCAGGCTACAAAAGGAAACAGGAATCAAGGATTGAGACCAGAACAATTGATCACCGGCAACCCTGATGGGAAGGTGACTCCCTTATATAAGACCAGTCAGTAACACCTGATTCCCAATCCTCACAATCTTCACTGGACAGTCCAGTACCGTTTGTAACCACCAGAGGGAGCCTCTGCTCAGAACTCATTTCAAGTCCATTCACAACAGTACCCCTTTTTCTTCTTATTATATTCCTGTGTAATCCATACTGAGCCTGTGAGCGTCATTGTCTGCCTCCTGAAATATGTACGGAGATTTAGAATATTTTCACTATATTACCTTGTATCTGGTGATACAGTACCCCTTTTTCATCTTTTTATATTCTTGTGTAATCCATACTGAGCCTGATAGCGTCAGTGTCTGCCTCCTGAAATATATACGGAAATTTAGAATTTTTTCCCCATACTAAATATACCTGGTATCTGGTGATACAGTACCCCTTTTTCTTCTAATTATATTCTGGTGTGATCCATACTGAGCCTGTGAGAGTCTGTCTGTTACTCCGGAACAATATACGGAGATTTACAATTTCCCCAACCCTGTATAGAGCTGTCCGCTTCTAATACATTACCCTTTTTCTACTTTTTATATTCTGGTCTAATCCATACAGAGCCTGTGAGTGTCTGTCTGTTACTCCGGAAACAAATACGGAGATTTACAATTACCCCTAGACTGTATACATCTGTACGCTTGGGATACAGTTCCCTTTTTGGCAGAAAGTCGTCCTACCCCCCACAACTGTAAGTGCATCATTGACACCTGGAACATTGGCCCACATGTGTGATTATTTCTTGCGGATCTTTTTATATTATTGTGTAATCCATACTGAGCCTGAGAGCGTTATTGTCTGACTCCTGAAATATATACGGCGATTTCCAATATTTTCCCTAGACTATATATACCTGGTATCTGCTGATACAGTACCCCTTTTTCTTCTTTTTATATTATTCTGTAATCCATACTGAGCCAGAGAGCATCAGTGTCTGCCTCATGAAATATATACGGAGATTTAGAATATTTTCACTACACTATATATACCTTGTATCTGATGAAACAGTACCTTTTTTCTGCTTTTTATATTCTGGTGTAATCCATACTGAGCCTGAGAGCGTCAGTGTCTGCCTCTTGAAAATATACATAGATTTTGAATATTTTGACTATACTATATATACCTGGTATCTGGTGATACAGTACCCTTTTTCAGCTTTTTATATTGTGGTCTAATCCATACTGAGCCTATGAACGTCTGTCTGTTACTCCGGAAATATATACGGAGATTTACAATTTCCCCAACCCTGTATAGAGCTGTCCGCTTCTAATACATTACCCTTTTTCTACTTTTTATATTCTGGTCTAATCCATACAGAGCCTGTGAGTGTCTGTCTGTTACTCCGGAAACAAATACGGAGATTTACAATTACCCCTAGACTGTATACATCTGTACGCTTGGGATACAGTTCCCTTTTTGGCAGAAAGTCGTCCTACCCCCCACAACTGTAAGTGCATCATTGACACCTGGAACATTGGCCCACATGTGTGATTATTTCTTGCGGATCTTTTTATATTATTGTGTAATCCATACTGAGCCTGAGAGCGTTATTGTCTGACTCCTGAAATATATACGGCGATTTCCAATATTTTCCCTAGACTATATATACCTGGTATCTGCTGATACAGTACCCCTTTTTCTTCTTTTTATATTATTCTGTAATCCATACTGAGCCAGAGAGCATCAGTGTCTGCCTCATGAAATATATACGGAGATTTAGAATATTTTCACTACACTATATATACCTTGTATCTGATGAAACAGTACCTTTTTTCTGCTTTTTATATTCTGGTGTAATCCATACTGAGCCTGAGAGCGTCAGTGTCTGCCTCTTGAAATATATACATAGATTTTGAATATTTTGACTATACTATATATACCTGGTATCTGGTGATACAGTACCCTTTTTCAGCTTTTTATATTGTGGTCTAATCCATACTGAGCCTATGAACGTCTGTCTGTTACTCCGGAAATATATACGGAGATTTAAAAATTACCCCAACACTGTATACAGCTGTACGCTTGTAATACATTACCCTTTTTCTACTATTTAGATTCTGGTGTAATCCATACTGAGCCTGAGAGCGTCTGTGTGTGACTCCTGAAACATATACGGAGATTTACAATTATCACTAGACTGTATGCTTCTGATACAGTAACATATATCTGCTGGTATTTTGGGTATCACTAGCGTACAGCTGTATAGAGTGTTGGGGTAATTTCAAATATCCCTATATATTTCAGGAGTAACACACACGGTCACAGGCTCAGTATGGATAACACCAGAATATGAAAAGCAGAAAAAGTGTACTGTATCACTAGCGTACAGCTGTATAAAGTGTTAGGGTAATTTTAAATCTCCGTATATATTTCAGGAGTAACACACACGCTCACAGGCTCAGTATGGAGTAGACCAGAATATAAAAAGCATAAAAAGTGTACTGTATCAGTAGCGCACAGCTGTATACAATGTTGGAGTAATTTTAAATCTCCGTATATATTTCAGGAGTTTCACACACGGTCACAGGCTCAGTATGGATAACACCAGAATATGAAAATCAGAAAAAGTGTACTGTATCAGTAGCGTACAGCTGTATACAGTGTTGGGGTAATTTTAAATCTCCGCATTTATTTGAGGAGTAACACACACGCTCACAGGCTCAGTATGGAGTAGACAAAAAACAAGAAACAAATATCCTAAAATAAAATAAAAAATATATTGCAAAACATGCATGAGGTTGTAATAATAATAATAATAATAATAATAATAATAAGGGTATTTGGTAAACATAATTTTGATCAAAAGAATGTACAAGCCATCCCGCCACGTCAAGGCAACCCTTTGTGGGACAGTCCTAACTCTTGTATTAAAAACCTTTCCACCTGTCAAGTGACAAATGTAAACAAGGACAGAGAGACTGAACCCACAAGTAAAAGCATAGGCCAGACAGGATGGATTTTTCAGCTCAGAAGCAGGGCGGTCACACCCTTATATGCACAGGATGCACTAAGAACTAAATGAAAAACTAGGTCTGAACTGAAAAAGTAAGTTGATGTGTATGCAAAATGTAAATGCATATTAAACATATGACCATTATACAGAGAAAACAAAAAACAAGAAACAAATATCCTAAAATAAAATAAAAAATATATTGCAAAACATGCATTAGGTTGTAATAATAATAATAATAATAATAATAAGGGTATTTGGTAAACATAATTTTGATCAAAAGAATGTACAAGCCATCCCGCCACGTCAAGGCAACCCTTTATGGGACAGTCCTAACTCTTGTATTAAAAACCTTTCCACCTGTCAAGTGACAAATGTGAACAAGGACAGAGAGACTGAACCCACAAGTAAAAGCATAGGCCAGACAGGATGGATAATTATTATTATTATTATTATTATTATTATTACAACCTCATGCATGTTTTGCAATATATTTTTTATTTTATTTTAGGATATTTGTTTCTTGTTTTTTGTTTTCTCTGTATAATGGTCATGTGTTTAATATGCATTTACATTTTGCATACACATCAACTTACTTTTTCAGTTCAGACCTAGTTTTTCAGTATGGAGTAGACCAGAATATGAAAAGCATAAAAATTGTACTGTATCAGTAGCATACAGCTGTATACAGTGTTGGGGTAATTTTAAATATCCCTATATATTTCAGGAGTATCACACACAGTCACAGGCTCAGTATGGATAACACCAGAATATGAAAAGCATAAAAAGTGTACTGTATCAGTTGCGTACAGCTATATACAGTGTTGGGGTAATTTTAAATCTCTGTATATATTTGAGGAGTAACACACACGCTCACAGGCTCAGTATGGATAACACCAGAATATGAAAATCAGAAAAAGTGTACTTTATCATTAGAGTACAGCTGTATACAGTGTTGGGGTAATTTTAAATCTCGGTATGTATTTGAGGAGTATTACACACGCTCACAGGCTCAGTATGGAGTAGACCAGAATATGAAAAGCATAAAAAGTGTACTGTATCACTAGCATACAGCTGTATACAAAGTTGGGGTAATTTTAAATCTCCATATATATTTCAGGAGTAACACACACACGCTCTCTAAGTATGGATTTGACCATAATACAGAATGCAGAAAAACGGTACTGTATCAGAAGATACCAGCTGTATACGGTTTTGGGGAAAAATTAAATCTCCGTATATATTTCTGGAGTCACACACAGACGCTCTCTCAGTATGGATTTGACCGTAATACACAAGGCAGAAAACGCTACTGTATCAGAAGATACCAGCTGTATACGGTTTTGGGGAAATTTAAATCTCTGTATATATTTCCGGAGTCACACACAGATAGTGAGCATGTATTTGTCCGTGATACCAGCCGGTACATGGTAGTGTAAGGAGCGTACAGCTCTATATGGTGTGGGAAAAAATTAACGCTCAGTAACTGTGCAGAAAAAAATAAAAGTATTAGTGCTGTGTAGGTGCTGTGTTAAAATG
>JARQOD010000006.1:180451209-180525663 GCA_033576555.1 Oophaga sylvatica
AAAATATAGAGGTTTCCGAGTTACTGCTAGAACAAGGACTTTGGAAAAGCGATATGGCTTCCACCCCTCAAATAAAATCTAGTGAATTCTGGGCTCCTAAATCCTAATTCTCCCATCCTACTGAGCCCCAATGTGCCTAAAGTGCAGTAAGCGGTCATATTTTTGGCATTATTGTAGTGGAGAGAGCCCAATTAACAATTTACAGGGTGCATGTTGCCAGAAGCATAAGCTGGGCACAATGTATGGGGCCACTACAATATATGGAGGCACTACTCTATATGGGGGCACAATGTATGGGCACTAAACTGGCATATTTACAATTCTCCAGAATATAACATGGCATGAATGTTACACTGCATCTGTAGATGAATTCATTGAGAGGTACAATCTCCACAATGGGATTAATTTGCTTTTTTTCTGCTACTCTGACACCTTAGTGACTCCGCAAATGTTGCCCGCAAACTATTCTGGCAAAATCTTTATTCCAAAAGCCAAATAGCGCTCTTTCCTTCTCAGCCCTGTTGTGTGGCAAAACATTCATTTCTGACAACATATGGGCATCACCGTGCTCATGAGAAATTGTGCAATAAATTGTGAGGTCGGGTTTCACATATAAATTCTTGTGTAACTGACAAATTTGCAGCAAATAAAAAAAATTACATATTTACCACTAAAATGTTTTATTTCCAAGTCTTAAGGTTATTAAGTTCTGTAAGGCACCTGTGGGTTCAAAATACCCAACTCACCCCCGATGAATTCTTTAAGCAATGCAGTTATCAAAATATGGTCACTTCTGGGGGGTTGCTACTGTTTTGGCATCTCAAGGGCAAAGCTAATGGAGCCACAATCTGTTCAAACAGAATCTGCGTTACCAAAGAAGTTACCAAAATGGGGTCAATTGTGGGGGTTTCTGTTGCTTTAGTACCTCAGGGGCTCAGAAAATGGAGCCCACAATCTGTTCAAAAAGAATCAAGAAGAGCTCTTTCCCATCCGATCCTTGCCATTTGCTCATACAGTAGTGTGCAACCACATATGGGATACTGCAACCTTTTGTAAAAATTGCATAACAAATGTTTGGGTCCAACTATAAATTTGGTGCTAAAACAGTATTTTAGTGGAAAAAATTAAATTTTTTGTTTTCACATCTAAATGTTATAAAGTTTTGTGAATCATCTGTAGATGAAAAATGTTAAGAAAAATCTATTCCAGACAAATTTAAGTTCCAAAAATCAAATAGCGCTCTTGCATTTCTGAATCTTGTCATGTGCCCAAACAGCAATGTCTGATCACATATGGGGTGGTATCAATGTGTAGCCCTGGTGTTAGGCACATGCAGTACCCTGGAGAGTGTGTGGAGAGATAGCAGTTTAATGCTCAATACCCATTCACTCAACATACACTATACACACCCTTAGGGTAGTGTAGTCACTTGTGAGGGAGTGGTCAGGGTGTATTGGTTGAGTGATTACATTAGTCAGTTTCCTGTCCTCGGACAGAGCAGACGTGTGGAGTCTAGCTGGGACCTGGAGGGAGGAAGCAGTCCAGCCTGCTCTATCAACAGTTCAGCAAGTGGAGGCCAGTAAGGGCGAGATATAGATCACCTCAGCCTGGTCAGAGCTGTACCTCACTTGAAGACACTGATTAAGAAAGAAGAGCTTAGTGCAGAAATACTTCAGTCACCTGTCTCAAGGACAGTGAAAGGTTCAGAGACGTGCTCCTGCCTAGTGGATAACTGAGAGTCTGGAACTAACTCTAAAGGAAGAGAAGAAGGGAGTGATTACATGACTTTTTGCAAGTGTGAGTGTTTATGCTACCAGCGAGGACAAGGCGAAAGGCACAGTGGAAAGGATTATTTGAAAAGTGCTTTTGGATTGAAGAAGTCCTGCACATTGTAAACCGGTCACTGGGGACCGAAGGATCACTATTAGCTTCAAGCATAGTGGTAAGAAAACCAGAGATTTACCGGACCTTAGGTCGCGGCAAACAGCCCCAAATAGTCAGTACGTAACTGGGGTCAGGGGGAGTGAGGACCTTGAGTCTCTGCAGGACAAGATAGAAATTCAGCTCTCTCACAGGAAGGCTCCTACCACAAAACTGACTGGGCGGTACAGCTATGGAATAGCTGGAGTTATAGAGGGAACTACGCTTCAGGCTGGTTGTACTCATCGTGTTGAAAGTAAAGGAGGCCCCTAACTTGTCCAGCTGCTATCTCAAAATACATTCTCCTTGGATCAGCCTCCCTGGGACCTGCCTGAACATCTTACAAGTAAAGGTATGGAAAGACGCTGACCGTGTGAGACTGTGTTATTTATCTGCACCCGACTTCACTAACTTCATGGACTTTGAGGGACCAGTCCCACCTGTAGGGGACCCGACATCTAGCTGCCTCACCATCCCCTCAGAGATCTACAGCAGCGCTGGTACAAATTACCAGAAAACTACAGGTGGCATCACGAACTGTATATAAATATATCCCCTGTAAATATTCCCCCCAACATACGCCAGACCGCCAGGGCCACAGACCGAGCCACCGCTACCTGTGACAAATCCCCATAGACTTCCATGGGCTCGGCTCTGAGTACCCCATTGCCCTGGTAACCCACAATTGTGGTGGCGGGTCGACACATCACATCCGCAAGAAATTTAGTAACAGATTATGGGTTCATTTTCTCCTATTGTCCAGTGTGAAAACTACAAATTTGGGGCAAACACAACTTTTTAGCAGAAAAAACGTAATTTTCATTTAAACATAAAAACTATTGTGAAGCACCTAAGGTTTCAACATGCCCAACACCGCCCTAGGTGAATTACTTTGTGGGTTATCTTTCCAAAATTGAGTAATTTGTGGGGGTTTCTGCAGCTTTAGTACCTGAGGGGCTCTGCAAATGAGCCATGGTGCATGCACTTTATTCCAGCCAAATTTACATTCCAAACACCAAATGTCGCTTCTTACTTTCCAAGCCCTGACGTTTGTGAAAACAGTACTTTTTGAATATGTGTGGGATATCACTGCACTCAGAACAAAAAAGAGTAAAAAACTGTGTGGACTACTTTTTCATGTCTCCTCTTGCAATACTGAAAAATAAAGGAACCTTTTTTGAGAAAAAAATCAGATTCTGACTAATACCTGTGGGTTCAAAATACTCACTATACCCCTGGATAAATCCTTGAGGGATGTAGTTTTAAAAATGAGGTCATTTGTTGGGGTTTTCTGCTATATATCATCTTAGGGACCCTGTAAATGCAGCATGGCCCCTGGAAGAAGCAAGAGGTGAAACGTGCATTGGGGTGAGGGGGACACCGCTCTATCCAGGCCCATGGCTTATGCTTTCACCTGCTCCAACACATGAGGTATTATAACATTTATGGTGTTTTAAATCAGTGATTGTGTTGACAGCACTGCACCTTATACTTCTCAGTATATTAAAGTTATGGTTAAATCCAGGTAGACTATAAATATGAAGGAAAGGTTACTCTAAGTCACATCTATTGGTCACCATAACTTTTGAGTTCATGCGATTAAAATATCATATATTTGCTACACCTTTTTAGATTACACATTTCACAGGTAGCAGGTTTAACAGCGTTCAGGAGTTATTGCCACATAATGACCAGGCCAAATTTTTTAAATCTGACGAGTATCACTTTAAGGTCACAATTGGGTCTGTCACTAAGAGGTTAAGGTGCTCCCTGAATAATAGCTGTTATCAAGCAAAGTCTACAGAGTGATCACAGGGTCTCTGCATGCACTGCAAAATTACAACAAAAATTTTCTATTGACATTTTGCGTACAATTTCCTTATACATCTACTATTTAAATTGTGGCTAAGATTTTTTTTCAGTGTTCATAGGATGCATAAATACTCCAGGGAATTTGGAAATTTTATTTTGGGAGAATGAATTAATACCAGCAATATTTTAGTTGCATGCATTCATATCCTTAATTATATTTTTAATGCTATTTATCCTTTTGATATTAATCCTATTTTCCCAGTGTAATAATCAGATTTCTGTCATACCTAAAAAAAAGTGCACCAACCAGACAAAACAATTTCATCTAGATCACCCCTTTTCTGTTATGTTTTGGTAGCTGAGGAGGTAGGAGCAAAAAAACGCATAGGCAGCCTAACACCAGAGAGGTTGGAAACTAATAGGTTGCAGACCCCTAAACTAAAATAGATTGAGCAAACGCTGGGGCCCAAAACTGTCTAGATAGGACAGCACAGGAGAGAATACTGTCTGCAACCCAGAAAAACCCTAGGAAAAACTCCAATGCTTCTGAATCCAAAAATACTGAGACCACACGGTCTCGACCACCTATATCAGATCTCTGGTGTAGACACGTAGCTACCCAGCAGTAAAATATCACAAGAACTGAGCAAATGAACAAATACAAAAAGAGAACGGAGACCAGCCCAAGCCCCCAAAGGGGACCCGGCAGAACACAAAAAAACAATGCAGCAAAAAGCAAGAAAACTCAAACCACAGGAAAAAAAACTGAAAGTGACTTATCTGAATGCAAGCAGCAGACAGTAGAAAAGCAAGCTGAATTCCAACCTAGACCAGGAAGAACAATTGATCACCGGCAAGGACCCTGGGAGGTCAGCTCACTTATATCAGGCCAGTCCGTACCACCTGATAACCAATCAGTTGCAGGTGGTGGATTTTTGCTGTTCAACATAGGTTCAATACCCTCAGCAACCACCAGAGGGAGCCTAAGCTCCGAAGTAATCTCCAACACGTTCACAATAGTACCCCCCTTGAGGAGGGGTCACCGAACACTCACGTGTGCCACCAGGCCGATCAGGATGAGCTCGGTGATAGGCACGGACCAGTCTCTCAGCATGAATGTCAGAATTAAACACCCAAGATTTGTGGAATACGTTGTGAATCTTGAATGTTCCTGAAAGAAGCAAACGGAAGGAAACGGGATTAAGAATTTCCGCAATCTTATAAGGTCCAATGAACCTTGGCTTAAATTTTGGAGATGCGACCCTCATTGGGATATTTTTTGAGGACAACCAAACCAAGTCACCCACTTTAAATCGATGACCATCAGTCCTATGCCGGTTGGCAAACCGCTGGGCCTTCTCCTGAGAGAGAGACAGTTTATCCACTACTAGATCCCAAATCTTCTGCATTCTCTCCACAATAGAGTCAACACCAGGACAGACAGAAGCCTCCACCTGCCCTGAAGAAAATCGAGGATGAAACCCGAAATTGCACAAAAATGTAGACATCAAGGTGGCAGAACTAGCCCTATTGTTCAAAGCAAACTCAGCCAAAGGCAAAAAAGGGCCCCATTCTTCTTGATCAGCAGACACAAAACATCTCAAATAAGTCTCCAAGGTCAGGTTTGTTCTCTCAGTTTGTCCATTGGTCTGAGGGTGGAACACAGAGGAAAAAGACAGCTGAACTCCCAGTTTGGAACAAAATGTCCTCCAAAATCTGGAAACAAACTGGACTCTTCTGTCAGACACAATGTTCAATGGAATGCCGTGCAACCGAGCCACCTGTTGAAAAAATAAGGGCACCAACTCGGAGGAGGATGGCAACTTAGGTTGTGGCACAAAATGTATCATCTTGGAAAACCTATCACAGATTACCCAAATAACGGTCATTCTCTGAGAGACAGGGAGGTCGGAAATAAAATCCATAGAGATATGGGTCCATGACCTCTTGGGCACAGGCAATGGCATTAACAAACCACTAGAGCGAGAGCAAGGTTTGGATTGAGTACAAGTTCCACAGGACTGCACAAAGTCCCTGACGTCACGAGACAAAGTGGGCCACCAAAAGGACTGACTCACCAAATCTCTGGTAACAAAAATACCAGGATGGCCAGCCAACATGGAGCAATGAATCTCAGACATCACATTCTTCCTCCACTGATCTGGGACAAACAGTTTCCCAACAGGGCAGCGTTCAGGTTTATCCTCCTGAAATTGCTCCAGGGCCAGTCTCAAATCGGGCGAAATAGCGGAAAGAACCACACCCTCCTTCAGAATAGCAGCAGGCTCAGTTACCTCAGGAGAATCCGCAAAGAAACTCCTCGATAGGGCATCCGCCTTAACATTCTTAGTGCCCAGGAGAAAAGAGACCACAAAATTAAAACGTGTGAAAAACAAGGCCCACCTGGCCTGTCTAGGATTAAGTCGCTTGGCCCATTCAAGATAAACCAGGTTCTTGTGATCCGTGAGGACAACCACCTGATGTTTGGCTCCTTCCAGCCAATGTCTCCACTCTTCAAAAGCCCACTTCATAGCCAATGACTCCCGATTTCCCACATCATAATTATGTTTCGCTGGGGAAAATTTTCGAGAGAAAAAGGCACAAGGGTTACTCTTAGAAGTCTCCGGATCCCTTTGGGACAAAACGGCTTCGGCACCAATCTCAGAAGCATCAACCTCCACCTGAAATGGTAGAGAAACATCAGGTTGCCGTAGAACAGGAGCAGAAGTGAATCTCCGCTTAAAGGGAATCTGTCACCCAAAATTGGCGGGATATTTAAATGATGGCAGTCAGGTCAGATGGGCGGTGTTTTGGGTACTTGCCTTAACATGTTGTTCACCGCTGTCTCCATTATTTCTGGGAATTGTAGTCGTTGCCCTCCATATAACGCACCTGCGCATTTCAATCTTGAATTGCGCATGCGCAGTATGCTTTGCCCACAGATTGCAATGCGCAGGCGCGTTATATGGAGGGCAACGACTACAATTCCCAGAAATAATGGAGACAGCGGCGAACAACATGTTAAGGCAAGTACCCAAAACACCGCCCATCTGACCTGACTGCCATCATTTAAATATCCCACCAATTTAGGGTGACAGATTCCCTTTAAGCTCTTGAAACGCAGAAACTGCCTCAGGAGACCAATTCACTACATCAGAACCCTTTTTGGTCAAATCAGTCAGTGGTTTCACAATAGTAGAGAAGTTACCTATAAATTTACAATAAAAATTAGCAAAACCCAAAAATCTCTGGAGAGCCTTCAATGTAGTGGGCTGAACCCAATCACAAATGGCATGAACTTTGACCGGGTCCATTTCAATATCAGACGGAGACAAAATGAATCTCAGAAAAGAAACCTTCTGTTCGCCAAAAAGACATTTTGATCCCTTCACATACAATGCATTTTCTCTCAAAATCCGGAATACAGTCCGAACATGATCCACATGAGAATCCCAGTCATTGGAAAAAATCAAGATATCGTCCAAATAAACTATCAGAAATTTATCCACGAAATCCCGTAAAATATTGTTCATAAAGGATTGGAAGAACGAAGGGGCATTAGTGAGCCCAAAGGCATCACTAGGTACTCAAAATGCCCATCTGGGGTATTAAACGCCGTCTTCCATTCATCACCGTGTTTGATGCGAATAAGATTATACGCCCCCTGAGGTCAAGCTTGGTAAACCAACTAGCACCTTTCACTCTGGAAAGAGGTCAGAAATCAAGGGTAACGGATATTGATATATAATAGTGATCTTATTCAGGAGACGATAATCAATACACGGCCTCAATGAGCCATCCTTCTTGGCCACAAAGAAAAACCCGGCGCCCAAGGGTGAAGAGGATGGTCTGATATGACCCTTCTCTAAAGACTCTTTGATATAAGATCGCATAGCATCATGCTCAGGTACAGATAAATTAAAGAGCCGACCCTTGGGAAATTTACAACCGGGTACTAAGTCAACAGCGTAATCATAACTCCTATGAGGAGGTAAGGATGCGGACTTACTCTCACTAAACACATCAGAAAAATCAGTCAAATAGTCAGGGACTTCTTGAGACTGGGGAGAGGCAGAAAAAACAGGAGTGTCATTACGAACACATTGACAACCCCAACTGACCACAGACACAGACTTCCAATCCAAAACAGAATTATGAGTCTGTAGCCAAGGAAAACCTAGTGCAATAATGACATGTAAATTATGTAACACCAAAAATTTGCAATTCTCTTGGTGGTCCGGGTCAACCCGCATTATTACCTGGGTAGAAAACTGGGGTTTATTCTCTGCCAAAGGGGTAGAATCAATGCCCAGCAAAGGAATAGACTTCTGCAGGGGTATCATAGTAAAACCACAATGTTTGGCAAAATCAAAATCCATCAGGTTTATAGCTGCTAGTGAATCAACAAAAGCCTGAGCTGAAAATGTGCACATGGAGCAAATCAAGGTAACAGTCAACAGAAATTTAGTCTGAACACTACCCAAAACAACTGAGCGCGCAAAACGTCTTCCCCGCTTGGGACAGATGGAAATAGTATGAGCAGCGTCACCACAGTAGAAACACAACCTATTACCCTTTCGAAACTCATGACGCTGTGCCCCAGAAGTCACTCCATCACACTGCATGGGCTCAGGGGCTGGCCCGCAAGGCATCAGAATCTCACGCATATTTTTATGCTCACGCAAACGTCTGTCGATTTGAATAGCTTATGACATAGAGTCATTGAGACCAGAGGGAACAGGAAATCCCACCATAAATTCTTTTACAGTCTCTGCCAGACCCTTCCGAAAAAGAGCTGCCAGAGCATCATCATTCCATTTAGTAAGGACTGCCCACTTTTGGAATTTCTGACAGTACAGCTCAGCGGCTTCCTGACCCTGATTCAATGCCAGCAAGGTTCTTTCATCTTGATCAGTAACATTAGGTTCATCGTACAAAAACGCCAGAGCCTGAAAAAACACATCAACATCATTCAAAACAGGATCCCCGGGTGTCAGGGAAAAGGCCCAATCCTGAGGGTCACCGCGCAGCAGAGAGATGACAATTTGAACCTGCTGCGCTGCGTTCCCTGAGGGCTTAGGCTTCAAAGCAAAAAACAACTTACAGTTATTTTTAAAATTCAAAAATTTAGACCGATCCCCCAAAAATAAATCTAGCAGAGGGATCCTAGGTTCCACAGCAGGCAACCCAGCAAGATACATAGCAATACTCCGAACTTCAGCAGCAAGCTGCTCCACACGATCGGACAAATGCTTGACCTCCATTGGGGAAAAAAATCCTCCTCAGCCTCCAGAGAAAAAAAAGGGAAAAAATGTTACAAATAGTGTTGAGCGATACTGCTCGATATCTAAAAATATCGTATCGGAATGGTATCGCCGATATCACTAAATATCGTCGATATCCGATTACGATACCGGCAGTCCCATGTAAGTCTATGGGAACAAAATATCGCAACAAAAAAAAAACCTTTCTTTCATTGTAAACACAAAATATACACACATAGAATACATATATATATATATACATGTCATTGTGACATATATATATATACATATATTTATAGTTTATACACTTCTACATAGTAAAATAGACTCTGATTCAATTGCCGGGTAAAGCCGTGACATACCCCATAGAAGTCGACGGGCTCGGTGCCAAGTACCCCCAAAACCTCTGGCTCTGTGCGACTCAACTTGGGCGTCACGAACAGGATTCTGTAGCTCGCTATAAGCGAGTCCTGTGTGCCTGAATTGAACTGGTTTTGTGCTTGAGAATTGCTAAAATCATCAGAGAATGTATTTGCCATTTTTCCGCTATATCTGCGTCACGACGAGGCACTGGTGAAGAAGAAGGGCGTGCTCTTCGTGGGTGTACACTCACTCAGTGGCGCGAAAACGATGGCCGACCACTCTAAATGGTACTGCAATGTAAGATCGTGCCCCACAGCTCTTCAGTTCCGCCTCCTCATCCTCCTCAGTGTGCGGAAACTAACACGAAGGTCCCGCCTCCCTACAAAAGAGGGGCCCTCTCCAGATGCTAATGACACATGTGACTTGGCAGAGATGGCTAATGGACACGAGCAGAAGTGTGAAGGGATGGAGCAGTCAGAGCTCTCCCACCACGGAAGCGACCCGATCGCCACGGAACCACCGTTGGGCACCCGGCCTGGAAACCCTCCTACGCTGCAAGAAGCGGAGGATACCCTAAGAGGCCTGGCCTGGCACCGGGAGGAGGTCGCCAGGATGGAAGCCAGCTGGCGGGCCCTAAAACTAAACTTGGAGCGGCGCCAATCCCTCTTACCTGAAGTGTCTGTACCGGAAGGTGAGGCACCCGTTCTAGTAGAGGAGTCCGTGCGGGCATCCCAGCCCTTGCAATGTGATCCGGTTGACGTTGTCGCAGTGGAGGCACCCGTTCGTGCAAAAAACTCTGCACCGGCAGCACCCCAGATCCCGCTGTCTGCCCCCGTCACTGAGACAGAAGAAGCGACACCCGTCCTCATGGAGGAGGCCGCGCAGGCACCAGAGCACTACCTGCCTGTACCGGAGCCCCGACTGTCATCTGTTCCAGAGCCGGCTGCTTCCTCCGCAGGTGAGCGCCGCCAGGACTGGGGGGCGCCAGGAGAGCTGCCGCAAACCGGGCATCGTAAGCTGGCATTTGATGGTGGAGACATGGAGCAGCTGGTGGAGGAGAATTACAACCGGCGTCAGGAGGAAGAGTGGAGACGTTGGGAGCGGGAAGCAGAGCGACAAAGGGAGCAGCGAGAATCCCAAAAGCTTCGGCAACGTCAACTGGAGAAGGACCGGGCAGATAAGGACCGGATGAGAAAAGATAAAGGAACCCTGTGGGAGCCGCGGCGTAAGGGTGCAGTACGGAGCTTTAAATTGAAAGGTGGTTGGGGCTTCATCCAGGAGCCTGGACTTTATTTAGAAGTGTTTGTGACCCGGCGGGACGTGGAGACTCACCTCCCAGAAGGACACCCGGGGAGGGACCTGTTGCCAGGAGACTTGGTAACTTACACCCGACACTGGGGTTACAATGGATGGTATGCCCTAAATGTCACCAGGTGCGACCCCTGGTCCCCAGAGTGTCAGGAACCTGTGAGACCCTCGGAGCCTTCAGCCTCCCACATCCAGGCCTCTGCACAAGTGCCCACCCCACGCCGTAAATCTCCCCAGCCTCCCTCAGTGGTCTCCTCAGCAGCCCCAGCTATGGACATGATAACTATAGCTGGCCCGTACCCGGCGCCTGTTAGGCCCCCCGGGGTTCGTTCAGTCCGTGACATAGGGCTCCAGACCCGGAGGGAGATGAAAGAGGTGGCCACACAGACACAGATAGCGGGTCACGACTTGACTGTACAGGCCACACGACGTCATCAGGTCCTGGTGGTCCTTGGTGTCTCGGATGTTTGGCAAGCATCAGAACAGTACCAGGTGGTACCTGGAACACCCCTGCCAAAGAATTATAAATAACCCGGACAGGGTCCCTGTATGTAAATAGTTAAATTGTTGATGTACCCGGACGGGTGAATGTTCATAAAAAAATTTTTTAATTTAATAAAAAACACAACACAGTTTTCATTACTTTTATTACAGTCTCATCCTGCGACGCCATCGATCTCCTGTAAAAAAAATGAAAAAAAAAACAGCAGTATACCACCTGTCCGACGCAGTCCATAGTAACGAGTGTCCCACGACGATCCAGCTCTGCTACATCAGAATGACAGGCAGAGGCAGGCAGGTAGGCAGAGCCTGTCATCCCGGCGCAGCACAGCTGATTACCTGCTTCCCCGGCGGTGACGTCATCGGACTGACTGCTTTACGGCCGGGATTACCCAGCAGTCACTGCAGTTATCGTGAAAAACTGCATGTGACCGCCAGGGAGAAGATAATGGCGGCCATCAAGCAGTCCAGGACGTGACCGCCGGAGATCTTCTGCCAGGTAAGTGCCGCTGACTCCTGACAGACCCGACCGACGGACACTCACAGTGACAGTGACAAATCCGATTCCGGTATCCGATATGACGAAAATATCGGTACTCGGAATCGAAAGCCCGATACAGCTAATATCGGCCGATACCCGATATTTGCAGTATCGTATCGCTCAACACTAGTTACAAACAAAAAAAAAAAAAATTTTTCTGACAACTCTGACAACTTTATTTTTTTTTACTATTTCCCTTCTGTTGAGTACCATAGAATTTCAGTATGGCCGGTGATTCTCTTATGTTTTGGTAGCTAAGGAGGCAGGAGCAAAAATCCGCATAGGCAGCCTAACACCAGAGAGGTTGGAAACTAATAGGTTGCAGCCCCCTAAACTAACCGCACAACTAGAAGCAGCCGTGGGACGTTCCTACGGTGCCCTAGACGCCTCGTCACAGCCGGAGAGATAGCTATCCCTGAATATGGAAAGAGGAAAGCTAACTGCCCTGGTGTAGACCCCAAAAGAAAAGGAAGCCCCCAAACATATAATGGCAGTTAGACAAGATGAAAACACGAACACAGACAGAAAAGAGATTGAGCAAACGCTGGGGCCCAAAACTGTCTAGATAGGACAGCACAGGAGAGAATACTGTCTGCAACCCAGAAAAACCCTAGGAAAAACTCCAACGCTTCTGAATCCAAAAATACTGAGACCACACGGTCTCGACCACCTATATCAGATCTCTGGTGTAGACTCGTAGCTACCCAGCAGTAAAATATCACAAGAACTGAGCAAATGAACAAATACAAAAAGAGAACGGAGACTAGCCAAAGCCCCCCAAAGGGGACCCGGCCGAACACAAAAAACAATGCAGCAAAAAGCAAGGAAACTCAAACCACAGGAAAAAAACTGAAAGTGACTTATCTGAATGCAAGCAGGAGACAGTAGAAAAGCAAGCTGAATTCCAACCTAGACCAGGAAGAACAATTGATCACAGGCAAGGACCCTGTTAGGTCAGCTCACTTATATCAGGCCAGTCCGTACCACCTGATAACCAATCTGGTGCAGGTGGTGGATTTTTGCTGTTCAACATAGGTTCAATACCCTCAGCAACCACTCCGAAGTCGTCTCCAACACGTTCACAACACTTTTCCATGACTTTGATGAAACTCTTGGTATTCATCTCTTCACAAGGAGTTAGTTTGAGGGTTAATACCCTTATTAAGATCTAACAAGTCGAAAAACTTTATTTTTTCGGGCATTTTGAGGGTGCTGAATTAAAAAATCCCATTACTCTTGCTGAACTGGGTTCTAATTTTTGAGAATTCATCCATTTAAATAATACATTCCTACAATGTGACTAATGTGTGATAACAAATGCAATAGTGTTTGGTCTGTCTTTTGACTCTTTAACAGTGTCTTAGGTAATGAAATATCCCCTATAATTATTTTTTCTACTTGAGCCAATCTGTCATATTGTTAATTGGCATCATAGACTTAATATGAAACCTGTCAGACATCGTTGGCACCAACATCAGTGTAGACCAGTGTAATCTTTAGTTCATATAGTTCCATGGGTTAAAAAAGACCTAGGTCCATCAAGTTCAACCTTTCCCCACCAATTATACATGCTGTCACTAATTTAACTATAGCCCATAATTTCAGGTTCCTGTGTGGCTCTGTTTTTAATCTGGGTTCTGAATTCCCTACTCCTCAGGTGATCTGGGAAGCTCAGGAGCCTAGCTACCGTATGTACGTTCAGTGAACCCTTTCTTTCATTGCCTGAAGACAGAGGTCCTTTCCTTGTATGTCCTTTTATTAATTGCATTATTGTACTTTCAGGCTAGTGTTTTATTGCTTTGGTGGTTTACCTTTTGAATTGATGTTTGGTATCTGTAGATATCTGGTAGTGACATTGAGATGCTCTTGACCTTGCTTTCTAATATTCCACTTATGTGACTACTTGTTGATGACCCCTTGCTAACCCTGACTATGCTTGCTGTTGAGCAAAAACAGGAAAAAAGATCGGTACTTGAAGAATCTAGATCAGGTGCTGGAAATTAATTTTCCCGAGGGACTACATGAGAGACCGTGAATGTTGTGGAGGGCCGAACCAATAGGCTGAAATTAATTCTACTCAATATTAATATATTATAATTATTATACTATTGATAATTATATTAATATTAAATCTATCACTTAACATTGAGCAGAATTAAGCACAGGAACATTATTTAAACTCATCTAATTGTGGAAGATATTTTTATATCAAGATCTATTGATTAAAATGTACTTTGTTCATGGGATGATGCCTTTAATACATACAGTTGCTATGGGCAATGACTAAGGTAAAAGTCAGCATAACATTCCAGGAGAGTTTTATATAGTTGATGGGGTCAGGGTCAAATAGTCTGAGAGTTGGGGCTGTCTTACACTGGTGTAAAACACGTCTAAGTGCTATGCAACGTTTTATCGGATAACACTCTGACCAGTGTTATACAATTGGCAGCCCAGATCTGTGATTATTTTCTCATGCCAAGCCATGAAACTGATAAGGATCTAATATCAAGAAAAAGCTATGAGCTATTGAAAGTGATGTGCTAGAGACTGGTGTGCAGTACAGTAACAAGCAGGTTAGGAGTGTAGTCAGATAAGTCATAGCTTAATAAGAGTGATGTTCAAAGCATTTTATGCTTTACTATGTCATTAAAATGTATAAGAGAGAGTGAGAAAGTAACCGTTAGTAGGGTTAAGGCTGTGGGTCACACTTGCGAGTGCAATGTGAGAAACTTGCACGAGTCTCGCATGTCAATACCTGGCAGTGCGCCGGCACTCGGAACCAGAGCGTTTAGCTGCACAGAAATACATGCAGCCGTACACTCCGATCCGAGTGCCAGCAGCAGTGCAGGGTATTGAGGTGAGAGACTCGTGTGAGTTTCTCCCATTGCACTCGCAAGTGTGACCTCAGCCTAAATAAGAGTGTATGCACATTTTAATTATTTGCGGCAGAATTTTCTGTACCAAAAACCAGTGTTGGAAAACAGGAAAAATTGTAAGGAAAATAAGCACCTTTTTGAAACATTCTTACTTGCTATTTTGATGTATTTTTTTTAACTTGCATTTTTCCCCTAATTCTTTTGAATGGGTGAAAAGCACTGAAGAACCGCTGAAAGAATTGACACACTGCATATTTGAAAAAACCTTTGATGGTTCAAAAAAATAACTAGCATGGGCATGAGTTTTCAGACGTCTCATTTAATTTGCTGGTCCTGTAAAATTGCACTGTTTTTTACTCTTGAAAATGTAGCATGTGAACCGACCCTAGGGTTAAGTTTCCAAGATGAGCTTTAGGTGAGATTTTGACACTGCATATTTTCACTGTTCAAAATTACAGCATCTTAGGGTATGTTCACACGTGTTGTTTTTGCAGAAATGTTGCTTTTTTTATGATGCAGAATATACGGTGAGTAAAATAATTAGCAATTTGCAGGATCAGCATAATCAATGAGATTTCGGAAATCTCATGCACATTCACTAGTACTATATATTATATATATATTGTAATACTACTGCACTGCAGTAACTGACATTCCCCTTTGAAACCCAGCCTTAGATTAGGCTTTATAGGAGGACTAAAATGGCAGCCAAAGAGCCTTCAACAGTTCCCTGACTGCCATGTTATTCCATTGGTTCCTTGTGATTGTGTAGCTAACAAGCCATTTAAATGCTGCTGTCGCTGATTTACAGCACACATTTAAATGGTTAAACAGCAGCAATTGGTCACTGCCAGAGATGAGCGACTTTACCTCCGGGAGGGTCGAGTCAGGTTTCGGTCGGCTCGACTTTTCCAAAAGTCGAGTCGGAGTCGAAAACCCGACCCCAATGCAAGTCAATGGGGAATAAAAGTCGGCAAGGAGTGGAGGACAGTAAACACACCTACAGTGCCCATTGCAATGCCAACGACATCAATTCTTATTACTTAAGCTTGTCAACCTTAATTAACTTTATAATAATAGTAACGCATTGAAAACTGGGGGTTATTTGGCTAAAGTTGTGGGGGGGGCAGGGCTGGCTCCAGGTTTTCGTGGGCCCCGGGCGAAAGAGTCTCAGTGGGCCCCTTTAACACATACCACAATTCATGATGCTCCGATACGGCAGAGAAATATAGGTATAGTACAAAGCCAAATACTTCACTTCTTACATTACATGAGTGATATCTATTTTAAATACTACAATAGCTCAAAAAACGGACAGTATAGTCCTCCATACAGTATTAGTGCGTCAAACAGAATAATGAGCCCCATATATTGCTCTATACAGAATAATAAGCCCCATATATTGCTCAATATAGAATGGGCTCCATATAATGCTCCATACAGAATAGGCCCCATATGTGCTCCATATGATGCTCCATATATAAAGGGCCCTATATGATGCCCCATAAATAATGAACCCCATATGATGCTCTAGTATATGATGGGCCCCATATATGATGCTCCAGTGTATGATGAGCCCCACATAATGTACCAAATATAATGGTCCCCATATATAATGCTCCATATATAATGGGCTACATGTGATGCTCCAGTATATAATGGGCCCCATATATGATGTTCCAGTGTATGATGCGCCCCATATATAATGCTCCAGTGTATAATGGGCCCTATCTATGATGCTCAAGTGTATGATGGGCCCCATATATAATTTTCCAGTGTATAATGCTCCCAGTCCCTATATATTGCTCCAAACATTAGAAAAAATGAAATACCTCTCCTCGCTGGGCACTGCTCTACTCTGGACTCCTCAGCGTCGCCATCTTCCAGCTCTCTGCACTGTGACTGTTCAGGCAGAGGGCGCACAGACGTGACGTCATCACGCTCTCTGACCTGAATGTCACTGTCAGGAAAGGCGGAAGACGTCACAGCGGTGGAGCAGCAAGAGGTAAGTATTGCAAGTGCTGGGGCTCTGAGCAAGCAGGAGGGGCCCACTCATGGGTGCCGGCACTGGCAGAGGACCCCTCATAGTACGCCAGTGTCTCTGACGGCGAGTGGGCCCCCCCACTGCTCAGGGCACCGGCACTTGCCCAGTGCACCAAGTGCTGACACCGCCCTGGGGGGTTACAGCCCAGTTGATGAGGTGGTAAAGCTCTCATATGTTGAGGTGTAGGCTGGACGTTCAGCAG
Organism: Oophaga sylvatica; assembly: GCA_033576555.1. Classification (NCBI taxonomy): domain Eukaryota; kingdom Metazoa; phylum Chordata; class Amphibia; order Anura; family Dendrobatidae; genus Oophaga; species Oophaga sylvatica. Next base: position 180,468,041 of record JARQOD010000006.1, read on the forward strand.
CTGCAAATGGAGGAATTGGAGAAGTCATATGAAGAGGAGGACAAAGCGAGCCATTTTGCTGGCAACCTATGTGTCATCAGGGGACGGTGATACAAAATCCTTTGAAACCCAGGCATGGTTCATTTTAATGAAGGTGAGATCACCTACATTTTGGGTCGACAGACGGGCCCTTCTTTCTGTCAGGATTGATCCAGCAGCACTGAAGAATCTTTCTGATAGCACACTACCAGCATGGCAAGCGAGCTCCTGTAAGGCATATTGTGCCAATTCAGGTCAGGTGTCCAGTTTACAGGCCCAGTAGTCAAAGGGGAATGAACTGTGAGGGAGAACATCGATAGGGGAGGAGAGGTAGTTTTGAACCATAGTTGACAACTGCTGTTGTCAACTCCTGTCTGTTGCAATCGATTCAGTATTTCCAGTCGTGTGAGCGTTACTCTAGAAATCAGACCACAACATAATAATCATAATAATAATAACATGATCATGAAACCCCTGTCTCCAACGCCACTTCGGCTGTGTGCACCACGAACACCTCTTCCATTTGGCCCAGTACGGCTCGTGGTAGATCCTGCACCGCTGCTGTGTGTTGGGAATGCCTCTAACAAACGGTTTCCTTTTCAAAGGAACACTGGACACAATAGAATGCAATCTCCAAAAGGTAGCTGGATGAGAAACAAATATCCTACTGCAGCAGACTCCTGCTTCTCTTGCTTCCACAGCGTGTCTTCAGATCCGGACTCCCAGTACCTTTCCAGCAACCTATTTGAGCCTGCCTCACCTAGGCGCCTGTCACATTGGCTCCCAGTTCCCATCTTCCGTTATTGTGAGTGCCTGGTCCTGATTTACAGCTTCTTGAGCCATCCTTATTTATTTAGGGATATTTGTTTCTCATCCAGCTACCTTTTGGAGATGCATTCTATTGTGTCCAGTGTTCCTTTGAAAAGTATTCTGATAAAGGTCCAATAGTTTGACCGAAAACGTTCAATTGTTTCGTGTCTGGATGCACCTTTATTAAACAAATTCTCGTGTTACACATTTGAGTGCCAAGTTATTTTTTACATTTATCAGGTTGGATACCTGACTTGAGCACCTACTCTAGTTTTTAGTTGAGTGCCGTGTTTTCTCTTATATGACTGTCATCAAGGTTTCCCTCCTCCTCCTCCTCTTCCTCCTCCGCTGTAGATGCCGGATCCTTAATGTGCGTCAAAGTTTGCATGAGCAGACGCATAAGTGGGATGCTCATACTTATGATGGCGTCGTCTGCGCTTACCAGCCGTGTGCATTCCTCAAAACACTGAAGGACTTTACAGAGGTCTTTCAGCTTTGACCACTGCACACCCGACAACTCGATGTCTGCCCACAATCTGCCTGCCCGTGTATCCTCTCACAAATGCATTACAGCCTGCCTCTGTTCACACAGCCTCTCAACCATGTGCATGGTGGAGTTCCACCTTGTTGCAACGTCTATGATTGGGCGGTGCTTTGGGGAGGAGGAGCGATCGCTGCAGCCTCTGTATACGACTGGAGTCTACGGGCGAGCGACGGATGTGCGAACACAGTCTTCGCACCTTATGGAGCAGGGCATGTAACTCCGGATAATTATTTATGAAGCACTGCACCACCAGGTTCAAGGTGTGAGCCAGGCAAGGTATGTGTCTGAGTTTTGCCAGGGCTATGGCCGCCACAAAATTACGTCTGTTATCACTGACTACCTTGCCTGGCCCAAGATGTAGACTGCCCAGCCATGACTCAGTTTCTCGCTGCAAGTAGTCGGCCAGTACCTCCACGGTGTGTCTGTTGTCGCCCAAAGACATAATCTTTAAAACAGTTGCTGATGCTTACCACTAGCATGTCTAAGCATGCAGCTGGTATTCAATTTTCGGAGATTTTTCCCTCAGCTAAAGGTCCTTCCTCACTTCTTACAGATAACCTTTGCCTCATCAATAGGATTTTGGTAAAAAAAAGTGCCACACTGCACTCTTCCTACTATGGGATAAATTTTCAGGGCTTGCACACTGTGCTAATTTGACGGTCTGGCCAAGCTGTCCTGCAACTCTTTGTTTTTTTAACATGTTTTTGGACTGCTACGGGCCTGCCAGATAACCGCAGCTGCGATGTCGATGCCTGCTGCGGATCCTCCTCCTCTTCTGAGCTATTGCCAATGGCACTCTCTTCCCCTAATGGATGCCAATCCGGGTCAACAACTGGGTCATCCATCACCTCCTCTTCAAGTTCATCTGCACCTTCCTCTGTGTCGCCGTGTAAGGTGGTATAGTATGCGAGAAGGGGCACCTGAGTTTCATCAGGGTCACAATCTGGCTCAGCAGGCTGCGAGGGCAATGCAGTGCTCTGGGTGAATGTACCAGCAGAATCATATAGCAATCACTGTGCATCAGTGCACTCCATATTAGATTCATGTTGGACTGGGGAATTCAGGATTTGACTTGATAACCCAGGCATGGTATGTGAAAAGAGCTCTATGGAGTAATCTTAAGTGTGGCCTGCCGCATCCTTCACTTTTGGATGGGGGTGAAAAACACAAGGAAAGGTGTTGTTCCTGACCAGGAGCCTACACTGACGACTCAGTGCTTGCATTTTTTGAAACTTCAGAAGAGGAGGCGATAGAGCTAGAGGCTGTTTCGGAAATGTAAGCCAAAACCTGTTCCTGATGCTCCTGCTTAAAAAGCATTTTACCTACTCCCAGAAAAGGGAGCCTTCCAGGCCTTCTGGAGCCAGACGATGACCAGGCTTAACACCTCCTGCCTTAGGTGCTATTGTGCTTTTGGCACTACCAGCAGATGCATCATCACCACCATCAGTACCAGCTGGCCCCCCCGCCCACGTCAATGACCTCTTCCACCATACTTCCTCATGTTTGGGAAAATGTACCAAAAATACCAGCAGATATATGGTACTGTATGAGGAGCGTACAGCTGTATATGGTGTAGGAAAAATTTTAAATCTATATATTTCCAGAGTCACACGCGGCATTAAGTCAATTAAAGAAACCCTGAAAAATCTCTTTAAGGCCAGCAACAAATAAGGGGCAGTTAACATAGACGTGTTGCTTTTATGACAGTGTCTAGGCCAATATTTGCACTTTTAATGTTTTCCAGAATCCAGCAATAGGGCATTAAAAAGTACATTGTGCATAATACTGTGTTCATGGGATGATAACACATTTCTTCCACGTACATAACTTTGCATTATTTCCCTTACTCCAGAGGGAAATGATAGCATAGTTTTAAACATACACGTAATCTACATTAAGTAAAGAACTTCCAACACCATCTCTAGCATCATTTTTTACAATGTTTTATGCAAATTGGATCCAATGATATAAAACCACATCCGACATAGTAATAAAATAAGAACTGAGCTTTATGCTATTTCGTAGGCTTTTTTTAGTACATTGCATATACATAACAAAGTCTGCTTATACTCAGGAGAAAGTGTCTTGTTTAAATTAGGCTTTCTCCTTTAGGACAAAAACATGTTTTACTTAAATATCACATGACAAGACGTCATAAAGGAAGAATACTAATGTGACATTAGAAAACAAAAAACAAGAAACAAATATCCTAAAATAAAACAAAATAAAAAATATATTGCAAAACATGCATGAAGTTGTAATAATAATAATAAGGGTATTTGGTAAACATAATTTTGATCAAAAGAATGTACAAGCCATCCCGCCGCGTCAAGGCAACCCTTTGTGGGACAGTCCTACTCTAATATTAAAAACCTTTCCACTTGTCAAGTGACGTAAATGTGAACAAGGCAGAGGGACTGAACCCACCAGTTGAAGCATAGGCCAGACAGGATGGATTTTTCAGCTCAAAAGCAGGGCGGTCACACCCTTATATGCACAAGATGCACTAAGAACTAAATGAAAAACTGGGTCTGAACTGAAAAAGTAAGTTGATGTGTATGCAAAATGTAAATGCATATCAAACACATGACCATTAAACAGAGAAAACAAAAAACAAGAAACAAATATCCTAAAATAAAACAAAATAAAAAATATATTGCAAAACATGCATGAAGTTGTAATAATAATAATAAGGGTATTTGGTAAACATAATTTTGATCAAAAGAATGTACAAGCCATCCCGCCACGTCAAGGCAACCCTTTGTGGGACAGTCCTACTCTAATATTAAAAACCTTTCCACTTGTCAAGTGACGTAAATGTGAACAAGGCAGAGGGACTGAACCCACCAGTTGAAGCATAGGCCAGACAGGATGGATTTTTCAGCTCAAAAGCAGGGCGGTCACACTTATATGCACAAGATGCACTTGTTTCTTGTTTTTTGTTTTCTCTGTTTAATGGTCATGTGTTTGATATGCATTTACATTTTGCATACACATCAACTTACTTTTTCAGTTCAGACCCAGTTTTTCATTTAGTTCTTAGTGCATCTTGTGCATATAAGGGTGTGACTGCCCTGCTTTTGAGCTGAAAAATCCATCCTGTCTGGCCTATGCTTCAACTGGTGGGTTCAGTCCCTCTGCCTTGTTCACATTTACGTCACTTGACAAGTGGAAAGGTTTTTAATATTAGAGTAGGACTGTCCCACAAGGGTGCCTGACGCGGGATGGTTGTATTCTGATCAAAATTAGTTACCACTCAGCTGGCATTTTTTTGTTATTTTAGGAATTTGTTTCTTGTTTTTTGTTTTCTCTGTTTAATGGTCATGTGTTTGATATGCATTTACATTTTGCATACACATCAACTTACTTTTTCAGTTCAGACCCAGTTTTTCATTTAGTTCTTAGTGCATCTTGTGCATATAAGGTGTGACGCCCTGCTTTTGAGCTGAAAAATCCATCCTGTCTGGCCTATGCTTCAACTGGTGGGTTCAGTCCCTCTGCTTGTTCACATTTACGTCACTTGACAAGTGGAAAGGTTTTTAATATTAGAGTAGGACTGTCCACAAAGGGTTGCCTTGACGTGGTGGGATGCTTGTACATTCTTTTGATCAAAATTATGTTTACAAATACCTTATTATTATTATTACAACTTCATGCATGTTTTGCAATATATTTTTATTTTGTTTTATTTTAGGATATTTGTTTCTTGTTTTTTGTTTTCTCTGTTTAATGGTCATGTGTTTCATATGCATTTACATTTTGCATACACATCAACTTACTTTTTCAGTTCAGACCCAGTTTTTCATTTAATGTGACATTAGTCAGCTGGATTCATGAGCTCCCTTTAAGACTTTTATAAGCTTCGCTGCTATTCCTTTTTATATCATTAAATATAAAACTAAATGTAGCAGGGACAGTTAATGGATTAGACCATGTGCCAGGAACAGGGCAGGCTCCAGGTTTTTATGGGCCCCGGGCGAAAGAGCCTCAGTGGGCCCCTTTAACACAGACCACGATTCATAATACACAGATACTGCAGAGAAATATGGGTATAGTACAATGCCAAACACTTCACTTCTTCCATTACATGACTGATGCCTATTGTAAATTGTACAATAGCTCAAAAACCGCCAAATCCTCACAGCGCACAGTACAGACTGGACAGTACAGTCCTCCATACAATATTATGGGCACCACAGTCTCCCCCTCATCACCCATATAATACCCCATGCAGGATGTCACCCCTCATATAATGCTCCATACAGAATACTGGACCCAAAATAATGCTCCATACAGAATACTGGACCCAATATAATGCTCCATACAGGATACTGGTCCCCATATAATGCTCCATACAGGATACTGGTCCCCATATAATGCTCCATACAAAATATGGAGCTCTCCTCTGCGCTGTACTGCATTCTGCACTTTTACGGCTCAGGAAAGGGCGCTGTGGAAAGACTCCCTACTATCATCATGATTGCCTCCTTATCATCATTGCCTACTTATCATCATCATTGTCTCCCCATCATCATCATGGCCTCCCCATTATCATCAATGCCTGCCCATCATCATCATCATCTCCTCCCCATCATCATCATCTCCTCCCCATCATCAATGCCTGCCCATTATCATCATGGCCTCCCCATTATCATCAATGCCTGCCAATCATCATCTTCTCCCCATCATCAATGCCTGCCCATTATCATCAATGCCTGCCCATTATCATCATCTTCTCCCCATCATCATCATCAATGCCTCCCCATTATCAGCAATGCCTGCCCATCATCACACACAGACAGCACACAAGCACTCTCTCACATACATACACACACACACACACAAAGCACCGCACGAAATACACACAGACACACACACACAAGAGGCACACACACACGTCTTACCCGTCCAGCGTCCGCGCTCTCTGTCACAGCCGGCCGCTGAATGATGACGTCATTCAGCGGCCTGCTGTGAGAGGAAGCGCCGGCGCCCCCTGGAGCCCGGAGCTGCGGCAGCGGAGGCACGGGAGAGGTAAGTATTGTGCCATCTGATGCCAGGGCCCTGAGCAAGTGGGGGGGGCCCAGTGGCGGCGCTGACACCGCTTCCTCCGCTAAAGGAGGGGGGGTACCAGACGGCGAGTGGGCCCCCCCGCCTGCTCAGGGCCCCGGCACTTGCCCGGGTGTGCCGGGTGCTGACGCCGGCCCTGGCCAGGAATCATGTTCATAACAGGAATTTGGAAAAATGTCCATGTGTACTGTCATAGATATTTCATTAATGTTTGAAAATTAGATCTCTTAGAGAAGGAAGGAAGAACAACGTCGCTAGTGATAGCTATTGTAGGTAGCTAGTCTGTAAGTCCATGTCTGGCCATTGCATTAATGAACCTTGCACCATGAGTAGGAATATTAGGCCAACCAGACACACAAGTACGGTCAGTTATCTTGAGGTACTTGCCTTTTATTAGCATAGAGCAGGGTCTAGCTATGTTTTTCTACAACCAATAAGACTTGACACCCAGCTGTTTTTGTTAAAGGGACTGTCCACTCTACATTAAAATAGATTCACATAAAAACAATGTATACTCACCTCCTGCAGCAGTGCTATACCAGCAATGTTGGTGCCGCAGTTCTGAGAGAATGACGTGACTTGTGACAGAATTCAGCCAATATGCATAGCCTTTCCTATTTCATCAGAGCCGCTGCTTACCCTTATGGAAAATTGATGAGATGAAGCCAACAAGCAGCCACTCATTGGATGAATTCTGTAAGTGACACAAGTCATGTCACTCTCCAGGAATTCATTTCCTGCAGTGGCGCCATTCCAGCTATGTTAAAAAAGTGAGCAAGCACTGTTTTATTTTAATTAGCATCCTGAGCTGGTTGAGTTAGCATTGCCCAGTATTGAAAAACAAAGTGGAAAGCGGAGAGGGATTATTCATCTTACCAAGTGCAGCAAAATTGAGGCCTTCATCAAGAGGATTTGGTGTGCGGACTCCAGACCGCCAGTTGGGCATCAAGCAGAGGAAGACACAGGGGTTCCAGGATCCGCTTAATTTTGTAGAGTTAAAACATGACTTAAATTAAAATTGTAAGTACAAAAACATGCCAAACAAAAATAGGGGAGAAAGGGAGGTAGACATGGAAGAGGGGGGAGGGAGATAACAGACAATGAACTACACGTTTCAAGTTGTAAAGCTCATAGTTCTGACCCGTGTCCTTCCATTACTCCCCTCCTGTGTCTACCTTCCTTCGTCTCTTTTGTTTCGCATGCTTTTGTTCTTACAATTTTGATTTTTTATAATTTAAAGTCATGTTTTAAATCATGCTGGAACTCCCGTGTTTTCCTCTGCTAGGGTTGTCCAGCCCCTTTAAGAAAATCAAAAGCACCCCCGTAGCTTACTGATTCATTTTTTTAAATCCCAAAATCATAACTAAATATAACTACTTGTTATGTTCTGACTTTATTACTAAATCAAGCTGTAGTAGAAAAGTCAACAAATTATTTTCTTCTGTTTACTACAGTAGCAATTAAGATGGAGACTAAACATGGAACTAACAAGTACATAAATGGGAAAAGAATATAAATGTAACTGATAATGCTTTAAAAAATCCAAATAGAAGTGCCCTATAGTGACACTGAATAATTATTAAATAAATAACAATCCCTGCCTCTTAAATAACTTGGGCTATGAATGCCTGTTTTTAGATATGCTGATGAAGCTGAAAGAATATCTTCAACTGAAGTGTCCTCTACATGTGATTCTTTTTCCTGAGGAACATCTGATTGTAGGGTACCTTGTTACTCTTGTTCGGAAAAAGGATGATAAGTGAGATGTATAGTATCACTTTGATCTGTTGGTAAATCATTATCACTTTCAACGGTAGGTGATATGCAATCATCGACTCTGCTTCTCAGTTCATCAATATGCCTCCTTAAATAATGACCGTCATCAGTTCTAACTTTGTAAGGCCTCTTTCACACATCCGGCGGGCGCCTGGCGGCGCCCCCGGCATTTTACCGCAGCGCCGCATGTGAAAAGCTTTCACACTTCCGGCGCCCAAAATGCGTTTTTTTGCCGGATGATTTCTGATGCTTGGAGAGATAAGAAATCATCCGGCAAAAAAAAAAAACGTTACATGCAGCGTTTTTTCCGGACGCCGCAATGTACATTTGCGCCGCATCTGGACAAAACCGCATGCAACGCATTGACATGCGGCGCCATCCGGCGCTAATGCATGTCAATGCGAAAAAAGCCGCATGCGGCGCATCAGATTTTCAGATGCAGCGCTGCGGGAAAATGCCGGGGGCGCCGCAAGGCGCCCGCCGGATGTGTGAAGCCAGCCTAAGACACCAACCCTGAAGCTTCCATTAAGATGTCGTATCCCCCTTGGTCCAATCGCTTAGTTTTTAGCAATACCCACTATCTCATGGCTGAAAGCTCCTCATGTACAATGAGCTGTATTTTTATTTTGTAGCTCAGATGTGAGATCAGACTGACGTCTGTCCAGATCTTGATTCTCCTGTTCATCAGTAGCTCTGAAAGACTGCAGCCTGTGCTGGGCCAAGGAGTCATATGCTGTTATAGTAGAATATTTGCCAATCTAGGATTCCAATCTCCATTAACAATTCTTTTGAAGCCATCTTTAGTAGTCTGCACCATGTCCATTTGATGATGAATGAAATGGAGCTGGTACTACATAGTGAATAAGCTTATTTTCCCGAAATGCCCAACTCTATGTCTGTGAACTGTGGTCCATTATCTGACACAATTGTATTCAGGTGTTATATATAAACAGCCTCCTTACAAGCTTGAATAATAGTACTTGTGGTAGAATGTACAGGTAAAACATATAGCAACTTGCAAAAACAGTCAACAAGGAAAAATGTCTGTCCTTGAACTGAACGTTCAAAGTGTTCATGCAATCTACAGTAGATCATGGATTTCCATTCACTTCCCAAAACTGTGACAATGTTTTTGTTGGAAAATGATGTGTGGTTTGACAATTTCACATTCATTTATCCACTGCTCAATTTTTCAGTCCTGTACATAACTTTTGGAAACGCATTCATGGTAACAATTCCATGATGTCCTTCAAGTAAGGTTTAAGCACTTTAGTTTGAGCAGCTCTTGAAATTACCATTGCCAACTGAGAGGAGACAGCCCAAAAGGCAGAAAGCTCAAGTAGTTTTGGTTTAAATGATTTAAAGGTAACCTGTCACCAGATTATTTCCATATAACCTATGGCCACTACCTTTGTGGTGTTACAGCTTTCTTGAATGCAGTATATAAGTCTTCAAGCCTCCTTACAAAACAAAAAAACTTTTATTATACTCACCTACGGGGCAGTCCAGTCCAATGGGCGTCGTTGGTCTTGGCCCATCACCTCCTCTCGTATTGCAAAGCCATTCCCCTTCTCTGCTTCGTATGGATGATGAGTCTTTCGTGTAATGCAGTAATCCTTTTCAGATATACACTTCTTCTCCTTCATTGGAGGATAGGGGACGGCCTCCACCTGCTTCCTGGAGCCCGATTCAAAGGTACCTGAGATGTAAGTGAACTGGCTTCCGGTAGTGCTGGAGCCCCCGTCATAAAGAAATGGGCAACAGCCTCCTGTATCAGTAGCACCATTGACTGCTCCTGCATAGGAGGTGGAGAACACCATGGACAGTACATGTTCTCGGAGGTGGTATAGCCCTGTCTCAAACCATCTTAAGGAGCCACTACTAGGCCCATTTAGTTCTCAAGAAGGGTTTATACTGCTCTCTTCCTTCTGGGATAACACCCACTGCATACCAGTGATGTTGCCCCCTCTATTTTGAGGAACATGACCCTGGTTCCAGTGATCAGCTCTTGCAGCCGTTGAGGCAAGTGTTTGGTCTCTACCGCCCTATGGTTGAACAAAATGTGATGACTGGTCCAAACTCTTCAATGGACCCCCTTTTCTGCTGACAGTCGTAAGTAACAACCACCGCCCTGGCTGCCAACTCTTGGTACCTTGCGGATAGTAGGCCCGATAGCATTTCTCCAGATCTGGTTCTGGCTTGCCTCCTTGTCTCTTCTGACCAAACTATGCCTAGCAGTTCACTCACCATTTCCTGGATCCTTGCTTTCCCATCCAGAGTCCACAAGAACCCCAGTGGGAAAGGATGCGGCGTAGGTTTGGGTCTTGATGGTTCCAGGAAATCGGCTGGATCCGGACCACAGGCTCCTGTCACCTTTGCTGTTGCGCCAGTTTCCTCTGGCTCCAATATTTTCTGGTAACTCCTTGTGCAGTTGTTCTATCTTTGTTGCCCACTAAGCATGTTACACTATATGGATGACTAATTGAATACAGCCAAAAATGTTAACACTTTTTTGGAAGTGTTATATATCACATAAATGTACCACATCACGGAATACTGTATGGCTGAGAAATTTAACCCAGCAATATTTGTTATGCTTTTTTTACTGTTGTAGATCACAAAAATGTACCCCAGTCCAAACAATACTATATGGGTGTGACATTTACCCAACAAATCTTACCCAATAAAAATGTCAACACATTTTTGAGTGTTATATGGCACCAAAATGTACCACAAAGAACGCAATGCTCGATGGATCACACAATTTTTTACATTTTTTCACCCTCCCAAAAAAATACTGCAGATATATATAAGGGACTGCCTAGCCCTAGTCCCTGTCTACAGATTGTATTCTGCCACTGTCTCTGCTCCTTCAACTCTCCCTCCCTAGAGAGAGAGTTGAAGAGGCGGCGGCTGTCACATCATACTCACCCACTCCTCTCGCGATCGCTGGAAGTCCTCCCTGCATCTCTCTGTTGTCCCAGCGAGGCAGCTTCTTCCTGTGTTCAGCGGTCACTCATTAAAGTAATGAATGTGCATGCATCTCCACTCCCATAGGCGTGGAGCGCATGTTCATTACTTTAATGAGCGGTACCACGTGACCGCTGAACACAGGAAGAAGCTACCTCACCGGGAAAACAGAGAGATGCAGGGAGGACTTGCAGCAACCACGCCAGGAGTGGGTGAGTATGATAGGGGGAGCGGTGACGAGCCATGCATAAAGAAGGGGAGGATGGAGGAGCCATGGCCATCTCTCAGCAGGAGAGAGCGATGGACGAGCCATGCATATAGCAGGGCGAGGACGGAGGAGCCATGCATACAGCAGGGGGAAGACGCCGAGCCATGCATACACCAGGGGGAGGGCGGAGGAGCCATGCATACAGCAGGGGGATGACAGAGGAGCCATGCATACAGCAGGGGAGGACACCGAGCCATGCACACAGCAGGGGGGGACGGAGGAGCCATGCATACAGCAGGGGGAGGATGGAGGAGCCATGCATACAGCAGGGGGAGGACAGAGGAGCCATGCATACAGCAGGGGGAGCCACACTTACCAGGACAGGGATGAGGGGACATTGCATACTTCGCTTATACTCGAGTCAATAAGCTTACCCAGTTTTCCGTGGCAAAATTAGGTGCCTCGGCTTATACTCGGGTCAGCTTAAACTCGAGTATATGCGGTATATAGCATTAATTTCCCATCACTGATTACAAAAATAAGGAACTTTAATCCTCTTATGAACTATACCATATATCTCCTATTTAAGTAAAAAAAATCTTACCGAAATGCATAATATGGTCCAAAATTGCTCATCTTCTTCAGTCACTCTATATCCACCACCCCCAATCCTTCTTTATAACAATTCAAAAACTATTCTCTCGATATCTGTGGGGTTCCTCTAAACATAGGACCTAGGATTGCACAACATATCCTTACCACATAACAAAGGAGGCATTGACCTTCCAGCTCTGCCTCAATTTCAACAAGCAGAACATCTAAAAAAAATCATAGATTAGATAAAGTGCCCTGCCCACAAAACCTGGACACTGATTTAGGAGGAAAATCTGAATTTTCACTTGAGTCAACTTGCATTTTCAGATACTACAAAGCTTCAAAATTGTAAGATCTCTAACCCATTCACACTCATGCACCCCTAAAATTGGGTCATTACCTCATATTAGAGAATCATGTGCCTCATACCCATTTCGATTATTACAAGTCAGGGACCTTTCTTAATTGTATATACCTGTACAAACTAAGACTTTACCTCTTGTTTTATAAAGTAGGAAAATGCCAAAATCTACCTTTCTAGAAGCAAGCAAAATGCCTACAATTGAAGAGCTAAAAGACTTATTAAGCATCTTAAACCCATCCACTACCATAAATTTAGCTTCCATTTTATACCTGTTGCTCGTAATCTCTTCCCTGACAGACAAATGAACTGGTTTGAAACACTGTTAACTCAGTTGAAAGCATAGAGAAAAACAATCGCATTAGTGCATAGACAGATTATTTCTCTCCATTCAAAAAAAAAACTGTAGCCTTGAATGTTCCTTTGTGTGTAATAATGCTTTCTGTATCAACAACAAGCTGCTGGTATGGCTGTGCACTGTACAATTTAGCAAAAATGTTATATTTGGCTACGGTAATAAGCATATGACTGACAATATGTATCTGATATAGATGTTCTTGGAGCGCTTTATTAATTGTGCACTTACAATTAGCACAAATCCTGACCATTTGGAAAAATTACAGCATATCTTGATGTACTAGACAATCAATTTCTGCATCTATTATTGGACATAGAGCAAATGGAACAAACAAGTTTTGGCTTCTTGTGTATTGGTGCTTATTTGGATCTTATTAAAAATACTGGTTGTCCTTTAAATTTTCCAAGACCTTCTTCATACACAGCAGTAAAGCCATTGATGACAAGTTGCACAGTCTGGCTTTACATTGTGTTTGTCTTTTAACTGAATGCCTAAAGTTTCAAGCTAACCTATTCCTAATAAAATTACACAATAACCTTTAGTGATAATAAGGCGCAGTTTGCCTCTTTCTTTTTCATAATACACATTAACAAAACAAGTGCTCATTACTTTCAATCCCTGGTTATTATAACCTATAAGTCTTACTTCACATAGCATTATGAAGATTGTTTATTGACCATAAGGCACAAAAAGTTTCCCAAGAGTTCCAGAATTCAGAATACATTTCACTCAATTAATTGTTACTTCCAGTATGCTTGTTTTATCTAAATGTGCATGTCTCTAAAATATTAAAACATTCTGAGATATATACACTGTCTAATACATGTTCATCCTATGATTCAATAACTCTATAGGCTGCTTTGAGTGGTGAGTTCACTTTCACTTGTTTGTCTTTTGGTGAATTTTGTCCCCTTCGAAACTCCTCACAGTTTCAGGTGGGGTCAAACCAAAATGATTATTTCAATGCTGTTAACACTGATGTTCTAAAAACAATAGTCACTAGGTTTAGCAGGGGATACTGAGGAACAAAAAACATCAAATGTCTTGGAGCCTACAACAATCAGTTGGACTCGTTTCTAAACAGTATTTTATCTGCTTCCCGGGAAAACATAAGCATTTCATCATATGAGTTGCATGAAGATGGGCTAGAGATATCAAAGTCTTCCATTTGACCTAAAGTGTCATGGTTTACTGGGTTCTTGGATCAGGTAGTAGCGGGGTTAACTTGGGTGGCCTCTTTCTGGGTCCTGGGAGGCTTTTTATAGCCTCACTGTGAGGCCAGTCTTTGTCGTTTATACTCTGACCTTTGGCTGAGTGTGTCTGACCCTGTGCTTGTGCCAGTGCTTTGTGCCTGTGCTACGTTTTGTCTGTCTGGTTCTGATTTGGCTGTGTCCCTGTTACGAGTTTTGCCTGTCCCTTTTGTACTGCGTTGCTCCCTCTGTGTATGACCCCTTGGCTGTGTTCTGATTATTCTCTGCCTTCTCCTTTTGTACTTCGTCGCCCTCTATGTGTATGACCTGGCTATCCTGACTATCCATTCTGTCTATGCCCCTTGGTAACTTTATTTCGTAGTTACCCTTCTAGGAGTTTTCCTTTACCTCCTAGATCTCTGGAGCTTAGGCCACGCACCTAGGCAGTTACGTGCCTGCAGGTCCTCCGGCCTGAAGCATTCTCTATCTGCTTCTGCTGCCTCTGAGAGACGTGTGGCTGGCTCCGCCCCTTGGCAGTCACATGCTGCGGAAGGTCCTGTTCCTCAGAAACACACATCTTCCCTGCTGCGGCTCTGCTATACAGGTATCTTTGGGCACAGTTTGTTCACTCAGGACACACGCACTGGCTCAGTGAGCAAGTGCAGTGCGGTGTCCCTGACATTATAAACGACCGTTACATTTTTTTTTCTGAGGGGGAGATTTAGGAGTGTTATCCCCATGGATCCCATGCAGGTGTTAGCGGGTCAGGAGAAACATCTGACGCAAAGGTTCCAGGAGTTGAATGTGGAGCAGCGCATGATGGCTCAGACCCAGCAGCAGCTGGTAGATACCGTACAGGGGGCTGTCGCTGCGGGGTCTCTGGGTACAGGTGTAAGGATGTGTCATTAGTATCTCCTGAATCTCCAGTTAAACTGCCCGACTACTTCTCAGGGGATAAAAATGAGTTCAGAGCCTTCAGGGAGGGGTGTAAACTTTTTTTCTCCCTGAGGCCTCGCTCTTCTGGGGATGAGTTCCAGAGGGTGGGGGTCATTATTTCCCTACTTCGGGGGGCCCCACAAGCCTGGGCTTTTTCTCTCTCTCCCTCTGCTCCTGAGAGGATGACTGTTGATATGTTTTTTCATGCCCTGGTCCGCATCTATGATGAGCCTAACAGGGTCCGTATGGCTGAGGACATGGTAATGAGTGTTCGTCAGGGTAAACATTCAGCCGAGTGGTTCTGTTCGGAGTTCCGACATTGGGCAGCGGAGGTCTCCTGGAATGATGCCGCCCTTCGAGAGCTATTCCGCAGAGGCCTGTCTGAACGTCTCCAGGACGCCCTGGCCCTTCATCCTCCACCTGATACTTTGGAGGATGCCATAACCCAGGCCGTACGAATGGACTGCAGGCTACGCGCCAGGGGTATCATGCAGTGTGAAACCTCACTGTTTGCTGGCAGCAAAGAGACTGGAGCCACTACTGAGGTCATGGACATTGGCACCACCTCGCTAAAAGAGAAGGAGAGAAGACATCGCCGGGAGAAACAACTCTGTTTCTATTGTGGAGAGTCCGGACATTGGAGAAAAGATTGCCCCACCTGTCCGTCATCTAAGACGGCGGAAAACTACTAGGTCTGGGTAGCGGTCGGGAGGCTGCCCAGACCTCCAGGTACTATTTTCCTCATGTTCTAAAGTTGTGTTAAAGGTGGAACTGTTGGTAGACAACTATCGTTTTTTCTCGACAGCATTGGTGGACAGTGGTTCATATCTCAATTTGATCAGTTCCTGTGTCGTCTCCCAACATAAGATAGGGACAGTCAGGCTGGAGACACCCTTAAAATTGTTGCTATCGACTCTTCCCCTCTTACCTGAACAGGGATTCTTTATGCTTCCAAAAGGTTTTCTTTGCAGGTCGGTTCTTCCCACAAGGAAGACATGGAATGTTTTGTCATGGACAAATTGCCTACAGGGCTAGTGCTGGGTATGCCATGGCTTCAACGCCACAACCCGGTGATTAACTGGGAATCAGGGGAGATTATTAAATGGGGATCCCAATGTGTCGACTGTTGCAATAAACCTGTTTATTGTCTGAAACTTGCAAAACCTGTCTCAGTGTCTTCTGTTGGTTTGGAGGGTATTCCGGAGTACCTGAAAGACTTTGAGGACGTGTTCTCTGAAAGTGAGGCTGAGGCTCTGCCCCCGCATAGATCATTTGACTGTGCTATTGATCTTGTCCCGGGAGTCAAATTGCCCAAGGCCCGTCTGTTTAATTTGTCAGGCCCGGAGCGCCTGGCTATGAAGCAATACATCGCTGAAAGTCTTCGTAAAGGGCATATAAGGCCCTCAGTGTCCCCAGTAGCTGCGGTGTTCTTCTTTGTTAAAAAAAAGGATGGCGGTCTACATCCCTGCCTCGACTTTCTAGAACTTAATAAAATCACAGTCAGGAATACATACCCCCTGCCTCTGATTCCTGATCTCTGTAACCAGCTCTCTGGGGCCAAGTGGTTTTCAAAATTGGACCTCAGGGGGGCTTATAATTTGATAAGAGTGCGGGAAGGGGATGAGTGGAAAACTGCTTTTCTTACTACTGAGGGGTTATTTGAGAATCTCGTCATGCCTTTCGGTCTCACCAATGCTCCAGCTATGTTTCAAAATTTCATTACTGTAGTTTTTTTGGACCTCATTGGCCGTTTTGTTGTGATCTACTTGGATGATATACTGATATATTCCTCTCTCTGACAGACATTCTCATTTATCACATGTTAAAACTGTGTTTCAAAGACTCAGGGAAAATCAATTATTTGTTAAGCTGGAGAAATGTTCTTTCTTTGTTCAGGAGCTATCATTTTTGGGTCTCATAATCTCTCCACAGGGGTTTCGTATGGATCCCAAGAAGGTGCAAGCCATTATGGAGTGGGTCCAGCCTCGGGACCTTAGAGGACTCCAGCACTTCTTGGGATTCGCAAATTACTATCGCAGGTTTATCAAGGGTTTTTCTCAGATTGAGAAAACCCCTCACGGATCTCACACGTAAAGGGGCAGATGTTAGGAACTGGTCCCCGTCGGCCAAACAATCTTTTTTAACTTTGAAAAATTGTTCCACATCCGCTCCTGTTCTGGTTCAACCTGAATCATCCAAGCCGTTTGTGGTTGAAGTTGATGCTTCGGAGGTTGGGGTTGTCACAGGGACCTACTTCTCTGACTAACCTCAAACCTTGTACCTATTTCTCGAAAAAAATTTCTCAGGCTGAGAGAAATTATGACATTGGTAATAGAGAACTCTTAGCAATCAAGTTGGCGTTCGAGAAATGGAGGCATTTTTTGGAGGGGGCGGCTCACCCCATCACAGTCATCACCGACCACAAAAACCTAGAGTATATTAAGTCTGCTAAAAGACTGACTCCTAGGCAGGCCCGTTGGTCACTTTTTTTTTCCAGATTTCAATTTTCTATAACTTTTCGCCCAGGGTCTAAAAACGTGAAAGCTGATGCTTTATCACGTAGTTTTGAGCCGCTTTCTGCCCCTGACCCGCCGTCCCCCATTCTTCAACCCAATATCGTTATAGCTGAAGTGTCGTCGGAATTGGAGCGGGAGATTGTGGGGGCTCAATCTTTAGCTCCAAGGTCCAAACCCGAAAACAAATTGTTTGTTCCTCAGCAATTACGCACCAGGCTCCTGCGGGAGTTCCATGATTCAAAACTGAGTGCTCACCCAGGCATTTCTGCCACACGAGAGGCAGTGGCTAGAGTTTTTTGGTGGCCTTTGATGGCTTCAGATATTAAGAAGCATGTCGCTGCGTGTGGGGTATGCGCTCGTTCTAAGAGCTCTCATTGCCGGCCGGCCGGGGAATTGGTGCCTTTGCCAATTCCAGGAAGGCCATGGACCCACTTGTCCATGGACTTCATTACCAACCTTCCTTCTTTTCGGGGTAACACGGTTATCTGGGTAGTTGTGGACAGGTTTTCTAAGTTAGCGCATTTTGTACCTATGGCAAGTCTACCTTCTGCAGAGACTCTCGCTAAGCATTTCATCATACAGATTCTAAGGTTACATGGGGTACCTATGAATATTGTATCTGACAGAGGGGCACAATTTGTGGCCAAGTTTTGGCGGGCTTTTTGCAAAAGGTTGGGATATCTTTGTCCGTTTCCTCAGCCTACCACCCAGAGAGTAACGGGCAGATGGAGCGCACCAACCAGTCGCTTGAACAAATTCTTCGATGTTTGATTTCTACTCTGCAAAGCGACTGGTGTGATGCCCTACCGTTAGCGGAGTTCGCCTTCAACAACCGTACCAATCAATCTACCGGTAGGTCACCGTTTTTTATTAATTATGGTTTGAACCCTCATTTTGGTGAATTCTCACGTTTAGATTCGGACTGTCCAGGAGCTGAGGACTGTGTTAACCGAATCAGGAATCTGTGGTCAAAAGTTCGGTTAAATATGTTCAGGGCCCAGGAGACTTATAAGCGTTTTGCAGATAAAAAAAGGAACCCTGCTCAGGTGTTGCAGTGTGGGGACAAGGTGTGGCTCTCCACGCGAAACATAAGTCTTCGTCTGCCCTCCGCCAAACTGGGGCCCAAATTCATAGGTCCCTATGAGATCATTGAGGTAATTAACCCTGTGGTGTATCGTCTTCGCCTCCCCCCCGCTTTGAAACTCCATAACGTATTCCATAGATCCTTGTTAAAACCCTTGGAATCGGTAGTAGAAGAACCAGCTGCTGTTCCCTCCCCAGTCTTGGTTGATGGGCACATGGAATTTGAGGTACAACATATTGTAGACTCCAGGCGGGCTCGGGGGTCCTTACAGTACCTGGTGCATTGGAGGGGGTACGGTCCAGAGGACCGGTCTTGGGTGCCGGCCAGATCGGTACACGCTGACCGTCTGGTTCGGGCATTCCATGCTCGGAATCCTGGGAAACCTGGGGGTCCAGAGGCCCCCCATTAAGAACGGGGTACTGTCATGGTTTACTGGGTTCTTGGATCAGGTAGTCGCGGGGTTAGCTTGGTGGCCTCTTTCTGGGTCCTGGGAGGCTTTTTATAGCCTCACTGTGAGGCCAGTCTTTGTCGTTTATACTCTGACCTTTGGCTGAGTGTGTCTGACCCTGTGCTTGTGCCAGTGCTTGTGTGCCTGTGCTACGTTTTGTCTGTCTGGTTCTGATTTGGCTGTGTCCCTGTTACGAGTTTTGCCTGTCCCTTTTGTACTGCGTTGCTCCCTCTGTGTATGACCCCTTGGCTGTGTTCTGATTATTCTCTGCCTTCTCCTTTTGTACTTCGTTGCCCTCTATGTGTATGACCTGGCTATCCTGACTATCCATTCTGTCTATGCCCCTTGGTAACTTTATTTCGTAGTTACCCTTCTAGGAGTTTTCCTTTACCTCCTAGATCTCTGGAGCTTAGGCCACGCCCCTAGGCAGTCAAGTGCCTGCAGGTCCTCCGGCCTGAAGCATTCTCTATCTGCTTCTGCTGCCTCTGAGAGACGTGTGGCTGGCTCCGCCCCTTGGCAGTCACATGCTGCGGAAGGTCCTGTTCCTCAGAAACACACGTCTTCCCTGCTGCGGCTCTGCTATACAGGTATCTTTGGGCACAGTTTGTTCACTCAGGACACACGCACTGGCTCAGTGAGCAAGTGCAGTGCGGTGTCCCTGACATAAAGTAACCTTGTGACTTTAGTAATAAATGAAGCTATAATAAATGAGGAGACAACTATCTTCTGTTTACTGCTAATCAAGATGGAGACTGAACATGAAACCAACAAGTATGCATACAGTATATGGCAAAAACATACATGTAACTGAAAATGCTTTTAAAATTTCCAACATCAGTGCCATAAACACCTTGTAGGAAATTTATCAATGACCAGTCATTGCATTTTCTCTTTCAACTAGTTTTAGTAAATCTCCTTTGTCCATATATAGATATTCAACTTTGGGAAATAACTTTTCAAAACTCTACCTGTGATTAGATTCTGAAACTAAATTGTATTGTTACAGCTCACCTGTTAAGGTGGATTTACAAAGTCTCAGGTCAGGGCACACATACCCAGGGCATTGGGACAACAGGTTGGAAGGCTAAATAACAGTAAGGACCCAGACAACAGGTTATGTGGGATGGCAGAAAAGTAAGCCAGGCAGGACGCATCAGAACCACAGAACCAGGAGGGCAGACGAGTGAAATAGTGTACATCTTAAGTATAACTTAGATGCACCTGAGTTTGCAGCGAACAGATCCAGCGAACCGTTTCTAGAAAGGGAATCACGCAGTCAAGCAGCCAATGAGGAGGTAGTGTCGCGACCCTTTGCTTAAAGAAGACATCTGAAAAGGCCTTTTAAGGGACAGGCAAATTGGAAGCAACACAGGCAGTACAAAGTTTCTGAAAATGTAGTTAAGGCATTTCATGAAAACAATATGATCTCCACTGGGTGATCTGGTAGCATGACCAATCGATGACAGGAGCATTTAGCCTAAACCATGGAAGTCCCAATAGCATGGATGCATCAGAAAATTGCAAAATTAAAAAAATAAATTTATTCAAAGAAGAAGTCTTCCAATCTGAAATGTCAACTTCTCATTCTGACATTAGATACCACCACAAGGCATGGAGATTAGCCTTAAAGACATCCGCAAAGAAACAAAAATAATTTTTATCCCTATGACCAGACAGAAGTCAATAAAATTCTCTCCTGCTGGATAAGTCGAGCATAGAAGATAACCAGAGGAGTGTAATTGTTCCAGGTTAATGCAGCAGACATAGTACAGAACTTGATGCCTAACATCCCAAAGAATTAGTCCCTTGTCTAAGCCACATTATGGAATTAGCGACTGAGTGGACACAACCTGGTTTATCAAACACTTTACGAAAGTGCAGCCCACACCAAAACATCTCAAAGGTAATAAATATATGCCACTTTTCTGTTAAGAAAAAAATTGTTGGGGATGTAGCTCAAAGTGTATGGTGCATTGAAACACAAAGGTTGTCAAGTCAGAAGTTCCTGGATAAAATTTAGACTGACAGGGTTTGAATGAAACAAAAGACTATGCTGTGAACAGTCACTGATAAAAGAATGCTTATAGGAAACGAGTTAGCCAGCAGGTCAAAGAACTAGTAGTTACAACTTAAAAAAGTCTCAGAAGTCTGAGGAGATTATAGCAGCAGAAGAGACTGAAGGTTGACTCCAAAATGACTGCATCTGAGTACATTACTCACTCAGGTCTCAGACATTGAAGAGTGCCAAAGTAGGCCTTAAAAGACTTTGAGAGATGATACCACAGAATGCAAGGCTGCTTGTAAGTATTCATGCTTGTAAGACCTGACATGGAGCACAACAAAGAGTGTCGCCACAGGGGAATGGAGTAGAGTCCAGCCCTGAAGCTGAGACAGCTGAGTAACATTCAGTGAAGCAAAAAAAGTACAAATTTACATATTACTTGTTTGATAGTGAGATAAAAATTTACACATTATGTATGAACTGCCAACCTTTTTACATCACCTCCACAGTGCTCATTTTGCTTTCTTTGAAGAGATGAATCTTCATAAACAATTTTAATTTAGCTTTAGATTTACAGATTTAGTAGAACATCATTGCCAAATAGAGTTAAAAAGAGGCTATTAATTAGTATAAATAAGGTCCCTTATAGATCCTATTTGGATAGGTATATTTTCACTTTAAGATATGTTGCAAAAAGTGTGAAAATTTGAGTGTGTTTATAATTGTAATCAAATTAGTTGAATATGCACAACTGCTCCACTTTCTCTTTGAAAGTGTCATTTCCAGTTGCCTTCAACTTGAAATTACACTCTGGGCCATAAATTCTACTTTCATTCTTAATTTATGCTTTTGTAATCTTTGCCTTATCCAAAAAACTCTTTTAAAACTCTTTTAAAACACTGTTTAGAATTAAAAAATTACAGTTGCTAAAACAATGTTGAAGACTATAGGGTATGTGTGTTAATCTAGATTAATGTGCAAGGAAATTTTTGAAAACAATAGCGCAATATTGGGTCTTTTCCAGTATGTAATCAAAGAAGTAGCAGTGCAGGGATGTTCTCACCTGGTGAGGTTGTGTTGGCCACAATACTTTACAAGCTCAGAAAAACTTCTGCTGCAGATTCAAGGAGGTAAAACCAGTGGAGAAAAGATTGAGAGATGTGCTCTTCTGAGGACACCAATGGACATTACCGGTGTACAGGAGGAAAAATCCAGGGGCAATATAGATGAATAGATATTTTCATGGTCATGTAGGCTGTCAGATAACTTATAATAGATCTCCAATACCCAATATGATCGGGCAACCAGGTAGATTTTTAATATCCTTTAGAAATATATTGTGGATAGGAGGTTGTGGGGTCTTTGATGGTGAGAAATCTTTTTCTTGGTTATTCACAATATTAAGCGCCACATCTTTATTGGGATTGTTAGTGAGGTACAATGAGTGGGAGAGGATCAAAGATAATATTATAATAAGGCCAGAGTGTTACTACCGTAGAATATGGCTGAGTGCTATGCGAGAAAACATCGCATAGCACTTTACCCAGTGTTACTCTATGGGGTAGCTCACAGCAGTGTTGTTTTTCAGGCGTATTCAACGTGCATGTAAACTTGCAGCAGTCTGCGATTGGTAGTGAATTCAAGAAAAAAGGAAGCACACTGTAGCGCTATAGCTTGCAAACACGAGATCTGAAAAATGAATTGCATCACTGCCTTAGAAATATGAAAAAAATTGAGAAGGCTTAGCGCATAAAATGGCCAATTTATGTGTACCTGGAAGCCACGTTAAGGCACTCCTCGTATACCAGGTCCTAACTAATGCCAATCCTCGCTTAGAAAAGTCTATCTGTATGGGAACATATGAATCCTTTTTTCTTGAATGTGCATGAGTTGGTGACTCTAGGTTTAGCACCTGTTCACATAAGGTCAGTTTTTGGATGTGCCGGTCAGTTTTTGATATGCGATTGGTAATGAAACTCACCAATGCAAGCCTATGGGTGTGAGAAAAAAAAAATTGCATAGGACTTGGACCATGCGATTGCTATCTGATTTTTATGCACCGATCTCCTTTGAAAATCCGGCAATTCATCTGCTGCGTACAGTAAAATCACAGCTGGACAGGTTGGAATAGAATAGATAGAATAGATATATACATGCAGAATAGATAAATGTAAAGAACTCACTGATATATATATATATATATATATATATACAAATTTTCCCACAGTGCTCGTGCTGACATCTGTTATGTGAAGATAGTTCATTGGCTGTGAACTCCCAGGACCTTTCTGACGGCACTGCGAGCATGAGAACTTTCTCATGATCGCGGTGGCATCAGACAGGTAAACAGTAGTTCACAGGGAGACACTGAGGACATGCTGCTCAGTGTCTCTGCTGGATGGCAGGCTGTATAGTCACATCATTCAACCATGCAGCCTGCCATCTAGATGTAGCAGAGCTAGACCCGTCGTGGGACAAATAGATTATCATCTTCTCTGCGGAATAGTAAGGAATATTGTTTTTTGTTATTTTAACTAATTTTCAGGATACAATCGCATCTCTGGAATGGGTGAGGTCGTAAGTATGGTTTAATTAAGATTTATTGAAGGAGTCTGTGTATTTCTTTCAATTAAAGGCCTTTTTTTCTGGTTTTTTTTTACAATATGACTATGGGGTTAGTAATGGGGGAGTCTTATAGACGGCTCGCCATTACTAACCTCAGGGCTTGATGTCACCTGACAAGACAAAGGTGACATCAACCCTCCCAACTATCACCCCACTTGCCACCGCTACGGGGCAAGTGGGAAAAGCGAGGCTAAGTGCCAAGATTGGCACATCTTATAGATGGGGCCTTTTCTGGGCCTGCTAAGAGCTAATGTTTTTAACTGGGGGGCAGTATACATGGCCCCTTCCTAGGCTATTAATATCAGCCTGCAGCTGTCTGCCTAGCCTTTTCTGGTTATTAATTATAGGGGGACTCTATGTCATTTTTTGAGGTGGTCCCCCAATTTAATAGCCAGTAAAGGCTAAGAATACAGTTGTGAGCTGATATTAATAGCCTGGGAAGCTCCATGGGCATTATCCCGTTCCCAAGCTGTAAACATTGCCCCCCCAGCCATCGGCTTTCCCTCTGCTGGATACAAAAATTGCGAGGGAGCCCATGCCATTTTATCTGAAAAATAATCTTCAATTGATTAAATACATGTACAGTAAGCTGCACGCACTGTACTAATTGTATTTGTCATAGACATCTATATACCTACCTATTCTGTTTGTATTTACTGTCTGTAATCCATGTCTTCTATCCTGTCGGCTCCTGCAGTGATTTTACAGTAGACGGCAGATGAATTGCTGGCTTTTCTTCTATTTATCTATGTATGTAATACATATACTGTACATATATACTGTATATGTGTGTCACTGACATCTATATATCTATGTATTCTATGTGTATATATCTATTCTATCTATTCTATTCTAACCTTTCATTCTGTCATTTTACAGTACGCAGCACATGAATTGCTGGCTTTTCAAATGCTATCGGTGTATAAAAATCAGACAGTAGTCAAATGGTCCCAGCGCTGTGGGATTTTTTCTCACACCCATTGACTTCTATTGTGGGATGTGATACCATTTCCAATTACAATCGCTGCATGCTGTGACTTTTTTCTAGTACGATCATGATCCGATCCGAGCTGGAAAAAAAACCGCAGATGAACACACGATGATAGAATAACATACAGTAGGTCCTAATATAATCTGATTTTTAATCGGATTGCATTCATCCGATTTCATCGCAAGTGGGAATGAGACCAAGTAGTCACAATTGGATAGGATCCTCAGGGCCTCATTACAGTAGTCAGTATAATTTTGTATTACAATGCCACCACCCTTGTCAGCTGATGTAATAACTATATTGCTGTTATTGTAGAAAGTGCTTCCTTTTCTGTTTTATTCAGATTATTTGGCGATTTTATCATTTCCTTTGATATTTTTAAACTTATTCAGCACCATGCCACTGAGGGTATTTATGTAATGCCCTTTAGGCTATGTGCATGACGTATCAGAAATGACGCGGAATTTCCGCGGCAATCCCGCACCTCCCTGCCGCGGGAAATACGCATTTTATAGGTATGCGTATTCCCGCTAAAAACTAGCGTTTTGCAAGCGTAATTAGCTTGCAGAATGCTAGCGTTTTCCAAGCGATCTGTAGCATCGCTTGGAAAACAAATTGACAGGTTGCTCACACGAGTCAAACATAGTGTTTGACTCGCGTGACCAACTTTTTACTATTGATGCTGCCTATGCTGCATCAATAGTAAAAAGATCTAATGTTAAAAATAATAAAAAAAAATAAAAATCATGAAGGGGAGAGGAGACCATATCCCTGTTAAAACAATAATTAAAATAAAAAATCGTGATATTCTCACCTTCCGGCGGCCCCCGCAGCCTTCCTGGTGCTCGCGATGCTCCCGGCAACTCTCATTCCCAGTGATGACTGGCGACAATGACCCCAGATGACGTAGCATCACGTGAGACCGCTACGTCATCTGGGGTCATTGTCGCAAGGCATCACTGGGAACGGGAGTTGCCAGGAGCATCGGTAAGGAGCGGGAAGGCTGCAGGGGACGCCGGAAGAAGATAATATCACCATTTTTTTATTTTAATTATTGTTTTAACAGGGATATGGTCTCCTCTCCTCCAGACCCTGGGTACCATCCGCACATGAACCGCATCACTTTGCGCATGGTGGGCAAAGCCACATGCAAAAAGTAAGCTGTTTAATGCATTCCTATAGCACCGGAATCGCTGCGATTCCGGAAAAAGAATGAACATGCTGCGTTTTTTTCCTCAATGCGTTTTTTTTGCGGAAAAAAACGCAGCATGTGCGCAAAAATTGCAGAATGCATTCTAATAATAGGATGCTTAATGCATGCGTTTTTTAAGCGTTTTGCAGCGGGAAACCTCCGTAAAAATGAAAAAAAAAAAACGCGAAAAATCCTGAACATGTGCACATAGCCAGATAAAATTTAGATTTAGCTTTGAGGTCTACATGTAAGTAGGAATCTGGTATTATTCCTGTAATTAGTTTATATATTTTAATAATCCCTTTCATGTGCAAGTTTTATCAAAGTGTTTCACGGATAGAATTCATATCTATTGTAAACTATGGCGCTTTCCACATGCCTGTTTTTTTTTGCAGATCATTTTTGATCCAAGTTAAGTTTTTTGGTCAATGAAAAAATCAAATAACACTCAGATGTCATCTGTGTGCTGTCTGATTTTACATGTACAGTATGTTTGATAAAATTTTAAGAAATTTTCTCATAAGCAAATAAACAAACTGCTTAAATTCTGAGGGTAAAAAATAACACTTGACCCAAACACTGATGAAAATCTTTTCCACAGCACATTTGGAAAAATCACTGACGTCTGTATGAGATCTTATACGGTGTATACATAGACAAGACAGTTTTAAAATGCACCAGATGTATCACAGTGGCTCATACTGGGTGACAAATCTGGTGCGTTTTTTTAGATTTTCTAGTCTAAAGGGGAATTTTTCATGAGTTGAGTATTTGGTGTAATTTCTTTGATTTGCTGTATTCTTTTCTTACTTTTTATCTTAAGACAAATTTATCAACTGGGTCACAAAGTATGTTAGATTTTGGATATTTCATGTTGGTGCCTGTGTTGAAAAGAGATTAAACAAATGAAAAGCACAGAAGTCTCTTGCCATATTTGTCATAAAAGACTAAAAATTTAACTGAAATTTAACATGGATGAACTTGCAGAAAGAGATAAAGCTGCAAACATGAAGCAGTTATTCCAAGAATTTCTGATGCAAAATTTTGCCCCAAAAAGAGGTTGAAGAACCATAAAGAGTCTTTGCTTCTGCTTCATAATCTCTGCTGTCTATGACAAGATGATAGGGTTACAAAGAGGGGTGGTTCAGGCTTATCACTGTGATCCATGTGTGACTGTTGTGGCCATTTTGGAACCAGAAGAACTGATCCCAGCACTTGGAATAGTAACAGCTGGGATCAAATGCAGTGGTTTTAGCTGGGCTGAAGAGTCACTTTAAGAAAAACCTGATTTGATCAGCTGTCATGTGCCCCTAACAGCCACGGGTGGAAAGTTACAGTAACATGTTATGTGCCACTGTCAATCTCTGACAGCGGCATTTAACTTGCGCTTACTGGAACAATGTCGTAAACCCCACCCATCAGCCTCACATGAGCGGGACGCCTATGGGTTGGCATGACCGCCGGGGTCTGCAGAAGACCCAAGTGCTTGTCATTGCAGATCTAAGAATGGGGGCTGGCATGGCGTTCATAAGAGTTTCTACTTGTGGAGAAGACAAACCAATAAGCAGCATAAAACAGATAAAACTCACAACTGAAAAATTGCAATAAAAATGCATAGGAAGCAAAATGCAATAAAAAACCTGCAGCATTCAAAATGCACCAAATTCTCATTACAGGAACTTAGGAAAAGGCTTTGTGCTCAGGTATGCTGCAAACACCAGTGTTGTCTGGGAAAGTGTGGAACAAAAACATGTGTTGATGAAGGTAAGAAGGAACATATTGAGGGTAATTAAGATTCATGCAGAGCACTGTAATGATGGGAATCTGGTCCAGTAACATATGGCATTATTTTCCTGGTACTGACAGCGTAGGTGTCAGTAATCAGTATCACCCCCATTCTTACAGTCATTGTTCATCAAGAACATAGTAGTGACAAATGGGCGCTCACTGCTTGTATTGGTCCAAGTGATCCTTAGCAGCTGGGGGATGCTGCTGTGAAAGTGGACATTTTAAGTGCAGTCTCCAGGAAGCATTTAATTAATAGCTTATTTCAATGTAGTCTTTAAGAAGAGGATGTGTGACAGACAGCATCTGTCCAGAAGGTCAAGAGCTCTCATTGCTAATATTGGACATGTGCCCAGTGTCTGCAGTGAATACAGCTGGCTTTTGAGGAATAGTTGAGCTCATGTGTCACTGCTATAGAAGTCCATCACAATTCTATTATTACTAGAACTCCAGCTATATCAGGAGATCAATCAAAAACTTGTATGGTATATAAAAAACCTATTCATGGCTCCCCTTCATCCACATACATATAGCATGTGGGAGAAATGATACAAAATATACACCCCCAACATCTTACTGGATAAGAGTTTTACTAAATGTCAATGTAGTTTCCCAAGCTACAACAGAGCAGAATGCTATATTCAAAGCACATGGTGTTATGATTCGGTAGCTGAGGAGTGCAGGCAAAAAGGCAATACACCAGAGCAGTTGGAATCTATGAGATTGCAGTACCCTGACTAACCACCACAACTAGAGGAGCCGTGGAGCGTTCCTACGTTGGTCCTAGACGCCTCGTCACAGCCTGAGAAACTAACTACACCTAAAGATAGAAATAGGAAAGCTATCTGCCCCGGAGCAGAACCCCAAAGATAATAGCAAGCCCCCAAACATGTAATGGCGGTTAGACAAGACGAAATACTGACACAGACAGAAAATAGTATGAGCAAACGTTGGGGCCCAAACTAACTAAATAGAAAAGGATAGGAAGGGTACTTACTGCAATCCCAAAAAAACCCTGAAAGCACCAACTCTACTAATTTCAAAAACACCTGAGATCACATGACCTCTACCACCTAAATTAGCTCTCTGGTGTAACAAAATCAAAACAGCAGCCACTGAAAAAACTGGAAAAAGCAAAAGTACAAACATCAGTGGCTGAACTAAACTGAGAGGGCAAAAGCCCCCTGAGGGGACCCAAAAGGCCCCCACAGAAGTGCAGGACAAAAAGCAAAAATCAAGCACAGAAACAAAAAGAAGAAAATGTCTTATCTGTTAGAAGGAGATGCAGACACGACACAGCAGGCTACAAGGGAAACTGGAATCAAGGATTCAGACCAGAACAATTGATCACCGGCAACCCTGATGGGAAGGTGACTCCCTTATATAAGACCAGTCAGTAACACCTGATTCCCAGTCCTCACAATCTTCACTGAACAGACCAGTACCGCTTGTAACCACCAGAGGGAGCCTCTGCTCAGAACTCATCTCAAGCCCATTCACAACAACATGGTCCATTCCTGGCTTCGGAAGGAAGCGTGCTGTTGCCATGCCTTTACTATGCCTGAGGGCCTGCATAACATATTTTCGTTTCTGCTGTCCAGTAATTATGATTAGTAATAATGGAGAAGTATCAAAATTGGTGTAAAGAAAAGGTGTAGCAGCAGCCCATAGTGATCTGATTCCACTTCACATTTGTCACAGACACGTTGGGAATGAGAACAACAGTTCCAATGGCTCCCGTGAGCAACGATCACCTTTCCTGCACACTACACTGTGACATCTGACCATTGTCATGCCCATTAATGGCATTCTCCAAGAATGTAATAAAATAGCTCCCATCATGAAATTCCAATAGCAGCCTGTAAAAGTCAAGTGTCAGGACGGCTATCATTCTGAAGAAATATTGCCTCCGAGTAGAGTTGAGAGAAACAGGTAGGTCAGATTCATAAGTCGCCGACTTTCGCTAAAGTCGAGTTTCGCCAAGCGAAACCCGACCATAGCGTGAAGTCGGCCATGCGGTCGTCGACCGGAGCGCCAAAGTCGGTTTTCCCATAATGCTTGCAGGCACCTTTTTTCAGCCAATGAGCAAGGACGAACACTGTGGGCAACGAGATGACATGGGCAGCGTCCACCACCATCTTATAGAAGGGCATAGCAGTGATTGGCTTGCTTTGGGGGGCGTTATAGTGGCTATAAAAGCCCTGACTGCCGACCGCCATTTTACTTCTGCCGATCTTAACAGTAGGAAGAGGTTGCTGACGCTGTTTATCAGTAGTGAGAGAGTTAGGGCAGGAAAGAGAAGTTCTTCTGTGCTTGTGCTGATAGCAATTGTGCTGTACAGTTAGTGTGCAGTGACAGGGGAGGATTTTCTCGTGTGCAGCAGCGCTGGTTATTAGGCTGCCTGCCAGTGACAGGGGAGGATTTTCTTGTGTGCAGCAGCGCTGGTTAGTAGGCTGCCTGCCTGTGACATGGGAGGATTTTCTTGTGTGCAGCAGCGCTGGTTAGTAGGCTGCCTGCCTGTGACATGGGAGGATTTTCTTGTGTGCAGTGACAGGGGAGGATTTTGTTGTGTGCAGCAGCGCTGGTTATTAGGCTGCCTGCCTGTGACATGGGAGGATTTTCTTGTGTGCAGCAGCGCTGGTTAGTAGGCTGCCTGCTAGCTGTATTGCTGTGTGTACACTGCTATGCAGACTGCTTTTTACACAGCACTAATACTTTTAATCTTTTTTTCTGCACAGTTACCGAGCGTTCATTTTTTTTCCATACCGTATAGAGCTGTACGCTCCTCACACACTACTGTGTACCGGCTGGGATCACAGACAAATACATGCTGACTATCTGTGTGTGACTCAGGAAATATATACGGAGATTGAAATTTTCCCCTACACTATAAACACCTGGTATCTTCTGATACAGTACCTTTTTTATGCCTTTTGTATTGCGGTCAAATCCATAATGAGAGAGTGTCTGTGTGTAACTCCGGAAATATATACTGAGATTTAAAATTTTCCCCTATACTATATACACCTGGTATCTTGTGATACAGTACCCTTTTTCTGCTTTTTATATTCTGGTCTAATCCATACTGTGCCTGAGAGCGTCAGTCTGTGACTCCGGAAATATATGCGGAGATTTACAATTTTCCCCTATACTATATACACCTGGTATCTTGTGATACAGTACCCTTTTTCTGCTTTTTATATTCTTGTCTAATCCATACTGAGCCTGAAAGCGTCTGTCTGTGACTCCGGAAATATATACGGAGATTTACAATTTTCCCCTATACTATAAACACCTGGTATCCTCAGATACAGTACCCTTTTTCTGCTTTTTATATTCTTGTCTAATCCATACTGAGCCTGAAAGCGTCTGTCTGTGACTCCGCAAATATATACGGAGATTTACAATTTTCCCTCATACTATATACACCTGGTATCTTGTGATACAGTACCCTTTTTCTGCTTTTTATGTTCTGGTCTAATCCATACTGAGCCTAAGAGCGTCTGTGTGTGACTCCGCAAATATATACGTAGATTTAAAATTTTCTCCTATACTATATACACCTGGTATCTTCATATACAGTACCCTTTTTCTGCTTTTTATATTCTGGTCTAATCCATACTGAGCCTGAGAGCATCTGTCTGTGACTCCGCAAATATATATGGAGATTTACAATTTTCCCCTATACTATAAACACCTGCTGTCTTCAGATACAGTACCCTTTTTCTGCTTTTTAAATTCTGGTCTAATCCATACTGAGCCTGAGAGCGTCTGTGTGTGACTCCGCAAATATATACGGAGATGTACAATTTTCCCCTATACTATATACACCTGGTATCTTGTGATACACTACCCTTTTTCTACTTTTTATATTCTGGTCTAATCCATACTGAGCAAGTGAGCGTCTGTGTGTGACTCCGGAAATATATAGAGAAATTTTAATTTTCCCCTTCACCGTATACAGCTGTACGCTTCTGATACAGTACCATATACCTGCTGGTATTTTTGGTACATTTTCCCAAACATGAGGAAGTATGGTGGTCACTCCCTGACGAAGCAACTGCGAAACGTGCATTGGAGTGGTGTGTGCTGGGGCAATAGTGTGTCTTCACTGGTTGGTATCATTTTTTCCCCTATTGTGCAATTTTATTTTATTGTGGAACACTTTATTTTATATTGTGTGGTTACATTACAGTCTATTCAGTGTCAGCACATATTTTACTTTTATATTTTGGCACCTGAGAATTGTATCACTGTTTGCACAGATATTGTTTTGTGTTATTATTAATTTTTTATTGTTATATTTATTAACACATTTTGAAGTGTATTTATATTCATTCTCTATATAATTAATTATTTTGCGCTGGTCACTTTATTTTTTTAAAGGGGGAGATTTGCATTTATTATTTGATATTATTTACTAACTGTGCCAATCAGTGTGACACATGATGCCCTGCACACACTAATGTATGTTTTTATTATATATTCTTGTAACATTTTTTATTTTTGTCTTCAATAAACAATTCTTTTATATCAAAAATTTGGGTTGTGTCTATCTAATTTTTATTAAAAATATTAGGTCATTTTAAAAAATTTTTTTTTATTATTTTTGTTATTTTTATGAATATTTTTATTGGGTTTGGCATCTAATCCATACTGAGCCTGAGAGCGTCTGTGTGTGACTCCAGAAAGATATACGGAGATTTACAATTTTCCCCCGTGCTATATACACCTGGTATCTTGTGATACAGTACCCTTTTTCTGCTTTTTATATTCTCGTCTAATCCATACTGAGCTTGAGAAGTCTGTGTGTGACTCCGCAAAATTATACAGAGATTTACAATTTTTTCCCATACTATATACACCCGGTATATTCCGATACAGTACCCATTTTCTGCTTTTTATATTCTGGTCTAATCCATAATGAGCTGAGAGCGTCTGTCTGTGACTCCGGAAATATATACGGAGATTTACAATTTTCCCCTATACTATATACACCTGGTATCTTGTAATACAGTACCCTTTTTCTGCTTTTTATATTCTGGTCTAATCCATACTGAGCTTGAGAATATCTGTGTGTGACTCCGCAAATATATACAGAGATTTACAATTTTCTCCCAAACTATATACACCTGGTATCTTCCGATACAGTACCCATTTTCTGCTTTCTATATTCTGGTCTAATCCATACTGAGCCTGAGAGAGTCTGTCTGTGACTCTGGAAATATATACAGAGATTTACAATTTTCCCCTATACTATATACACCTGGTATCTTGCAATACAGTACCCTTTTTCTGCTTTTTATATTCTGGTCTAATCCATACTGAGCCTGAGAGCGTCTGTGTGTGACTCTGCAAATATATACAGAGATTTACAATTTTCCCCTATACTATATACACCTGGCATCTTCAGATATAGTAACCTTTTTCTGCTTTTTATATTTTGGTCTAATCGATACTGAGCCTGAAAGCGTCTGTGTGTGACTCAGCAAATATATACGGAGATTTACAATTTTCCCCTATACTACAGTGCCTACAAGTAGTATTCAACCCCCTGCCGATTAAGCTGGTTGACACATGCGGAATTAACTTGGCATTGTGACATTTGTACTGTAGATCAGCCTGGAAGTGGGAAATGCACTGCAGCAAAAAAAATTTTTATAATTTTTTTTTTTTTTTTTTTTTAAAAACGTTAAAAGTTAATTCAGAGTGTCATTTATTATTCAACCCCTCAAACCACAAGAATTCTGTTTGGTCCCCCTAAAGTATTAAGAAGTAGTTCAGGCACCAAGAATAATGGGCTTCACATGTGTGGATTAATGATCTCTTTTGCCAGCCTTTTCTGACTATTTAAGACCCTCCCCAAACTTGTGAACAGCACTCATACATGGTCAATATGGGAAAGACAAAGGAGCATTCCAAGGCCATCAGAGACAAGATCGTGGAGGGTCACAAGGCTGGCAAGGGGTACAAAACCCTTTCCAAGGAGTTGGGCCTACCTGTCTTCACTGTTGGGAGCATCATCCGTAAGTGGAAGGCTTATGGAACTACTGTTAACCTTCCACGGCCTGGACAGCCTTTGAAAGTTTCCTCCCGTGCCGAGGCCAGGCTTGTCCGAAGAGTCAAGGCTAACTCAAGGACAACAAGGAAGGAGCTCCGGGAAGATCTCATGGCAGTGGGGACATTGGTTTCAGTCAATACCATAAGTAACGTACTCCACCGCAATGGTCTCCGTTCCAGACGAGCCCGTAAGGTACCTTTACTTTCAAACCGTCATGTCAAGGCTCGTCTACAGTTTGCTCATGATCACTTGGAGGACTCTGAGACAGACTGGTTCAAGGTTCTATGGTCTGATGAGACCAAGATCGAGATCTTTGGTGCCAACCACACACGTGACGTTTGGAGACTGATGGCACTGCATACGACCCCAAGAATACCATCCCTACAGTCAAGCATGGTGGTGGCAGCATCATGCTGTGGGGCTGTTTCTCAGCCAAGGGGCCTGGCCATCTGGTCCGCATCCATGGGAGGATGGATAGCACGGCCTACCTGGAGATTTTGGCCAAGAACCTCCGCTCCTCCATCAAGGATCTTAAGATGGGTCGTAATTTCATCTTCCAACAAGACAACGACCCAAAGCACACAGCCAAGAAAACCAAGGCCTGGTTCAAGAGGGAAAAAGTCAAGGTGTTGGAGTGGCCTAGTCAGTCTCCTGACCTTAACCCAATTGAAAACTTGTGGAAGGAGCTCAAGATTAAAGTCCACATGAGACACCCAAAGAACCTAGATAACTTGGAGAAGATCTGCATGGAGGAGTGGGCCAAGATAACTCCACAGACCTGTGCCGGCTTGATCAGGTCTTATAAAAGACGATTATTAGCTGTAATTGCAAACAAGGGTTATTCCACGAAATATTAAACATAGGGGTTGTATAATAATTGACCCACACTTTTATGTTTAAAATTTATTAAAATTCAACTGAGCAACATAACTTTTTGGTTTGTAAGATTTATGCTTCTGTTAATAAATCCTACTCTCGTTTGCAGTTTGAAGGCTCTAACTTATTTGCATCTTATTAAACCAGCTAAATCTGCAGGGGGTTGAATACTACTTGTAGGCACTGTATATACACCTGGTATCTTGTGATACAGTACCCTTTTTCTCCTTTTTATATTATGGTCTAATCCATACTGAGCCTGAGAGAGTCTGTCTGTGACTCCGGAAATATATACAGAGATTTACAATTTTCCCCTATACTAGATACACCCGGTATCTTGTGATACAGTACCCTTTTTCTGCTTTTTATTTCTATATTTACATTTTCCCAAACATGAGGAAGTATGGTGGAAGAAGCTGCGGACGTGGGCGGAGGGGGCACCTAGTACTGATGGTGGTGGTGGTGCATCTGCTGGTAGTACCAAAAGCACAATAGCAACTAAGGCAGGAGATGTTGAGCCTGCATCATCGTCTGGCTCCAGAAGGCCTGGAAGGCTCCCTTTTCTGGGAGTAGGTAAACCGCTTTTAAAGCCCGAGCATCAGGAACAGGTTTTGTCTTACATTGCCGAAACAGCCTCCAGCTCTATTGCCTCCTCTTCTGAAGTTTCAAAAAATGCAAGAATTAAGTCGTCAGTGCAGGCTCCTGGTCAGGAACAACACCTTTCCTTGAGTCCTTCACAACCACCAAAAGTGAAGGATGCGGCAGGCCACACTTCAGATTACTCCATGGAGCTCTTTTCACATACCATGCCTGGGTTATCAAGTCAAATCCTTAATTCCCCAGTACAAGATGAATCTGACATGTAGTGCACTGATGCACAGCCACTGCTATATGATTCTGCTGGTACATTCACCCAGAGCACTACAATTCGCTCGCAGTCTACTGAGCCAGAATCTGACCTTGATGAAACTCAGGTGCCCCTTCCCGCATACTATACCACCTTACACGGGGACAAAGAGGAAGGTGCAGATGAAATTGAAGAGGAGGTGATAGATGACCCAGTTGTTGACCCGGATTGGCATCCATTTCGGCAAGAGAGTACCGCTGGCAATAGCTCAAAAGAGGAGGAAGATCCGCAGCAGGTTTCGATATCGCAGCTGGGGTTATCTGGCAGGCCCGTAGCAGTCCAAAAACGTGTAAAAAAAACAAAAGAGTTGCAGGACAGCTTGGCCAGACGGTCAAATTAGCACAGCGTGCAAGCTCTGAAAATTTATCCCATAGTAGGAAGAGTGCAGTGTGGCACTTTGACAAAAATCCTATTGTTGAGGCAAATGTTATCTGTAAGAAATGCGGAAGGACCTTTAGCCGAGGGAAAAATCTCCAAAATTTGAATACCAGTTGCATGCTTAGACATTTAAACCCCATGCACTTTCAAATGTGGACGGACTAGAAAACCTCAGGTATCACAAATGCATCTGCTCCGAGTGAAGGTAGCCAACAACGCTACATCGCTTCCCCCACTGTAAGCCCATCGGTTAACACACCACTAGCAAGAAATGTTGAGGTGTCGTCGCAAGGCCAAAGCAGTCAGGGAATCACAATGTTTTTGCAACGAAAGACTGAATCTAGGCCATCACCACCACCACCATCACCAACCCCCTCTCAGTCCGCCATGTCCACTGCTAGTTCCCCCATATGCAGCTCTCAAGTCCAGTTCACCCTAGCAGACACTCTGAGTTGGACAAGAAAGTAGTCATCCTCTCATCCGCGTACACTGGCTTTGAATGACTACATTGCCAAACTGATCTCATTAGAGATTATGCCCTTCCGTTTGGTTTAAAGAGCTCATGGCCTACGCTGTCCCACGCTATGACCTACCCAGTCGGCACTTCTTTCTTAGAAAAGCCATCCCTGCGATCCACCTGCATGTGAAAGACCGAATTGTCCATGCACTCAAACAATCAGTGAGTAGAAAGGTGCACCTCACAACAGATGCATAGGCCAGTAGGCATGGCCAGGGCCGTTGCATGTCCATCACTGCGCACTGGGTTACTGTGGTGGATGCAGGATCCACAGGGGACAGCGGCGGTGGGACAGTGCTGCCTAGCCCACGGTATAGGCAACAGTTGGCTGTAGGCATTCGAGCCTCCTCCAGAAGCATAAGCTCGTCGACAGAGCGCAGTCGCACGAGCACTCCATCCGCAGCTGCCAGTGTTGCACATGAGGTATCCCACTATCGAACAGCTAGTGGTAAGCATCAGCAGGCTGTTTTAAAAATGATGTCTTTGGGCGACGACACACCGCAGAGGTACTGGCCGACTACTTGCAGCGAGAAACTGAGTCATGGCGGGACAGTCTACATCTTGAGCCAGACAAGGTAGTCAGTGATAACGGATGTAATTTTGTGGCGCCCATAGCCATGGCAAAACTCAGACACATACCTTACCTGGCTCACACCTTGAACCAGGTGGTGCAGTGCTTAATAAATAATTAGCCAGAGTTAATAGCCCTGCTCCATAAGGTGCGAAGACTGTGCTCGCACATCCGTCGCTCGTCCGTAGACTCCAATCGTATGCAGATGCTGCAGCGATCACTCCACCTTCCCAAGCACCACCTAATCATAGACGTTGCAACAAGGTGGAACTCCACCATGCACATGGTTGAGAGGCTGTGCGAACAGAGGCAGTCTGTAATGCATTTGTGGGAGGATACACAGGCAGGCAGTTTGAGGGCAGACATGGAGTTGTCGGGTGTGCAGTGGTCAAAGCTGAAAGACCTCTGTAAAGTCCTTCAGTGTTTTGAGGAATGCACACGGCTGGTAAGCGCAGACGACGCCATCATAAGCATGAGCATCCCACTTATGCATCTGCTCATGCAAACTTTGAGCACATTAAGGATCAGGCGTTTACAGCGGAGGAGGAAGAGGAAGAGGAGGAGGGAAGCCTTGATGACAGTCAGCCATTGTCTGCTCAGGGAACTGTCCTGGATGAGGTGGAGAAAGAAGAGGAGGAGGAGGATGAGGGGGATGATTATTTTGGGGAGGAGGATGCTTCTCAGGGGGCAAGAGAAAATGTTGGCTTGCCAAGGTCAGGTACAGGGTTTGTGCATGACTGGAGGGATGTGGATTTGGCAGAAAGTGTTCCTCCACCCACCACTGGCAGTGCATCATTGACACCTGGAACATTGGCCCACATGTGTGATTATGTCTTGCGGATCCTAAAAAGGCACCCCCGCATTGCCAAAATTATGAAGGATGACGACTACTTGTTGGCCAGCATCCTCGATCCACACTATAAAGGCAAATTACAGAACATCATGCCACAGGAGAGCCTAGAGCAAATATCGGCGAACAAACAAGCAACTATGGTAGACCGTTTGTTAGAGGCATTCCCAGGAGTACCGCTCACACGACTGTTAATACTGAATCGATTGCAACAGACAGGAGACAGC
The DNA here is from genome assembly GCA_033576555.1 of Oophaga sylvatica. NCBI lineage: Eukaryota > Metazoa > Chordata > Amphibia > Anura > Dendrobatidae > Oophaga > Oophaga sylvatica. Next base: position 180,505,903 of record JARQOD010000006.1, read on the forward strand.
AATTGTCAACTATGGTTCAAAATTACCTCTCCTCCCCTATCGATGTTCTCCCTCACAGTTCATTCCCCTTTGACTACTGGGCCTGTAAACTGGACACCTGACCTGAATTGGCACAAAATGCCTTACAGGAGCTCGCTTGCCCTGCTGGTAGTGTGCCATCAGAAAGAGTCTTCAGTGCTGCTGGATCAATCCTGACAGAAAGATGGACCCGGCTATCGACCCAAAATGTTGGTGATCTCACCTTCATTAAAATGAACCATGCCTGGGTTTTAAAGGATTTTGTACCACCTTCCCCTGATGCCACATTGGTTGCCAGCAGTTGTCGCTTTGTCCTCCCGTTCCTCCGACTTCTCCAATTCCTCCATTTGCAGCTGCTAAACGTCCAGCCTACACCTCAACATATGCCAGTTTTTCCACCTCCCTAACTGGGCTGTACACCCCCAGGGCCGGCGTCAGCACATGGCGCACTCAGGCAAGTCCTGATGCCCTGAGCAGGTGGGGGACCCACTCGTGGGAGACGACACTGGCACAGGGCACCTCATAGTACGCCGATGTCTCTGACGGTGGGGGGGCCCACTCGCCGTCAGAGACACAGGCGTACTATGAGGGGCCCTGTGCCAGTGCCGTTGCCCACGAGTGGGCCCCCCTGCTTGCTCAGGGCCCAGCACTTGCTATACTTACCTCTCGCTGCTCCACTGCTGCGATGTCTTCCGTGTTTACTGACAGTGACATTTCAGGTCAGAGAGCGCGATGACGTCACGTCTGTACGCCCTCTGCCTGAACAGTCCAAGTGCAGAGAGCTGGAAGATGGCGACGCTGAGGAGTCCAGTGTAGAGCAGTGCCCAGCGAGGAGAGGTATTTCATTTTTTTTAATGATTGGAGCAATATATGGTGAGCATTATACACTGGAGGATTATATATGGGGCCCATCATACACTTGAGCATCATAGATAGGACCCATTATAAACTGGAGCATTATAAATGGGGCCCATTATATATGGAGTATTATATAGGCCCATCATACACTGGAGCATCATCCATGGGGCCCATCATATACTGGAGCATTATAAATGGGGCCCATCATACACTGGAGCATCATATACGGGGCCCATTATACACTGGAGCATCATATTGGGCCCATTATATATGGAGCATTATATAGGCCCATCATACACTGGAGCATCATCCATGGGGCCCATTATACACTGGAGCATTATTAATGGGGCCCATCATACACTGGAGCATCATATACGGGGCCCATTATACACTGGAGCATTATATGGAGCCCATTACATATGGAGAATTATATAGACCCATCATACACTGGAGCATCATCCATGGGGCCCATCATATACTGGAGCATCATATGGGGTTCATTATTTATGGGGCATCATATAGGGTATGGAGCATCATATGGAGCACATATGGGGCCTATTCTGTATGGAGCATTATATGGAGCCCATTCTGTATGGAACAATATATGGGGCCCATCATATACTGTATGGAGCTTTATATGCGACTCATTATACTGTATGGAGCAATATGTGGGGCTCATTATACTCTATGGGGACCGTCCTATACTGTAGCATTATGTGGAGCTCATCAAATACTGTATGGAACATTATATGGGACCAATTATTCTGTATGGAGCAATATATGGGGCTCATTATTCTGTATGGCACACTGTGGTGCCCATAATACTGTATGGAGGACTATACTGTCTGGTTTTTGAGCTATTGTAGAATTTAAAATAGATATCAGTCATTTAATGTAAGAAGTGAAGTATTTGGCATTGTACTATACCTATATTTCTCTGCCGTATCGGAGCATCATAAATTGTGGCATGTGTTAAAGGGGCCCACTGAGACTCTTTGGCCCGGGGCCCATGAAAACCTGGAGCCAGCCCTGCCCACCCACAACTTTAGCCAAATAACCCCCAGTTTTCAATGCATTACTATTATTATAAAGTAAATTAAGGTTGACAAGCTTAAGTAATAAGAATTGATGTCGTTGGCATTGAAATGGGCACTGTAGGTGTGTTTACTGTCCTCCACTCACTGCCGACTTTGCTTCCCCATTGACTTGCATTGGGTTTCGTGATTTTGTCGGACCTTCGACTTTTTCCGATAGTTGACCGATTTCATTCGACTCGAGTTTTGTGAAAGTCGAGTGGTCCGAAACCCGATTCGACCCTCCCGGAGGCAAAGTCGCTCATCTCTACCTCCGAGACCTGTGTCTCAACTGATAGGAGCGGTATCATAAGCAGAAGATATATTTATTCTCCTATCACACACTTCTTCAGCAGCTTCGGTATGTTTGCTTAAAGGGAATCTGTCAACCTAAATTGGCGGGATATTTAAATGATGGCAGTCAGGTCAGATGGGCGGTGTTTAGGGTACTTGCCTTAACATGTTGTTCGCAGCTGTCTCCCTTATTTCTGGGAATTGTAGTCGTTGCCCTCCATATAACGCACCTGCGCATTGCAATCTTGAATTGCGCACGCGCAGTATGCTTTGCCCGCAGATTGCATTGCGCAGGCGCGTTATATGGAGGGCAACGACTACAATTCCTAGAAATAACGGAGACAGCAGGGAACAACATGTTAAGGCAAGTACCCAAAACACCGCCCATCTGACCTGACTGCCATCATTTAAATATCCCGCCAATTTAGGGTGACAGATTCCCTTTAAGATGAGGTCTTCTGACACTTGAGAAACATGTCTTGGGAGCTGTTTCTTCATACTGCAGCCTATCCTGACCAACTAGGATGAGCTGCCATTTGAATTATGTGACAGGGACCATTTTATTACATCCTTGGAAAACCCCTTTGTGTACAAAACTTTTGAACGTTTTGTATCACACTCAATTTGCATTGTATGTGTACATTTCATATAGTTTCTTCCTTAACATTTGCTTTTAAATATGTGTCTCAAATCCTGAATAAAAAATGTGTTGACTCAAAAATATTTAGACTTGAGAGTCCTCAGTGGTTGATACCTTTTAATGGCTAACTGAAAAGATGGTAACAAATTGCAAGCTTTCGAGACTACTCAGGTCTCTTCATCAAAAACGTCACCTACTTATAAATCAAATCTACATTTTATTACCAAATAACCATTTTAAATAAATAATAATGATGTCTTCAATTAAAATCTCATGGTAAGGGCTTGTACACATGGCCATATTTTCAGTCTGAGTGGGATCCAAAAAAACCATTAGATCGCATTCAGACCAATGTTATTCTATGGGGCCCCACACATGTCCTATTTTTTTCTCTGCATGCACGAGTTTGATCTGATATTCGGATGCAAGCCACTGAATCCCTGGAAACCATTGAACTGCACTTGGATGACATCTGAGTGCAGTCTGACTTTCATGGATTGACAGACTGGAGAAGATGGAGACATTTTTTTTCTGTATCTTCTCATCTAAGAGAATTGGATCACACTATGATCATACGCTGATCAAACTTTGATTACAATTTGATCAGAGTGCGATTTGCATAATTGACCCAATTCTCTCAGATGAGAGAATACACGGATGTCTGCACCTGGCCTAAGACAGATTCTCCTGAGCATCTATACAATGTGAGCTGCTCTCATCTCATCCATTACTTAGTTAAACAAGTTGCCCCAGTTTCTGGAACGCACACAGTGTGGTTAACTCCAAGTGTCCCATAGGTTTTGGCATGAAAACCCTGAAAATGCATCTCTTTAGGTTGGCCTATCACATCATCTTATTAATCTAACTGTTCTCAGTTCTCCCTTTCTACACTTTTCTCAAAATCTGCTCCTTTCTATAATCTGTTATGCACTTAGTAGCACTTTGTATCTGAACACAGATACTGGCTGGTTTCTGGTTCATGAAGCGTTAAAGGTAACGTGACGAATTGTACATGCCATCTGATCTGTAGAAAGCATGGTATAGAGAAAAACAACAAGCTCAAAATGATATCCAGATTTATTGGAAAAAGTTCAGTCTAATTTGTACTTTGAAATCCCTGGTGCTACATGCCTATGAGTCCAGTGGGCGGTCTTATTTGTGATTATCAGCCATGCTGCATGCTCAGTCAGTCACGGGATTTCTGTCCCACAAAAATGTTTCTCAATCTGATCAGCTCCTCATTGATCCATAACATCCGGCCTGCAGATCAGATATATTAAACGTGATAGGTTCTCTTTAAATGATTACCATTATTTAGTATAATATAATACAGGATCTTAGAAACAGAAAACCATATTATTGAAAACCAGTTTGAAGCCTATCTATCAGGACTGTTTCAGGCAATAACCTTTGGAAATTATATATAGCATGAACACAGAAACACATAGAGCATATAATCCGCAAAAAGATTATGAAAAATATAATTTTAACCCCTTCATGACCAGAGGTATTTTTGGTTTTGCGTTTGTTTTTTGCTACTCTTCTTCCCAGATCCATAACTTTTTTATTTTTCTGTCAATATGGCCATGTGAGGCTTTGGGCTTGTTTTTTGTGCAACGAGTTGTACTTTTGAGCGACACCATTGGTTTTAACATATCGTGTCCTGGAAAACTGGAAAAAAATTCAAAGTGCTATGAAATTGCTAAGAAAGGTGTAGTCCCACAGCGTTTTTTTGTTTTGCCTTTTTATTATGTTAACTAAATGCTAAAACTGACCTGCCATTATGATTCTCCAGGTCATTATGAGTTCATAGACACCAAACATGTTAGGTTCTTTTTTATGTAAGTGGTGAAAAAAAATTGCAAAGTTTGCTAAAAAAAAAAAAAATTGTGTAAAATAAAAAAAAATGGTTCTGAAGTAAATTTTTTTGTGAAAAAAGTTAAATGTTCATTTTTTTAAAACATTCCAAAAATTCCTGTGAAGCACCTGAATGGTTAATACACCTATTGAATGTGGTTTTGAGCACCTTGAGGGGTGCTGTTTTTAGAACGGTGTCACTTTTGGGTATTTTCTATCATATAGACCCCTCAAAGTGACTTCAAATGTGATTTTGTCCCTAAAAAAAATGGTTTTGTAAAAGTGATAAATCGCTGGTCAACTTTTAACCCTTATAACATCCTAACAAAATAAAATTGATTCCAACATTGTGCTGATGTAAAGTAGACATGTGGGAAATGTAATTTATTAACTATTTTTTGCGATATAACTCTGATTTAAGGGCATAAAATTTAAAAGTTTGAAAATTGCAAAATGTTAAAAATTTTCCCCATATTTCTGTTTTTTTCATAAATAAACGCAAGTTATATCGAAGAAATTTTACCACTAATGTGAAGTACAATATTTTATGAAAAATCATTCTCAGAATCAGCAGGATCCTTTAAAGCGTTCCAGAGTTATCTACTATATAATTGTCTTATCCCGTCTGTCTGTCTGTCTGTCTGTCTGTCGGTCTGTCTGTCTGTCCAGGAAATCCCGCGTCGCTCATTGGTCCGGCAGCGGCCAATCAGTGCCGCGGGATTTCACAAAGAAAATGGCGGCCGTTAGCAGCTCATCTGCGGGACTGAGGTCAGCGGCGAGGCAGCGGGGAGATGACTGGCGCGAGGCGCTCACCTCCCGGCCGCTAGCAGCAGAAGGACCTCGACCGACGGCGCCGCTGACCTCCATGCGGAAGGGAGGACCGGGATACTTCTGCTGCGAGCTCCCGCTCATGTCCCGGGTTCTCGCAGCGGAAGTACCCGCACAGGCAGCGGCGCTGACATCCATGCAGCTAGGATGTCAAGAGAGGACCGGGAGCGGCGCTGCGGGTCGGGATACTTCTGCTGCGAGCGCCCGCTCATGTCCCGGGTTCTCGCAGCGGAAGTAGCCGCATAGGCAGCGGCGCTCTCTGGTCCTCACAATACAATTCGATGATTGGTCGCAGTCTTTCACCGCGACCAATCAACGATCTTGCCACTAAACTTAAACACCGCTGTGTTGATTAGTCGCGGACGCTGCCCGTGACCAATCACCGATTTGGGCGCCACATTTAAATTGCGGCCGCGACCAATCACTGATCTTGCCGCAAACGTTAAACAGTGCTGTGTTGATTGGTCACAATCAGCACATTCTTTGTCCCGGCGTGAAAAGGAACAAATCTACAGACAAACCCGCCCCCAAGCCGTCATTCACTGTGGTACACGAAACAAAATACCCCTGGCTGCAGCAGCAAATAGTCGTCATGTCAGCGGAAACAACAGCCGGCTGCAGCCGGGAAAATTACGTGCTAGCTGTGCGTCGTCTGCAATGTTGTCACAAGCACTATTCACAACGTGACGTCATAACTAAATTCATTCGGTGCCCTGGAGAGATACAAAGTAACGTTAATTTAAAGTAGTGCACAACCCATTTAAACACTGCTTCACTGCTTAGGCGCGCACGGTCGGCCGCATACATATTCTAGAATACCCGATGCATTAGAATCGGGCCACCATCTAGTAACCTCATAAAGTGACAGTGGTCAGAATTGTAAAAATTGGCCCGGTCATTAACATGCAAATTGTCTGTGTCACTAAGGGGTTAAGCTGCTACTAGAAACCTCTGGCAGCAGTTTTAATTGAAAGAGAACAAAAAGACTGAGGCACCCATACATACTATAGGGTTGGCTGAGCCTACCGATTCAATGTGTATAGAGACCAACAGCCTAGGAAACTCCTGCGGCCAGAAGACACAAAATTATACTAATATACAATATAGACACACAGAGAATTTATAATAAATTGAACAAGCAGTCAAGATAAAAAGCATGCCGAAACTTTAGTTATTTATAAAGCTTCTGTGTTACATGGAAACATTGACAAAGAAACCAATTTACCTTCAAGATTGTAATAACACAGAATTGAACAATCAAAGAGAACTACATTGATACCCACCTGCCAGAATTAATTTCACACACTGAACACTCTTCATTACTTAGATTGATTTTAAACCAAGTTTGGTTTATTAAGAATAATGTGAGATCGGAACACTCTCCTTGATTTTAGGCAGTAATTGATTTAACCCGAGACAAGAGCACTGAAGGAGAAAATGCTCAATCTACTTATTGCCTGGATTTCGTCCAAAGTGATTCCATGGCATAATGTTCCCGCCGGGAGCAACCTCTACAATCTGACTTAACGACTGTGTTGGTTACACATTTACTTTTGGGATATGTACACAAGGAAATTTTCTGATTAAAAGCACAATATGCCTCCAGCTCGTGTGAGAGGTGAAAAAATAGACAATTGCTGCAGCATGAAAAGACAATCCATACAGTGCTGACATTCTGGGCCTGATTCACCATGCATTTATGACAGTTTTTTGGCCTGAACACCTCTCAATTAGTGAGTGACCTTTTTTTGTTTGCGACAAATTCATCAGGTGACTTTTGTGGTTTTTCAACTTTTCATTTGTGGTTTCGTTCGTTTTCTGATTTGTACATCAATGTGGCTTCTCCAAATGTTTTAAATAGATTTACTAAACGTGACTTTTTTAAAAAGCTGCAAAATTTTGCGATATTCTACTTCAGTCTCTCCCTGGAGTAATTTTATGTACACCAGCTATTTTTTGGCTGAAGCATACAACTTTTCTTGCTATACAGTTGTAAAACCAGTTAAAGTTATATAAAGAAGACAGTTTTTATAGACTTTGGCAAAAAAAAAGTCAGCAAAAACAAAAGTAAAAAATGAAAAGTAATTTAAAAACCCACAAACTATAAATCTAGTCCTCTTTCACCGAGAAGAAAGCAAATTCTAATACTAAATTTAAGTTCCTGTGAGTCTTTGGTGAGTTTCTGATGATGCATATTTTCACTGTCCAAAAAAAGCAAGATTTTAGATCACGTGCACACCTTCAGTATTTGGTCAGCATTTGAAATAAGTATTTGTAAGCCAAAATCAGGCGGGGAACAATCAGAGGAAAAGTATTAGGCTATGTTTCCACGTGCCGGATTCCCAGCGCTTTGGACGCAGCAGATACCAGCTCCATCCAAAGCGCTGCCGGCTTATGTACGCACCGCATCCTATACAAGGACGGTGCTATTTATCTTGCGGAGACTGAGTTTCTCCGCATGATAAGTAGACATGCTGCGGTCTAGAAAGATGCTCCGCATGTCGGGTTATGCAATCCCATCCACTATGCTGTAACATCTGGTTGCTGCGGATTGGACGCTGTGGATGTACACAGCATCCAATCCGCAGCAAATACTGAAGGAATACGCCACGTGGAAACATACCCTTAGATGCGTGTGCATAATTTCTGCATTTTTAGCATGGAGTGCGAATATTGAAGTAAAATACTGACCAAATGCTGAGCTTGAGACAAAAAACACAGTGTCAAAACAGCAGCAAGAGCAACCAGTAAAAAATGCACTAAAAATGCTTTGAAAATAAAAAAGTAAATAACCTAATTTACCAAATAGGTGCAGAAAATCTGCAACATCCACAACTCACCAAACACTCTTTATGGATACTCAACCTAAGGATATGTTTAAATGATGAGTTTTTGATGAATTTTTTCATTGTGTAATTTAAAAAAATGCAAAAAAAAACTGTTCTCCAACATCTAAAACTCACCAAATGGTAATCATAGGAACATAGCATTAGAAGCAAAGTACATTACATGCACTAATTATATACCCTCAGCTTGCACCCATGCATTTGCATTACTATGTGTAGCACACACTGCCTGCAGGTTTTTTTCTTAGGGCTCATACTCACTTGCTGGGAAAAAATCGGTCAGTTTTCAGGATGGTCCGATTATGTGCAATTGTCATGCGATTTGCATGCGATTTTTTATAGCACCATCTATTGCATTAGCGATTATCATGCCAAAATCGCATCAAATTGCAGCATGCTGCGATTTTTTTCTCACACCGATTTCGGCTGAGAAAAAAATCGCAAATGAGATGTCACCTATTGAATAACATTGGTCCGATTTGAATCCGATTTTTTATCGGCTGAAAATCATCCGTTTTCGGCTCAAGTCAGTATGAGCCCTTAGACCGAAATGTGTACGTGGAACTAGCTGTACACATTTTGTGCTTCTATTCATATAGCAGATCAGTGGTGGTAACCTGGCAGTTCTAACAGTAGAATTGGTATTGTGGCACCTGATGGACTCAAAAAGTTTCATGGCACCTATACACTGCTATTGGCCACTTGGAGTATATGGATGCTCGATATGGAGGTAAATCCAGTGGCTGATATCCCATTATATCTGCTTAGACATGTCCCCGGAGATGCGTTCAGTAGAAATATATATGTACAATACATTTTTGACAATTGATTTAGTGCTGCGTGCACATTTGCATTGGATAAAGCAACTGCTGCAAATCTAGACAAAAATAATGATCACTTTAGCAGCATGCTGAGTTGTTTTGTCCAGCAATATGGCAAATGCTGTGATGACAACTCACCCATGATGAAATTAGACTATCGAATGAATAAATGTAAACTATAAGGGCTCATACCCATTTGTGGAAAAAAAAAAGGTCAGTTTTCTGGATGGAAAAAACGGTCAGAATCTATGCAATTGTCATGCGATTTGTATGCGATTTTTAATCGCACCATCCGTTTTCCTTCTGTATGCAATGCGATTTTAACATGACGTTTTACATAGAGCAGTTCTCTCTATGTCAAAATTCATGTAAAAATCACATTGTCAAAAAAAAATGTACACAAAATGCTAATAATTATATATATAGGTCATACACTTCTACATAGTATAATAGCCGCTAATTCATCCCTGGCTATACTGTAAAATCACACTGACAGCTTTAATAAAGAATAGAAACAATACATATACACACATAGAATACATATGCATGTTTTAAAATCCCCCTGCGCCTGCACAGTGTGCTTTGCCCAACAGTGGGCAAAGCATAAAATCATTACAGCGCATGCGCAACTATTGTGACCGAAAATAGTTGCGCATGCTCTGTAATGAGTTTATGCTTTGCCCACTGTTGGGCAAAGCACACTGCGCAGGTGCGGGGGATTTTAAAACGCGCAATCGCGGGAACACTTCGCCATCTGTGCTATGCACAGACGGACCTACGCAAGAGAAGCCGAGGAGCGAGGGGGAGAGGAAGCAAAAATTACCGCCCTCCATACCGGACCACCCTGATTGACAGCCAAAAATATGAACTTTACTAAGGTATTTTGCTAAAAAAAACGGGGGTGTCAGGATATAGCATACATACCGATAGGTTACTTATGGGACGCACTATTCAGGCATATCTTTATCTGATATAGCCAAAATGGGGTGACAGATTCCCTTTAATATTTTCTACCCTAAAAAATAAAACTGGACTCTAAGAGGATGAATGAATTTACTGAAATTCGATTCAGTAGATCTGCTGGTGCTCAACTTTGACCAGAAAATTCATTTTTAATCAATGTATATTTGAATATCTTTTATTATACTTTGAGATCTCTTCAAACCCTAGAGCATAATAAATATAGGTTATAAAGCATACATACCTCGCTCTAGCACTCTCCTTTCTGCAAAGCTCCTCTCCAGTTTATACTCCGCTCGCTTTTCCTTGTCTCATGATGTTGCAATGACATTTTGGCTTTGCATAAAGCATAATCATTGATGTCATGCTGTCGGGAGAACATGTTATGATGTTGCCGGTCCACAGCATGAGGGTTAGAGGCCTAATCATTGCACGGCGCCCAAAGATGCCGGGATTAAGGCAGGGTGGTGCACTCGGGTATAGGGAGGCTGCATATTTGGACAGTTGAGGGCTGGGGAGATGTGAATATATATATATATATATATATTTTAACTCCTTCCCAGCCATATAGAATACAGAGAAATCTTTTCTAGCCGATTATGATCCCGCAAGATGATGGCTACCATTTTACTGGAAATTCAAATTTGCTTGAATCCATTAACTTTGAGAGGTTGTAAATGAATTAGATTGGTGTAGAATCGATTCACTTCTTTCCACTTGGCTGGTGTGTGTTAAGTTTTATTTCTTAATTACATTTATGCTACAGGACTTGTTTTTACTTTTTTTCAAGCTGAACTTATGTGCGGTGAACCAACACCTGATTACTAGTGTCCTACAATATCCCTCTATTCTAATAATAAAAACAAGACTTAAACGTGCATTATTATCATGCTGGCACCACAGACAAATTCATATTCAAAACCAGTAAGATGCAAGAAGACTTGAATTTAGGAAATCCATTAATCCACTTAGTGGATAATTAAATCCAGCGTTTGAAGTCCTAATTTTATATGTAAAGTCCTTAGCTGCCAAGAGGTTTCACTAGAAGTGATGAATTGCAGTCCCCTAGTTACATAAAACATATCTTTATACATTTCCCAAAATGTTGATAATTTATATAAACTCTTTATAGCGTTGCCACTTCTGGGTTCACATTGTTTGGATTAGGTTATTTGAGGTTTTCGTCTCTATGTATTATATTCTTTGTATTTAAATCAAGTGACCTATAAAGTAAAAGAGAAACAGTATTTATACTGAACTAACATGAGTGCATGGCATTATTTTCTATGACATCTTTGAACATGCAATATCTGTCACATTTAGGCAGACATGTTTAAATACAATTCTTTTTTGGCCTTAAACAACATTTACTATTATCCTTGAAATCACTTACTAAGGCCGGTTTCAGACGTCCTGATATTTCCGGTACCGGAAAAAACGGTACCAGAGATATCAGTGTCCGTGTGTACTACGTGTGGCACACATGTGGCACACATGTGGCAACCGTGTGCCACCCATGTACTGCATCAGGACCACATGGACACACAGACGGCTTCCGGGGAAGAAGCGGCTACTGTAAGCGCTGTTCCCCGGCGGCTGGTGCTGAAGCCGGCCGTCATTCTCCCCTGCTATGCCTGCGAGCAGAGGAGAATGATGAGCAGTATATTAAAGTCTGAATGACAGCAGGTGGTGGATTTTGGGACTGTTACCCCCATCCTCCGCACACCTACTGTCACTGTTATTAGTGATAGCAGGTGTCGGATGATGGGGGTAACATTTCCAAAAGCCCCCACCTGCTGTTGTTTGGACTTTAATATACCGTTCATCGTTCTCCTCTGCTCGCAGGCAGGCAGGGGAGAATGACAGCCAGCTTTAGCACCAGCTGCTGGGGGACAGCAGTTTATAGTAGCGCTACTTCCCCGGTGGCCGTCCGTGCACACGGAGGACAGTGTGCACTGTTCTCCATGTGCACGTGTATGGCACGTGTTGCGGGCCGTGTGTCCATGTGAAAACGGACATGTCTGCGTGTTTTGCACACGGACACACGGTCTGTCGAAACACTCTGACATGTACATAGAAGGTCTACGTGTGTCAGTGTCTCCAGTATGTGAGAAAATTGTCACCACACGTACCGGAGACACTGACGTGTGAAAGGGGCCTAATAGCCTAGACAAAATGAATACTTGGGGAAGACTCCAAAGATGTTTATGTTATACTGCAGAATTAGGTACAACATTTCTGTTCTTTTCCTTACCTCATCATAGTTTTTACAAGATAAAGAAAAAATGTTTACTTAACTCCTTTACCACTGAAGCCCATTTTCACCTTAGTGACCAGGCCAATTTTTACAATTCTGACCACTGTCAATTTATGAGGTCATAACTCTGGAACGCTTCAACAGATCCCCTTGATTCTGAGAATGTGTTCTAGTGACATATTGCACTTTATGATAGTGGCAAAAGTTGTTTGATAAGACTTGCATTTATTTGTGAAAAAAACAGAGATTTGACGAAAATTTTGAAAATTTTGCAATTTTCAAACTTTATTTTTAAATCAGAGTCATATCACACAAAATAGTTAGCAAATAACATTTCCCAAATGTCTACTTTACATCAGTACAATTTTGTAACCCACATTTTTTTTTGTTAGGAAGTTATAAGAGTTAAAAGTTGACCAGCGATTTCTCATTTTTACAACAAAATTTGCAAAACCATATTTTTAGGGACCACCTCACATTTGAAGTGACTTTCAGGTGTCTATATGACAGAAAATACCAAAAATGACACCGTTCTAAAAACTGCACCCCTCAATGTACTCAAAACTGTATTCAAGAAGTTTATTAACCCTTCAGATGTGTCAGAGGAATTTTTGGAATGTGGAAGGAAAAAATAAACATTTACTTTTCTTTCACAAAAATGTTCCTTTAGACCTAATTTTTTTTAACTTTCACAAGGGTAACAGGAGAAAATGGACCACACATTTTGTTGTGCAATTTCGCATGAGCATACTAATATCCCATATGTGGGCACACGGCAGGGCTCGGAAGGGAATGAGCGCCATTTGACTTTTGGAATGCAAAATTTGATGGAGTAATTAGCGTACGCCATATGGCGTTTGAAGAGCCCCTGATGTGCCAAAACAGTGGAATCCCCCCCACAAGTGACACCATTTTGGAAGCTAGACCCCTTTGGAACTTATCTAGATGTGTATTGAGCACCTTGAACACACAGGTGCTTCACAGAAGTTTATAGCGTAGAGCCGTGGAAATAAAAAAGTCAAATTTTTCCCAAATAAATCTTTTTTAGCTACGCATTTTGCATTTTCATAAGGGTAACAGGAGAAATTGCTCCATATAATTTGTTGAGCAATTTCTCCTGAGTATGCCGACAGGGTCAGACTGGCCCACTGGGACTCCGGTGAAATGCCGGGTGGGCCCCAGAGAGGAGGATGAAGAAGAAAAAAAAATTAAGGGACGCGGGCCCATTAAAACTGAAGGAGGCCCAGGTGCGTGGCGCGCGTGCACACACTCCCGAGTACATGTTCCCGGCCCACCGTCAAGACCAGGGCCGGTGGCACCACCCGGCGAACCCAGGTAAGCGATGGGGGCCCTGGGCGAATGTGGGGTGAGACACAGCATGAGGTCCGTGAGTCAGGGGAGCCCAGTGCTAGCGCTGGCATCGGGGCCCCCCTCTAATACTCACCTCTCCACATTCCGGCAGCTGCAGCGTATTCAGCGCCCTCTGACTCTGCATCTCTAAGGGCAAAGGCTGTGATGATGTCATCACCGTGCGCCCTCTCTGTCCTGAGCATTGCAGAGCCGGAAGAGACGCTGTGTATACAGCTGTATGGACGAGAAGGGTGCCCATAATATATTGTATGGAGGAGCAGGGGCCACATGATGTGCTGTATGGAGCAGCAGGGGTCCCATAATATACTGTATGGAGGAGGAGGGGGCCCATAATATACTGTATGGAGGAGCAGGGGACCCATAATATACTGTATGGAGGAGCAGGGGGCCCATAATATACTGTTTGGATGAGCAGGGGGTCCATAATATACTGTATGGAGGAGCATGTGGCCCACAATATACTGTATGGAGGAGCAGGGGGCCCACAATGTACTGTATAGAGGAGCAGGGGGCCGACAATATACTGCATGGAGGAGCAGGGGGCCCATAATATACTGTATGGAGGAGAGGGGGCCCATAATATACTGTATGGAGGAGCGGAGGGCCCATAATACTGTATAGAGGAGCAGGGGGCCCACAATGTACTATATGGAGGAGCAGGCACCCATAATACTGTATGGAGGAGCGGGGGGCCCATAATACTGTATGGAGGAGCAGGTGACACATAATACTGTATGGAGGAGTGGGGGCACTTAATACTATATGGAGGAGCAGGGGCCCATAATACTGTATGGAGGAGAGGGGGCCCATAATACTGTATGGAGGTGCGGGGGGCCCATAATACTGTATGGAGGAGCAGGGGGCACATAATACCATATGGAGGAGTGGGGGGCCCTTAATACTATATGGAGGAGCAGGGGCCCATAATACTGTATGGAGGAGCAGGGGGCCCATAATAAGTATGGAGGAGCAGGGGGCCCATAATACTGTATGGAGGAGCAGGGAGTCCATAATACTGTATGGAGGAGCATTGCATGGGGCCCATGATGTGCTGTATGGAGTTGCAGTATATGCGGCCAGTGATATACTGTATGAATGAGCATTTTATAGGGCCCATAATACTGTATTGAGGAGCATGGGGCCCATAATTCTATATGGAGGAGCATGGGGCCCATAATATTGTATGGAGTAGCATGGGGCCCATAATACTGTATGGAGGAGCAGGGGCCCATAATACTGTATGGAGGGGCAGTTGGGCACATAATGCTGTGTAGAGGAGCAGGGGCCCATAATACTGTGTGAAGGAGCAGCGGGCTTATAATACTGTGTGGAGGAGCAGGGGCCCATAATACTGTGTGGAGGATTATTGCATGGGGCCCGTGATGTGCTGTATGAATGAGCAGGGGGCCCATAATACTGTGTGAAGGAGCAGGGGCTTATAATACTGTGTGAAGGAGCAGTGGGCTTATAATACTGTGTGGAGGAGCAGGGGGCCCATAATACTGTGTGGAGGAGTATTGCATGGGGCCTGTGATCTGCTGTATGGAGGAGCAGTATATGCAGCCCATGATATACTGTATGAATGAGCATTATATGCGCACATAATACTGTATGAAGGTGCATGGGGCCATAATACTGTATGGAGGAGCAGGGGGCGCATAATATTGTATGAAGGAGCAGGGGGCCCATAATACTGTATGGAGGAGCAGGGGCCCATAATACTGTGTGAAGGAGCAAGGGTCCATAATACTGTGTGAAGGAGCAGGGGGTCCATAATGTGTAGAGGAGTATTGCATGGGGCCCGTGATATGCTGTATGGAGGAGCAGTATATGCGGCCCGTGATATACTGTATGAATGAGCATTATGTGGGGCCCATAATACTGTGTGGAGGAGCAGGGGGTCCATAATACTTTGAGGAGGAGCAGGGGCCCATAATGCTGTGTGGAGGAGCAGGGGACCCATAATAATGTATTGAGGAGCATGGGACCCATAATACTGTGTGGAGGAGCATTGCATGGGGCCCATGATATACTGTATGAATGAGCATTATATGGGGCCCCACTGTATAGAGGACTATGTGGGGCCCATAATACTGTATAGTGGACTATGTGGTTGACCATAATACTGTATAGCGGACTATGTGGTTGCCCATAACACTGTATAATAATAATAATAATCTTTATTTTTATATAGCGCTAACATATTCCGCAGCGCTTTACAGTTTGCACACATTCTATGTGGTTGCCCATAATACTGTATGGCAGACTATGTGGTGCCTATTATAATACTGTATGAAGGACTATGTTGTGCCCATAATACTGTATGGAGGACTATGAGGTGCCCATAATACTGTATGGAGGACTATGAGGTGCCCATAATACTGTATGGAGGACTATGTGTGCCCATAATACTGTATGGAGGACTATGTGCTGCCAATAATACTGTATGGAGGACTATGAGGTGACCATAATACTGTATGGAGGACTATGTGCTGCCAATAATACTGTATGGAGAACTATGAGGTGCCCATAATACTGTATGGTGGACTATGTGCTGCCAATAATACTGTATGGAGGACTATGAGGTGCCCATAATACTGTATGGAGGACTATGTGGTGCCCATAATACTGTATGGAGAACTATGTGGTGCCCATAATACTGTATGGAGGACTATGAGGTGCCCATAATACTGTATGGAGGGCTATGTATATATATTGTACTATACCTGTATTTTTTTATCTGTGCATCAGGAATCGTGGCATATGTTCAAGGGGCCCACTGATACTTTTTTGCCCGAGGCCCACGAAAATCTGGAGCCGACCCTGGCAGCAACGCACATCAAGATGAATGCCGGATGCAGCTGTGACAGTGCGCTCTGCTCTGTGACAGGCCATGCGTCGATGTCACATAGCAGTTTTGTTAAATGACTCCAGCAGCCTCTGTTAGGCTAGCGGCCTTTCAATGTTACTGCTATGTGACGTCAGCGCGCAGCCTGTCACACAACAGAGCACCCAGTCTCAGCGGCAGTCGGCAGCCATTTTAACGATCACGCCAAATATGAAGCCACAAGAGGATGCCGGGGAACGCAAGAAGGTGAGGAGAATCCCCTCTCCCCTTGTGATTGGGCAAGGTAGTGGCCATATGGGCGGACATAGGGGCCCCGGGAGGTGACGTCATTAAAGTAGACATAGGGACCCAAGGATGAGGGCATTATTACTGGAAGGGAACCAGGATAGGGACGTTATTAAAGTGGACACTGGGGTCCAGGATGGGGACATTAAATAAAGGGGCCCAGGATCTGGCACCTTAATAAATAAAGGGGTGACATAATTACTGTATGGAGGTCAGGATGAGGAACATACATTATTGGTTTATGGTGGCAAGTGGGGACATAATTACTGTAGGAGCCAATCAGGGGACATTATTACTGCTGTAATTTAATTTACTTTTGAGGTTACTGGCTTCCATGGCGGAGAACAAAAGGGGGTCCAGCTACTGTGCTGGGCGGCACTGTCTTTTTTTCTTCATCTGACATAGTATAGAAGTCGAGGAAAATAGTGGGGAATGTGCTCTGGAAGCGATCAGCTATAGATAACTGTGTTATTTTCTGCAGAGACGAGTCCTTGCTGGAACAAGTGATGATGGTCTGCACTGGATGTAGATGAAAGACTTCAACTACAGACGTCACCGGTGACTTAGTGTGTTACTTGTACACTTACACTATATACTGTATACTGTGTACAGAGCTCATGTGTATAATGTCACTGGTGATCACTGTATTACCTGTACACTGATACTATATACAGAGCTCCTGTGTATAATATCACTGGTGATCACTGTATTACCCGTACATTGACACTATATACAGAGCTCCTGTGTATAATGTCACTGGTGATCACTGTATTACCTGTACACTGATACTATATACAGAGCTCCTGTGTATAATATCACTGGTGATCACTGTATTACCCATACACTGACACTATATACAGAGCTCCTGTGTATAATGTCACTGGTGATCCCTGTATTACCCATACACTGACACTATATACAAAGTTTGTGTGTGTAATGTCACTGGTGATCACTGTATTACCTGTGCACTCACACTATATACAGAGCTCTTGTGTATAATGTCAGTGATGATCACTGTATTACGTGTACACTGACACTATATACAGAGGTACTGTGCACAAGGGAAGGGTGAGGATACAGTAGGCAAGTGTAGAGCTGGTCGTGCAGAGGTTTGGTGGTTACTGCAGGTTGTAGGCTTGTCAGAAGAGGTAGGTCTTCTGTTAGAAGGTTTCCATGGTAGGCGAGAGTCTGATATGTTGTAGTAGAGAGTTCCAGAGTAGGGGGGATGCGCGGGAGAAATCTTGCATGCAATTGTGGGAAGAGGAGATAAGAGGGGAGGAGAGAAGGAGATCTTGTGAGGATCGGAGGTTGCGTGCAGGTAAGTACCGGGAGACAAGGTCACAGATGTATGGAGGACTCAGGTTGTGGATGGCTTTGTATGTCATGATTAGGGTTTTGAACTGGAGTCTTTGGGTAATGGGGAGCCAGTGCAGGGATTGACAGAGGGGAGTAGCAGGGGGACAGGTGGTTTAGTCGGGCAGCAGAGTTTAGAATAGATTGGAGGGGTGCAAGAGTTTTAGAGGGGAGGCCACAGAGTAGGAGGTTGCAGTAGCCAAGGCGGGAGATGATGAGGGCATGGACTAGGGTTTTTGCAGATTCTTGGTTGAGGAATGTACGGATCAGTGAAATATTTTTGAGTTGAAGTCGTCAGGAAGTGGAAAGGGCTTGGATATGAGGTTTAAAAGAGAGATCAGTGTCAAGGATAACCCCGAGGCAGCGAGCTTGTGGGACTGGAGAGAGTGGGCAGTCGTTTACTTTAATGGATAGGTTCATTGGGGGGTTGCGTGAGATAGGGGAAAGAATTCTGTTTTGTCCATTATAAGTTTTAGAAGTCTAGCAGAGAAGAAGGATGAAATAGCGGACAGACATTGAGGGATTCTGTCAGTAGGGAGGTGATATCTGGTCCATAGATGTAGATCTGTGTGTCATCAGCATAGAGGTGATATTCAAAGCCGTGAGATTCTATGAGCTGGCCGAGGCCGAAGGTATAAATGGAGAAGAGCAGGGACCCTAGGGCTGAACCTTGCAGGACTCCGACGGATAGGGGGCGTGGTGAGAAGGTGGTGTGCGAGTGGGAGACTCTGAATGTCCGGTCTGTTAGGTATGACGCGATCCAAGATAGGGCCAAGTCTGTGATATCAAGAAATGAGAGGGTCTGTAGTAATAGGAATGGTCCACTGTGTCAAAGGCAGAGGACAGGTCCAGGAGGAGGAGGACAGAGTAGTGTCGCTTGGCATCTTGGCAGTTAATAGGTCATTGGTGACCTTAGTTAGGGCAATTTCAGTGGAGTGGTGTGGCCGGAAGCCAGATTGTAAGTTGTCAAAAAGGGAGCAAGAAGAGAGGTGGGAGGACAGTTCAATATGTTGTTCCAGTAGTTTTGAGGCATAGGAGAGAAGTGATATAGGGCAATAGCTAGAAACAGAGGATAGGTCAAGAGAGGGCTTTTTGAGGATAAGTGTGATTGAGGCATGTTTAAAGCTTGAGGGGAAAACACCAGTTGTTAGTGATAGGTTGAAAAGATAGGTTAGGGTTGGGATGAAGACTGTGGTGAGGTTTGGGATGAAGTGGGATGGGATCGGGTCAAGTGCACAGGTAGTCAGATGTGATCTTGAGAGTAGAGTGGAGAGTCGATCTTCTGTAATGGTGGAGAAGTTGGTTTTGGAGGAGGGCAGGGCAGTTAGGAGGAAGGGCTCTGGGGGTTGTTGACCAAAACTGTGTCTGATGTTATCAATCTTCTCCTTGAAAAATGAGGCAAAGTTTTCAGCTGACATGATGGGGGAGGAAGGTGGTGCTGGGGGGCGGAGG
>JARQOD010000006.1:180525763-180561335 GCA_033576555.1 Oophaga sylvatica
CTGCAATCTCATAGATTCCAACTGCTCTGGTGTATTGCCTTTTTGCCTGCTCTCCTCAGCTACCGAAACATAACAGAATCACCGGCCAAAAATAGAAAATTGTATGGTTACTCACAGAAGGGAAAAAAATATTGTGATAGAAAAAAGATTGTCAATTTTGTCAGAGATATTTTCTGTTTGTTGCATTTTTTTTTTTTTTTTTTCCCTCTGTATCTCTGGGTGCTGGGGAGGATCTTTTCTCCCAATGGAGTTTGCACAGTTTCTGGCCGTGTGGATCAGCTTGCCACTGAGGTTCGGAGTATTGCTATCTATCTTGCTGGGTTGCCTGTTGTGGAACCTATGATCCCCATGCCAGATTTGTTTTTAGGGGATCGAGCTAAGTTTCAGAATTTCAAAAATAATTGTAAATTGTTTTTTTGCCTTAAAAATCTAAGTCCTCAGGAAACGCAGCGCAGCAGGTTCAATTGTCATCTCTCTCCTGCGGGGGGCGATCCTCAGGATTGGGCTTTTTCCCTGATTACCTGGGGATCCTGTTTTGAGTGTGTTGATGCGTTTTTTCAGGCTTTGGGTTATTGTACGATGAGCCTAATGTCACTGATAAGCTGAAAAAGCCTTGTTGGCATTAAAATCAGGGCTTGATGACGCTGAGTTATACTGTCAGAGATTCCGTAGGTGGGCAGTCCCCTGACCAAATGGAATGACGACGCTTTGGCGGCCCCTTTTCCGAAGGGTCTGTCGGATAATGTAAAGGATGTTATGGTGGGATTCCCTGTCCCTCTGGTCTCAATGATTCTATGTCATTAGCGATTCAAATTGACAGACGTTTGCGTGAGCGGAGAAGTATGCGTGGAGTGGTGTTGCCTTGTGAGCCAGCTTCTGAGCCCATGCAGTGTGATGGAGTGGTGTCTGGGGCACAGCGTCATGAGTTTCAAAAGCCAATGGGTTATGTTTCTACTTGGTGATGCCTCTCATGCTATTTCAGTCTGCCCTAAGCGGGGAAGACGTTTTGCACGCTCAGTTGTCTTGGGTAGTGTTCAGACTAAGTTTTATTAAACTGTCACTCTGATATGCTCTCTGTCCTCATTTTCTGCTCAGGCTTTCGTTGATTCTGGAGCGGGCTATTAACCTGATGGATTATGATTTTGCTAAACATTGTGGGTTTCCCTTGATACCCCTACAGAATCTATTCCCCTACTGGGATCGATTCTACCCCTTTGGCTGAGAATAAACCCCAGTTTTTCTACTCAGGTTATAATGAGGGTTGAACCTGATCACCAGGAGTGCGCAAATTTTTGGTTCTATTATAATCTGCATGACATTATCGTGCTGGGTTTCCCCTTGGTTACAGTCTCATAATCCTGTTTTGGATTGGAAATCTGTGTCTGTAACCAGTTGGGGCGCCAATGTGATAATACCAACACTCCTGTTTTTTCTGCCTCCCCCCAAGCTCAGGATGTTCCGGACTTTTTGTTTGATTTTTCTGATGTGTTTAGCGAAAGTAAATCTGCATCCTTACCTCCCCATAGGAGCTATGACTGCGCTATTGAATTAGTGCCGGGTAGTAAATTCCCTAAAGGTCGCCTTTTTAACTTGTCTGTACCTGAACATGACGCTATGCGGTCTTATATCAAGGAATCATTGGAGAAGGGTCATATCAGACCATCCTCTTCACCCTTAGGTGCCGGTTTTTTCTTTGTGGCCAAAAATGATGGTTCATTAAGGCCGTGTATTGATTATCGTCTCTTGAACAATATTACTGTGAAATATCAATACCCGTTACCCTTGATTTCTGACCTGTTTTCCAGGGTGAAAAACCTACTTGGTTTACCAAGCTTGACCTCAGGGGGGCGTATAACCTTATTCGCATTAAGCACGGGGATGAATGGAAGACGGCATTCAATACCCCTGAAGGGCATTTGAGTACCTAGTATGCCCTTGGGCTCACTAATGCCCCTTCCGTCTTCCAGTCCTTCATGAATGACATTTTCAGGGATTTTGTGGACAAATTTCTGATTGTTTATTTGGATGATATCTTGATTTTTTCTAATGACTGGGACTCTCATGTGAAACATGTTCGGACTGTGTTCCAGATTTTGAGGGATAATGCTCTGTATGTGAAGGGATCAAAGTGTCTTTTTGGCGTACAGAAGATCTCATTTCTGGATTCATTTTGTCCCCATCTATTATTGAAATGGACCCGGTCAAGGTTCAGGCCATCTGTGATTGGGTCCAACCTACTTCATTAAAGGCTCTTCAGAGATTTTTGGGTTTTGCCAATTTTTATCGTAAATTTATTGGTAATTTCTCGGTTATTGTTAAACCATTAACTGATTTGACCAGAAAGGGTTCTGATGTGGTGAATTGGCCTCCTGAGCAGTCTCTGCATTTCAGGAACTTAAGCAGAGATTCACTTCTGCTCCTGTTCTACGGCAGCCTGATGTTTCTCTGCCATTTCAGGTGGAGGTTGATGCCTCTGAAATTGGGGCAGGTGCCGTTTTGTCCCAAAAGATCCAAGACCTCTAAAAGTAACCCTTGTGCCTTTTTCTCTCGAAAATTTTCTCCTACTGAACGTAATTATGACGTGGGTAATCGGGAGTTATTGGCCATGAAGTGGGCTTTTGAAGAGTGGAGACATTGGCTGGAGGAGCCAAACATCGGGTGGTGGTCCTTACGGACCATAAGAATCTGGTCTATCTGGAATCTGCCAAGCGACTCAATCCTAGACAGGCCAGGTGGGCCTTGTTTTTCACACGTTTTAATTTTGTGGTTTCCTTTCTTCCTGGCACTAAGAAATGTTAAGGCGGATGCCCCTCGAGGAGTTTCCTTGCGGACTCTCCTGAGTTATCTGATCCTTCTGTTATTTGAAAGAGGGTGTAGTTCTTTCCGCCATCTCGCCCAATTTGAGACTTGCTCTGGAGGGGTGTCAGGAGGATAGGCCCGAGCGCTGCCCTGTTGGAAAATTGTTTGTCCCGGACCAATGGAAAAAGAGTGTGATGTCTGAGATTCATTGTTCCGCATTGGCTGGGCATCCCGGAATTTTTGGTACCAGAGACTTGGTTAGTCGGTCCTTTTGGTGGCCTACCTTGTCTCGCGATGTCAGGAATTTGTGCAGTCCTGCGGGACTTGCTCTCGCTCCAAGCCTTGCTCTCGCTCTAGTGGTTTGTTGATGCCATTGCCTGTGCCCAAGAGACCATGGACCCATATCTCTATGGATTTCATTTCCGATCTTCCTGTTTCTCCCGAGAATGACCACCATCTGGGTAATTTGTGATAGGTTTTCCAAAATGATACATCTTGTGCCATTACCTAAGTTGCCTTCCTCCTCTGAATTGGTGCCGTTGTTTCTTCAGCACGTGGTTCGTTTACACGGCATTCCTGAGAACATTGTGTCTGACAGAGGAGTCCAGTTTGTTTCCAGATTTTGGAGGACTTTTTGTTCTAAACTGGGTGTTCAATTGTCTTTCTCCTCGCATTTCATCCTCAGACCAATGGTCAAACTGAGAGAACAAACCAGACATTAGAGACTTATCTAAGATGCTTTGTGTCTGCTGATCAGGATGACTGGGTCTCTTTTTTGCCTTTGGCTGAGTTTGCTCTTAATAATAGGGCTAGCTCTGCCACTTTGATGTCTCAGTTTTTCTGTAATTCTGGTTTTCAACCCTCGATTTTCTTCAGGACAGACAGAAGCTTCTGTCTGTCCAGGTGTTGACTCTGTTGTTGAGCGTATGCAACAGATTTGGGACCAGGTAGTGGAGAGGTTGTCCCTCTCTCAGGAGAAGGCCCAGCGGTTTGCTAACCGGCATAGGACTGATGGTCCTCGGTTTAAAGTGGGGGACTTGGTCTGGTTGTCCTCAAAGAATATTCCTATGAGAGTAGCATCTCCTAAATTTAAGCCTAGGTTCATTGGACCTTATAAGATCATGGAGATTATTAATCCTGTTTCTTTTCGTTTGCTTCTTCCAGGGACATTTAAGATCCATAACGTGTTCCACAAGTCCTTGTTGAAGAGGTTTGTTGAGCCAGTGGTTCCTGCTACTGTGCCTCCTGACCCTGTTTTGGTTGAGGGCAATCTGGAGTATGTGGTTGAGAAAATATTGGATTCTCGTTTTTCTAGACGAAGACTCCAGTATTTGGTTAAATGGAGAGGTTATGGTCAGGAAGACAATTCTTGGGTGTTTGCTTCGGACATCCATGCTAGGAGACTTATCCGTGCGTATCATAGAACTCATCCTGACCGACCTGGTTGCTCAAATGAGGGTTCGGTGACCCCTCCTCAAGGGGGGGGTACTGTTGTGAATGGGTTTGAGATGAGTTCTGAGCAGAGGCTCCCTCTGGTGGTTACAAGCGGTACTAGTGAAGATTGTGAGGACTGGGAATCAGGTGTTACTGACTGGTCTTATATAAGGGAGTCATTTTCCCATCAGGGTTGCCGGTGATCAATTGTTCTGGTCTGAATCCTTCATTCCAGTTTCCCTTGTAGCCTGCTGTGTCGTGTCTGCATCTCCTGCTACCAGATAAGAATTTTTCTTCTTTTGTGTTGTTGCTATATTTTTGCATTTTGTCCTGCACTTCTTTGGGGCCTTCTGGGTCCCCTCCGGGGCTTCTGCCTTCTCAGTTTAGTTCAGCCACTGAGTTTTGTTCTTTTGCTTTTTCCAGTTTTTTCAGTGGCTGCTGTTTTTGATTTTGTTACACCAGAGAGCTAATTTAGGTGGTAGAGGTCGTGTGATCTCAGGTGATTTTGAAATTAGTAGAGTTGGTGTTTTTCAGGGTTTTCTGGGATTGCAGTAAGTACCCTTCCTGTCCTTTTCTATTTAGATAGTTTGGGCCCCAGCGTTTGCTCATTCTATTTTCTTTCTGTGTCAGTATTTCCTCTTGTCTAACCGCCATTACATGTTTGGGGGCTTTCTATTATCTTTGGGGTTCTGCTCCGGGCAGATAGCTTTCCTATTTCTATCTTTAGGTGTAGTTAGTTTCTCAGGCTGTGACGAGGCGTCTAGGACCAACGTAGGAACGCTCCACGGCTGCCTCTAGTTGTGGTGGTTAGTCAGGGTACTGCAATCCCATAGATTCCAACTGCTCTGGTGTATTGCCTTTTTTACCTGCACTCCTCAGCTACCGAAACATAACAGTAGAGATTGTGTGATCTCAGGTTTTTTGTTAATCAGAAGTGTTGGTATTTTTGTCAGGGTTTTTTTTGGGTTGCAGTCAGAATTCTTTCCTCTACTTTTCTATCTAGACAGATTGGGCCCAGCGTTTGCTCATTCTATTTTCTGTCTGTGTCCGTGTTTTCTTCTTATCTAACCGCCATTACATGTTCGGGGGCTTCCTATTTCTTTGGGGATTCTGCTTCGGGGCAGATAGCATTCATCTTTCTGCCTTTAGGTGTAGCTATCTCTCCGGCTGTGACGAGGCATCCAGGATCACCGCAGGTACGCTCCACGGCTACTTCTAGTGTGACGGTTAGTTTAGTTTACTGCAATCCAATAGTTTCCAGCCTCTCTGGTGTATTGCTACTTTGGCTATTTTTTGCAGTTTCTCCTCAGCTACCGAAACATAACAGAGGTGTCTTGTTTTCTGCATGATGGGCAAAGACCTCGTTTCATTTTTGATGACTTTTAAATATTTTTAATGCTGCAAACAAGTTTTCTCCAGTGGTGCTCTAGGTGTGCCGAATGTCTGTGAACAAAATCCAGTCTGGCAGAAAACTGTATCCATAAGTTTTTATTTAAAACAAACAACTCTACCCTTCACCTCTCCAAACAAGCCTACTTCAACACCTTTATCACAGCACTATCCAACAATCCTAAATGTCTCTTCGCACTTTTCATTCTCTCCTCAATCCAAGAGTACAAGATTCAACCATGGACCTCAGCGCTGATGATCTGGCCAATTATTTTTTTTAAAAATTGACCATATCCTACAGATAATTTTTTCTCAATCAGCCTAATATCATGCATTGTCTTCCCTCCCACACTGCATTTAGCTCACTGTCTGTCTTTGAACCAGTCATGGAAGAAATAAACAGGCTCCTTGCATCTTCTCACTCTACTACCTGCAGCAGTGACCCTATTCCTTCACATCTCCTCCAGTCCCATTAATCAGGTGCCAGCACTCAATTAACTTAAATATTTAATCTCTCTCTCATTTGGCATCTTTCCCTCTTCTATTAAACATGCCAGCGTATATCCATTACCTAAACAAACATCGTTCTACCAGAACCGCACTGTACCTAACTGACCTGTCTCTAATCCTCACTTCAACTCTAAACTCCTGGAATGCTTGGTCCACTCCCTTCTCATCTGATATCTCTCAGATAACTGTTCTTCACCCTTTACAATCTGGTTTTGTCACACTGGGTGAGGGAGAAGCAAGGTGCACAACAACAGAGAGAGGGAGGGGAAGTGCAAACTCTAGGGAAGGGGAGAATGGAGACCCCTAGGCAGATTTAACACCACCCTGCCTCGTCTGACATCCCTAAATAGGTTCCACACATATTGCCGAGCAGGAACCTAATCCCTGCCTGACACTAGTGATAGGCCCTAGATAGGGAAGGTACGGGAAGGAGCCCTAGTCAGCCCCCACTACAACTAAAGATAGAGAGGGTGGACAAACAAGGGGATATACTTAGCTTGAGAAGACCAACGAGATACCACAAAATTACTCCTTAAGGAAGAAAAAGTCTGCTGAGCAGTATCCGACCATTTAGAAAACTTAGACCCCTTCCTTGTCATGTCAGTAAGGGTTTCACCATTACCGAATAATTTTGAATACCATTCCGGTAAAAATTAGTAAAACCTAGAAAGCGCTGTAATGCCTTCAGGTTCTCGGGACATTCCCAATCAAGTACAGCACGAACCTTTTCTGAATCCATCTGAAAAGAAGAAGCTGACAACAGGTACTCCAAAAACTGCACCTCCTGGACGGCGAAAATACATTTCTCTAGTTTGACATAGTGCTTTTTCAGTTTAACCCTTAATATCTGAGGTACCTGTTTCACATGCCCTTGATGTGTCTCCAAATCAGGTGAATAAACCAAAATGTCATCCGTATAGGCGATCACAAACCTGCCCACCAAATGATGTAAAATATAATTTATGAAATGCTGGAACACCGCCGGTGCAATGGTCAGACCGAAAGGCATAATCAGAAACTCAAAATGTCCCTAAGGGGTATTGAATGCCATTTTCCATTCATCCCCTTCCCTGATTCTAACCAGGTTATAGGCCCCCTTAAATCCAACTTGGAGAGAACCTTAGCTCCAACAGCCTGGTTGAATAAATCTGGAATCAGAGGATGAGGATATGGATCTCAGATAGAAATTAGATTCAATTCCTGGAAATCTAAACAGGAGAAAACGAACCCTGCCATCACGGGTGAAGAGGAAGGTCTGATCTGTCCCTTCTCAAGACTTTCAGTACCAAAATCTTTCATGCCTTGTCTCTCAGGACAGGACAAGTTGAACAGTCTGGACTTGGGTAGTTTAGCTCCAGGAGTCAGGTTAATAGGACAGTCATATGCACAATGGGGGGGGGCAAATACTGACACCCCTTCTCAGAAAATACATCTTCAAAACCAGACCAAAATGCAAAAATGCAGGTAAGGTCACCGTAGATACTGCAGAGAGGGAAATGTTTAGGCAGCTATCATGGTGGTAATCTCCCCGTTCCACAATTTCTCTGAATTGCCAATCCACTATCGGATTATGTATTACCAACCAGGGTAGACCCAGTACAACTGGAGTGTGGAAACCCTCCCGGACATAACAAGGAATTACCTCATAATGAAAAGACCCCACCCTCAGTCTTATGCTATGTACAATCTGTGTCAATGCTCTCTGTGCAAGTGGTGCTGAGTCTATGGTGTAAATAGGAATGAGCTTAGCTAAGGTAGAGCAAGCAAGCCCATGAGTTCTAGCAAGCTCAGCATCAACCATGCTGACTCCAGCTCCACTGTCTGCAAACACAGAAATTCTCTCAGTCCTACTCTAGCACCACCTCTGCTGTCAGGACAAACTGAGAATAACAGGCTGAAGATGAACAAACCCCTTGATTTCTGAACTCCAGACTCCCAAGGGTTAACTAAGTCTCTTTTTGTTTAGGAATCAAAGGACAGACCCCAATAAAATGTTTCTTCTTCCCACAAAAAAACCCACGCCCTTTGTTTTGCAAATGTCAGGGGAGACATACGACGCAGAAGCACCTCCTAACTGCATGGGTTCCCTCTAAGTAAACAAGTATTGATTCACCCCCGGCCCGTCCCCCCAACCCAGAGGTATTGTCCCGGAAAGAGGGCTCAGGAGAAGGTTGTCTTACCCATCTATCCCGCAATCATCTATCCACCCATATAGCCAATGACATGGCAGCTTCCAATGATACAGGAGTTTCATACACTGACAAAGCATTTTTTAACCTCTCAGAAAGACGTTGACAAAATGTGTAATTCCATTTGGTATTGGTTGCCCACCTGCGGAATTCAGAGCTATAAGTCTCCACTGAACGATTCCTGTGCTGAAGGCGACGCAGTCTGGATTCAGCCAAGTAAATTCGGTCATTCAGTCAGCCCCAATCATCATAGATAAGGGCGAAAGCCCTTAAAAACCCTTCTATGGACTGGAGACAAATAGATCCCTGTGGCAAAGAAAAAGCCCAGGATTAAATATCCCCTTGCAACAGTGAAATAATTCCCACTCGTTGCTTCTCATCTGCAGCGAAGTAAGAACAAAATTTAAAATGCAATTTACATGCTTCTTTAAATACAAAAAACATTTCCCTACCTCCTAAAACTCTGTCCAGGAGGGCAATTTTGAGTTCAAGCTGAACCGGCCTACCCGCAGAGCCACCCACAGAAAGAGTCAGCAGCTGCTGCCGTTGCTACTGAACTTCAGAACGAAGGTCAGTCACTTCCAGTGACAACCTCTGTAACTCCTCTGCCAGAACAGAAACATGATCCATGAAACCAGAAAAAGAAAAAAACCCACACCAAAACAAACCATACACCAAAAAAAACAAGTGTTAGGTTTCTTTTTACCTTTTTAAAATTGTACGGGTGGTGTTAATGTCATGTTGAATGAGCGAGAAGGAAGGTGCACAACAACGGGAGAGAGAGGGGATGCCCAAACACTAGGAAGGAGGGGAGAGTGAAGACCCCTAGACAGATCTAACAATACTCTGTCTCGCCTTACGTCTCTAAATAGGTTCCTCACCTATCACTGAGCCAGAACCTAATCCCTGCCTGACCCTAGCGATAGGCCCTGGATATTGAGGGATGGGGTGTGCGCTAGTCAGCCCTCATTACAACTAAAGACAGAAAGGGTGGACAAACAAGAGGATACACTTAGCTTGAGAAGACCACCAAGATATCACCCCAGCAAAGAGTTCTCCAAGAAGATACTAGCCGACTGCTAGTACTTCTAACCAGGCAGAGAGAAATTGAGCTAACACTAGCCCTTGCTGAAGACACTGAAGGTATTTAAACCTTCAGCAAGGGTGTGTTAATTAGCAGCAGAAGGTGGAGGTAACTGTTGGGTCCTAGAGGGAGAAGGATATCACTCTGTAACAGAGATGCAAAAATCAAGACAGAGCTTGTAGAGATAATCGCAATGACCTTCAACAGCCAGATCCAAGATGTCTGTCACAACTGACACACCCGTGACAGGTTTCTGCTCTTTACACTCTACTGAAATTGCCTTCACTAAAGTCTCTAATGCTCTAATGATCTACTAATAGTTAAATCTAATAGTAACTATTACTTGCTGATTCTCCTGGATCTCTCTGCAGCATTCAACACTGTGGATCACCAGCTCATCCTATGATCCATTCTATCAGCCTAAAATATACTGTTTTTTCCTGGTTTTTCTCCTACCTCTCTGACCTCTTCTTCACTGTATCTTTTGCTGGCCTTGTCTTCCTCTCCTCATCCCCTTACTGTTATTGTTTCTCAAGGTTCAGTTCTAGGTCCCCCCCTCTTATCCTATGTGATGCAGTGACCTCTCTTACAGCTAGCGGGAGCTGGAGGCGTAGTTGTGATGGTAAAACAGTGCCCGGCATTTGTTGTGAATGTTCTGGATTCTGAGTTGGGGCTCCCTCTGGTGGCTGTTGATATTAATGAAACCGCCTTGACTGACAGAGGCCCTTCAGCTGAGGATCCATCTGCGGACGATTGGCAATCTGGGAGTGATGACTGGGGAGATTTTAGGGAGTAACTTTCCCATGATCCTCGCCTGTGATTAGTTTTGTCTTCCTGGTCCAGTTTAGAAGTCAGCTTGCTGCGGGGTCCTGTAACTTTCAGATAAGCTATTTTCTGCTCGTTTCTGTGGTTTTGTTTTCTTTTGTTTTTCTGCCTTCTGTGTGAGGTCAGTCGGGTCCCCCTGCTGGGGCCTGCGCTGGTCTCTGTTTCTCATTTACTTTGGTTTATTTGTTCAGTCCCTGTTATTTCAGTGGCTGCTGGCTAGCTACCTGTTCACACCAGAGTTCTGATCTAGCGGGGGGAGATTGTGCGGTCTCAGTATTTTTTGGAATCAGAAGTGTTGGAATTTTTCCTAGGGTTTTGCTGGATTGCAGAAAGTATTCTTTTCTGTCCTGACCTATCTAGACAGTTTTGGGCCCCAGCATTTGCTTACTCTATTTTCTGCCTGCGTTTGTATTTCATCTTGTCTAACCGCCAATATATGTCTGGGGGCTACCTATTCCTTTGGGGTGCTACTCCGGGGCAGTTAGCTTTCCCCTTTCTGTCTTTAGGCTTAGCTAACTCTCTGGCTGTGTTGAGGCGTCTAGGTCATCATAGGTACGTCCCATGGCTGCTTCTAGTTGTGCGGTTAGTTTAGGGGTCTGCAACCCATTAATTACTAACCTCTCTGGTATAGGAAAGATGTGTATCTTCGTACCGTGTTAGCCAGTTATTCCTGTGTCCTGTTGTGTATAAATATGTGATTCTTCAGCTTTTGTTTTAGTCTTTGCCTGATGAAGAGACCTGCGTAGTCTCGAAAGCTTGCAATTTGTTACCATCTTTTCAGTTAGCCATTAAAAGGTATCAACCACTGAGGACTCTCAAGTCTAAATATTTTTCTAACCTCTCTGGGTGACTGTCTGCCTTGGCTATTTTTGTTACTGTCCTCCTCGGCTACCATATCATAACAGGCATTGTTGTGAATGGCCGGTATGTGCTGCAGAAGTCCTTTGTGCTGTAAGCCAAGTAGTGTTGTTCTGGGACTTGTAGTCCACAAAAATTTTATTTACGTTACTAGGGAGGCTGACAGGGCTAGTTGGAGAGCTGGGCGGGATCAGCTAGCCACACATACACCGCTCACTTGTTTTTGTGAGTTTGAGGACCTGCCATGAGGTCATGACCATGTGACCAGCCCATGTAATCCATACCTCACCTGTGGGTGGGGTTACAAGCTATGTAATGGTGGTGTGTGGAGCACATGGGGAGTGTTTGGGAATCTGTCAGGGTGGACAGATTTTCATGTGTCCAGGCGGGACACTGTTATGATTTGGTAGCTGAGGAGTGCAGGTAAAAAAGGCAATACACCAGAGCAGTTGGAATCTATGAGATTGCAGTACCCTGACTAACCACCACAACTAGAGGCAGCCGTGGAGCGTTCCTACGTTGGTCCTAGACGCCTCGTCACAGCCTGAGAAACTAACTATACCTAAAGATAGAAAGAGGAAAGCTATCTGCCCGGAGCAGATCCCCAAAGAACATAGAAAGCCCCCAAACATGTAATGGCGGTTAGACAAGAAGAAATACTGACACAGACAGAAAATAGTATGAGCAAACGTTGGGGCCCAAACTATCTAAATAGAAAAGGATAGGAAGGGCACTTACTGCAATCCCAAAAAACCCTGAAAAGCACCAACTCTACTAATTTCAAAAACACCTGAGATCACACGACCTCTACCACCTAAATTAGTTCTCTGGTGTAACAAAATCAAAACAGCAGCCACTGAAAAAACTGGAAAAAGCAAATGTACAAAACATCAGTGGCTGAACTAAACTGAGAGGGCAAAAGCCCCCGGAGGGGACCCTGAAGGCCCCCCACAGAAGTGCAGGACAAAATGCAAAAATCAAGCACAAAAACAAAAAGAAGAAAATGTCTTATCTGTTAGCAGGAGATGCAGACACGACACAGCAGGCTACAAAGGAAACAGGAATCAAGGATTGAGACCAGAACAATTGATCACCGGCAACCCTGATGGGAAGGCGACTCCCTTAAATAAGACCAGTCAGTAACACCTGATTCCCAATCCTCACAATCTTCACTGGACAGTCCAGTACCGCTTGTAACCACCAGAGGGAGCCTCTGCTCAGAACTCATTTCAAGTCCATTCACAACAGTACCCCCCCTTGAGGAGGGGTCACCGAACCCTCACTTGAGCAACCAGGTCGGTCAGGATGAGTTCTATGATACGCACGGATGAGTCTCCTAGCATGGATGTCCGAAGCAAACACCCAAGAATTGTCTTCCTGACCATAACCTCTCCACTTAACTAAATACTGGAGTTTCCGTCTAGAAAAACGAGAATTCAATATTTTCTCAACCACAAACTCCATATTGCCCTCAACCAGAACAAGGTCAGGAGGCAAAGCAGTATGAACCACTGGCTCACAAACCTCTTCAACAGGACTTGTGGAACACGTTATGGATCTTAAATGTCTCTGGAAGAAGCAAACGAAAAGAAACAGGATTAAGAATCTCCATGATCTTATAAGGTCCAATGAACCTAGGCTTAAATTTAGGAGATGCCACTCTCATAGAAATATTTTTTGAGGACAACCAGACCAAGTCCCCCACTTTAAACCGAGGACCATCAGTCCTATGCCGGTTAGCAAACCGCTGGGCCCTCTCCTGAGAGAGGGACAACCTCTCCACTACCTGGTCCCAAATCTGTTGCATACGCTCCACAACAGAGTCAACACCTGGACAGGCAGAAGCCTCCATCTGTCCTGAAGAAAATCGAGGGTGAAAACCAGAATTACAGAAAAATGGAGACATCAAAGTGGCAGAGCTAGCCCTATTATTAAGAGCAAACTCAGCCAAAGGCAAAAAAGAGACCCAGTCATCCTGATCAGCAGACACAAAGCATCTTAGATAAGTCTCCAATGTCTGGTTTGTTCTCTCAGTTTGACCATTGGTCTGTGGATGAAACGCCGAGGAGAAAGACAACTGAACACCAAGCTTAGAACAAAAGGTCCTCCAAAATCTGGAAACAAACTGGACTCCTCTGTCAGATACAATGTTCTCAGGAATGCCGTGTAAACGAACCACGTGCTGAAGGAACAAAGGCACCAATTCGGAGGAGGAAGGCAATTTAGGTAATGGCACAAGATGTATCATCTTGGAAAACCTATCACAAATCACCCAGATGACGGTCATTCTCTGAGAAACAGGGAGGTCGGAAATTAAATCCATAGAGATATGGGTCCATGGTCTCTTGGGCACAGGCAATGGCATCAACAAACCACTAGAGCGAGAGCAAGGCTTGGAGCGAGAGCAAGTCCCGCAGGACTGCACAAATTCCCTGACATCACGAGACAAGGTAGGCCACCAAAAGGACCGACTAACCAAGTCTCTGGTACCAAAAATTCCGGGATGACCGGCCAACGCAGAACAATGAATCTCAGACATCACACTCTTTTTCCACTGGTCCGGGACAAACAATTTCCCAACAGGGCAGCGCTCGGGCCTATCCTCCTGACACCCCTCCAGAGCCAGTCTCAAATTGGGCGAGATGGTGGAAAGAACTACACCTTCTTTCAAAATAACAGAAGGATCAGATACCTCAGGAGAGTCCGCAAGGAAACTCCTCGAGAGGGCATCCGCCTTAACATTCTTAGTGCCAGGAAGAAAGGAAACCACAAAATTAAAACGTGTGAAAAACAAGGCCCACCTGGCCTGTCTAGGATTAAGTCGCTTGGCTGATTCCAGATAAACCAGATTCTTATGGTCTGTAAGGACCACCACCCGATGTTTGGCTCCCTCCAGCCAATGTCTCCACTCTTCAAAAGCCCACTTCATGGCCAATAACTCCCGATTACCCACGTCATAATTACGTTCAGTAGGAGAAAATTTTCGAGAGAAAAAGGCACAAGGGTTACTTCTAGAGGTCTCTGGATCTCTTTGGGACAAAACGGCACCTGCCCCAATTTCAGAGGCATCAACCTCCACCTGAAATGGCAGAGAAACATCAGGCTGCCGTAGAACAGGAGCAGAAGTGAATCTCTGCTTAAGTTCCTGAAATGCAGAAACTGCCTCAGGAGGCCAATTCACCACATCAGAACCCTTTTTGGTCAAATCAGTTAATGGTTTAACAATAACCGAGAAATTACCAATAAATTTACGATAAAAATTGGCAAAACCCAAAAATCTTTGAAGAGCCTTTAATGAAGTAGGTTGGACCCAATCACAGATGGCCTGAACCTTGACCGGGTCCATTTCAATAACAGATGGGGACAAAATGAATCCCAAAAATGAGATCCTCTGTACGCCAAAAAGACACTTTGATCCCTTCACATACAGAGCATTCTCTCTCAAAATCTGGAATACAGTTCGAACATGTTTCACATGAGAGTCCCAGTCATTAGAAAAAATCAAGATATCATCCAAATAAACAATCAGAAATTTATCCACAAAATCCCTGAAAATGTCATTCATGAAGGACTGGAAGACAGAAGGAGCATTAGTGAGCCCAAAGGGCATCACAAGGTACTCAAAATGCCCTTCAGGGGTGTTAAATGCCGTCTTCCATTCATCCCCGTGCTTAATGCGAATAAGGTTATACGCCCCCCTGAGGTCAAGCTTGGTAAACCAAGTAGCGTTTTTCACCCTGGAAAACAGGTCAGAAATCAAGGGTAACGGGTATTGATATTTCACAGTAATATTGTTCAAGAGACGATAATCAATACACGGCCTTAATGAACCATCTTTTTTGGCCACAAAGAAAAAACCGGCACCTAAGGGTGAAGAGGATGGTCTGATATGACCCTTCTCCAATGATTCCTTGATATAAGACCGCATAGCGTCATGTTCAGGTACAGACAAGTTAAAAAGGCGACCTTTAGGGAATTTACTACCCGGCACTAATTCAATAGCGCAGTCATAGCTCCTATGGGGAGTCAAGGATGCAGATTTACTTTCGCTAAATACATCAGAAAAATCAATCAAAAAGTCAGGAACATCCTGAGCCTGGGGGAGGCAGAAAAAACAGGAGTGTTGGTATTAACACATTGGCAGCCCCAACTGGTTACAGACACAGATTTCCAATCCAAAACAGGATTATGAGACTGTAACCAAGGGAAACCCAGCACGATAATGTCATGCAGATTATACAGAACCAAAAATTTGCAGCTCTCCTGATGATCAGGTTCAACCCTTATTATCACCTGAGTAGAGAACTGAGGTTTATTCTCAGCCAAAGGGGTAGAATCGATCCCCAGTAGGGGAATAGACTTCTGTAGGGGTATCAAGGGAAACCCGCAACGTTTAGCAAAATCAAAATCCATCAGGTTAATAGCTGCTCCCGAATCAACGAAAGCCTGAGCAGAAAATGAGGACAGAGAGCATATCAGAGTAACAGTTAATAAAAACTTAGTCTGAACACTACCCAAGACAACTGAGCGTGCAAAACGTCTTCCCCGCTTAGGGCAGACTGAAATAGCATGAGAGGCATCACCACAGTAGAAACATAACCCATTGCGCTTTCGAAACTCATGACGCTGTGCTCCAGAAACCACTCTATCACACTGCATAGGTTCAGAAGCAGGTTCACAAGGCAACACTATTCCACGCATACTTCTCCGCTCACGCAAACGTCTGTCAATTTGAATCGCTAATGACATAGAATCATTGAGACCAGAGGGGACAGGGAATCCCACCATAACATCCTTTACATTATCTGACAGACCCTTCCGAAAAAGGGCTGCCAAAGCGTCGTCATTCCATTTGGTCAGGACTGCCCACCTGCGGAATCTCTGACAGTATAACTCAGCGTCATCAAGCCCCTGATTTAATGCCAACAAGGCTTTTTCAGCTTGATCAGTGACATTAGGCTCATCGTACAATAACCCTAAGGCCTGAAAAAATGCATCAACATCACTCAAAACAGGATCCCCAGGTGTCAGGGAAAAAGCCCAATCCTGAGGATCGCCGCGCAGGAGAGAGATGACAATTTGAACCTGCTGCGCTGCGTTCCCTGAGGACTTAGATTTTAAGGCAAAAAACAATTTACAATTATTTTTGAAATTCAGAAACTTGGCTCGATCCCCCAAAAACAAATCTGGCATGGGAATCCTAGGTTCCACAACAGGCAACCTAGCAAGATAGGTAGCAATACTCCGAACCTCAGTGGCAAGCTGATCCACACGGCCAGACAACTGTGCAAACTCCATTGAGAGAAAAAATCCTCCCCAGCACCCAGAGATACAGAGGGAAAAAAAAAAAAAAGAAAAAAACAAATGCAACAAACAGAAAAATATCTCTGACAACTCTGACAACCTTTTTTTTTTCTTTCACAATATTTTTCCCTTCTGTGAGTACCATATAATTTTCAGTTTTGGCCGGTGATACTGTTATGATTTGGTAGCTGAGGAGTGCAGGTAAAAAAGGCAATACACCAGAGCAGTTGGAATCTATGAGATTGCAGTACCCTGACTAACCACCACAACTAGAGGCAGCCGTGGAGCGTTCCTACGTTGGTCCTAGACGCCTCGTCACAGCCTGAGAAACTAACTATACCTAAAGATAGAAAGAGGAAAGCTATCTGCCCCGGAGCAGATCCCCAAAGAACATAGAAAGCCCCCAAACATGTAATGGCGGTTAGACAAGAAGAAATACTGACACAGACAGAAAATAGTATGAGCAAACGTTGGGGCCCAAACTATCTAAATAGAAAAGGATAGGAAGGGCACTTACTGCAATCCCAAAAAACCCTGAAAAGCACCAACTCTACTAATTTCAAAAACACCTGAGATCACACGACCTCTACCACCTAAATTAGTTCTCTGGTGTAACAAAATCAAAACAGCAGCCACTGAAAAAACTGGAAAAAGCAAATGTACAAAACATCAGTGGCTGAACTAAACTGAGAGGGCAAAAGCCCCCGGAGGGGACCCTGAAGGCCCCCACAGAAGTGCAGGACAAAATGCAAAAATCAAGCACAAAAACAAAAAGAAGAAAATGTCTTATCTGTTAGCAGGAGATGCAGACACGACACAGCAGGCTACAAAGGAAACAGGAATCAAGGATTGAGACCAGAACAATTGATCACCGGCAACCCTGATGGGAAGGCGACTCCCTTAAATAAGACCAGTCAGTAACACCTGATTCCCAATCCTCACAATCTTCACTGGACAGTCCAGTACCGCTTGTAACCACCAGAGGGAGCCTCTGCTCAGAACTCATTTCAAGTCCATTCACAACAGGACACTACAGAATGGTCTGAGGCAGTGCTGGCTAGCTGGAGCCAGAGGAAGGAGGTTTGTGAGATACTTCCTGAGTGGATAGTCTGCCAGCCGTGAGTGATACTGACTGGGGTCAATGAGAGACTGTGTTCATGCAACGAGAATTGTTTGTGGGATACCTCTGAGGAGAAGAGGCATCCGGGAACCTGTGTGACCGACACCAACAGGTAACGGACAGGAGTCCGTGTTATGCTGACCAGGGTCAGTGAGAGACTGTTTATTCTATAAAGCTGAATGTTTAAAGGACAGTGTACTGGCGGCTGCATGATACTAGGTTCCTGAGGATAAAGACTCACAAGAAAGGTCCTCCAAAGACTCAGTACAAAAAAATAAACTTTATTCATTACAAAGGTAAAAATAAATATAAGGAGATAAAGTAGACCATACAGAAACTGGAAAACAGTAAAATATGCACCACTTCTGAGGAAGATTTCTATCGAAACGCGCGTCAAGGGGTACACTGGTTGGTCTCCTATTTTGAGTAAATATGATCTTGCGTGGCTTGTGATTTTGTCACATTGATTATGATGTGCAACTTCCATTCCTGGTCCTCTCTTTACATTTTTATATCATTATTAATGTAGTGCACTTCTCTCATTGGGAGCAAAAAGTTATTTTCTCTTATGAGAGAGGGCTAAGGATGGAAGAATCAGTAATGTTTGCAATCAAATTTTGTATCATATCTCTTGACCATGTGAGTATAACTATATAGTTATCCATTTATGCACTGACACTTTATGGGATTTGTGGAATATTATATTTTCGCTTGTGTTTTTGATGCATAATTATTGCAGTGTAAATAATATTACTACTTAGTCATTGCACTAGCATTTCATGTAACTTGGATAGCGTTTTTTGTCTTGCATGGTTTTGTTCATATAATACTTGGTGCCATCTACTCAAACTAAATTTTCTTGCCACTAGCATTTTTGTCCATCCAGTGTTTTGCTCTTTTTCCAGTTTCTATATGGTCTACCTTATCTCCTTATATTTATTTTTACCTTCGTAATAAATAAAGTTTATTTTTTTGTACTGAGTCTTTGGAGGACCTTTCTTGTGTGTCTTTATGCTTGGTTTCACGGTCCTCGGTGTTATAACCATTTGAGTACTTGATGCATCTTAAGGTTCCTGAGGAGCGGTTTATGCTGTACTTTAATAAACTGAATAGACTTGTTTAAGTCTGAGTGTCCCAGCATATGCCTCAACGACCTGCCAAGCGAGTAATCACCATCCACAGATAGCCTGGTACGCCACACCTTATACGCTGCCTCTAATGGACAAACCATCAGGAGATTCAGTTTTCAGTAATATCAAATTCAATTCAATTCAAATTCAAAGAAGCTTTATTGGCAGGACTAAATACACATTAGTTTTGCCAAAGCAAGTGTACAAAAGGGAATAGGGATAGGGATGTTGGGTAGGGACGGATCTAGGGTAGGGGTTGTGGAAGTCCATGGCTTAGGGAGGGGTGATGGGGGCGCAGATCCGGGATGGGGGCTATAGAAGTCCATGGCATAGGGATGTTGGGTAGGGGCAGATCCGGGGTGGAGGCTATAGAAGTCCATGGCCTATCATAGTTCTCTTTCTCGCAGTCTATGACATTCGCTCACATACCGCGCTGCTATCTCCGCTGCTCTCTCTTCTTCCCCCAGCAAGATATATGTTTTCTCTTCCTCCTTCATGGTGATGAAATCCGGGAAGAGATGTGAGAGTCTCCTGAAGTGAGTGTCCCTCACTGCTGAGTATTTGGAGCAGTGTAGCAGGAAGTGGGTTTCGTCCTCTATGGCCTCCTGGTCACAGTGTTGGCATAGTCTTTCCTCCCTGGGCTTGTAGCTCTGCCTGTGTCGGCCGGATTCGATGGCCAGACTGTGGGCACTGAGTCTATACCGGCTCAGGATCTGGCGGTCTCTGGGGTCCGGGAGATTCTCCAGGTATGGGGCCAGACTGTAGTCTCTCTGTAGACTCCGGTACATGGTCAGTTTCTGGGAGCTGATGATGTCGTTCTTCCAGTCACTGACATACCTCTCCTGGCCTTCGTCTACCATCTTCCTGATTTCGGCTTTTGTCAGGTTGTTGTGATTGGTGTTCTGGTCAGGTTGGGTTTGGGTGAGCTGTTCCAAGGGTCCTAGTTTTTCTGTTTCACCTACGTGTGTCAGGGCTTTATGGTGATGGGAGCTTGGATTGCTCCTATGTAGGTGAGCCCGGAATGACAGTGCCCTCTTTAGAACCGTTAGGTGTAGAGGGAATCTGCCCAGCTCGGCCCGGCAGGCACTGTTGGAGGTGCTCCGGTGGACTTGGAGAAGGTGCTTGCAGAATTCCAGGTGGAATATTTCTGTTGGGCTGGAATCCCACCTTGACCAGTCTGGGTAGGTGTGAGGACCCCAGACTTCACTGCCATACAGGAGGATTGGGGCGATGACAGAGTCGAAGATTTTTAACCAGACCCTCACTGGTGGCTTCAGATGGTAGAGTTTCCTTCGGATGCCATAGAAGGTTTTACATGCCTTGTCTTTCAGGGTCTCTATGGCTTGTTTGAAGCTTCCTGACCGGTGGATCTCTAGGCCCAGGTAGGTATATTTGTCTGTTCCTGTAAGGGCGCAGTTGTTGAGAACAAATGAAGGGTGCTGGTCTAATTTTCTCTTTCTCCTCTGGAACACCATGATGTTGGTTTTCTTTAGGTTGACCGGTAGTGCCCAGGTGGAGCTGAATTTCTCTAAGATTTTCAGGTTGTCTTGGAGGCCTTTCTCGGTTGGTGACAGAAGCAGCAGGTCATCTGCATACAGCAGGAATTTCACCTGGGTGTCGTGGAGGGTGGGACCTGGTGCTGTGGAAGATTCCAGAGCGGTAGCCAGCTCGTTGATGTAAATGTTGAAGAGCATTGGACTTAGGCTGCAGCCTTGTCTGACTCCACGGCTCTGCTGGAAATAAGCCGTTCTTTTACCGTTCACACTCACACTGCAGAGGTTCTCGGTGTAGGAGCTTTTGATAACATCGTAGGTCTTTCCTCCTATTCCGCTCTCCAGCAGTTTCAGGAATAAGCCCGGGTGCCACACCGAATCAAAGGCCTTTTTAAAGTCCACGAAACAGGCGTATATCTTCCCGTTCTTTGTATTGTGGACGTGTCTCTGAATGAGGCTGTGCAGGGTATAGATGTGGTCAGTGGTGCGGTGGTTTGGCATGAACCCTGCTTGGCTCTTGCTGAGGACGTTATGTTCGGTGAGGAAACTGAGGATCCTCTTGTTCAGGATGCTGTTGAACAGTTTCCCCAGGTTGCTGCTGACACATATGCCTCTGTAGTTGGCTGGGTCATACCTGTCCCCATTCTTGTGGATGGGTGTGATGAGGCCTTGGTTCCAGGTACGAGGGAAGTAGCCAGCACTTAGCACAATATTGAAGAGTTTAACCATTGCAGCCTGTATTTCTGGTGGGCTGTACTTCAGCATTTCTGGTAGGATTCCATCCAGGCCACCGGCTTTTCTACATCTTATGGCAGAGATTCTCTCTGCTACTTCCTGTAATGTAATAGGTGTATCCACGGGGTTTTGGAAATTTTTTACTTTTTCCTCCATTGCTTTTAGTTTTGCCATTATGTTTTCCTGTTCTTGGTTTAGTTCTTCCTTTGGGATGTCTTTATAGAGGTCTTTGAAGTACTGGAGCCAGATGTTGCCATTTTGGATATGGATGTTGTTTTTCTTGTCTTTTGTGCCCATGTGGTTCCATAGTTCCCAGAAGGAATTGTCCCGAAGAGCATCCTGGAGTTGGCTGAGCTTGGTAGAGATGTAACTCTGCTTCTTCCTCCTAAGGATGGTTTTGTACTGTCTTTGTATGGTTTCATAGGCTTCCCTCAGACCAGGGTGGTTGGGGTCTCTATGTTTCTTGTTTGAAGCAGTTCTCAGGGTCTTCCGTACGGCTTTACATTCTCTGTCAAACCAACCATTGATCTGTTTTTCTTTTGGTCTCTTGTAGTCAACTTTTTTAAGGTCGGACAGTCTGGCCATTGCATAGAATATATTGTTGAGGTCTTTTGTAGCTTGACTCACTCCCTTTGGGTTAGGCTGGTACTCGTGGTTGTAGAAGTGGTGGAGCATCCGCTGTATTTCGGGTCTGCTGAGAGCCTCTTTATACTTTAGTGCCGACGTTTTGGACCATTTATAGGATGGAGGCCGGTTGAAGAGGCCGCTATGCTGTGGCTTTTGAGTGGGTGGTTTCTCTGTAGATTTCAAGTATAGAAGAAGTTGGCTGTGGTCTGACAGGTGCGTTTGTGGGGTGACTATGAAGGCGCTGATGTTTGCCCGGTTCATGTCTGTAATGGCATAATCTACTACACTCCTCCCTACATGGGAGTTTAGTGTATACCTCCCAAAAGAGTCTCCTTTGGTACGTCCATTAAGAATATGAAGTCCTAAACTTCTACATACGTTCAGGAGCTTTTTACCACTTTTGTTGACTGTACTGTCATAGCTGCTTCTCTCTGTGTGTACTGAGTCTTGGCCGTCATTCTCTGCTCCAAATATGTAGATGTTCCCATCCGTATCTCTGTGCTAATTAAACCCAATTATACACATCATTTCCTGACATCACCTAAGCATTACTACTCACATTTTGCACTGATGAGGGGCAGTACCCCGAAACACAGTGTCTGCAAATTGAGATCCTGGTTTTGCTTTTATCCTAAGTCATGTGACAAGGCTCGTTAAAGGGTTGACATTGACTTGTAGGATTGCTACTTCCAATAGGTGGCACTAGAGTTCTAGTACTCTTCCTCTCTGAAGAGACAATTTACAAAATACCAGTGATTGCCTTTCGACTGTCTCTAACATTATGTCCTCCATCTATCTGAAACTGAATCTGACAGAAAATGGACTCCTTGTGTTTCCTTTTTCCACTAACCCTCCTATGCCCGATATTGCCATTTCCGTGTGTGGTTCTACCATTACTACCCAGCAACATGCACGCTGTCTTGGGGACATACTTGATTCATATTTTTCATTCACCTCCTAAATCTAATCACTTGCTCGCTCATATCACCTACACCTCAAAAACATCTCTAGAATTCTACCTTTTCTTACTTTTGACTTTGCAAAAACTCTTACTGTAGCTCTTATTCACTCTCATCTGGACTATTGCAACTCTACTAATTGGTCTCCCACTTACTAAGCTCCACTCTCCAATCTGTCCTGATTCTGAATGCAGCAATCAGGATCGTATTTCTTTCCAACCGCTACACCAATCCCTCTACCATGTGCCAATCACTCCACTGATAGCCTATCCGCTACATAGTCCAATATAAACACCAGATAAATGAAAAAAACCGATGATCATAAAGCTATTTATCAAATACATAAATTTTATTGAACCATTGTTAAAATTCACATACCAAATATTTGCAGAAAAAATGGGGAAAGGGAAAATAAATCTGCACCGTGCAGGATCATGTAGCAACGCGCCCACATAGGTTTTGGATATTATTTATCAAATGTATGCAGATATATACAGTACAGACCAAAAGTTTAGACACACCTTCTCATTCAATGATTTTTCTGTATTTTCATGACTATGAAAATTGTAGAATCACACTGAAGGCATCAAAACTATGAATTAACACATGTGGAATTATACATTACACTTTACAAAAAAGTGTGAAACAGCTGAAAATATGTGTTATATTCTAGGTTCTTCAAAGTAGCCACCTTTTGCTTTGATTACTGCTTTGCACGCAGAAAAGGTGAACGGATGGACTCTACATGCCTAGTTTCCACCGTGAAGCATGGAGGAGGTGGTGTGATGGTGTGGGGGTGCTTTGCTGGTGACACTGTTGGGGATTTATTCAAAACTGAAGCGGTGAGCGGTCCAGCTCACCCCAAACCATCTCGATTGGGTTCAGGTCTGGTGACTGTGGAGGCCAGGTCATCTGGCGTAGCACCCCATCACTCTCCTTCTTGGTCAAATAGCCCTTACACAGCCTGGAGGTGTGTTTGGGGTCATTGTCCTGTTGAAAAATAAATGATGGTCCAACTAAACGCAAACCGGATGGAATAGCATGCTGCTGCAAGATGCTGTGGTAGCCATGCTGGTTCAGTATGCCTTCAATTTTGAATAAATCCCCAACAGTGTCACCAGCAAAGCACCCCCACACCATCACACCACCTCCTCCATGCTTCACGGTGGGAACCAGGCATGTAGAGTCCATCCATTCACCTTTTCTGCGTGCAAAGCAGTAATCAAAGCAAAAGGTGGCTACTTTGAAGAACCTAGAATATAAGACATATTTTCAGCTGTTTCACACTTTTTTGTAAAGTCTAATGTATAATTCCACATGTGTTAATTCATAGGTTTGATGCCTTCAGTGTGATTCTACAATTTTCATAGTCATGAAAATACAGAAAAATCATTGAATGAGAAGGTGTGTCCAAACTTTTGGTCTGTACTGTATATATCTGCATATATTTGATAAATAATATCCCAAACCTATGTGGGCGCGTTAGACTCACAGGGAACACAGATGACTGCTAAGCTGATTGCAGACTGTGGTCATGCAATCAGAACCCAAGCAGTAATCTCCTCACCGAGCCCTGAACACGTGCATACAATCTCCTCACCGGAGGTGCCGGTATTCTAGGGGCTTATTTCAGCCAAAACTAACCACATGCATACATGACCACACTGGCGCAAGCACGTAACAGATTTGATACTAGCGCATGGCCGTGCTGTAAGGACAGCCTTTTATAGCAGCCACGAGAAAAAGACCTTCCAGGAAGGACCAATGGAAAGCTGCTTCAGAACATCAACAGCCACAGGACCTTCCTGAAGGACCAATTGGAGTGGCAGCTGTATCTGAGCATGTGACCCCTGATCTCCAATGGGAGATCTTGCTCTGGGCACGCTCAGATAAAGCAACAAAGGACTTAGTCCTAAAGACGTCTGCTCGCCGCTGACCAGTACTGGCTACAATAGCAGAACCTGAAGAGGCAGCAGCAAGTCTCTGCACAGTATTAGACTGGGCGAGATGCTGGGACCAACGTCTTTGCTGAGTCACTGCGGCCGGAGATGGATGGGGGACCGTAGCGGTACTGGTTCAAGACTCCCCTTGTGCAGCAGCGGGAACTCAAGCCCTAACACCTTCTAAAATGTAAAGTACTGCAGAATATGTTGGCGCTATAGAAATAAAAAAGTATTATTATTATTTAATGTGTACCCACTGGTGGACACAGACAGAAAAGGGCCTCTGCGCAAGAACAATATATGGGCCCTTTGGAGCCTAAGAGCTCCTAAAAATACAAAATTGCACTTGCTTTGAAGGTATAAATGGGTCCACTTACC
Organism: Oophaga sylvatica; assembly: GCA_033576555.1. Lineage (NCBI taxonomy): Eukaryota > Metazoa > Chordata > Amphibia > Anura > Dendrobatidae > Oophaga > Oophaga sylvatica. The sequence continues at coordinate 180,550,541 of JARQOD010000006.1, forward strand.
TCTTGGTCCCCTGTGCGGCCGCACAGGTGGCACCAATGATATGTCTGCCCCTGTGTGTACCCATTCTTGATGTTTTGCTTCCTTAGTTTTGTATGAAAGTATAACTTTTCTCTTTATTTGACGTGAGATCTGTTACATAGTATAGTAACATAGTATTTAAGGTTGAAAAGAGACTTTAAGTCCATCTAGTTCAACCCATAGCCTAACATGTTGATCCAGAGGAAGGCAAAAAACCCATGCGGCAAACACTAAGCTCCACATTGGGGAAAAAAAATCCTTCCCGACTCCACATACGGCAATCAGACTTGTTCCCTGGACCAACGCCCTATCAAGGAATCTAGTATATATACCCTGTAACATTATACTTTTCAGGAAAGGCATCCAGTCCCTTCTTAAATTTTAGTAGTGAATCATTACAACATACGGCAGAGAGTTCCATAGTCTCACTGCTCTTACAGTAAAGAATCTGCTTCTGTAATTTATTCTATTATTTCTAAACACTGTTACTTTGTATCTCCGTTCATACTGCACCCACACACACAAATGATACACCATTTGAAAGGTAAACTTGCCCCTTCAGCAAGAAAAGAGCCAAACAAACCACACATCCATGATTTGATCACAAAATACAGTTTAAACATTAATTTTCATAAACCTGCAGTAAGGAAAAATGACCTGCAGGTGGCACCACAGTACCCCAAAGCACACTACCACAAAGCTGCTAACAGACATCACAAACAAATCCAAACATTTGCCTTGGGGGCTTTCCAGCTTGCCGAACTCTTGCCCAGCCTATTTTAGCCAAATGAGAGGCTTGCACACTTCACTGCAGGTGAGGCACATATGCAAACACTTTTGTAAACATGCACTGCCAATTAAATTGCACACTTGCTTCATTCCTACTCCACCCACACAAACAAATGATACACCATTTCAAAGGTCAAATTAACTGCAGGTGGTAGCACACTACCCCAAAGCACACTACCACAAAGCTGCTAACAGACATCACAAACAAATCCAAACATTTGCCTTGGGGGCTTTCCACCTTGCTCAAGTGCTTGCCCAGCCTATTTCAGGCACATTGGAGGATTGCACACTTCACTGCAGGTGAGGCACATATGCAAACACATTTGTATTCATGCACTGCTTTTTCGGTGATTACTTCGACCCACACACACAAATGGTGAGTCACATATGCAAAAACATTTGTAAACATGCACTGCTTTTTTGCTGATTGCTTCGCACCACACACACACAAATGAGACTCCATTTGAAAGGTAAACTTGCTCCCTTCAGCAAGAAAAGAGCCAAACAAACCACACATTCACGATTTTATTACTAAATATAGTTTAAAATTTCATTTTCATAAACCTACAGAAAGACACAATGACATTTTTTGGCCTCTACTTATCAAACCAATTTATTGTATTACCAAGCTACATATATAAATAGCTGTCTGTGTTCATCATTTCATGAAATACATTTACATTTGACCACCTTGCTTTTTCTGAAATTGCCTTTGCCCCGGACGACCAATGTGCGAAAATTTCACATGGGCCAAGCAATTATGATTAAACCCCCTTGTCCCCGTCTCAGGTCTAAGAGTAAAAAGATCATTAGAAAGATCCTTGTACTGTCCCCTCATATATTTATTATTTATACATTGTAATAAGATCACCACTTAGCCTTTATTTTTCCAAACTAAATAACCTCAAGTGTAATAACCTGTCTTGGTGCTCTAATAACCTTGGTCGCTCTTCTCTGCACCCGCTTTAGTTCGGCTGTCAAGTTTCTTTTATTGTTTTTTTCAACTATATTTTTTTTGACTAACTGAGGCTTGCACTTGTTTTTTCCTAAATAATATACTTGTAGGTGGTGTCTACTTTATTTATACATTGGCATTCATCCACTTTTAGGTTGCATTCATTTGCATGAATATCCAGCACTGTTTATTGGAATATGCTTGTTGTAAAAAATACATCAAACACTATGTTTTCCTGAAAATCTGGAGGCTTTCTTTTTGATTTTCAGAAATCATTTTTATTATTTTAAATTCCTTTCACTGACAAAGCGTGGCATCTAATCTAGAAGGTTGTTTTCACTATGTAGCCTGTACACTGGGAATTTCACACAGGTCACCAACCTGTTCTCAAATAATGGCTTTTTAGAATGAGAACCCCTGACAATATCGTTAGATTTGAAATAACCATTCACCAAGATTTAACTGAAAATGCAAAAGTCCCAGTGTGCTAAAGGAAAACCAATTTGTAATGAATCAAAAACAGACATCTTCTTTAGTTTTTGTTTTATTTTGGGATGTACTCTACAGTATAAATAGATATAAAACCAAAATTCTAAAAGATGACTAACAATGCTCATCCTATGGATCAGTTGATCATGTCTTTTGAACTGCTGCTTAGGGAAACATACAAATAGAGAGAGAAGAAAAAAGGGAATTTTAAGGCACCCTCCGTTCTTACAGCACTGGAAGTGTTCTGTGATCTTAATTATTTTTAGACTGTAGCAAGTTTATTCAGGCAAAATAAACCAGTAAATATAAAGCTTTGATGGGCAAAGCATGATCCCCTGATGAGATAGGAAAATCTACCTGCCACAGCCCAAACTCTGTATGTAAACTATAGAAATTGATCACAGTTGTCCCCTAATGAGCAAACATACATCCAACATGGAAGAAAATAAGAAATGCATAATGATTTTCTAAAGTTTGATTTATATACTATAACATCTATGATAAAAAATCAAATCTTTGCAAGCTGCAAGGTGGGGTATCCATGCATTTGTTTTTTCTAGCGCATCATATACATGCTCAACTGGATTGGAACTCATGGAATTTAGACCTAAACTTGAATTAAATACCCTGAACTCTTTTTCACATTTCTCAGCCACTCCTAGATTTTGTAGAACTCATTATTCTGCTGAATGTGTCACAACCATTAGGAAATGCTATTTTTATAAATGTGTGCATTTGATCTGCAACAATGTTAGGTAAATGGTATAATTAGGGCTACATCTGCCATGAGGAGGGTTGAGCATCTCGCCTCAGGTGGAACAATGCAGGATGTTAGGAAAGGTGGCAGGACTGCAGCTAAGTAGTTTGTGGTTTCAAATTGTCTCATAAACCTGCACAAGTCTTCCTTGACATCACTCCTCCCACCTCCTCAAAGTTTCTCACTGAGCTTCCTGGTCAACTAACAGAAGCTTTGCTTTTGAGGACATATTGTCCTGCTGTTGAGGGCATGGAAGTTGTAGAGGGTAAGATTTCCTGCACTGCACTGCTGCCAAGGAAGATCAAATCTGGAATGTACCATGGCTAATGTTGTCCTCAGATCCATCTAGGCTGCACATATGGTAAGTATGTGTGCATATATATGTGTCATATGTGCAATGCATCTGTAAATTTGTGCGCATGTGTGTGCATGTTTTAGGTGCAATGCATATACGTATGCAATGTATGTATATACACTGCTCAAAAAAATAAAGGGAACATTCAAATAACATATCATAAATCTAAATGAATGAAATATTCTCATTGTATACTTTGTTGTCTACAAAGTTGAATGTGCTGTCAACATAATCACACAAAAATCATCAATGGAAATCAAATTTTTGAACCAATGGAGGCCTGGATTTGGAGAGACCCCCAAAATGAAAGTGGAAACAAGTCAAAATGAAAATCAAAACAAGACAAAATCGAGGTGGAAAGAAGACAAAATGATGCTCAGTATTGTGTGTGGCCTCCACGTGCCTTGTATGACCTCCCTACAACGCCTGGGCATGCTCCTGATAAGGTTGTGGATGGTCTCCTGAGGGATCTCCTCCCAGACCGGGACTAAAGCATCCGTCAACTCCTGGAGTCTGTGGTGCAACATGACGTTGGTGGATGGAGCGACACATGCTGTCCCAAATGTGCTCAATTGGATTCAGGTCTGGGGAACGGGCAGGCCAGTCCATAGCTTCAATGCCTTCATCTTGCAGGAACTGCTGACACACTCCAGCCACATGAGTTCTGGCATTGTCCTGCATTAGGCGGAACCCAGGGCCAACCGCACCAGCATATGGTCTCACAAGGCGTCTGAGGATCTCTTCTTGGTACCTAATGGCAGTCAGGATACCTCTGGAGAGCACATAGAGGGCTGTGTGGCCATCCAAAGAAATGCCACCCCACACCATTACTGACCCACTGCAAAACCGGTCATGCTGAAGGATGTTGCAGGCAGCAGGTTCTCACTCAGCACATGTGACAGACGTGACAAAGTCTGGTGATGCCATGGAGAGCGTTCTGCGGCCTCCTTGAGATGGTTCTACTCCTTTGTTGGAGTCCAGGTGTTTAAATTAAACTGATAGGGCTTAATCTATGTAAGACCTCACAGCTCACAGTGCATGTTAAACCAAATGAGAATCATGAGGTCAAAGGAACTGGCCAGGGAGATCAGAGACAGAATTGTGACAAGCACACAATGGCCAAGGTTTCAAAAGAATTTCTGCAGTACTCAAGGTTCCTAAGAGCACAGTGGTCTCCATAATCCTTAAATGGAAGAAGTTTGGGACCACCAGAAGTCTTCCAGGACCTGGCCGCCCAGCCCAACTGAGCAATCATTGGAGAAGAGCCTTAGTGAGAGTTGTAAAGAAGAACCCCAATATCACTCTGGCTGAGCTCCACAGATGCAGTAGGGAGATGGGAGAAAGTTCCACAAAGTAAACTATCACTGCAGCCTTCCACCAGTCGGGCCTTTTTGGCAGAGTGGCCTGACGGAAGCCTCTCCTTAGTGCCCAACATATGAAAGCCCGCATACAGTTAGCTAAAAACACATGAAGGACTCCCATACTATGACAAATAAGATTCTCTGGTCTGATGAGACTAAGATAGAACTTTTTGGTGATATTTCTAAGTGGTATGTGTGGAGGAAACCAGGCACTGCTCATCACCTGCTCAATACAACCCCAATAGTGAAACATGGTGGTGGCAGCCTCATGCTATGGGGTTGTTTTTCGGCTGCGGGGACAGGATGACTGGTTGCAATTGAAGGAAACATGAATGTGGCCAAGTACAGAGATATCCTGGATGAAAACCTCTTCCAGAGTGCTCTGGACCTCTGACTTGGCCGAAGTTTCACCTTTCAACAAGACAATGAGTGGCTTCAGAACAACTCTGTGACCATTCTTGACTGGCCCAGCCAGAGCCCTGACCTAAACCCAATTGAGCATCTCTGGAGAGACTTGAAAATGGCTGTCCACCAACGTTCACTATCCAACCTGACAGAACTGGAGTGGATCTGCAAGGAAGAATGGCAGTGGATCCCCAAATCCAGGTGTGAAAAACTTGTTGCATCATTCCCAAGAAAACTTATAGCTGTACTAGCTCAAAAGGGTGCTTCTACTCAAAACTGAGCAAAGGGTCTGAATACTTATGACCATGTGATATTTCAGTTTTTCTTTTTTAATAAATTTGCAAAAATTTCTACATTTCTGTTTTTTTTTTCAGTCAAGATGAGGTGCAGAGTGTACATTAATGAGAAAAAAAAAGAACTTTTTTGAATTTACCAAATGGCTGCAATGAAACAAAGAGTGAAAATTTTAAAGGAGTCTGAATACTTTCCTTACCCACTGTATATATACACACGTGGTCAAAATTGTTGGTACCCCTCGTTTAATGACAGAAAAACCCACAATGGTCACAGAAATAACTTGAATCTGACACAATTAATAATAAATCAAAAATCTATGAAAATGAGCAAATGAAAGTCAGACATTGCTTTTCAAAAATGCTTCCACAGAATTTAAAAAAAATAAAACTCATGAAATAGGTCTGGACAGAAATGTAGCCAACCTCCCAGGACGTGGCCGCAGGAGGAAATTTGATGACAAATCAAAGAGACGGATAATACAAAATGGTAACAAAGGAGCCCAGAAAAACTTCTAAACAGATTAACCCCTTTCTGTCATCTGACGTACTATCCCGTCCATGTGTCCTCGGCTTTACTTCATATTAACGGGATAGTACATCATAGCCGATCAGCTGCGCTAACGGGGGGTGCATGGCCGATCGCGGCGGGGTGTCAGCTGATTCTCACAGCTGACACCCGGCACTAAGTGCCAGGAGCCGTCACAGACCTCTCCCATCACTTCAACCCCGGAACACTGCAATCAAACAAGATCCATAACACAAGAAAATTGGGCAAAACACCATAGATTAATATATAAATATTTATTAATATCCAGTGATATCCATCTCAATAATTGTAAGAATCAAACAAGATCGCAGCGTTTCGGGAGCAGGAAGAGGGCTGACAACCACTCTGCCTTTGGATCGGACGACATCCGGGTCGCCATAGCTGAAAACTTCCTGTTGTGCAGTGCATGTCAGGAAGTCTCTCAGGTCAATGTGCACTGAGTGCAGCGCTGACAGCTTCTGTAGCATGCAGATGCATCTGCATGCTATAGAAGTGATCAGGCAGCAAAAAATGATTGTCTCATAGAGGGACAAAGTGTAAAAGTTTTTTTTTAATAATTGTAAAAATATTAAAAAAACAAAAAATAATAATAAAAAAATCAATATTTATTCTATCACTAAATAAATATTTGTATGAAAAAAAATCTAAACCATAAAAGTACACGTTTGGTATTGCCGTGTCCATAACGACCCGATCTATGAAACTGTCCCACTAGTAACCCCTTTAGTGAACACCATAAAAAAACAAGGCAAAAAACAATTCTTTATCATCATACATACATCATCTGCCATACAGCTTCATCAGCAAAAAAATAAAAAAGTTATAGTTGTCAGAATAAAGTAATGCAAAAACAATTATTTTTTCTATCAAATAGTTTTTATTATATAAAAGCGGCAAAACATAAGAAATGATATAAATGAGATATCGCTGTAAATGATGTAAATGAGGTATCGCTGTACTGACCAGAAGAATAAAACTGCCTTATCAATTTTACCACTCGCGGAATGGTGTAAATGCCCTCCCAAAAGAAATTCATGAATTACTGGTTTTTCCTCATTCTGTCTCCGAAAGATCGGAATAGAAATGTCATGTGCCCAAAAATGGTACCAATAAAAACAACAACTCATCCTGCAAAAAACAAGGCCTCACATGACTCTGTGGGCCAAAATATGGAAAATTTAGGGTTAGGGTTATGGTTAGGGTTGGGATTAGGGTTAGGGGTATGTTGGGTTTAGGGTTGGAGTTAGAATTGGGGGTTTACACTGTTTAGGCACATCAGGGGCTCTCCAAATGCGACATGGCGTATGATCTCAATTCCAGCCAATTCTGCGTTGATAAAGTCAAACGGTGCTTCTTCCCTTCCGAGCTCTGCCATGTGCCCAAAAAGTGGTTTACCCCCACATATCTCCATATGTGGGGGTAAACCACTATTTGGGCGCATGGCAGAGCTCAGAAGGAAAGGAGCACCGTTTGACTATTTCAAACGGCAGCATACTGAGGACAAATTGCACAACAACTTTTGGGGTCCAATTTCTCCTGTTACCCTTGGAAAAATAAAAAATTGGGGACAAAAATATCATTTTTTGTGAAAAAAATATGATTTTTTTATTTTTATGGCTCTACGTTATAAACTTATGTGTAGCACTTGGGGTTCAAAGTGCTCACCACCCATCTAGATAAGTTCCATAGGGGGTCTAATTTCCAAAATGGTGCCTCTTGTGGGGGATTTCCATTGATTAGGCACATCTGGGGCTCTCCAAATGCGACATGGCGTTCAATCTCAATTCCAGCCAATTTTGAATTGAAAAGTCAAACGGCGCTCCATCCCTTCTGAGCTCTGCCATGCGCCCAAACAGTGGTTTACCTGCATATATGGGGGATCAGCGTACTCAGAACAAATTGTACAACTTTTGTGGTCCAATTTCTCCTGTTAACCTTGGTAAAATAAAACAAATTGGATCTGAAGTAAACTTTTTGTGAAAAAAGTTAAATGTTCATTTTTTTAAACATTGCAAAAATTCCTGAAGGGTTAATAAACTTCTTGAATGTGGTTTTGAGCTCCTTCAGGGATGCAGTTTTTAGAATGGTGTCACTTTTGGGCATTTTCGATCATATAGACCCCTCAAAATGACTTCAAATGTGATTTGGTCCCTAAAAAAAAAGTGGTGTAAAAATAAGATATCACTGTTTGTTTGACTTTCAGTTCAACCCTTATAACAAAAAAAATGTGGGTACCAAAATTGTGCTGATGTAAAGTAAACATTTGGAAAATGTTACTTATTTAGTATTTTGTGTGACATATCTTTGTGATTTAAGGGCATGAAAATTCAAAGTTGGAAAATTGTGAAATTTTTTAAATTTTCGCCAAATTTCCATTTTTTTCACAAATAAACGCAAGTCATATCAAAGAAGTTTTACCACTATCATGAAGTACACTATGTCATGAGAAAACAGTCAGAATCACTGGGATCCATGGAAGCGTTCCAGAGTTATTACCTCATAAAGGGACAGTGGTCAGAATTGTAAAAATTGGCCTGGTAATTAACATGCAAACCACCTTTGTGGGGTAAAGGGGTTAAAGGTGAACGTCAAGCCCAAGGAACAATCAGTGTCAGATCACATCATCCGTCGTTGAATGAGCCAAGTGGACTTCATGGGAGACAAACAAGGAGGACACCATTGTTGAAAAAAAATCATAAAAAACCATACTAGAATTTGCCAAACTACATGTTGACAAGCCACAAAGCTTCTGGGACAATGTCCTATTAACAGATGAGACAAAAATGAACTTTTTGGCAAGGCATATCAGCTCTATGTTAATAGACGGAAAAATGAAGTATATCAAGAAAAGAACACTGTCCCTACTCTGAAACATGGAGGAGGCTCTGTTATGTTCTGGGTCTGCATTTCTGCATCTGGTACAGGGTGTCTAGAATCTGTGCAAAGAAATCTCAAGACTATCAAGGGATTCTAGAGAGAAATGTGCTGCCCAGTGTCAGAAAGCTTGGTCTTAGTCGCAGGTCATGGGTCTTGCAACAGGATAATGATCCAAAACACACAGCTAAAAACACCCAAGAATGTCTAAGAGGAAAACATTGGACTATTCTGAAGTGGCCTTCTATGAGCCCTGACCTAAATCCTATTGAGCATCTTTGGAAAGATGCTGTCTGGAAAAGGCAACCTTCAAATACGAGACACTGGAGCAGTTTGCTCTTGAGGAGTGGGTCAAAATACCTGTCGAGAGGTGCAGAAGTTTCATTGACAGTTACAGGAATCGTTTGATTGCAGTGATTGCCTCAAAAGGTTGTGCAACAAAATATTAAGTTAAGGTTACCATCATTTCTGTCCAGGCCTATTTCATGAGTTTTATTTATTAAATAATTCTGTGGAAGCATAGCTGAAAAGCAATGTCTGACTTTCATTTGTTTATTTTCATAGATTTTTTATTTATTATGTGAGACAGTGAAGGGGTGCGTACTGGACGGGGTGTATATCTCCCCAGGTTTCTTAGCTGGGGCGCATAAAAAGTAGGTTGTCAGTGCGGTGTTCACTCCATTCCCATCTGGGACAGGTTTGCAGTTCAGCCCAGAGTGAACACAGCTGCTTAATTAGACAGCCATAAGTACCTGCTTGGAAGTTCAGAGGGGGCTCTCTCTCTCAGTCTGGATCTGACTTCAGACTCCATTGGAGCCTCATGTGAGCTGCACGCTGGTAACTACTGAACATATGTGTTGTTTTGGTAACAGACTATTAGAGTCGGTACCCGGATAGAAAGGGAAATCTATCTAAGTGTAATTAGTGGCTGGACAAGCCCAGGCTTTATGTTTATTATTTGGTTTTGATTATGTTCTGTTTACCGTGGACTTTAATAAAACTGGTTGCGGCCAGTTTTTAACAGAACTTCTGTCTGTGAATGGTCTCTTTATGCCACTCCGTCTCCCCAAGACGGCGATCCCAGAGCTATATCCCCTGAAAAGCTTACAATTGGTGGAGAATGCGGGCATCGATCCCGCTACCTCTCGCACAGTGGCTGAAGACTTTGAAAAAAAAAAAAAGGTGTCTGCACCGCAAAACTGAACTTATTGTGGAGAAGACTGTGGAGTGTATATGTCTTGGGTGAAGGCTGTCAGCCAGCCCAAGATGTCCGGCAGTATGGAGGAGCTCGTTAAGCAGCTGGCCCAGAACCAGCAGGCCATGCAGCAGCAACATCAGCAGGCCATGCAGCAACAACAGCAGAGCATGCAACAGGCCCAGCAGGCCATGCAGCAGCAACATCAGCAGGCCATGCAGCAACAACAGCAGGCCATGCAGCAACAACACCTAGAGGCCCAGCGGAGCCAGCAGCAACAGCAGGAAACCAACCGGTTGTTACTGGAGCAGGTTGCAGCACTAAAAAAAACTCCTAGCACCTCGTCCCCGAATGAAGACGCCGGGTTACCGGCATTATCCGCTGTAAAGAAGGCGGTAAAACAGACTCTGCAGAAGATGACGCCTCATGACGATGTGGAGGCATATCTGGCTATATTTGAGAGACTGGCAGAGAAGGAGAATCTGCCACAATCTGAATGGGCTATGGTGGTCGCGCCCTATTTGACTGGGGAACCCCAAAAAGCCTATTTTGACCTCAGCGAGCAGGACAGCAAAAACTATACTAAGTTGAAAGCGGAGATTCTTGCCCGCCTGGGTGTGACGAGGGCAGTCCGTGCCAGGAGAGTCCATAACTGGAGATACAGGCGAGACAATCCTGCTCGCTCACAAATGTATGACTTGATTTCTTTGGTAAAGAAGTGGTTGGAACCTGACGTCAGCACCCCTGCCCAAAT
>JARQOD010000006.1:180561435-180724903 GCA_033576555.1 Oophaga sylvatica
TTTAATAAAACTGGTTGCGGCCAGTTTTTAACAGAACTTCTGTCTGTGAATGGTCTCTTTATGCCACTCCGTCTCCCCAAGACGGCGATCCCAGAGCTATATCCCCTGAAAAGCTTACAATTATTACTTTTGTCAGATTCAAGTTATTTCTGTCACCATTGTGGGTTTTTCTGTCATTAAATGAGGGGTATCAACAATTTTGACCACATGTGTATTTATGTTTTGGCACCTTTTTAGCACTTTGAATTACAAAACAATAAGAACACACGTAAAAGTTATTACTTATTAACAATTTGCTCAGAATTTAGAACAATTTGTGTGATAAAAAGTATGTAAATATTACTGTTTAGACTGTACTTAACCCCTTAACGTCCGTCGATACGCCTTTTAACGGCGGTCATTAACCCCTTAATGACCAAGCCATTTTGTAGGTTAAAGACCAGGCCAATTTTTACATTAATTAATTAATTTTTATGCCATTAAATCAGAGAGATATGTCACAAAAATTAGTTAATAAATAACATTTCCCACATGTCTACTTTACATCAGCACAATTTTGGAACCAAAATTTTTTTTTGTTACGAAGTAATAAGTGTTAAAAGTTGACCAGCAATTTCTCATTTTTCCAACAAAATTTACAAAACCATTTTTTTAGGGACCACCTCACATTTGAAGTGAATTTGAGGGGTCAATATGACAGAAAATACCCAAAAGTGACACCATTGTAAAAACTGCACCCCTCAACGTGTTCAAAGCCACATTCAAGAAGTTTATTAACCCTTTAGGTACTTCACAAGAATTGAAGCAATGTGGAAGGAAAAAATGAACATTTAACTTTTTTTCCCAAAATTTTTCTTTCGACACAATTTTTTTAAATTTTGTCAAGGGTATCAGGAGAAAATGAACCACAATATTTGTTGTACAATTTCTCCAGAGTACACCGATATACCATGTGTGGGGGTAAACCACTATTTGGGCGCATGGCAGAGTTCGGAATGGAAGCAGCGCCATTTGACTTTTTTGGCTGGAATTGAGATTGGACGCCATGTCGCATTTGGAGAGTCCCTGTGTGCCTAAACAGTGGAAACCCCCCACAAGTGACCCCATTTTGGAAACTGGACCCCTCAAGGAACTCATCTAAATGTGTTGTGAGAGCTTTTAACCCCCAAGGGCTTCACAGAAGGTTATAACGTAGAGCCGTAAAATTAAAAAATCATATTTTTTCCACAAAAATGATCTTTTCATCCAATTATTATTTTCCAAAGGATAAAAGGACCCCAAAAGTTATTGGGCAATTAGTCCTGAGTACGCTGATACCCCATATGTGGGGGTAAACCACTATTTGGGCGCATGGCAGAGCTCGGAAGGGAAGCAGCGCCATTTGACTTTTTTGGCTGGAATTGAGATTGGACGCCATGTCGCATTTGGAGAGTCCCTGTGTGCCTAAACAGTGGAAACCCCCCACAAGTGACCCCATTTTGGAAACTAGACCCCCCAAGGAACTTATCTAAATGTGTTGTGAGAGCTTTTAACCCCCAAGCGCTTCACAGAAGGTTATAACGTAGAGCCGTAAATTAAAAAATCATATTTTTTCACAAAAATGATCTTTTCATCCCAATTTTTATTTTCCAAAGGATAAAAGGACCCCAAAATTTATTGTGCAATTAGTCCTGAGTACGCTGATATCCCATAGGTGGGGGTAAACCACTATTTGGGCGCATGGCAGAGCTCGGAAGGGAAGCAGCGCCATTTGACTTTTTTGGCTGGAATTGAGATTGGATGCCATGTCGTATTTGGAGAGTCCCTGTGTGCCTAAACAGTGGAAACCCCCCACAAGTGACCCCATTTTGGAAACTAGACCCCCCAAGGAACTTATCTAGATGTGTGGTGAGAGCTTTGAACCCCCAAGGGCTTCACAGAAGGTTATAACATAGAGCAGTAAAATTAAAAAATCATATCTTTTCCACAAAAATGATCTTTCCACCCCCAATTGTTATTTTCCAAAGGGTAACAGGACCCCAAAAGTTATTGTGCAATTTGTCCTGAGTACGCTGATACCCATATGTGGGGGGAAACCACTATTTTGACGCATGGCAGAGCTCGAAAGGGAAGTAGCGCCTTTTTCAAATGCAGACTTTGATGGAATGGTCTGTGGGTGTCATGTCACGTTTGGATAGCCCCTGATGTGCCTAAACAGTAGAAACCCCCCACAAGTGACTCCATTTTGGAAACTAGACCCCCCAAGGAACTTTTCTAGATGTGTGGTGAGCACTTTGAACCCCAAGTGCTTCACAGAAGTTTATAACGTAGAGCCGTGAAAATAAAAAAATCATATTTTTTTCCACAAAAATAAACTTTTTGCCCCAAATTTTTATTTTTATAATGGTAACAGGAGAAATAGGACCCAAAAGCTATTGTGCAATTTGTCCTGAGTACGCTGATATCCCATATGTGGGGGGGAACCACTATTTTGACGCATGGCAGAGCTCGAAAGGGAAGTAGCGCCTTTTTCAAATGCAGACTTTGATGGAATGGTCTGTGGGTGTCATGTCACGTTTGGATAGCCCTTGATGTGCCTAAACAGTAGAAACCCCCACAAGTGACTCCATTTTGGAAACTATACCCCCAAGGAACTTTTCTAGATGTGTGGTGAGCACTTTGAACCCCCAAGTGCTTCACAGAAGTTTATAACGTAGAGCCGTGAAAATAAAAAAATCATATTTTTTTCCACAAAAATAATCTTTTTGCCCCAAATTTTTATTTTTATAATGGTAACAGGAGAAATAGGACCCCAAAAGCTATTGTGCAATTTGTCCTGAGTACGCTGATATCCCATATGTGGGGGGGAACCACTATTTTGACGCATGGCAGAGATCGGAAGGGAAGGAGCACCGTTTTTAAATGCAGACTTTGATGGAATGGTCTGCGGGTGTCATGTCGCGCTTGGAGAGCCCCTGATGTGCCTAAACAGTAGAAACCCCCCACAAATGACCCCATTTTGCAAACTAGACCCCCCAAGGAACTTATCTAGATGTGTGGTCAGCACTTTGAACCCCCAAGGGCTTCACAGAAGTTTATAACGTAGAGCCGTGAAAATAAAAAAAATCATATTTTTTTCCACAAAAATGACCTTTTTGCCCCCAAATTTTTATTTTTATAAGGGTAACAGGAGAAATAGGACCCCAAAAGCTATTGTGCATTTTGTCCTGAGTACGCTGATACCCCATATGCGGGGGGGGAACCACTGTGATCGCCTTACTGCGATCTTTGGGAGGCACAATGAACAAATCTACCAAAGGTGAAGAATTGGTTTTCTTTTTTACGCCGTTCCTCGTGCGATATTAGTAATTAGGCGACTTTATTCCTCGGATCGGTGCGATTACAGCGATACCAGATTTACACCCTTTTTTCATGTTTAGCTTCTGTCACACACTAAAAGATGCTTTTTTTTGGAATAATTTTTTGTAAGAATTTTTTGCATCGCCGTATTTTGAGAGCTATAATTTTTCCATATTTCGGCCGACAGAGTTATCTGTGGGCTTATTTTTTGTGAGACGAGCTGACGTATTTATTGGTACCATATTCGGGCACATAACGTTTTTTGATCGCTTCCTATTCCGATTTTTGTGGAAGCAGAATGAACAAAAACCAGCAATTCAGGAATTGGTTTTTTTTAAATTTTTTTCCCCCGTTCCGCGTGTGGTAAAATTGATAAAGCAGCTTTATTCTTCGGGTCACTACGATTACAGCGATACCTCATTTATATATTTTTTTTATGTTTTGGCGTTTTTTACACAATAAAGAATTTTATAGAAAAAATAATTATTTTTGCATCAGTTTATTCCGCGAGCTATAACTTTTTTATTTTTTCGCTGATGATGCTATATAGCGGCTTGTTTTTTGCAGGACAAGATGACGTTTTCAACGGTACCATGATTATTTATATCTGACTTTTTGATCGCGTGTTATTGCACTTTTTCCAAGCGGTATAATGATACCGCTTGGAAAAAGTATCATTTACTACTTTTTTGTGTTTTTTTTTTACGGCTTTCACTGAAGGGGTTAACTAGGGTTATGCTTTTATAGATGGGATTTTTACGGACATGGCGATACCTAACATGTGTATTTTTTTTGTTTTTTATTTTTTTATTACATAAAAATGTGTATTTTTTAGGGGATTTTTTTTAAATTATTTTTTAATATTTTTTTTACAATTTTTTTTAAAAAATGATTTTTTTCAACTTGTCCCTTTATGGGACTTTCACTTTTTTTACTTTTGATTGCAGTTACAATGCATTGCAATGCTCTGGCATTGCAATGCATTGCAACTATAGTGGAAGCTGCTGTGACATGATCACAGCAGCTTCCCGTAACTAAATGACCCGGAGGTTGTCATGACAACCCCCGGGTCATCAAGGCAGACATCGGCCCCTGCAAATACATTGCAGGGTGCCGATCTGAGGCAGAGGGAGCTCCCGACCCTCTGCTTCCCCCCCTGAGCTCTGCGATCGCGCTCGATCGCAGCAGTCAGGGGGTTAACAGCCAGGGGCGGTGGGGGCTCCGCTCCTGGCTGTCAGTGCAGGAAGCCTGGCCACTGCAGCGCCGGCTCCTGCACTGATCGCGCTGGAGAAGCTGAAATTTCAGCTTCTCCTGCGCGATCGCTGCTGTGTTTGGTCAGTCAGATGACTGACCAATCACAGCGCTGTGAGTGAGGGGACCGACGGCAAAGGTCCCGCACCGCTTGCCGTGCCTGTCAGCTGTCTGTGACAGCTGTCGGCACTGATCTACCACTGCGTGTTTACACGCAGTGGTAGATCAAAGGCATGACGTGCAGAGTCCGTCCTGGTGCCGGAACTGGCACCTTGCCATGACGGACTCTGCACGTCAGTGGACATTAAGGGGTTAAGGGTACTTAAACCACAGCGCCGTTAATTAACGGCGCTGTGGAAAAAGTGTATAGCACCCCCCACAGTCTGATTTTCTCCGGGACGGTAGCCGATACCTGAGAGAACATGAATCGGGTCAGTTTTTATTGACCCCGGTGTTGCGATCGCGGTTATTAACCCTATAACGGTGATCGCAACAAAAAAAAACTGATGTGCCATTTAATTTCTCTCTCCTCTGATGTGATCAGACATCAGAGGAGAGAGAAATAGGGTCTCCGATCCTCCCTTTGTGGCCCCTGGTGGTCTTAGGACCCTCCTGTGTCCCCCGGTGCCGCCGTCATGCTCCAAAATGGAGGGTGCATGCGTATGTGGGCGGGTAATAATAAGGGTCCCCCGCAGTCCCCACTCTTTTGCGATCGCCATATAACGGCGATCGCAAAAGAAATAACAAAGCCGCGATCCTGCCTGTAATTTCTCTCCCCTCTGATGTGATCGCACATCAGAGGGGAGAGAAATAGAGTCCCCGGGACCCCCAATATCCCATCCGGTACCTGCACTTGTTCCCCATGTTCCCCTGTCCTCCGGTAGCTTCCCCTGTCCTCCGATCCCTCTGGCCTCTTCATCCTGTAAAAAAAAATGGCGGGCGCATGCGCAGTTTCAAAAAATGATTCATTCATTCTCTAAAAGTAGATTTTGATCACTGTGATAAACTATCACAGTAATCAAAATAACAAAAAACAGTACATAACTCCCCTTTATCACCCCTTAGTTAGGGACATATAATAAAATAAAGAAATTTTATTTATTTTCATTTTCCATTAGGGTTAGGGTTAGGGTTATAATTAGGGTTAGGGTTAGGCTGGGTTCATACTGCGTTATGGCAGTCCGTTAGACGGACTGCGTTGCATCACGGTATAACGCGGTGTAACGCAGTCCGTTAACACTGCCATTCACCCCCATTTGAGGGCGCATCGCGATGCATGCCGTAAAGCGGCATGCATTCGCGATGTGCCGTTATTCAGTGACGGAGCCTCGGACGCGGCCTGCAGCATCTGGGCTCCGTCACCGCTAGCGCAAATGATTCATCTGTGCTAGCACACTGCGCTAGCGGGTATAGCATAACGCGATCGCATTATGCTATACCGTTACCAGCCCATCAACGCTATGTGTTGAACGGGCTGGTAAAACGCAATATGAACCTAGCCTTAGGGTTAGGGTTAGGGTTATAATTAGGGTTAGGGTTGGAATTAGGGTTAGGGTTACAATTAGGGTTAGGGTTACAATTAGGGTTGGAATTAGGGTTGAGATTAGGCTTAGGATTAGGGTTAGGGTTGGGATTAGGGTTAGGTGTGTGTTGGGGTTAGGGTTGGAGCTAGAATTGAGGGGATTCCACTATTTAGGCACATCAGGGGGTCTCCAAACACGACGTGGCGTTCAAAAAGTAAAATGGCGCTCCCTCCTTTCCGAGCCCTGCCGTGCACCCAAACAGTGGTTTACCCCAACATATGGGGTATCAGCATACTCAGGACAAATTGCACACCAATTTTGGGGTTCTAATTTCTCCTGTTACCCTTGGGAAAATAAAAAATAGCTGGCTAATAATCATTTTTGAGGAAAAAAAATATTTTTTATTTTCACGGCTCTGCGTTTATAAATTTCTGTGAAGCACTTGGGGGTTCAAAGTGCTCACCACACATCTAGATAAGTTCCTTGGGGGGTCTAGTTTCCAAAATGGTGTCACTTGCAGGGGGTTTCTACTGTTTAGGCACATCAAGGGCTCTGCAAATACAACATGACGCCCGCAGAGCATTTCATCAAAGTCTGCATTACAAAATGGCGCTCCTTCCCTTCCAAGCTCTCCCATGCGCACAAACAGTGGTTCCACCCCACATATGGGTTATCAGCGTACTCAGGAAAAACTGTACAACAACTTTTGGGGTCCAATTTCTCCTGTTACCCTTGGGAAAATAAAAAAATAGCGAGCTAAAGAATCATTTTTGAGGAAAAAAATGATTTTTTATTTTCACGGCTCTACCTTATAAATTTCTGTGAAGCACTTGGGGGTTCAAAGTGCTCACCACACATCTAGATAAGTTCCTTAAGGGGTCTAGTTTCCAAAATGGTGTCATTTGTGGGGGGTTTCCACTGTTTAGGCGCATCAGGGGCTCTCCAAATGCGACATGGCGTCCAATCTCAATTCCAGCCAATTTTGGTTTGAAAAAGTCAAATGGCGCTGCTTCCCTTCCAAGCCCTGCCGTGCGCCCAAACAGTGGTTCCCCCCACATATGGGGTATCAGCGTACTCAGGACAAATTGGACAACAACTTTTGTCTAATTTCTCCTGTTACCCTTGGGAAAATAAAAAACTGGGGACTAAACGATCAGGTTTGTGGAAAAAATATGATTTTTTATTTTCATGCCCGGGCGTAATAAGCTTCTGTGAAGCACTTTGGGGTTAAAAGTGCTCACCACACATCTAGATAAGTTCCTTTGGGGGTCTAGTTTCCAAAATGGGTTCACTTGTGGGGGGTTTCCACTGTTTAGACACATCAGGGCCTCTACAAACGCGACATGACATCCAGCCAAAAAGTCAAACAGCGCTCCTTCTCTTCCAAGCTCTGCCATGCACCCAAACAGTGGTTTACCCCCACATATGGGGTATCAGCATGCTCAGTACAAATTGCAAAAAAACTTTTGGGGTCTTGTTACCCTTGGGAAAATAAAAATTGGGGTGAAAAGATTGTTTTTGTGGAAAAAATATTATTTTTTATTTTAACGGCTCTACGTTATAAACTTCTGTGAAACACTTGGAGGTTCAAAGTGCTCACCAAAGATCTAGATAAGTTCCTTAGGGGGTCTAGTTTCCAAAATGGGGTCACTTGGGGGTTTCCACTGTTTAGGCGCATCAGGGGCTCTCTAAACGCGACATGGCGTCCAGCCAATTCTGCGTTGAAAAAGTCAAACGGCGCTCCATCCCTTGCGACCTCTGCTGTGCGCCCAAAAAGTGGTTTACCTCCACATATGGGGTATCTGCGTATTCAGGAGAAATTGCACAACAAATTTTGTGGTTCATTTTTTCTTTTAACACTTGTGAAAATAAAAAAAATTGGTTCGAAGTAAAGTTTTTGCAAAAAAAGTTAAATGTTAATTTTTTCCTTCCACATTGCTTCAGTTCCTGTGAAGCACATAAAGGGTTAATAAACTTCTTGAATGTGGTTTTGAGCACCTTGAGGGGTGCAGTTTTTAGAATGGGGTCACTTTTGGGTATTTTCTATCATATAGACCCCTCAAAGTGACTTCAAATGTGATGTAGTCCATAAAAAAAAATGGTGTTGTAAAAATGAGAAATCGCTGGTCAATTTTAACCCTTATAACGTCGTAACAAAAAAAAATTTTGTTCCCAAAATTGTGCTGATCTAAAGTAGACATGTGGGAAATGTTATTTATTAAGAAATTTGTGTGACATATCTCTCTGATTTAAGGGCATAAAAATTTAAAGTTTGAAAATTGCTAAATTTTCAAAATTTTCGCAATATTTCTGTTTTTTTCATAAATAAAAGCAAGTCATATAAAAATTTTTTACCACTAACGTGAAGTACAATAAGTCATGAAAAATCATTCTCAGAATCAGCTGGATTCATTAAAGCGTTCCAGAGTTATAACCTCATAAAGTGACAGTGGTCAGAATTGTAAAAATTAGCCCGGTCATTAAGATGCAAATTGGCTCTGTCACTAAGGGGGTAAACATATTTCACAGCTATTTAAAAAGTTGCAGAAATCTGAAAAAAGAAAAAAAAATGCAGCTGTATGCTATGTCATTTTACTCAGTGTGAGCTAAACAAGTTCTCTGGCCTGAAATGGAAAGTCTGCAGTCATGACTCCCCTGCATGTCCAGAGCCAGTGAGCGGTCACTGCATGTATGAAATTTGTATTCTTGCAGTCATATGCTGACTAATCTCACTTTTTTATCTCACATATATTTTTAGGTCTGCTGACACATAACACATAGTGAGGTGAATGGCAGGAGTTAGGTCCTGTCCTAATTGGGGTACACCTTGTCATAGTGGGATGGACTTTACATTTTTTGGATCAAGCACCCTATGTTATTTACATGTACTATTGCTATTTATTCACTTACTACAAGGTATCTTAGTTTCTGTCTGATAAATGGCCAAAGTGTAAATGCACATCTATTATTTGCACTTATACCGACATATGCTTTGGCTAAGGTTTCTATGGTTTTGGTTTAGTTTACTTGTACTTTGGACATACAGGGACATGGCTCCATTTTTGGGGGCTGTTTATTTTGTTTATATAGCTTTCCATGGGCATCTGTCTGAACAGTCAGGACCCAGGCCCTACTCTCCCCTTATCTATTTTGACGTCTGATGATAGTGAGGTGAAATACAAGATTTAGGTACCGTCCCAATTGGGGTACTCTTGTGATGGAATGGTTCTTACATTTTTTAGATAAAAACGTCACATTTTATTTACACGTACTATTACCATTTATTTACTTACTACAGGGTATTTGAATTGTTTTATCTTAGGTGCTGCTTGTTAAATGGCCACAGTGTGGATGCACACCTATGTATACCA
Organism: Oophaga sylvatica; assembly: GCA_033576555.1. NCBI lineage: Eukaryota > Metazoa > Chordata > Amphibia > Anura > Dendrobatidae > Oophaga > Oophaga sylvatica. The sequence continues at coordinate 180,570,920 of JARQOD010000006.1, forward strand.
ACATAGGCTCTGACTCAATTTTGTTGGTTTTGGTTTAGTTTTTTGAACTTTGCACAAACAGTGAACGTGGCTCCCCCTTTTTTGGCTGCTTGTTTGGTTTACATGGCTTTTCATGGGCAAGTGCCTGAACAGTCAAGACCCAGGTCCTACTCTGCCCTTATCTATTTTTATATTATTTTTTTATGTCTTGTAGATATATTGAGGTCAACTGCAAGGGTTAGGTGCCATCTGAGTTGGGTAAACCTTGTGGTGGGATGGCTTTTATTTCTTTTTAATCAAAGCGGTGCTATCTCATAGGGTACCTATGTTATTTATAGCATTATTACTTAGGCTTTACTTACTACACAGTTTTTGCTCTGTTTGTTTTTATCTTTTGTTCTCTTTGTTAAATTGTCATAGTGTAAATGCATAACTATGCAGTGCGCTTATACCAACCTATGCTCTGGCTCAATTCTTTAGGTTTAATTTTCAATTGCAGGAGATGCATGTATGCTGCACTGCGGGTCGGTATAATTTAAAGAAAATCCAGAGTCCATGGTATAGTGAAATGATTGTTTTTTTCTTCTCAATATGTTTCAAAGTATTTATAAATACTTCATCAGGATAAACCACAGAAAGTCTATATTTTAATTTTAACCTTTAAAAAAGTAAGTACATAAATACTGATATGAAATGATGAAATGGACATTACAAACTGTTAGAAAATATGTAAGGTTTAAAACTTTCATCTTGCAAATGTTTAAAATGGGGAGATGCAAAACCTTTGCAAGTATACGTTTTTCAGAGCAACTGAAATCTAATATTGCCAATTTATATGCAAAGTTTGGGGATATGAAGACATAGTGCGTGATGTGGATGCAGATTTTCAATTATATATAATAGAGTAATTTAAAACAGACAGTATATACCATCTAATCACTTTATGTTCACTTTTAGCATCAATTCTGAAGCTCGCTAGATTGGAAGAAAACTAAAGACATCATAGTGCTATAATAATATAAACATCATGATGCTTAGAACTTTATTTAGACAAAAGAAGGATCACAGATGCACTCAATCACTATTACATGGCAATCCCTTCATTTTATTCTCCATATGTATCAAAATATAGACTACATACAGAGTGCAAACTGTTCTATTACTGTATTAAAATCATTACTTTTAAACTAAAATATAGAAAAACCCTAATATTTCATAATCATTAATTAACCCCTTAAGGAACAGGGGTATTTCCATTTTTGCCTTTCCATTTTTTCCCCCTTTCTTCCCACAGCCTTTTTTATTTTTCCGTCAATATGGCCATGTGAAGGGTTGTTTTTTGTGGGATGAGATATACTTTTGAATGGCCACATTAATTTTACAATATTGGGTACTGGAAAACAGGAAAAAAAATCCAAGTGGGGTGAAATTGCAAAAAAAGTCCAATTCCACAATTTTTTTTTTACCATGTTCACTAAATGCTAAAACTGATATGCAAGTGTGATTGTCTAGAGCAGGGTTCCCCAACTCCAGTCCTCAAGGCCCACCAATAGGTCATATTTTCAGGATTTCCTTCATATTGCACAGGTGATGTATTTATTGCATGTGGAGGTGATGCAGTTATCACCTGGGCAATACTAAGGAATTCCTGAAAACATGACCTGTTGGTGGGCCTTGAGGACTGGAGTTGGGGAACCCTGCTCTAGATCAGTGTTTCTCATCTCCAGTCCTCAGGACCCACCAACAGGTCATGTTTTCAGGAATTCCTTAGTATTGCCCAGGTGATAACTGCATCACCTCCACATGCAATAAATACATCACCTGTGCAATATGAAGGAAATCCTGAAAATATGACCTGTTGGTGGGTCCTGAGAACTGGAGTTGCTCTAGATCATTACGAGTTCATAGATACCAAATATGCATAGGTTCCTTTTATTTAAAAGGTGAAAAAAAATCCAAAGTTTGCAAAAAAAAAAAAAAAGGTAGCCATTTTTCGAGACCCATAGCGTCTCCATTTTTCAGGATCTTGGGCTGGGTGAGGGCTTATTTTTTGCGGGCCTATCTGATGTTTTTATTGATAAAATTTGGTGTAGATACAATCTTTTGATTGCCTGTTATTGCATTTTATTTCAATGTTGCAGCAACCAAAAAAATGTAATTCTGGCATATTGATTTTTTTTCTCGCTACGCCGTTTACCAACCAGATTAATTCTTTTTATATATTGATAGATCAGGCAAATCTGAATATGTGTATATTTGATTTTCTTTATTGTTTTATTTTGACTGGGCCGAATGAGGGGTGATTTGAAATATCACTTTTTTTATTTTTTTTTAATATTTTTAAAAACAGATTTTTTTTACTTTTTACTTGCTTCAATAGTCTCCATGGGAGACTTGAAGCTGCGATCATCCGATCACTTGTGCAACATAAAGCAGGGCAGCAGCACAAGCGAGCTAGCAGAAATGCTCACTTGCTATGAGCGTCAACCACTGGGTGGCGCTCATAGCTATCTGGCTATGAAAACCACAGAGGTCTCCTACAGACCCCGGGTTGTAATGCCAACCCATCTGCGACATGCGATCATGTGACACGGGCCTCGATGGGCAGCGTTAATGGCGCGCTTTCTGCGTGTGCATGTTAAATGCTTCTGTCAGAGTTTGACAGTGGCATTAAACATGTTAACAGCCATGGGTGGATCGCTATTCCACCCGCAGCTGTTAGGGGCATATGACAGCTGATCATATCAGCTGTCATGTGCCAGAAAAGGTATGGGCTCATTGCCGAAGCCCGCACTAAACAGGGGGAGGCGTCCAATGTCGTATATATCCATCATTGGAAGTTAAGGGGTTAATGTTAAACCTGAGTTCATGTGTGGTAAACATTCTTTACATGCAACAATTATTAATTTCTGCCATACAAGAGCATGTTTTTCTCTTTACATACTGAAAGGCATATCTCACAACCATAGTGTACCTCCTGCAAATAATCTTCAGATTTTGTTCTCAATTTCCTTCAGAGTCTTATCACAAACCATAGTTTTTACTGTTATTAACTGGCAGCAGAGTGTTAGGGTATGTGCTCCCCGAATTTTTTAATTATTTTAAAGTGAGTCGACTCCAAAAAGTGCTTGAAAAATTAGTTAAAAAGCCCAAATTTAAAGACTCTTCCTATTCATCTATATTGAAAAACGACTTAGCTATTCATTTATCTCATCTGTTCATTGTTTTTCATTAACTTTAGGTTTTAAAAAAGCATTAAAAAGAAATGGCCTGACTATTGTTCAAGCATTTTCCGCCATTAATCTGGTCTACTATTTACAAAAGAAGTCAACTGGAAGGCTACAGAAATGCACAAAGACACCTGGGGATCTCTATGAGCACAGTTTTTCAGGGTTTCACCTCATAAAATGCCTGTGTTTTATTCATTGTTTAATGGAATTGGAAAAAAAAACTTTGTAAAATTTACACAAAAAAGCACTTTAAAATGATTAAGAAACATTTACAGAACATTAACAAAATGCTCCAGGACATGATAACAGAAATTATTCAAGACAAAACAAGCCACATAGGAACATTTTCTGAAGCATTTTCCACTTGAAAAACTCAAGTTTTTGATTTCCTCAAAAAAGATCCATGTGCACAAGCCTTTACATATTTGTTTATATAGATAAAAAAAAACTACAGTAAATCTTCATATATGCATTTTCTTATACAGTCTGTGGTACAAATAGTAATGAAACCCCTCATAGTACAGTTTCCATCAAACACTGATCGTAGATGTCATACTATAGTATTTCATACCTAGGTAAGTGCCATGCTGTGGAAAAATGCATATTTCACCTGTAAATAGTGCAACAAAACATAGTAATTCACAGTAAAATGTGCATGTTTTTCTGCATGATTTTTCATTGCAGAGCACACTATCAGGATGAGCAAATGGTGCCTCAAGAAATAAAAGATACCTACCATTGATGCAAACAGTGCTGCCCTACATGGAAGAGGTAAGGTAAGGGGGTCAAGTTCTACCCCCAAAGCTCATGGAATGTGCATTATGATTGGCCCATACATTGTTCTCGCGTAAGGACTGTCTTCTGTGTCCGCTCCAGCCTCAATATATATATTGTTAACTCTCTATATATTTTACCACCCCAATCCCTTGTAGTGTTGTATGAACATGTCCTATAACACATAATAACTGCTTATTAATAGAGTTGGTGTGGATTGATTCGGAAGACCAGGTACATTGTCATGTCAATAGTCTGTTGCTGAATGGCATGAGGCAAATGCAATCCCGCTCATGGTCTACTAACCGAAAAGAGTTATCAGGACTTCTGTCCAGCAACCACAGATTACTAATGTGGCTGATGGACAAGATTCTGCGAATACATTTGCAACAACTACTAACTATTCTTCTTGTTCCATTTTATGAGTATTCAAATAGGCTCATCTACAAAACATGTATGCAGTATCAGAGAAAATTCAAGCACAACTGTTTTCAAAAACTTACTTATATTCACTGGAGACTCCTGATATACTGTTTCACGAGCACCAAACTTGGCAGATCATGGGGAAAAATAGGATGTTTAGAGACCAATCTCCTGCAGAGTGCAATTAGATGATCCACATTACGAAACTTTAGTCCCTTTAAGTTCTGAGCACTGAATGGCACCAACCTGTAAATAAAAGAGCAGCATCTGTTAATTATGCACTGCACATGAAGATTGTCTATCCACTGATCTAGTTGAGATATATACTATACAGTCATGGCCAAAAGTAATGGCACCCTTAAAATTGTTTGAGAAATTATTTCTCCCAGAAAATTATTTCCATTAGGCCGGGAACACACATGCGAGAAACTCGCACGACTCTCGTGCGAGTCTCTCCCATGAACACCTGGCACTACATGCCGGCGGCAGTGCCCGGTGTCCATGCGAGAGACTCGCACGAGAATCGTGCGAGTTTCTCACATGTGTGATCCCAGCCTTACACATGTTTTTTCCCTTGTGTGTATTGTAACAACAACAAAAAAAATGGGCCGGACAAAATTGTTGTCATCCTTAATATTTTTTGCACACCCTTTGAAATAAATAACTGCAATTAATTGCTTTCTACAACCATCAACACTCTTCTTACATCTCTCAACTGGAATTTTAGACCATTCTTCTTCTGCAAACTGTTCCAGGTCTCTCATATTAGAAGGGTGCCTAGTCCCAACAGCAATTTTCAGATCTCTCAACGGATGTTCAATGGGATTTAGATCAGAACTCATTGATGGCCACTTATTTCCATCCATTTCTCGGTGCTTCTTGAAATATGTTTGGGGTCATTGTCCAGCTGGAAGACCCATGACTTCTGATGCAATCTTGATTATGTTGTGCACCATAGAAAAAAGAATATCAAGACCTCTGGATATGGACTTGTAACCTTGAGAGTGCTGATATTTTTCAATAATTTTGGTTTCCAGGTCCTCAGACTGTTCTCTTCTTCTTTTTCTATTCTCCATGCGTAGTGTGTCAAGCATAAACACACAATGCAAAGATTGAGTTAACTTCTCCCTTTTTTATCTGGTTCCAGGTGTGATTTTCATATTGCCCATACCTGTTACTAGCATAGCAGGTGTGTTTGAATGAGCATCACATGCTTGAAACAAAGTTGTTTACCCACAATTTTGGAAAGGTGCCAACAATTTTATGTGGCCCATTTTGCGGGTTTTGTATGAAATTATGTAGAATTTGCCTTTATTTCTCTATTTTGTTGTGTTTTTTCCAATACATACAAAGGAAATAAATGTGCATGCAGTGCCATGTAAAGGTTTGGGCACCTCTGGTTAAGCAAGTTGAAGATGAAATGATCTCTAAAAGCCCTAAATTTAAAGATGACACATTCCCTTTGTATTTTAGGCAAAAATATATATATTTTAATTTTTTAAATTTTAACCCCTTTCCGGCATCGGGCGTAATAGTACGCCGATGTCGGACTCCTCCCTTTGAGGTGTGCTCCGGCACTGAGCCCATTTGTTTCCCGGGACATGTCAGCTGTTTTAAACAGCTGACATGTGCCCGCAATAGTCGCAGGTGGAATTGAGATCCACCGCGGCAATTAACCCATTAAATGCCACTGTCAAATGCTGACAGTGGCATTTAACAAGTGCTTCCGGCAATTGCGCCGGAAATCTGCCCACCGGTGACCTGCGTCATATGATCACGATTCACCGGTGAATTGGCATGACAACCGGAGGTCTCTTGGAGACCTCTATGATTGTCACTGCCAGCTTGCTGTGAATGCCACCCAGTGGTCTGCGCTCATAACAAATGAGCTATGTCAGTTGGCTATTGCGGGTACATGTCAGCTGTTCAAAACAACTGACATGTCCGGGAAACATATGGGCTCAGCGCTGGAGCCTACATCAAAGGGAGGGAGTCCGACATCAGCGTATTATTACGACTGATGTCAGTAAGGGGTTAAAATGTAAAAAATTATATATATATATATTTTTGCCTAAAATACAAAGGGAATGTGTCAACCCTGGCACACGCTGCAAACACGCTACCTTCAGCGGTGCTCCAGGTGCACCGAACGTCTGTGGAGAAAATCCAATCTACCCGAAGATTTCATCCATTATAAGTTTATTTTTAAAACATATGACACTGCGATTCACCTCTCAAAACAAACCTATTTCAACACCCTCATCACCTCACTATCCAATAACCTGAAATGCCTCTTTGACACTTTTCATTCCTTACTCACCCCAAGAGTGCAGGCCCCAACAACGGATCTCCAAGCTGACGATCTGGCTAATTATTTCAAAGAAAAAATTGACCATATCCGACAGGAAATTATCTTCCAATCCCCTCATATCATGCACTGTCCTCCTCTCCCACTGCTTCTAGCTCACTCTCTGATTTTGAACCAGTACCAGAAGAAGAAGTAATCAGGCTCCTTGCATCTTCTCGCCCTACCACTTGCACCAGTGACCCCATTCCACCACATCTCCTCCAGTCCCTTTTCCTTGCTGTCACCACTCACCTAACAAAAATATTTAACCTCTCTCTTTCTTCCGGTATCATTCCTTCCTCATTTAAGCATGCAATCATACAGCCATTACTTAAAAAAACATCCCTCGACCAAAACTGTGCCGCTAACTATAGACCTGTCTCTAATCTTCCCTTCATCTCTAAACTCCTGGAATGCCTGGTTCATGCCCGACTGATCCGCTATCTCTCAGATAACTATCTCCTCGACCCTATACAATCTGGTTTCCGCTCTCTGCACTCTATTGAAACTGCCCTCAGTAAAGTCTCTAATGATCTTCTAACAGCTAAATCTAATGGTCACTACTCCATGCTAATTCTCTTGGATCCCTCTGCAGCATTAGACATTGTGGACCATCAGTTCCTCCTCACTATGCTCCTTCACTGTATCTTTTGTTGGCTCCTTCTCCTCTCATTTTTTCCTTAATGTTGGGGTTCCTCAAGGATGGGTTCTAGGCCCCCTCCTCTTCTCTTTGTATACTGCCCCTATTGGTCAAGCAATCAGTAGATTTGGGTTCCAGTACCATCTCTATGCTAATGACACCCAATTATACACTTCTTCTCCTGATATCACGCCTGCCTTTTTGGAAAACACCAGTATTTGTCTTACTGCTGTCTCTAACATCATGTCCTCCCTCTATCTGAAACTGAACCTGTCAGAAACTGAACTCCTCGTGTTTCCTCCCTCCACTAACCTACCTGTGCCCGACATTGCCACTGGGGTCATACTTGATTCTGAGCTTTCATTCACCCCCCCCATAAGATCACTGGCTCGCTCATGTTATCTGCACCTCAAAAACATTTCTAGAATTTGACCCTTTCTTACTTTCGATTCTGCAAAAACTCTTACTGTTTCTTTTATTCATTTTCGCCTAGACTATTGTAACTGTCTACTAATCGGTCTCCCTCTTACCCAACTCTCCCCTCTCCAATCCGTTCTGAATGCTGCAGCTAGGATCATATTCCTCACCAATCGTTATACCGATGCCTCTATCTTGTGCCAGTCCTTACACTGGTTACCCATCCACTCCAGAATTCAGTATAAACTTATTACCCTCACCCACAAAGCACTCCATGGCTCAGCCCAACCCTACATCTCCTAACTCATTTCAGCTTACCACCCTACCCGTGCCCTCCATTCTGCTAATGACCTGAGGTTAACATCCTCATTAATCAGAACCTCCCACTTCCATCTCCAAGATTTTTCACGTGCTGGGCCAATTTTTTGGAATGCACTACCCAGATTAACACGATTAATCCCCAATCACCACAGTTTTAAGCGTGCCCTAAAAATGCATTTGTTCAGACTGGCCTATCGCTTCAATGCATTAACCTAAATATCCCTGTGTGGCTCATTCAAAATTTTATCCCTCTGTGGCTCATTCAAAATTTTTTACCATAACCAGGTTCCTCGCATCATGTTTTCACATGCTTTATGCATTTCATAGCCCTCTGTGTTGGACTGTTACATATTTAGACTGTTAACTGGTTCATGCAGCAATAGGAACACCCGATTCTTACACTATGGCTGGTTCAAACAATAAAAGCAATTGTTACTATCCACCTTTCGTGTCTCCCCTTTTTCCTTATAGATTGTAAGCTTGCGAGCAGAACCCTCATTCCTCTTGGTATCTGTTTTGATATATGTGTTTATTGTTATGCTGTAATGTCTATTGTCTGTAGAAGTCCCCTCTATACTGTAATGTAAAGTGCTGCGGAATATGTTGGTGCTATAGAAATAAAATTATTATTATTATTATTATTATTATTATTATTAATGAGCAATTCTACTATATAGAGGCAAACTGATCATAGCTTCTATGTAGCAGAGCCGATCGGGTTATGGCAACTTCTAGTCTCCCATGGAGACTATTAAAGCATGTCAAAAGTAAAAAAAAGTTTTTAAAAATATAAAAAAAATAAAAAAATAAAAGTTCAAATCACCCCCCTTTCGCCCCATTCAAAATAAAAAAATTAAAAAATCAAACGTGCACATATTTGGTATCACCACGTTCAGAATTGCTCATTATATCTTAAGGAGAATGTTTTTTAAAAATACATCATGTTCCAAATTATTATGCAAATTGGTTTTAAGTGTCATAGTGTTTTTTTCTTTTTTTGTAAATGAAACCCATTGATGGTATTGTGTCTCAGGGTTCTTTGGATCACTGAAATCAATCTCAGATACCTGTGATAATTAGTTTGCCATGTGAGCCCAATAAAAGGAAAATTGGATGTTCCACACTATTAAGCAGGCCAGAGTTTTCAAGTAACATGGGAAAGAAAAAGGATCTCTCTGCTGCTGAAAAGCATCAAATAGTGCAATGCCTTGGTCAAGGGATGAAAACATTAGATATTTCCCGAAAACTTAAGCATGATCATCGTACTGTTAAGAGATTTGTGGCTGATTCTGAGCACAGACGTGTTCGTGCTGATAAAGGCAGAATGAGGAAGGTTTCTTCCAGGCTAGTTCATCGGATTAAGAGAGCAGCTGCTAAAAAACCATTACAAACCAGCAAACAGATATTTGAAGCCTCTTGTGCCTCTGGAGTCCTCCAAACCTCAAGGTGTAGGATCCTTCAAAGGCTTGCTATGGTGCATAAACCTACTATTCGGCCACCCCTAAACAGTGCTCGCAAGCAGAAACGGTTGCAGTGGGCTCAGACATACATGAAGACTAATTTTCAAACAGTCTTGTTTACTGATGAGTGTCGAGCAACCATGGATGGTCCAGATGGATGGAGTAGTGGATGGTTGGTGGATGGCCACCATGTCCCATCAAGGCTGCGACATCAGCAAGGAGGTGGAGGAGTCATGTTTTGGGCCGGAATCATGGGGAAACAGCTGGTAAGGCCCTTTAAGGTTCCTGAAGGTGTGAAAATGACCTCTGCAAAGTATATAGAGTTTCTGTCTGACAACTTTCTTCCTTGGTATAAAAAGCATAAATGTGCCTTCTGGAGCAAAATCATCTTCATGCATGACAATACACCATCTCATGCTGCAAAGAATACCTCTGAGTCATTGGCTGCTATGGGCATAAAAGGAGATAAACTCATGGTGTGGCCACCATCTTCCCCTGACCTCAACCCTATAGAGAACCTTTGGAGTATCATCAAGCAAAAGATCTATGAGGGTGGGAGGCAGTTCACATGAAAACAGCAGCTCTGGGAGGCTATTCTGACTTCAAGCAAAGAAATACAAGCAGAAACTCTCCAAAAACTCACAAGTTCCATGGATGCAAGAATTGTGAAGGTGATTTCAAAGAAGGGTTCCTATGTTAACATGTAACTTGGCCTGTTAGGGCTCCTTTCCACTTGCGAGAAATACGTCCTATTCTCGCATGTGAAATCCCAGCTCTGGCCCCGACACTCTGGAGTGGAGTGTGCGGCTGCATGTATTTGTATGCAGCTGCTCGCTCCACTCCCGAATGCCGGCCCCAGAGCAGGGATTTCACATGCGAGAATCGGACGTATTTCTCACAAGTGGAAAGGAGCCCTTAGGATGTTTTGGAGTTAAATAGCTTTTTTGTTCAGTGAATGTGACCTCCTAATGCTGCAAATTCAACAAATGAGCTTTTTCAGTTCTTTAAAACATATAAAATGTTTAGAAATTCTACTGTGCCTAATAATTTGGAAGAGTGCATTTTGAGTTTTTATTCATTTTGGAGATTATACTGTTATCATTGGGAGGTTTCTTCAATAAAATTCGATGTATACACTAACGGGTGATGACTTTTATTAGACTGACTGTCATTTGCACCGACCACTTAGGAAAATCAGAGAAAAATATCATTTGCATAATAATTTGGAACATGGTGTAGGTAATGATTAGTGATGAGCGAGCAATAAAATGCTCGGGTGCTTGTTATTCGGATCGAGCTAATTGGAATACTCGGGTACTCGACCCGAGCAATAAGCTCAATGTAAGTTTATGGGAAAACCGAGCATTTTTGCCGCTATCCCCCCCTGTATCCTTTTAAAGTCTAAAATCGTCTGTAAATGATGGAAACACTGCTCAAATGACATGGGAACATCATGGGGAATGCCCCTGGAAGCATTTTGACTCCTAGGTCACAGCTGTGAGCAATGTTGTCAGAGTCTTAAGCCATTTTTACAGGCACACCAAAAAACATACAAAAACAAAACCAAAATGGATTTTCCTGGGAAATATGTCAAGGAACATCCTTTCCAGGCTAATGACTTTTATATAAGGTAAAATAATGAACCCAAAGTAAAAATTTTCCTCCACCAATTTGTCTATGTTCACAAGGCTCGTTTTTGATGCTTTTTTCAAAGTTACCATTGCGTTCAACCAATACAAATGCATTTACTGTGAAATGTCATTGTAGCATTTAACAACCTTAGCTGGCGTGTGACACATCATCAGAGACATCATGTTTCATTTATGAAGTAGGGACACTTAAAATCACAAAGCCAATTTTTATAGGGTATCAGTCGACATTACTATTCTTAAAGGGCAAATATTAAACAGTGGGTCTCCTATGCTGTTATTGCCTATGCATTGAGTGGCTGGGCTGCCAAAAATTAGGATGCACCCCAATACCACTTTGATGAGACCTACAGGAGGGCCTCATGAAAAATTGTTCCAATTATAATAAAATATGTCTCACATAGTGTTAGCCTATGCATTAAATGCAAGGCCTGCCTGCAGCAAAGTAACTTGTACCCCAATAAGCTTTTGAATCCAGGTACTGGATGACCACAGGAAAACCAAGTTCACATTACTCTTTTGCCACTGCCATACTGTTAGCTTATGCATTGAATGCAAGGCCTACCCTGCATCAAATTGAAACGCACCCCAAAAAGGCATTGAACCGACATAGTGGATGTATAAAGGAAAACCAAGTTCACATTACTCTTTTGCCACTGCCATACTGTTAGCTTTTGCATTGAATGAAAGGCCCACCCTGCCACAAAGTCACATGCACCCAATAAGCCTTTGACCCCAGGTGTTGGATGGACCCAGGAAAACCAAGTTCACATTAGTCTATTGTTACTGCCATACTGTTAGCCTATGTATTGAATGCAAGGCCCCCCTGCCACAAAGTCACATGCACCCCAATAAGCCTTTGAACACAGGTACTGGATGGAAACAGGAAAACTAAGTTCACATTAGTCTTTTGGTACTGCCGTACTGTTAGCCTATGTATTGAAGGAAGGCCCGCCCAGCCACAAAGTCACATGCAAGCCAATAAGCCTTTAAACCCACATATTTGATGGCCACCTGAAAGCATTCTTCCTATTAACTTGTTACTCCCATATTGTTTGGCTACGCAGTGAATAGTTGAGCCTGAAGACCTGGCAGTGGACAACTGCAGTGTTTATGCTAAAGACCCAGCGGTGGACAATTGCAGTGTTGACGCTGAAGACCCAGCGGTGGACCATTGCCGTGCTAATGCTAAAGACCCTGCAGTTTAAAATTGCATTGTTGATGCTAAAGTACCGACAGTGGACAATTGCAGTGTTTATGCTAAAGACCCAAGGGTGGACAATTGCACTGTTGACGCTGAAGACCCAGCAGTGGACAATTGCAGTGTTCAGGCTGAATAACCGGCAGTGGACAATTGCAGTGTTGACGCTAAAGACCCTGCAGTGGAGAATTTGAGTGTTGAGCCTGAAGAACCATCAGTGGATAATTACACTGTTGAGGCTTAAGAACATGCATTGGTCAATTGCTGTGGTGAGTCAGAAGACCCTGCATTTTAGCATTGCAGTGTTGAGGCTGAAGAACTGGCATTGAAGAGTTGCATTGTTGAAGAAGATGAACAACCAACAAAGTTCACATTATTAGGAAGTGGGTCTCCAATGCTATTTGCCTTTGCATTGAATGAAAGGCCTGGCCCAAATTTGGACAAACCCAAAATACCACTTTGAAGAAACGTGTATAAAGTCCTCCTAAAAATCTGTTTCCATTACAAAGTAGTGGGTCTTCTATACTTGTAATGCCCATACAGTAAGTGTATTGGCAAACATTTTCCCCTGGGGGTGGGGGACACATCAACCTACTGTGTAACTAATTGTTGTTACGCGAACATCCTAAACACCCTGGCAAAACAATCTAGTGGCTGTGCTTGTTTCATCACGGAACATGTTCTCCCTCGTGTTCTTGTGGTGATGTCTGAAGAGACGTGGAATATGGTCTGTGAAAAAGGTCTTCCTAGTTTAAAGGAGCGGGTTTCCTATACATGTAATGCCCATACACTAAGTGCATAGGTTGAAAAACATTTTCCCTTGGGAGGAGAAACATCAACTGACTGTGTAAATATTTGTAGTTACGGACATCCTAAACACCCTGGCAAAACAATATAGTGCCTGTTTCATCACGGAACATGGTCACCCTGGTGATCTAGAGGTGGTGTAGGAAGAGACGTTGAGTATGGCCTGCGAAAAAAGGTCTTCCCAGTTTAAAGGAATGGGTCTCCTATACTTGGAATGCCCATACACTAAGTGCATAGGCTGAAAAACATTTTCCCTGGGGGAAACATCAACTAACTGTTTAAATATTTGTAGCTACGGACATCCTAAACACACTGGCAAAACAATATAGTGCTTGTTTTATCACGGAACATGGTCACCCTGGTGATCTAAGGGTGGTGTAGGAAGAGAAGTGGAGTATGACCTGCGAAAAAGGTCACCCGTTACACTAGGTTCTTCATCTTCATCCATACATTACCAATAATATCCAAATGTCACAGCCGAAAATTATTTGTTCTAGTGTAACGATCACTGTTAAAGGAATGCCACTAAACGTAGATAACCACGACCCTGGGAAACATCAGATTTCCTCTTCACAAGATATGGACGATGATGATATTGATGACGATTTTGAATTTTACCACATCCCCACCAAGAAGATGAAGATCACAGCTGCAAACAATGTTCAAAAAAGGCTGTGAATGTCTGGAAAGTCAGTTTCTCTTGGGCAAACTTTCCCTCTTACTAAAGTGGTACCAAATGATGCATACACAGCTCTCATGTCTACTCAGCGTGAGATGGTTGAAAGATGATGTATTCCATTTTGTCCATGTCCACTTTTTGAAAGCGAGCAGAAAAGAAGGATGAAATAGCGGAAGATGTCTGATTTTGGTCAGTAAGGAGGTGATGTCATGTACAGATAGGTAGATCTTTGCGTCATCGGCGTACTGATGATATTGCAAACCGTGCCATTACATGAGCTGTCCCAGGCCGAAGGTGTAGATGGAGAAGAGTAGGGGTCCTAGAACTTATCCTTGGGGAACACCGAAAGACAGGAGTTGAGGTGAGGAGGTGGTGTGGGAGATCAAGACACTGAATGTCCCCGTAGCAGTCTGGTTGTTTTTTAAAGACTCTGCTGATAACCCCAAAAAGCCCATATGCACGACCGGCCATGTCCGCATCAGCAGGGCTAGCAAAACTACCAGCCTAACCACCACCAGCATGATCAGGCACATGGCAGGAAAGCACCCGACTTTGTTGGCCGAACACAAGGCTCCATGAGCAGTGTCTTCGGGTGATACCACTGCTTCTTCTGCTGTTGTGCGTGCAAGCCAATTCCCTGTCCATGGTGCATGCAAAGATGCCTCCTGCCCTGCATCTGTAGTTGCACACAAACTCAACTAGCACCATCAGCAAGCACGTCCACATCCTTGTCCCAGTGCAGTGTTCAGTTGTCCATACCCCTGTCCATGGAACGCAAGCAGAAACACGCAGCTAACGCCACACAGGCCACAGTACTAAATTCACACATTTCTCGTCTGCTTGCGCTCAAAATGTTGCATTTTTGGCTCATGGGAGATGGAAGCTTTCCACAACCTGACGGCGGCGACCGTCACCAGGTACTCAGTCTCCAGCCACCACAATTTCTCCCAGTCTGCTGGCACTGCATTACACAAGCAAGCACATGTCCCACAACAGTACCCAGGCCCTCAACAATGCTGTTACTGGGAAAGTGCACCTAACCACGGACATGTGGACAAGTGCTTGTGAGCAGGGACGGTACACCTCGCTGACCGCACACTGGGTTAGCATAGAGGAAGCCATGACCCAGTTGGACATTGGGAGACCATGTCACAGATGTATGGAGAAGATAGGTTGTGGAAGGGTTTTGAACTGTAGTCTCTGGGCAATAGGAAGGCAGTAAAGGGCCTGGCAGAGAGGAGAGGCTGGGGAATAATGGAGGGACAGTTGGATTACTCTGGCAGCACAGTTTAGGATAGAATAGAGTGGTGCAAGAGTGCTAGAGGGGAGGCCAGAGAGTAGAAGGTTGCAATAGTCGAGGCTGGAGATAATGAGGGCGTGCACAAATGTTTTTGCAGTTTCTTGGAATGTATGAATCCGGGAAATGTTTTAGAGTTGTAATGGGCAGGAGGAGGCAAGAGCTTGGATATGTAGCTTGAAAGAGAAGAGAGTTCATAGTCGAGGATCACCCCGAGGCCCTGAACATGCGAGACCATTTGTCCCTGTGTGCCGTCCTGGCATTACACAGGCACGTGTCCCACAACAGCAACGGTGCCCTCCACAATGCTGTTACTGGGAAAGTCCACCTAACCACAGACACGTGGACAAATGCTTGTGGGCAGGGATGTTAAATCTCGCTGACGGCACACTGGGTAAACATAGTGAAATCCGGGAACAAGTTCGACCTTGGGATGGTGCACGTCCTCCCAACCCGAGAATTGCGGGCCCTACGTCAATCTGGGTTTCCCCCACAGTCTACAGCTCCTGCACCTCCTCCTCTGCCGCCTCCTCTTCAGCCTCCATCTCCGAAAGTAGCACATCAGTCACAAGCTGGAAGCAATGCAGCACTGCCTCATCCAAGAGGCAACAGGCTGTGCTGAAGCTAATATGCTTAGTTGACAAACCGCACAATGCTGAAGATTTGTGGACAGCTCTGAAAAAGCAGTCAGATCTGTGGCTCACACCGCTGTACCTATAGCCAGGCATGGTCGTGTGTGACAATGGCCGGAACCTGGCGGCTGCTCTGAGGCGAAGCGAGCTCACACATGTGCCATGCCTGGCCCATGTGCTTAACCTCATTGTTCACCGGTTTATGAAAAGCGACACGGAGCTGCCGGATCTGCTATGGAAAGTAACACGCCCTGCGTACCCATTTTAGAATGTTAGCTAGAGCGTCATCCACCCTTGCTGTGCTTCACCAGCATTTACAGCCGTTGGTATTCAGCTGTGACTTCACACATAAGATCTCAGTAGTTGACATTGATGTCAGATATATGTACCATCCTCCAAAACTTTGAGGAATCCACCAAGATGGTGAGTGGCAATGACGCCATAATTAATGTCTCCATCCTGCTTCTCTGTGTTCTAATAATAAGATTTATATTTAGTTTTACAGTGCCAACATATTTGCAATTTAATAGTTTCAAACACGACAGTCCTAAGTAACAACGATAACAATAATACAATAATTAACCCCTTAACGACCGCCGATACGCCTTTTAACGGCGGTCATTAAGGGTACTTAAACCACAGCGCCGTTAATTAACGGCGCTGTGGAAAAAGTGAATAGCGCCCCCCAGAGGCGCATTTTCTCCGGGGTCTCGGCTACCGGGGGTAGGGTTACAATTAGGGTTGGAATTAGGGTTGGGATTTAGGTTAGGATTAGGGTTGGGATTAGGGTTAGGGGTGTGTTGGGATTAGGGTTGGAGCTAGAATTGAGGGATTTCCACTATTTAGGCACATCAGGGGGTCTCCAAACACGATGTGGCGTTCAAAAAGTCAAATGGCGCTCCCTCCCTTCCGAGCCCTGCCGTGCGCCCAAACAGTGGTTTACCCCAACATATGGGGTATCAGCGTACTCAGGACAAATTGCACACCAATTTGGGGTTTTTTGAGAAAAAAAATGATTTTTCATTTTCACGGCTCTGCGTTTATAAATTTCTGTGAAGCACTAGGGGGTTCAAAGTGCTCACCACACATCTAGATAAGCTCCTTAAGGGGTCTAGTTTCCAAAATGGGGTCACTTGTGGGGGGTTTCCACTGTTTAGGCTCATCTGGGGCACTGCAAACGGAACATGACCCCCACCAACGTCTGCATTCCAAAACGTTATTACTTCCTTTCCAAGCCCTGCTGTGCGCCAAAACAGTTCCCCCCCCCACATATTTGGTATCAGCGTACTCAGGACAAATTGGACAACAACTTTTGGGGTCCAATTTCCTTGTGAAAAATCAAAAATTTGGGACTAAAAAATCATTTTTGTGGAAAATTGATTTTTTTTTTTTCACACCCAGGCATTATAAACTTTTGTGAAACACTTGGAGGTTCAAAGTGCTCACCACAGATCTAGATAAGTTCCTTATGGGGTCTAGTTTCCAAAATGGGGTTACTTGTGGGGGTTTTCCACTGTTTAGGCTCATCTGGGGCACTGCAAACGGAACATGACCCCCACCAACGTCTGCATTCCAAAACCTTATTACTTCCTTTCCAAGCCCTGCTGTGCGCCAAAACAGTTTCCCCCCCCCACATATTTGGTATCAGCGTACTCAGGACAAATTGGACAACAACTTTTGGGGTCCAATTTCCTTGTGAAAAATCAAAAATTTGGGACTAAAAAATCATTTTTGTGGAAAATTGTTTTTTTTTTTTTTTCACACCCAGGCATTATAAACTTTTGTGAAACACTTTGGGGTTCAAAGTGCTCACAGAGGATCTAGATAAGTTCCATAGGTGGTCTAGTTTCCAAAATGGTGTTACTTGTGGGGGGTTTCCACTGTTTAGGCGCATCAGGGGCTCTCCAAACGCGACATGGTGTCCAATCTCAATTCCAGCCAATTTTGGTTTGAAAAAGTCAAACGGTGCTGCTTCCATTCCAAGCCCTGCCGTGCGCCCAAACAGTGGTCCCCCCCATATATGGGGTATCAGCATACTCAGGACAAATTGTACAACAACTTTTGTTGTCCAATTTCTCCTGTTACCCTTGTGAAAATAAAAAATTGGAGACTAAACGATCAGGTTTGTGGAAAAAATATGATTTTTTATTTTCACGCCCGGGCGTTATAAACTTCTGTGAAGCACTTGGGGCTTCAAAGTGCTCACCACACATCTAGATAAGTTCCTTAGGGGGTCTAGTTTCCAAAATGGGGTCACTTGTGGGGGGTTTCCACTGTTTAGACACATCAGGGCCTCTACAAATGCGACATGGCGTCCAGCCAATTCCGCGTTGAAAAAGTCAAACGGAGCTCCTTCCCTTGCGACCTCTGCCGTGCGCCCAAAAAGTGGTTTACCCTAACATTTGGGGTATCGGCATGCTCAGGACAAATTGCACAAAAACTTTTGGGGTCTTGTTACCCTTGGGAAAATAAAAATTGGGGTGAAAAGATCATTTTTGTGGAAAAAATATGATTTTTTATTTTCACGGCTCTACGTTATAAACTTGTGTGAATCACTTGGAGGTTCAAAGTGCTCACCACACATCTAGATAAGTTCCTTAGGGGGTCTAGTTTCCAAAATGGGGTCACTTGTTGGGGGTTTCCACTGTTTAGGCACATCAGGGGCTCTCTAAACGCGACATGGCATCCAGCCAATTCTGCGTTGAAAAAGTCAAACAGCGCTCCTTCCCTTGCAACCTCTGCCGTGCGCCCAAAAAGTAGTTTACCCCCACATATGGGGTATCAGCATGCTCAGGACAAATTGCACAAAACTTTTGCGGTCTTATTACCCTTGGGAAATTAAAAATTGGGGTGAAAAGATCATTTTTGTGGAAAAAATTTTTTTTTTTTTTCATGGCTCTAGGTTATAAACTTGTGTGAAGCACTTGGAGGTTCAAAGTTCTCACCACACATCTAGATAAGTTCCTTAAGGGGTCTTGTATCCAAAATGGGGTCACTTGTGGTGTGTTTCCACTGTTTAGGCACATCAGGGGCTATCTAAACGCGACATGGCATTCAGCCAATTCTGCGTTGAAAAAGTCAAACGGCGCTCCTTCCCTTGCGACCTCTGCCACGCGCCCAAAAAGTGGTTTACCCCCACATATGGGGTATCGAAGTATTCAGAAGAAATTGCACAACAAATTTTGTGGTTCATTTTTTCTTTTAACACTTGTGAAAATAAAAAAACTTGGTTCCGAAGTAAAGCTTTTGCAAAAAAAGTTAAATGTCAATTTTTTCCTTCCACATTGCTTCAGCTCCTGTGAAGCACTTGAAGGGTTAATAAACTTCTTGAATGTGGTTTTGAGCACCTTGAGGGGTGCAGTTTTTAGAATGGTGTCACTTTTGGGTATTTTCTATCATATAGACCCCTCAAAGTGACTTCAAATGTGATGTGGTCCCTAAAAAAAAAATGGTGTTGTAAAAATGAGAAATCGCTGGTCAACTTTTAACCTTATAACTTCGTAACAAAAAAAAATGTTGGTCCCAAAATTGTGCTGATGTAAAGTAGACATGTGGGAAATGTTATTTATTAAGAAATTTGTGTGACATATCTCTCTGATTTAAGGGCATAAAAATTTAAAGTTTGAAAATTGTTAAATTTTCAAAATTTTCGCCATATTTCCGTTTTTTTCATAAATAAACACAAGTCATATCAAAGAAATTTTACCACTAACGTGAAGTACAATATGTCACGAAAAAACAATCTCAGAATCAGCGGGATTCGTTAAAGCGTTCCAGAGTTATAACCTCATAAAGTGACAGTGGTCAGAATTGTAAAAATTGGCCCGGTCATTAAGCTGCAAAATGGCTCTGTCCTTAAGGGGTTAAACCAAAATAAAATTACCCTGCTCGTGACAGCTTACAATCTACACTAAGTAACAACGATAACAATCATAAAATAATTAAATGGAAATAAAACTACCCTGTTTGTGACAGCTTACAATCTACACTAAGTAACAATGATAACAATAATACAATAATTAAACAGAAATAAAACTACCCTGCTCGTGACAGCTTACCATCTACACTAAGTAACAACGATAACAATAATTAAATAAAAAAAAGATCCTGCTCTTGAAAACTTACAATCTACAATGACGTGGGGGAGATAAAAACTACAGGGGTATATTTACAATGATATATTTATAATGATGTATTTGCAATAATAGTACTGAGGTTAGTCGAAAGTTGTGGAGGCCTGAGGACAAGGACGAGTAGGAGAGCATGGTCAGTCATCCTCTTGGTGAAGACACGGAAGTATTAACTGTTACCAGTCTTGCACGCATGGCTGAGTTTATGTTACGCTGCCTTTCCCATCACCCTTGCGTTCTCAAAATTTTGAGTGACAGGCAATACTGATTTGTGACACTTCTAGACCTACGCTACAAGGAGAACTTTATATCTCTCATTCCAGAGGCAGACAGGTGTACTAAAATGTTGGAGGACAAGAGTGCCCTTCTTGCTGAATTATTTAAAAAATTCCCATCTGAAAATGCTAGCAGCAGAGGTCACAGACACAGTTCATTGGCAAAGCAAGGAGTACAGGTGAGAGAGACACAACTTCAATCAAGCAGAGGCAGTGGAACACTGGCAAAGTTCTGGGAGAGTTTTCTCAGATCCTCCCATTGCCCTGTCCCTGAGGCGCAGGGGACGCTCACAAGGAGTGCAAAGTTTGGGAAGATGCAGAGGGAGTACCTTGCTGACCGTACCAACGTCCTCTGTCATTCCTCTGTCCCTTATAATTTTTGCTTAGCAAAGCTGAACACATGGCATGAACTGGCTCTCTGTACTGTGCACGTGCGCTGTACTCACGATCATGGAACACACGGCGCATCGCTTTCTGGCGGTCACTGGGCACACGGCGCCTCGCTCTCTGGCAGTACTGCTTTTAGTGCCGGGAGCCAACGCGAACAGGCCTTTGTGGTGCCAGCGCTCTAAGGAAGGAGCACGCTGCTCAGCCTCCTATGCGCTGCTTGTCCACGCCAAAAATCTCTGCTGTTATGCCCGCTTTCTCTTAAGCTGGCCCCCTTGCCTCTAGGTCACGGGGTCTGTCTGCTGTAGTTCGTCGCAGAGCTGGCGCTTCGGGTGCGTAGTGCACTGCCCCCCTAGCTGATCACATGCTGACAGCTGGGGACTCACTCCTGCTGTGCATGTCTTTTCACTTAGCTTCCGGCCAGGTTCCCTGTCTAAACACGCCCCCTCTTTCTGGGTAATGGGGCCTGTCCGTTCCCCTATTCCTTCCCCCGGGAAACAGGGTACGCAGCCTTAACATTTCCGGCCCAGCACAGCACAGGTACACACAGCCCCGTCATCCTGAGTCCATACATATCTGGCTAATCAGTTCTTTAATGCAAGCATCATAGAAGGCATGTTCTAATTTTCAAGAGCAAATTGTGCATTACATCCAGAACAGTTTCACTTTGAAGGACTTTGTGGCTCATACCAATCCACAAGATGAAACTAGTTTCATTCTTCATAATTTTGGTGGTAAATCATTTCCCCACAAATAGGTTGTGTATGTTCTGACTTCTGTAACATCATTTGGGTGTTAATTATTCATACCTATTTGCTTCACAACATACTCATCTTCTTCTTGAAGGCTTTGGAATATAATGTAAAAGTTAAATCAAGTTGGTGAAGTGTGTGTTAACTGAAATGTGAAAGTAATTGTCATCTTTAGTATGTCTACATTGATTGTGCGGCTAACCACCTCATTGATCTTATTTTGTTTCTTTGGCAAGAAAACAAAAGCTCCATCAATACCACATGCTTTTCCTATTAATTCATCATGCTGGTAAAGTAGAATTGAGATTAAGGATCTACATAACATCTGTGGACTATAGTCAACATGGCACTGTGACAAGACCCACTAGGGTCTAGCTATCAATTTGACATAGTTTGTGCACATCTGAACAGATTTGCAAGAAAAAAAAATTTTGATTCAATAATATGTTGGATGGATTGTCTCGTGGAAACACCCATATAGTAGAAGTCACATCTACAACCACCACGCTCTCCAATTGATGCCTCTTGAAATACAGCCGAAATGTCAAAATCTCTAGCTTCTGTTCTAGAAACTGCAGGGGCTCCTTTTTTACATCCTCATCCAACAAGTTCAGAATTAGTAGGTGATGGATTGTCAGAATCCAGCCCAGGAACACAAGGATTCAGGTGCAAAAATGTTTTTAATCCTAGCCACGGATACCTGCAGCTAGGTATATATATACATATATATATATATATATATATATATATATAATAGGCAGCACCAGACAGTAATGGACCCTTTTGAAGTATGCAGTGAGATCTATATACTCACATACAGTGCCTGCATGCCTTGCACTGATGTGGATATGTTCACATAGACTACCCTGCCTAACTAGAGCTGAAATCTTTTTACCCCCTAATTAAACCTTAAAAGGACTGTTGGTTTAGCTGGATTTGAGGATTGAACAATGGTAGACCCACACTAACTAATAAAAGCACAAATCTGACCCTATCTCAGCAGCAGCTCTCCCTACAATATGTGATTCAGGAGCTGAATGCGTCGAGTAGGGTGGAGTCTGGTCTCTTATAGACCTGATGATGCTGTGTGGCCAGGCAATCACTGTAATACCACAACAAAGATGGCTGCGGCATTACAGTGTGTGGCAGACAGTTCCTGCATGTTCATTGGCGCTCTAAAGAGCGCCAAAATTGCAGGGCGGAGACCTGAGCTCCCGCCGAATAATACTGGAAATGCTCGGTGCTCGCCGAGTACACCGAGTACAATGATACTCGGGCGAGTAACAAGTAGTGGCGAGCACGTTCGCTCATCACTAGTAATGATCTTAAACACACGCCAAAATCCACAATCGACCACCTCAAAAGGCGCAAGCTGAAGATTTTGCAATGGTCCTCACAGTCCACGGATCTGAACATCATTGAAAGTCTGTGGCTAGACCTAAAAATAGCAGTGCATGCAAGATGACCCAGGAATTTCACAGAACTGGAAGAATTTTTCAAGGAAGAATGTATAATAATCCCTCAAACAAGAGTTGAAAAAGGCTTGGATTGCTACAAAAAGCATTTACAAGCTTTTTTAACCCCTTTCCGATAGGTAGAGTAATAGTATGCCCATGTCAGACTCCCCCTGTTTGGTGCGGTCTCAGGCCCTAAGCCCGCACCTTTCCAGGCACATGACAGCTGATCTATACAGCTGACATGTGTCTGCAACAGCCACGTATGGAATCGTGATCCACCCGAGGTTGTTAACTGATTAAATGCCACTGTCAATCTCTGACAGCAGCATTTAACTCCTGCTTAAAAGAAGTGCGTTGCAAATCCTGCCCATCCGTGACCCATCACATGATCATGGGTCAACAATGGGTTGGCATGATGACCAGAGGTCTGCAGCAGACCTCTATGGTTGTCATTGCCAGATTGCCATGAACGCCGCCCAGTGGACTATTGAAGCACACAGAAAGTAAAAAAAAGTTTTTAAAAATATATGAAAAAAAATAAAAGTTCAAATCACCCCCCTTTTGCCCCATTCAAAATAAAAGAATATAAAAATCAAATATACACATATTTGGTATCACCGCATTCAGAATTGCCCAATCTATTAATATAAAAAAGAATTAACCCAATCGCTAAACAGCGTAATGAGAAAAAAAATCAAAACGCCAGAATTACGTTTTTCTGGTCTCCGCTACATTGCCATAAAATGCTATAAAGGGCGATCAAAAAATCATATCTACACCTAAGTGGTATCAATAAAAACATCAGCTTGCATGCAAAAACTAAGCCCTTACCCAGCCTTAGATCAAGAAAAGTGGAGACGTTACAGATCTCGGAAAATGGCGCCACATATTTTTTTTTTCACAAATTTTAGATTTTTTTTCATCACTTAAGTAATAGTGAACATGGTAAAAAAAAAAAACAAATGTGGAATTGCACTTTTTTTCAATTTCACCGTACTTTTTTCCTGTTTTCCAGTACATCATATGTTAAAACCATTTGTGTTGTTCAAAAGTACAACTTTTCCCGCAAAAAAACAAGCTCCCATATGGTCAAATTGACCAAAAATGAAAAAAGTTATGGCTGTGGGAAGATGGGGAGCAAAAAATGGAAATTCAAAACTGAAATACCTCTGGTCATTAAGGGGTTAACCATGTAGGGTGCCCAAACTTTTGCATCTGTCCATTTTCCTTTTTGTAATTATTAAAATGCAAAATATTGATATATATACAGTACAGACCAAAAGTTTGGACACACCTTCTCATTCAAAGATTTTTCTGTGTTTTCATGACTATGAAAATTGTAGAATCACACTGAAGGCATCAAAACTATGAATTAACACATTGGAATTATACATTACACTTTACAAAAAAGTGTGAAACAACTGAAAATATGTCTTATATTCTAAGTTCTTCAAAGTAGCCACCTTTTACTTTGATTACTGCTTTGCACACAGAAAAGGTGAACGGATGGACTCTACATGCCTGGTTCCCACCGTGAAGCATGGAGGAGGTGGTGTGATGGTGTGGGGGTGCTTTGCTGGTGACACTGTTGGGGATTATTCAAAATTGAAGTGTGGAGCGGTCCAGCTCACCCCAAACCATCTTGATTGGGTTCAGGTCTGGTGACTGTGGAGGCCAGGTCATCTAGCGTAGCACCCCATCACTCTCCTTCTTGGTCAAATAGCACTTACACAGCCTGGAGGTGTGTTTGGGGTCATTGTCCTGTTGAAAAAAAAATGATGGTCCAACTAAACGCAAACTGGATGGAATAGCATGCTGCTGCAAGATGCTGTAGTAGCCATTCTGATTCAGTATGCCTTCACTTTTGAATAAATCCCCAACAGTGTCTCCAGCAAAGCACCCCCACACCATCACACCACCTCCTCCATGCTTCACGGTGGGAACCAGGCATGTAGAATCCATCCGTTCACCTTTTCTGCGCGCAAAGCAGTAATCAAAGCAAAAGGTGGCTACATATTTTCAGTTGTTTCACACTTTTTTGTAAAGTGTAATGTATAATTCCACATGTGTTAATTCATAGTTTTGATGCCTTCAGTGTGATTCTACAATTTTCATAGTCATGAAAATACAGAAAAATCTTTGAATGAGAAGGTGTGTCCAAACTTTTGGTCTGTACTGTATATTGCTAATATATACTTAACTTGTAATGTCTTCACATCCTGTTCCGTCCAGATGTGTCCGCATCTCAAAATTCCAAGCGGCGGAAGTTTACCGACCGCCATATTGGGACACCCAAGTGATGGGTATCTCAATATGGAAACTGCTGGTGGTACCAGCCTCTTGCGCGGTACCACCAGCAGAACACCGCCGCACAACACACACACACTGCATGCGCCATATGCACCACACACACTATATACGCCGTACGCACCACACACACACTGTATATGCCGTATGCACCACACACACACGCTGTATATGCTGTATGCACCACACACATACACACAGACTGTATACGCCGTACGCACCACACACACACACTGTATATGCTGTACGCAACACTCACACTCTATACGCCATACACACACCCACTGTATACGCTGTATGCACCACACACACTGTATACGCCGCACGCACCACACACAGACACACACACTGTATACGCTGTATGCACCACACACAGACACACACACTGTATACAGTGCACACACACACACTGTGTGCGCCATGCACACCATACACACACACTTTGTATATGCCATATGCACCACACACACAAACACACACTGTATACGCCGATCGCAGCCTCTTGCGCTGTACCAACAGACAGCAGACAAGGGAGATAGCACATGGGTTAGACAGGTGAAAGAAGAGAGCACAGATGGGAGAAGTCAGCACATGGGGAAAGAGAGAGTGGATAGGTGGGTAAGCACATGGGGGGGAGAGACTCTCAAAGCTACAAAGCCTGCCCCCTTTGTGACATTACTGCCCTCCCGATGCAATAGCATCGGGCCTCCATCTAGTATATATATATTTGCCTAAAATGCAAAGGAAATGTGTCATCTTTATCTTCTGCCCTTTTAGAGATCATTTCATCTTCCACTTGATTAACTGTTTACAATAACAGTAATTTTGACCAGGGGTGCTCAAACTTTTATATATGCTACTGGAACAAAACATGTGTAATTGCAAATCATTTTCTGAAAGAAATATTTCATTTTCTGCAACAATTTCATTGGTGCCAATTAGAGTTGAGCGAAACAGGTCGGTCAGATTCAAAAATCGCCGACTTTCGCCAAAGTCGGGTTTTGCTGAGCGAAATCCGACCATAGCGTGAAGGCGGCCATGCGGTCGTCGACCCGAGCGCCAAAGTTGGTTTTCCCAGAATGCTTGCAGGCGCCTTTTCTCAGCCAATGAGCAAGGATGAACACTGTGGGCAATGAGATGACATGGGCAGCGGCCACCACCATCTTACAGAAGGGCATTGCAGTGATTGGCTTGCTATGTGTGGCGTCACAGTGGCTATAAAAGCCCTGACGGCCGGCTGCCATTTTACTTCTGCTGATCTTAGCGTAGGGAGAGGTTGCTGACACTGTTTATCAGTAGGGAGAGAGTTAGGCAGGAAAGAAAAGTGATTCTGTGCTTGTGCTGATAGCATTTGTGCTGTACAGTTAGTGTGCAGTGACCGGGGAGGATTTTATTGTGTGCAGCAGCGCTGGTTATTAGGCTGCCTGCCAGTGACAGGGGAGGAGTTTCTTTTGTGCAGCAGCAGAGCTGGTTAATAGGCTGCCTGCTAGCTGTATGGCTGTGCAGACTGCTTTTTACACAGCACTAATACTTTTATTCTTTTTTTCTGCAGTTACCAATTGTTCATTTTTTCCCACACCATATGGAGCTGTACGCTCCTCACACACTACCGTGTACCGGCTGGTATCACGTACAAATACATGCTGACTATCTGTGTGTGACTCCGGAAATCTATACGGAAATTTACAATTTACCCCTAAACTATATACAGTTGGTATCTTCAGATACAGTACCCTTTTTCAGCTTTTTATATTCTGGTCTAATCCATACTGAGCCTGTGAGCGTCTGTGTGTGACTCTGGAAATCTATACGGAGATTTACAATTTACCCCTAAACTATATACACCTGTTATCTTCAGATACAGTAGCCCTTTTCAGCTTTTTATATTCTGGTCTAATCCATACTGAGCCTGTGAGTGTCTGTGTGTTACTCCAGAAATCTATACGGAGATTTACAATTTACCCCTATTGTTATGATTTGGTAGCTGAGGAGAGCAGGCAAAAACGGCAATACACCAGAGAGGTTGGAATCTACTGGATTGCAGTACCCTGACTAACCACCACAACCAAAGGCAGCCGTGGAGCGTACCTACGTTGGTCCTAGACGCCTCGTCACAGCCTGAGAGGTTAACTACACCTAAAGATAGAAAGAGGAAAGCTATCTGCCCCGGAGCAGATCCCCAAAGAACATAGGAAGCCCCCAAACATGTAATGGCGGTTAGACAAGAGGAAATACAGACACAGACAGAAAATAGTATGAGCAAACGTTGGGGCCCAATCTTCCTAGACAGAAAAGGATAGGAAGGACACTTACTGCAATCCAAAAAACCCTAAAAAATACCAACTCTACTAATTGCAAAAACACCTGAGATCACACGACCTCTACCACCTAAATTAGTTCTCTGGTGTAACAAAACTAAGCCGCAGCCACTGAAAAAACTGGAAAAGGCAAATAAACAAATAACAGTGGCTCCATAAGAACTGAGAGGAGCTCAAGCCCCGGGGGGGGGGGAAGACCTGGCTAACCTCACAGAAATGCAGAGAAATATGCAAATGGTAAGCACAAAAACAAAAAACAGAAAATATCTTATCTGAGAGCAGGAGAAGAGGCAAGACTCAGCAAGCTTCCAAGTGAACCAGGAACCACAGTTGAGACAGGAACAATTGATCACCGGCAACCATGATGGGAGGGAACCTCCCTTATATAAGACCAGTCTGTAACTCCTGATTGCCAATCCTCATTGAATGGTTCAGTACTGTTTGTAACCACCAGAGGGAGCTTCTGCTCAGAATTCACAACAGTACCCCCCCTTGAGGAGGGGTCACCGAACCCTCATTTGGGCAACCAGGTCGGTCAGGATGAGCTCTGTGATACGCACGGATCAGTCTCCTAGCATGGATGTCCGAAGCAAACACCCAAGAATTGTCCTCCTGACCATAACCTCTCCACTTAACCAAATACTGGAGTTTCCGTCTAGAAAAATGAGAATGCAATATTTTCTCAACCACATACTACAGATTGCCCTCAACCAAAACAGGGTCAGGAGGCGCAGCCATAGGAACCTCTGGCTCGACAAAACTCTTCAATAAGGACTTGTGGAACACGCTATGGATCTTAAATGTCCCTGGAAGAAGTAAACGAAAGGAAACAGGATTAAGAATCTCCATGATCTTATAAGGTCCAATGAACCTAGGCTTAAACTTAGGAGATGCAACTCTCATAGGGATATTTCTTGAGGACAACCAGACCAAGTCCCCCACTTCAAACCGAGGACCATCAGTCCAATGCCGGTTGGCAAACCGCTGGGCCCTCTCCTGAGAGAGGGACAACCTCTCCACTACCTGGTCCAAAATCTGCTGCATACGCTCCACAACAGAGTCAACACCTGAACAGACAGAAGCCTCCGTCTGTCCCGAAGAAAATCGAGGGTGAAACCCAAAATTGCAGAAAAATGGAGACATCAAAGTGGCAGAGCTAGCCCTATTATTAAGAGCAAACTCAGCCAAAGGCAAAAAAGAGACCCAGTCATCTTGATCAGCAGACACAAAGCATCTCAGATAAGTCTCCAATGTCTGGTTTGTTCTCTCAGTTTGTCCATTGGTCTGAGGATGAAAAGCCGAGGAGAAAGACAATTGAACACCAAGTTTAGAACAAAAAGTCCTCCAAAATCTGGAAACAAACTGGACTCCTCTGTCAGACACAATGTTCTCAGGAATACCGTGTAACCGAACCACGTGCTGAAGGAACAAAGGCACCAATTCGGAGGAAGGCAACTTAGGTAATGGCACAAGATGTATCATTTTGGAAAACCTATCACAAATCACCCAGATAACGGTCATTCTCTGAGAAACAGGGAGGTCGGAAATGAAATCCAAAGAGATATGGGTCCATGGTCTCTTGGGCACAGGCAATGGCATCAACAAACCACTAGAGCGAGAGCAAGGCTTGGAGCGAGAGCAAGTCCCGCAGGACTGCACAAATTCCCTGACGTCACGAGACAAAGTAGGCCACCAAAAGGACCGACTAACCAAGTCTCTGGTACCAAAAATTCCGGGATGACCGGCCAACGCGGAACAATGAATCTCAGACATCACACTCTTTTTCCACCAGTCTGGGACAAACAATTTCCCAATAGGGCAGCGCTCTGGATTATCCTCCTGACACCCTTCCAGAGCCAGTCTCAAATTGGGCGAGATGGCGGAAAGAACTACACCCTCTTTCAAAATAACAGCAGGATCAGATAACTCAGGAGAGTCCGCAAGGAAACTCCTCGAGAGGGCATCCGCCTTAACATTCTTAGTGCCAGGAAGAAAGGAAATCACAAAATTAAAACGTGTGAAAAACAAGGCCCACCTGGCCTGTCTAGGATTAAGTCGCTTGGCTGATTCCAGATAAACCAGATTCTTATGGTCCGTGAGGACCACCACCTGATGTTTGGCTCCCTCCAGCCAATGTCTCCACTCTTCAAAAGCCCACTTCATGGCCAATAACTCCCGATTACCCACATCATAATTACGTTCAGTTGGAGAAAATTTTCGAGAGAAAAAGGCACAAGGGTTACTTTTAGAGGTCTCTGGATCTCTTTGGGACAAAACGGCACCTGCCCCAATTTCAGAGGCATCAACCTCCACCTGAAATGGCAGAGAAACATCAGGCTGCCGTAGAACAGGAGCAGAAGTGAATCTCTGCTTAAGTTCCTGAAACGCAGAGACTGCCTCAGGAGGCCAATTTACCACATCAGAACCCTTTTTGGTCAAATCAGTCAATGGTTTAACAATAACAGAGAAATTACCAATAAATTTACGATAAAAATTGGCAAAACCCAAGAATCTCTGAAGAGCCTTTAATGAAGTAGGTTGGACCCAATCACAGATGGCCTGAACCTTGACCGGGTCCATTTCAATAACAGATGGGGACAAAATGAATCCCAGAAATGAGATCCTCTGTACGCCAAAAAGACACTTTGATCCCTTCACATACAGAGCATTCTCTCTCAAAATCTGGAACACAGTCCGAACATGTTTCACATGAGAGTCCCAGTCATTGGAAAAAATCAAGATATCATCCAAATAAACAATCAGAAATTTATCCACAAAATCCCTGAAAATGTCATTCATGAAGGACTGGAAGACGGAAGGAGCATTAGTGAGCCCAAAGGGCATCACTAGGTACTCAAAATGCCCCTCTGGGGTATTAAACGCCGTCTTCCATTCATCCCCGTGCTTAATGTGAATAAGGTTATACGCCCCCCTGAGGTCAAGCTTGGTAAACCAAGTAGCACTTTTCACCCTGGAAAACAGGTCCGAAATCAAGGGTAACGGATATTGATATTTCACAGTGATATTGTTCAAGAGACAATAATCAATACACGGCCTTAATGAACCATCCTTTTTGGCCACAAAGAAAAAAACGGCACCCAAGGGTGAAGAGGATGGTCTGATATGACCCTTCTCCAATGACTCCTTGATATAAGACCGCATAGCGTCATGTTCAGGTACAGACAAGTTAAAAAGGCGACCTTTAGGGAATTTACTACCAGGCACTAATTCAATAGCGCAGTCATATCTCCTATGGGGGGGCAAGGATGCAGATTTACTTTAGCTAAACACATCAGAAAAATCAGTCAAAAAGTCAGGAACATCCTGAGCCTGGGGAGAGGCAGAAAAAACACGAGTGTTGGCATTAACACATTGGCAGCCCTAACTAGTTACAAACACAGATTTCCAATCCAAAACAGGATTATGAGACTGTAACCAAGGGAAAACTAGTACAATAATGTCATGCAGATTATACAGCACCAAAAATTTGCAACTCTCCTGATGATCAGGTTCAACCCTCATTATCACCTGAGTAGAGAACTGAGGTTATTCTCAGCCAAAGGGGTAGAATCAATCCCCAGTAGGGGTATAGACTTCCGTAGGGTATCAAGGGAAACCCACAACGTTTAGCAAAATCAAAATCCATCAGGTTAATAGCTGCTCCCGAATCAACAAAAGCCTGAGCAGAAAATGTGGACAGGGAGCAAATCAGGGTAACAGTCAACAGAAATTTAGTCTGAACACTACCCAAGACAACTGAGCGTGCAAAACATCTTCCCCGCTTAGGGCAGACTGAAATAGCATGAGAGGCGTCACCACAGTAGAAACATAACCCATTGCGTTTTCGAAACTCATGACGCTGTGCCCCAGAAGCCACTCTATCACACTGCATGGGTTCGGAAGCTGGTTCACAAGGCAACACTATTCCACGCATACCTCTACGCTCATGCAAACGTCTGTCAATTTGAATCGCTAATGACATAGAATCATTGAGACCAGAGGGAGCAGGGAAACCCACCATAACATCTTTTACTTTCTCTGACAGACACTTCCGAAAAAGGGCTGCCAAAGCATCATCATTCCATTTGGTCAGGACTGCCCACTTTCGGAATTTCTGACAGTACAACTCAGCGTCCTCAAGCCCCTGATTTAATGCCAACAAGGTTTTTTCAGCTTGATCAGTGACATTAGGTTCATCGTACAATAACCCCAGAGCCAGAAAAAATGCATCAACATTACTCAAAACAGGGTCCCCAGGTGTCAGGGAAAAAGCCCAATCCTGAGGATCGCAGGAGAGAGATGACAATTTGAACCTGCTGTGCTGCGTTCCCTGAGGAATTTTTGAAATTCAGAAATTTAGCTCGATCCCCCAAAAATAAATCTGGCATGGGGATCCTAGGTTCCACAACCGGCAACCCTGCAAGATAGGTAGCAATACTCCGAACTTCAGTGGCAAGCTGATCCACACGGCCAGACAACTGTGCAAACTCCATTGAGAGAAAAAAAAATAAAATCCTCCTCAGCACCCAGAGAAAAAGAGGGAAAAAATGCAACAAACAGAGAAGAAAAAAAAAAAATTTCTGACAACTTTCTCTTTTCTTTTTCCTTTTACTATTTTTCCCTTCTGTTGAGTACCATATAATTTTCAGTTTGGCCGGTGATACTGTTATGAACATAGGAAGCCCCCAAACATGTAATGGCAGTTAGACAAGAGGAAATACAGACACAGACAGAAAATAGTATGGGCAAACATTGGGGCCCAATCTTCCTAGACAGAAAAGGATAGGAAGGACACTTACTGCAATCCAAAAAACCCTAAAAAATACCAACTCTATTAATAGCAAAAACACCTGAGATCACACGACCTCTACCACCTAAATTAGTTCTCTGGTGTAACAAAACTAAGCCGCAGCCACTGAAAAAACTGGAAGAGGCAAATGAACAAATAACAGTGGCTCCAGAAGAACTGAGAGGAGCCCAAGCCCCCCGGGGGGGGGGGAGACCTGGCTAACCTCACAGAAATGCAGAGAAATATGCAAATGGTAAGCACAAAAACAAAAAACAGAAAATATCTTATCTGAGAGCAGGAGAAGAGGCAAGACTCAGAAAGCTTCCAAGTGAACCAGGAACCACAATTGAGACAAGAACAATTGATTACCGGCAACCATGGTGGGAGGGAACCTCCCTTATATAGGACCAGTCTGTAACTCCTGATTGCCAATCCTCATTGAATGGTTCAGTACTGTTTGTAACCACCAGAGGGAGCTTCTGCTCAGAATTCATTTCTAACACATTCACAACACCCTATACTATATACACCTGTTATCTTCAGATACAGTACCCTTTTTCAGCTTTTTTTTATTGTGGTCTAATCCATGCAGAGCCTGTGAGCATCTGTGTGTTACTCCGGAAATCTATAAGGAGATTTACAATTTACCCCTAAACTATATACACCTGTTATCTTCAGATACAGTACCCTTTTTCAGCTTTTTCAGCTTTTTATATTCTGGTCTAATCCATACTGAGCCTGTGAGCGTCTGTGTGTGAGTTCGGAAATCTATACGGAGATTTACAATTTACCCCTATACTATATACACCTGTTATCTTCTGATACATTACCCTTTTTCAGCTTTTTATATTGTGGTCTAATCCACACTGAGCCTGTGAGCGTCTGTGTGTTACTCTAGAAATCTAAACGGAGATTTACAATTTACCCCTAAACTATATACACCTGTTATCTTCAGATACAGTACCCTTTTTCAGCTTTTTCAGCTTTTTATATTCTGGTCTAATCCATACTGAGCCTGTGAGCGTCTGTGTGTGAGTCCGGAAATCTATACGGAGATTTACAATTTACCCCTATACTATATACACCTGTTATCTTCTGATACATTACCCTTTTTCAGCTTTTTATATTATGGTCTAATCCACACTGAGCCTGTGAGCGTCTGTGTGTTACTCCAGAAATCTATACGGAGATTTACAATTTAACCCTTTACTATATACACCTGTTATCTTCTGATACATTACCCTTTTTCAGCTTTTTATATTGTGGTCTAATCTATGCAGAGCCTGTGAGCATCTGTGTGTTACTCCGGAAATCTATAAGGAGATTTACAATTTACCCCTAAAGTATATACACCTGTTATCTTCAGATACAGTACCCTTTTTCAGCTTTTTCAGCTTTTTATATTCTGGTCTAATCCATACTGAGCCTGTGAGCGTCTGTGTGTGAGTCCGGAAATCTATACGGAGATTTACAATTTACCCCTATACTATATACACCTGTTATCTTCTGATACATTACCCTTTTTCAGCTTTTTATATTGTGGTCTAATCCACACTGAGCCTGTGAGCGTCTGTGTGTTACTCCAGAAATCTATACGGAGATTTACAATTTACCCCTAAACTATATTCACCTGTTATCTTCAGATACAGTACCCTTTTTCAGCTTTTTCACCTTTTTATATTGTGGTCTAATCCATACAGAGCCTGTGAGCGTCTGTATGTTACTCCGGAAATCTATACGGAGATTTACAATTTTCCCCTAAACTATATACACCTGTTATCTTCAGATACATTACCCTTTTACAGCTTTTTATATTCTGGACTAATCCATACTGAGCCTGTGAGCGTCTGTGTGTTACTCTGGAAATCTATACGGAGATTTACAATTTACCCCTAAACTATATACACCTGTTATCTTCAGATACAGTACCCTTTTTCAGCTTTTTATATTCTGGTCTAATCCATACTGAGCCTGTCAGCGCCAGTGTCTGACTCCGGAAATCTATACGGAGATTTAGAATTTACCCCTAAACTATATACACCTGTTATCTTCAGATACAGTACCCTTTCTCAGCTTTTTATATTCTGGTCTAATCCATACTGAGCCTGTCAGCGTCAGTGTCTGACTCCGGAAATATATATGGAGATTTACAATTTTCCCCTTCAGCATATACATCTGTACACTTCTGATACAGTACCATATATCTGCAGGTATTTTTGGTACATTTTCCCAAACATGAGGAAGTATGGTGGAAGAGGCCACGGAAGTGGGCGGGGGGGGCCAGCTGGTACTGATGGTGGTGGTAGTGCATCTGCTGGTAGTGCCAAAAGCACAATAGCACCTAAGGCAGGAGGTGTTGAGCCTGCGTCATCGTCTGGCTCCAGAAGGCCTGGAAGGCTCCCTTTTCTGGGAGTAGGTAAACCGTTTTTAAAGCCAGGGCATCAGGAACAGGTTTTGGCTTACATTGCCAAAACAGCCTCCAACTCTATCGCCTCCTCTTCTGAAGTTTCAAGAAATGCAAGCACTGAGTCATCAGTGCAGGCTCCTGGTCAGGAACAACACCTTACCTTGTGTCCTTCACCCCCACCAAAAGTGAAGGATGCGGCAGGCCACACTTCAGATTACTCCATGGAGCTCTTTTCACATACCATGCCTGGGTTATCAAGTCAAATCCTGAATTCCCCAGTCCAAGATGAATCTGACATGGAGTGCACTGATGCACAGCCACTGCTAGATGATTCTGCTGGTACATTGACCCACAGCACTACATTGCCCTCGTAGTCTACTGAGCCAGAATCTGACCCTGATGAAACTCAGGTGCCCCTCCTCGCATACTATATCACCTTACACGGTGACAGAGAGGAAGGTGCAGATGAAATTGAAGAGGTGGTGATGGATGACCCAGTTGTTGACCCAGATTGGCATCCATTGGGGGAAGAGGGTGCCGCTGGCAATAGCTCAGAAGAGGAGAAGGATCCGCAGCAGGCATCGACATCGCAGCAGCGGTTATCTAGCAGGCCCGTACCTGTCCAAAAACGTGTTAAAAAAACAAAAAGTGTTGCAGTACAGCTTGGCCAGACGGACCAATTAGCACAGCGTGCAAGCCCTGAAAATTTATACCATAGTAGGAAGAGTGCAGTGTGGCACCTTTTTGACCAAAATCCTATTGATCAGGCAAAGGTTATCTGTAAGAAGTGCGGAAGGACCTTTAGCCGAGGGAAAATTCTTCGAAATTTGAATACCAGTTGCATGCTTAGACGTTTAATGACCATGCACTTGCAAGCGTGGGCGGACTACAAAACCTCAGGTAGCACATGTGCACCTGCTGCGACTGAAGGTAGCCAGCAATGCTCCATCGCTTCCCCCACTCTAAGCCCACCGGTTAGCACACCACCAGCAAGAAATGTTGAGGTGTTGTCGCAAGGCCAAAGCAGTCAGGGAATCACAATGTTCTTGCAACGAAACACTGAATATAGGCCATCACCACCGCCATCATCACCATCACCAACCCCCTCTCAGTCCATTATGTCCACTGCTTGTTCCCCCATATGCAGCTCTCAAGTCCTGCTCACCCTAGCAGACACTCTGAGTAGGACAAGAGAGTACTCATCCTCTCATCCACGTACACTGGCTTTGGATGCCTACATTGCCAAACTGATCTTATTAGAGATGATGCCCTTCCGTTTGGTTGAAAGCACAGCGTTCCGAAAGCTCATGGCGTACGCTGTCCCACGCTAAGACCTACCCAGTCAGCACTTCTTTTCTAGAAAAGCCATCCCTGCCCCCCACCTGCATGTGAAAGACCGCATTGTCCATGCACTCAAACAATCAGTGAGTGGAAAGGTGCACCTTACAACAGATGCATGGGCCAGTAGGCATGGCCAGGGCCGTTACGTGTCCATCACTGCGTACTGGGTTAATGTGGTGGATGCAGGCTCCACAGGGGACAGCGGTAGTGGGAGAGTGCTGCCTAGCCCATGGTATAGGAAACAGTTGGCTGTAGGCGTTCAACCCTCCTCCTCCTCCAGAAACGAAAGCTCATCTACAGAGCGCAGTCGCACGAGCACTCCATCCGCAGCTGCCAGTGTTGCACATGAGGTGTCCCACTATCGAACAGCTAGTGGTAAGCGTCAGCAGGCTGTTTTAAAGATGATGTCTTTGGACGACAACAGACACACTGCTGAGGTACTGGCCGACTACTTGCAGCGAGAAACTGAGTCATGGCTGGGCAGTCTACATCTTGAGCCAGACAAGGTAGTCAGTGATAACGGCGGTAATTTTGTGGCGACCATAGCCCTGGCAAAACTCAGACACATACCTTGCCTGGCTCACACCTTGAACCTGGTGGTGCAGTGCTTCCTAAATAATTATCTGGAGTTAACAGCCCTGCTCCATAAGGTGCGAAGACTGTGCTCGCACATGCATCGCTCGCCCGTAGACTCCAGTCGTATGCAGAGGCTGCAGCGATCGCTCCACGTACCCAAGCACCACCTAATCATAGACGTTGCAACAAGGTGGAACTCCACCATGCACATGGTTGAGAGGCTGTGCCAACAGAGGCAGACTGTAATACATTTGTGGGAGGATACACGGGCAGGCAGTTTGAGGGCAGACATGAAGTTGTCGGGTGTGCAGTGGTCAAAGCTGAAAGACCTCTGTAAAGTCCTGCACTGTTTTGAGGAATGCACACGGCTGATAAGCGCAGACGACGCCATCATAAGCATGAGCATCCCACTTATGCGTCTGCTCATGCAAACTTTGACACACATTAAGGATCAGGCATCTGCAGCAGAGGAGGAAGAGGAGGAGGAGGGAAGCCTTGATGACAGTCAGCCATTGTCTGCTCAGGGAACTGTCCTGGTCAAGGTGGAGGAAGAAGAGGAAGAGGAGGAGGAGGTTGAGGGGGATGATTATTTTGGGGAAAAGGATGTTTCTCAGGGGGCAAGCAAAAATGTTGGCTTGCCAAGGTCAGGTACAGGGTTTGTGCGTGACTGGAGGGGTGTGGATTTGGCAGAAAGTGCTCCTCCAGCCACCACTGGCAGTGCATCATTGATACCTGGAACATTGGCCCACATGTGTGATTATGTCTTGCGGATCCTAAAAAGGGAACCCCGCATTGCCAAAATGATAAAGGATGACGACTACTGGTTGGCCAGCATCCTCGATCCACGCTATAAAAGCAAATTACAGAACATCATGCCACAGGAGAACCTAGAGCTAATATTGGCGAACAAACAAGCAACTCTTGTAAACCGTTTGTTAGAGGTATTCCCAGCACACATCAGTGGTGCAGGTTCTACCACGAGCCGTAGTGGGCCAAATAGAAGAGGTGTTCGTGGTGCACACAGCCGAAGTGGCATTGGAGACAGGGGTTTCATGACCTTGTTGATTTCTCAAGTACCGCTCACACAACTGTTAATACTGAATCGATTAAAACAGACAGGAGACAGCAGTTGTCAACTATGGTTCAAAATTACCTCTCCTCCCCTATCGATGTTCTCCCTCACAGTTCATTCCCCTTTGACTACTGGGCCTGTAAACTGGACACCTGGCCTGAATTGGCACAATATGCCTTACAGGAGCTCGCTTGCCATGCTGGTAGTGTGCTATCAGAAAGAGTCTTCAGTGCTGCTGGATCAATCCTGACAGAAAGAAGGACCCGGCTGTCGACCCAAAATGTTGATGATCTCACCTTCATTAAAATGAACCATGCCTGGGTTTCAAAGAATTTTGTACCACCTTCCCCTGATGACACACAGGTTGCCAGCAAAATGGCTCACTTTATCCTCCTCTTCCTCCGTATTCTCCAATTCCTGCATTTGCAGATGCTGAATGTCCAGCCTACACCTCAACATATGCCAATTTTTCCTCCTCCCTAACTGGGCTGTACCCCCCTAGGGCCGGCATCACCACCTGGTGCACCCGGGCAAGTGCCCTGAGCAGGTCGAGGGGCCTACTCGTGGGCGACGGCACTGGCACAGGGCCCCTAATACTACGCTGGTGTCTCTGACGGTGGGGGGCCCACTCGCCATCAGAGACACCCTGGCGTACTATGAGGGGCCCTGTGCCAGTGCCGTTGCCCACGAGTGGGCCCCCCCTGCTTGCTCAGGGCTCCAGCACTTGCAATACTTAGCTCTCCCTGCTCCACCGCTGTGACGTCTTCCGCGTTTCCTGGACAGTTACATTCATGTCAGAGAGCGCGATGATGTCATGTCTGTGCGGCCTCTGCCTGAACAGTCACAGTGCAGAGAGCTTGAAGATGGCGACGCTGAGGAGTCCAGAGTAGAGCAGTGCCCAGCCAGGAGAGGTATTTCATTTTTTTGGGTAAATCAAGTTTATTTAGGTATTTCTACACATCAATCATTAATAACAGGAAGAGAAAAGAACATACCTCTTCTACTATCACATGCAAAAAAAAAATATATATATACAAATTATAACTTTTCCCCAAAAAGTCATACATATAAATCAAATGTTGGATGAGCGCCTGAGGTGTTTGCTCATGTAGGAAATTATCATCAGTATTACTTTGTTTAAAGAAGAAGGTACCTAGACTAAGACTCTAGGTCTAGAGAAAAGAAGATAGAGAAGAAACAAGGGGGAAAGAAGGGAAAAGAAAAAAAAAGAAAATGGGGAAGGGGAAGGATTTTAAGGAATGGGGTAGGAAATGTGGCTCCACCCAGTAGGTAAACTCATATGACCCATCATCTATGGGTCTATCAACCAAGAGTCCAATTCCGATGATTCTCTAAACATAACCCAGGGGGCCCAAGTGTTATATACCTTTCCTGTCGTACCATTCAGTTGTCCTATCAGCTGTTCCATTCTATATATGTCGTTGAGTTCCATCACCAAATCAGAACGCAAGGGAAACTTTTCCTGTTTCCAAAATCTAATAATCACGTTCCTGGTTGCAGTGAGAATGTGTCTAAGAAGACCTTTCTTAAATCTAGAAATCGAGGAGCTACACAAGGACAGCAAGGCCACCTCCATTGTGGGTGTAATTTTGGTTACAGACAGCTTGTTGCAGAGATCAAAAGATGCTAACTACAGTTTCTTAATGAGTGTGCAGTGCCACCAAATGCGTACAAATTAACCTCTATCTTTTTAGCATCTCCAGCACGTATCCGGTGTTGTTGGATAAATTACGTTTAAATCTGATGGTCATCTGTACCACCTCGAAAAGATTTTGAAGCTCCTCTCCTGTGATGTGGAACAGAGCGATAACCTGAATGTGCATAAGCGAATCTTTGTTCTTTCTTCAACTGATAAGGGTCTACCCAAATCAGTCTCCCATTTTGAAAAAAAAATGCTGGGAAATCTCTCAATGAGGTCTGCCCTTCTTGGAAGGTTTTGTATAATAAAGAGATAGTGTGATCTATAGAGTTTGTTGATAAACAAAGAGTCTCAAACGGAGATAATATTCAGTATGGATCGAATTGTTTGGCTAATGTAATAATAAACCTCTTAATTTGTTCATAAAAGAACCATGAACCTGTTGGCGGCTCCTTGTCCCGAAAAATGTCCTAGAGAGACCTCATCCCTGTCCTTGTAACATAATCATGGACTATGGGGCATGAAGCTCTATTTTTATGTAAATAAGTGTCTCTTTTTAATCCTGCAGGAAAGGATGGATTGTCATATATAGGAGTTAGGGGGCCAGGAGACAAAGAGACTCACAGCTCTCGACTCCCTCTTTTGATAAATGATATCATGTTTTTGGTGAGGAAGGGTAAATGTATATTCCGTTCTTCCGTCGGGGACCAAATAACTATACGGGAGTCACGTCCATTAAGATCATTTTCTAATGTAACACACTTTTTTTTGGTTTTTATTATGAAACAGCTCTAAAATATATTTACCAATTGCTGCTTGACTATACATAGCAAAATCTGGCAGACCTATTCCCCCTTCTTGCTTCGATCTACTTCACAAAAAGTATGAAATACGTGCTCGTTTTGTGACAAAATTAAACGAGTAATCGCTTTTTTAAGACGTGAGAAAAAGGAGGCAGGTAAATACAAGGGGATTGTTTGGAAATAATATAGGAGACGGGGTAATAGATCCATTTTAATAGCGCTCACTCTTCCAAACCAAGATAAAGGTAGTTTATGCCAAACCAAGATAAAGGTAGTTTATGCCATTTTTCTAAGTCAAACTCAGCTTTATGTAAAGCTGTCTTAAAGTTTGCTTCACAAAAACTAGATACTTTGGCGGTGATTTTTATTCCTAGATAGGTAAGAGAATCTGAACACCACTTAAAGGGAAATGAAGCTGCCAAACTGTCTCCACCTCACTTGGTTGGATTGAGATGTTGAGAATCTCCGATTTGTGGGTATTAATATTGAAATTGCTCAGACAACCAAATCTATGTAATACTGAGATAATATTTGGGAGACTTATAGTTGGGGAAGAGACATACAATAGGACATCATCTGCAAAAAGTGCCACTTTGTGCTCTTCTGATTGGGCTTTTATGCCTCTAATGGAGGGATTATTCCATATCGCGGTTGCTAGATGTTCCATAGTGAGTATATAAAGCAAGGGTGAAAGAGGACAGCCTTGCCTCATGCCGTTCCTAATTAAAAATGTGTTTGAAGGTGCGTCATTCATTTTAACTTGAGCACTGGGAGATGAGTACAGGGCAGAAATTCTATGGAGCATACTTTCTTTTAAGCCAATTCCTTCTAAAGTTTGAAATATAAAATCACAGTGCACCCTGTCGAAAGCCTTTTCTGCGTCAATCGACAGAATGCACATGGGTTCCTCTTTCTTGACCGCCCCATCAATCAAAGAAATAGTTCAGATGGTGGTATGTCATTTTTTTAAATGTTTGGAGCAATATATGGGGAGCATTATACACTGGAGAATTTTATATGGGGCCCATCATACACTTGAGCATCAAGATAGGGCCCATTAGAAACTGTAGAAATATATATGTGGCCCATCATATACTGTAGCATTATAAATGTGGCCCATCATACACTGGAGCATCATCCATGGGGCCCATCATATACTGGAGCATCATATGGGGCCATCATACACTGTAGCATTATAAATGTGGCCCATCATACACTGGAGCATCATCCATGGGGCCCATCATATACTGGAGCATCATATGGGGCCATCATACACTGTAGCATTATAAATGGGGTCCATCATACACTGGAGCATCAGCCATGGGGCCCATTATATACTGGAGCATCATATGGGGCCCATTATATATGGAGCATTAAATAGGCCCATCATACACTGGAGCATCAGCCATGGGGCCCATCATATACTAGAGCATCATATGGGGTTCATTATTTATGGGTCATCATAGAGGGTATGGAGCATCATATGGAGCACATATGGGGCCTATTCTGTATGGAGCATTATATGGAGCCCATTCTGTATAGAGCAATATATGGGACCCATCATATACTGTATGGAGCTTTATATGCAACTTAT
The DNA here is from genome assembly GCA_033576555.1 of Oophaga sylvatica. Classification (NCBI taxonomy): domain Eukaryota; kingdom Metazoa; phylum Chordata; class Amphibia; order Anura; family Dendrobatidae; genus Oophaga; species Oophaga sylvatica. The sequence continues at coordinate 180,612,644 of JARQOD010000006.1, forward strand.
TATACTGTATGGAGCAATATGTGGGGCTCATTATACTCTATGGGGACCGTCCTATACTGTATGGCACATTATATGGGGACCATCATATACTTTAGCATTATGTGGAGCTCATCATATACTGTATAGAACATTATATGGGACCAATTATTCTGTATGGAGCAATATATGGGGCTCATTATTCTGTATGGCGCACTATGTGGTGGCCATAATACTGTATGGAGTAATATACTGTCCGGTTTTTGAGCTATTGTAGAATTTAAAATAGATATCAGTCAGGTAATGTAAGAAGTGAATTATTTGTCATTGTACTATACCTATATTTCTGCGCCGTATCGGAGCATCATGAATTGTGGTATGTATTAAAGGGACCCACTGACACTCTTTTGCCCGGGGCACATGAAAACCTGGAGCCAGCCCTACCCCCCCCCACAACTTTAGCCAAATAACCCCCGGTTTTTAATGTGTAACTATTATTATAAAGTAAATGAAGGAAGACAAGCTTAAGTTATAAGAATTGATGTAGTTGGCATTGAAATGGGCACTGTAGGTGTGTTTACTGTCCTCCACTCCCTGCCGACTTTTCTTCCCCATTGACTTGCATTGGATTTCGTGTTTCAGTCGGACCTCCGACTTTTCCAGATAGTCGGCCGATTTCGTTCGACTCGACTTTTGAGAAAGTCGGGTTTCATGAAACCCAACTCGACCCTAAAAAAGGCAAAGTCGATCATCTCTAGTGCCAATACTTTCGGCTATAACTGTTGTATTTAGATAAAGTTTATGTAACTAGACTTACTTATATAGACATACAAAAATGTCTTGGCAGTATTTAAATCAGCATTGAAGTCCACCAAATAAAAGCATCATTAAGATAATCAAAACATAACTACCTTCATAGAGAATGTAGAACAAGAGCAATAAATAATGTTTCAATTATTTTTTTTCCAATTTTTATAAACACATTTTCCTCATTTTCATTGTGATCTGTTCATACAGACATTATTGAAGGTAAGCATGTACAAGACAAGACCCTTCTGTTTCCATTATTCAATAGGAGGAAATGAATAGCCCTACATGCATGTATGGCCAAATATCTTCTTATTTAAAGGAACCTGTCACCAGATGTTTCCCTTATAAAATAGAGCCAGCACCTTTATGCCCTCAAATACAACATTCTAATATTTATAAACATTTAATTCCACTCACCCAGTTGCTCTATGCTCTTCCACCTGGGGCTCAGACACAGACCTTGCCCTGGCCTCACATCAAGCATAATAGAAAAAATTGGAGTCCGGCTAAACAGAATTAGATTTTGCTTTTCTTTTTATTTTGTAAAAGAAATTATAGTGCATACAAAAGAACATTTTCATAGTTGACATGACCCAGTCGACGCGTTTCGACTGCACTAAGCAGTGTTACTCATGACTCATGAACATTCTAATATGCTGTATTTAAGTACCCAATTCAATATTTAAAAAATAACTTTTATTATACTCCTCTATAGGGCAGTTCGGTCCAATGAACGTCACTGGTCTTGATCCGGTGCCTCCTCTCTTCTTGTGATCTCAATTCTCCTTCTTGCTTTGTGTGGTTGATGCATCCTGCATTATCCACACAGTGGCATACTTCTCTCTGCCCTGCCGAGGGCCAAGCAAAGTACTATAATACATACTGTGACAAAGTCACTAGTAAGCTGCTGGAAGGGAGATATGTTTTGCTGTGGTTAATGGCTTCACTGATGTTAAACCCAGAAGTTTTCCTCCAGCACAATAACTGCTGCAAGAGGTTCACAGAAAATTTGTTTAAAGGGCTGGGATTTTTTTGGACAACCATAGAGAGAGTGGGAGGTTGTCCACCTTATCTCCACCATAGGTGTGGTCTGCGGCTTAAATAGCTGGCCTCCAGAGGCAGTCGTTCAGCATGTGTGTAGAGAGGAACTTCAGAAAAGTTCTTTTGTTGGTGCTAACCTGAACCAGGAGGTTTTGCTAACCCTGATCAAGGCGGAGCTCAACAGCTGCAGAGACTGTGAGATACAATTTTGTTCTGCTTTCCTGTTTTGCCTGAAGGCAGTGTTTATTTTCACCTCACGTTGGTTTATGCTGCATACCTAATAAATAGTGATGAGTGAATTTGTTCCGAAAATGATCAGCAAACATAAATTCAGTATGAATATGGCACATTCAGATTCGTGATCAGAAACCCGAGCAAAATTTAATAAAATCGGTAAAAATCGTTAAAAGTGCAGGAAAATATTTGCGTTGCCACAAAAATGTTTTCAGCACGTTAGCAACGATAATGGTGGTGTATCATTCGCGTCAGACTGGAGCACCTTGGGCCCACCAGAGAAAATCATTCTTGGGGCCCACTTTGTAGCTACATAGAAATAAATACAAGACCACCAATTGTGTGGTAAAACACGTTAATATCAGGGTATAATATAAGGTAGTACACGTCTTAATTATGCAGCAGGGGTTGGGGTAGCCCCATCATAGAATATAAAGTAGCCCCCCTCATAGAATATATTGTAGCCTCCCTAATGGAATATAATGCAGCCCCGCTCATAGATTATAATGCAGCCCCCTCATAGAATATAATACATCCCCCTCATAGGGTATAATACAGCACCCCACAAAATATAATTCAACCCCCTCATATGGTATAATGCAGCCCCCCCATAGAATATAACGTAGCACCCTCATATGGCAAAATGTAGCCCCCTCAAAAAGTATAATGCAGCCCCTCCACAGAATATAATGTAGCCCCCTTAGAGTATAATGCAACCCCCTCATAAGGCAGCCCCCCATAGAATATACTGTAGCCCCCTCATAGGGCATAATGCAGCTCCCCTCATATAGTATGATATAGCCCCGAGAGAATAATGCAGCCCCACACAGAATATAATGCAGCCCCCCTCATCTAGTATAATGCAGCCCCTCCACAGAATATAATGTAGCCCCCTCAGAGTATAATGCAACCTTATCATAAGGTAGCCCCCCATAGAATATACTCTAGCCCACTCATAGAGCATAATGCAGCTCCCCTCATATAGTATGATGTAGCCCCCTGAGAGAATAATGCAGCCCCCAAAGAATATAATGTAGCCCCCTCATAGGGCATAATGCAGCCCCCCTTAAAGGTCATAATGCAGCCCCCCTCCACCTCCATCATTGTTCTCCCCCTCCACACCCATCATTGTCATCATGCCACCTCCATCATTGTCTTCTCACCCACCACCTCCATCATTGCCTCCTCCCCACCACCATTGTCCTTTCCACCACTACCATCATTGTCCTTTACACCACAACCATCATTGCTTTCTCCCCACCACCCCATGATTGCCCATTCCAACACCTCCATCATTGCCTCACACCACCACACCACCACCATCATTGCCTCCCCACCACCACATCATTGCCTCTACATCATCATTGCCTCCTCCCCACCACCATTGTCTTTTCCACCACTACCATCATTGTCCTTTACACCACCTCCATGATTGCTTCCTCTCCCACCAACCCATCGTCCTTTCCATTACCAATAACATTGCCTTCTCCCTCACCACCCCATCACTTCTCTCTCCATCACTAACATCTTTGCCAATTTCCAATATCTCCAATACACACACAGGCAACACCACTATCACTCTCTCACACACACACAAAGCACCGCACTGCACCACATACACATGCAAGCAAACACACACACATACTCACCTCTCCGCAGGTGCAACGCAGCTGAAGCACATCACAGCAGCTTCCTCTCTGAAACAGCCGCTCTGAATGATGACATCATCCAGCCGCACTGTGTCAGACAGGAAGTGCTGGGCAGGCAGGCAGGAAGGAGGATGGCATTGGATCCCTGCAGCTTTGATCCGGTCCCAAGCTGCAGGGATCACAAACAGGGTTCGCTGCCCTTTAGGGGCCGACCTCCGGGTCCCCGATTCAGCAGCATTGGCGGGCAGTGTTAGCCTCAGCCTGCAGCTAACGCTGCCCACTATAGAAGAGAAATGGTATTCACTCCTCTCCACGCCCATGGGGCATGAATATTCATTTCTCTTTAGCAGCGGGACAGGATCCTGTCTCCAGTTGCTGCTCCGCTTGCACTGGGAGGGCGCCCCTTGACTCAGGGGCCCCATAGCAGCTGGGTGTGCTGCTATTAGCTACATGCCACTGGCTGGGGGCCCCTATAGCAGTGGGGGCCTTAGGCAGCTGCTGGCCAGTATGCCAGCAGGTGTCAGTGCCTGGGCCCACTGGAGAATCCTCTGTTTCTCCGGTGGGCCAGTACGACCCTGTGTATCATGAGCGTTTGGCATGTGTTTGATGAGGAGATGGAGTTTACAGAGCTCAGAGGCGCGGTGTTCTTGTAAGCACAGCAGTCATTTTTTTCCTAGCTTTATGTATGCACATTGCGGCTAGCCAATCAGGGCACAGGAAACACCCACAATGTCCTGACACTACGGATTGTGTCATTGGCTGCTGAAATCACAGGTCCCTTTCCATATAAATAGCGGACATCTTGTGTTAGCACCATATTGACACTGTAAAAGCGCAGAGAGGATGCTCCTGATGCTGCCACTGTTAACAGCAAGATTTTAACTAGTTAATTAGGTGGTTGTATTTCAGTCAGATAGTGTAGATAGATAGTGTTAAAATAAAATAAAGTCCAGCTCACCAGTATAACATCCCAGGGATCGGAGCACGGAACCGCTGTGTCAGACGTATAACATGCTGCTATCTATGCTGATACTTTTATCCTCTATGCTTGTTATATCAAGTGAATAAAGATCTACTTTTTCACTTTGTTGTGGAGCTGGATTTTTTTTCTTCATTTTGCCAGATAGATAGTGTCCAGAGTGGCTGTAAAATTTACCTTCGGAATTTTTTTTTTTGGCCATTACTAAGATCTACAGACAAAGCCAGTGGGGCCCATGTCCTACAAGTGTGTTGTGCACTGCTTCTATTGTGCTCCATGCATGAGTATAGCATTATAAATAATAATTTTTCAGTAGCTAAATGTGAAAAAGCCTGCTGTATCCCAAATTTTAGCTAGTTACAGAGCCTTGCGAAAGTATTCGGCCCCCTGGAACTTTTCAACCTTTTCCCACATATCGTGCTTCAAACATAAAAATACCAAATGTATATTTTTGGTGAAGAATCAACAACAAGTGGGACACAATTGTGAAGTTGAACAAAATTTATTGGTTATTTTAAATTTTTGTGGAAATACAAAACCTGAATAGTGGGGCGTGCATTATTATTCGGCCCCTTTAACTTACGGTAATACTTTGTTGCGCCACCTTTTGCTGCGATTACAGCTGCAAGTCACTTGGGGTATGTCTCTATCAGTTTTGTATATCGAGAGACTGAAATTCTTGTCCATTCTTCCTTGGCAAACAGCTCGAGCTCAGTGAGGTTGGATAGAGATCATTTGTGAACAGCAGTTTTCAGCTCTTTCCACAGATTCTCGATTGGATTCAGGTCTGGACTTTGACTTGGCCATTCTAACACCTGGATACGTTTATTTGTGAACCATTCCATTGTAGATTTTGCTTTATGTTTGGGATCATTGTCTTGTTGGAAGACAAATCTCCATCACAGTCTCACGTCTTTTGCCGACTCCAACAGGTTTTCTTCAAGAATGGTCCTGTATTTGGCTCCATCCATCTTCCCATCAATTTTAACCATCTTCCCTGTCCCTGCTGAAGAAAAGCAGGCCCAAACCATGATGCTGCCACCATGTTTGATAGCGGGGATGGTGTGTTCAGGGTGATGAGCTGTGTTTCCTTTACGCCAAACATATCGCTTGGCATTGTTGTGAAAAAGTTCGATTTTGGTTTCATCTGACCAGAGCACCTTCTTCCACATGTTTGGTGTGTCTCCCAGGTGGCTTGTTGCAAACTTTAAACAACACTTTTTATGGATATCTTTGAGAAATGGCTTTCTTCTTCCACTCTTCCATAAAGGCCAGATTTGTGCAGTGTACTGTTGTGAATGGACTTGAAATGAGTTCTGAGCAGAGGCTCCCTCTGGTGGTTACAAGCGGTACTGGACTGTCCAGTGAAGATTGTGAGGAGTGGGAATCAGGTGTTACTGACTGGTCTTATATAAGGGAGTCGCCTTCCCATCAGGGTTGCCGGTGATCAATTGTTCTGGTCTCAATCCTTGAGTCCTGTTTCCTTTGTAGCCTGCTGTGTCGTGTCTGCATCTCCTGCTAACAGATAAGACATTTTCTTCTTTTTGTTTTTGTGCTTGATTTTTGCATTTTGTCCTGCACTTCTGTGGGGCCTTCAGGGTCCCCTCCGGGGGCTTTTGCCCTCTCAGTTTAGTTCAGCCACTGATGTTTGTACTTTTGCTTTTTCCAGTTTTTTCAGTGGCTGCTGTTTTGATTTTGTTACACCAGAGAACTAATTTAGGTGGTAGAGGTCGTGTGATCTCAGGTGATTTTGAAATCAGTAGAGTGGGTGCTTTTCAGGGTTTTTTGGGATTGCAGTAAGTGCCCTTCCTATCCTTTTCTATTTAGGTAGTTTGGGCCCCAACGTTTGCTCATACTATTTTCTGTCTGTGTCTGTATTTCATCTTGTCTAACCGCCATTACATGTTTGGGGGCTTTCTATGTTCTTTGGGGATCTGCTCCGGGGCAGATAGCTTTCCTATATCTATCTTTAGGTGTAGTTAGTTTCTCAGGCTGTGACGAGGCGTCTAGGACCAACGTAGGAACGCTCCACGGCTGCCTCTAGTTGTGGTGGTTAGTCAGGGTACTGCAATCTCATAGATTCCAACTTCTCTGGTGTATTGCCTTTTTTACCTGCACTCCTCAGCTACCGAAACATAACAGTATCACCGGCCTAAAAATTGAAAATTGTATGGTACTCACAGAAGGGAAAAAATATTGTGAAAGAAAAAAGGTTGTCAGAGTTGTCAGAGATATTTTTCTGTTTGTTGCATTTTTTTCCCTCTGTATCTCTGGGTGCTGGGGAGGATTTTTTTTCTCTCAATGGAGTTTGCACAGTTGTCTGGCCGTGTGGATCAGCTTGCCACTGAGGTTCGGAGTATTGCTGCCTATCTTGCTAGGTTGCCTGTTGTGGAACCTAGGATTCCCATGCCAGATTTGTTTTTAGGGGATCGAGCTAAGTTTCAGAATTTCAAAAATAATTGTAAATTGTTTTTTGCCTTAAAATCTAAGTCCTCAGGGAACGCAGCGCACCAGGTTCAAATTGTCATCCCTCTCCTGCGCGGCGATCCTCAGGATTGGGCTTTTTCCCTGACACCTGGGGATCCTGTTTTGAGTGATGTTGATGCATTTTTTCAGGCTTTGGGGTTATTGTACGATGAGCCTAATGTCACTGATCAAGCTGAAAAAGCCTTGTTGGCATTAAATCAGGGTCTTGATGACGCTGAGTTATACTGTCAGAGATTCCGTAGGTGGGCAGTCCTGACCAAGTGGAATGACGACGCTTTGGCGGCCATTTTTCGGAAGGGTCTGTCAGATAATGTAAAGGATGTTATGGTGGGATTCTCTGTCCCCTCTGGTCTCAATGATTCTATGTCATTAGCGAGTCAAATTGACAGACGTTTGCGTGAGCGGAGAAGTATGCGTGGAATGGTGTTGCCTTGTGAACCTGCTTCTGAACTCATGCAGTGTGATAGAGTGGTGTCTGGGGCACAGCGTCATGAGTTTCGAAAGCGCAATGGGTTATGTTTCTACTGTGGTGATGCCTCTCATGCTATTTCAGTCTGCCCTAAGCGGGGAAGACGTTTTGCACGCTCAGTTGTCTTGGGTAGTGTTCAGACTAAGTTTTTATTAACTGTCACACTGATATGCTCTCTGTCCTCATTTTCTGCTCAGGCTTTCGTTGATTCTGGAGCAGCTATTAACCTGATGGATTATGATTTTGCTAAACGTTGTGGGTTTCCCTTGATACCCCTACAGAAGTCTATTCCCCTACTGGGGATCGATTCTACCCCTTTGGCTGAGAATAAACCTCAGTTCTCTACTCAGGTGATAATGAGGGTTGAACCTGATCATCAGGAGTGCTGTAATTTTTGGTTCTGTATAATCTGCATGATATTATCGTACTGGGCTTCCCTTGGTTGCAGTCTCATAATCCTGTTTTGGATTGGAAATCTGTGTCTGTAACCAGTTGGGGCTGCCAATGTGTTAATACCAACACTCCTGTTTTTTCTGCCTCCCCCAGGCTCAGGATGTTCCTGACTTTTTGATTGATTTTTCTGATGTGTTTAGCGAAAGTAAATCTGCATCCTTGCCTCCCCATAGGAGCTATGACTGCGCTATTGAATTAGTGCCTGGTAGTAAATTCCCTAAAGGTCGCCTTTTTAACTTGTCTGTACCTGAACATGACGCTATGCGGTCTTATATCAAGGAATCATTGGAGAAGGGTCATATCAGACCATCCTCTTCACCCTTAGGTGCCGGTTTTTTCTTTGAGGCCAAAAAGGATGGTTCATTAAGGCCGTGTATTGATTATCGTCTTTTGAACAATATTACTGTAAAATATCAATACCCGTTACCTTTGATTTCTGACCTGTTTTCCAGGGTGAAAAACGCTACTTGGTTTACCAAGCTTGACCTCAGGGGGGCATATAACCTTATTCGCATTAAGCACGGGGATGAATGGAAGACGGCATTCAATATCCCTGAAGGGCATTTTGAGTACCTTGTGATGCCCTTTGGGCTCACTAATGCTCCTTCCGTCTTCCAGTCCTTCATGAATGACATTTTCAGGGATTTTGTGGACAAATTTCTGATTGTTTATTTGGATGATATCTTGATTTTTTCTAATGACTGGGACTCTCATGTGAAACATGTTCGAACTGTATTCCAGATTTTGAGAGAGAATGCTCTGTATGTGAAGGGATCAAAGTGTCTTTTTGGCGTACAGAGGATCTCATTTCTGGGATTCATTTTGTCCCCATCTGTTATTGAAATGGACCCGGTCAAGGTTCAGGCCATCTGTGATTGGGTCCAACCTACTTCATTAAAGGCTCTTCAAAGATTTTTGGGTTTTGCCAATTTTTATCGTAAATTTATTGGTAATTTCTCGGTTATTGTTAAACCATTGACTGATTTGACCAGAAAGGGTTCTGATGTGGTGAATTTCAGGAACTTAAGCAGAGATTCACTTCTGCTCCTGTTCTACAGCAGCCTGATGTTTCTCTGCCATTTCAGGTGGAGATTGATGCCTCTGAAATTGGGGCAGGTGCCGTTTTGTCCCAAAAAGATCCAGAGACCTCTAAAAGTAACCCTTGTGCCTTTTTCTCTCGAAAATTTTCTCCTACTGAACGTAATTATGACGTGGGTAATCGGGAGTTACTGGCCATGAAGTGGGCTTTTGAAGAGTGGAGACATTGGCTGGAGGGAGCCAAACATCAGGTGGTGGTCCTACGGACCATAAGAATCTGGTTTATCTGGAATCTGCCAAGCGACTCAATCCTAGACAGGCCAGGTGGGCCTTGTTTTTCACACGTTTTAATTTTGTGGTTTCCTTTCTTCCTGGCACTAAGAATGTTAAGGCGGATGCCCTCTCGAGGAGTTTCCTTGCGGACTCTCCTGAGTTATCTGATCCTTCTGTTATTTTGAAAGAGGGTGTAGTTCTTTCCGCCATCTCACCCAATTTGAGACTTGCTCTGGAGGGGTGTCAGGAGGATAGGCCCGAGCGCTGCCCTGTTGGAAAATTGTTTGTCCCGGACCAGTGGAAAAAGAGTGTGATGTCTGAGATTCATTGTTCCGCGTTGGCTGGGCATCCCGGAATTTTTGGTACCAGAGACTTGGTTAGTCGGTCCTTTTGGTAGCCTACCTTGTCTTGTGATGTCAGGGAATTTGTGCAGTCCTGCGGGACTTGCTCTCGCTCCAAGCCTTGCTCTCGCTCTAGTGGTTTGTTGATGCCATTGCCTGTGCCCAAGAGACCATGGACCCATATCTCTATGGATTTCATTTCCGACCTCCCTGTTTCTCAGAGAATGACCGTCATCTGGGTGATTTGTGATAGGTTTTCCAAGATGATACATCTTGTGCCATTACCTAAGTTGCCTTCCTCCTCTGAATTGGTGCCTTTGTTCCTTCAGCACGTGGTTCGTTTACACGGCATTCCTGAGAACATTATGTCTGACAGAGGAGTCCAGTTTGTTTCCAGATTTTGGAGGACCTTTTGTTCTAAACTTGGTGTTCAATTGTCTTTCTCCTCGGCGTTTCATCCTCAGACCAATGGTCAAACTGAGAGAACAAACCAGACATTGGAGACTTATCTAAGATGCTTTGTGTCTGCTGATCAGGATGACTGGGTCTCTTTTTTGCCTTTGGCTGAGTTTGCTCTTAATAATAGGGCTAGCTCTGCCACCTTGATGTCTCCATTTTTCTGTAATTCTGGGTTTCACCCTCGATTTTCTTTAGGACAGACGGAGGCTTCTGTCTGTCCAGGTGTTGACTCTGTTGTGGAGCGTATGCAACAGATTTGGGACCAGGTAGTGGAGAGGTTGTCCCTCTCTCAGGAGAGGGCCCAGCGGTTTGCTAACCGGCATAGGACTGATGGTCCTCGGTTTAAAGTGGGGGACTTGGTCTGGTTGTCCTCAAGAAATATTCCTATGAGAGTGGCATCTCCTAAATTTAAGTCTAGGTTCATTGGACCTTATAAGATCATGGAGATTCTTAATCCTGTTTCTTTTCGTTTGCTTCTTCCAGGGACATTTAAGATCCATAACGTGTTCCACAAGTCCTTGTTGAAGAGGTTTGTTGAGCCAGTGGTTCCTACTGCTTTGCCTCCTGACCCTGTTCTGGTTGAGGGCAATATGGAGTTTGTGGTTGAGAAAATATTGAATTCTCGTTTTTCTAGACGGAAACTCCAGTATTTGGTTAAGTGGAGAGGTTATGGTCAGGAAGACAATTCTTGGGTGTTTGCTTCGGACATCCATGCTAGGAGACTCATCCGTGCGTATCATAGAACTCATCCTGACCGACCTGGTTGCTCAAGTGAGGGTTCGGTGACCCCTCCTCAAGGAGGGGGTACTGTTGTGAAAGGACTTGAAATGAGTTCTGAGCAGAGGCTCCCTCTGGTGGTTACAAGCGGTACTGGACTGTCCAGTGAAGATTGTGAGGAGTGGGAATCAGGTGTTACTGACTGGTCTTATATAAGGGAGTCGCCTTCCCATCAGGGTTGCCGGTGATCATTTGTTCTGGTCTCAATCCTTGAGTCCTGTTTCCTTTGTAGCCTGCTGTGTCGTGTCTGCATCTCCTGCTAACAGATAAGACATTTTCTTCTTTTTGTTTTTGTGCTTGATTTTTGCATTTTGTCCTGCACTTCTGTGGGGGCCTTCAGGGTCCCCTCCGGGGGCTTTTGCCCTCTCAGTTTAGTTCAGCCACTGATGTTTGTACTTTTGCTTTTTCCAGTTTTTTCAGTGGCTGCTGTTTTGATTTTGTTACACCAGAGAACTAATTTAGGTGGTAGAGGTCGTGTGATCTCAGGTGATTTTGAAATTAGTAGAGTTGGTGCTTTTCAGGGTTTTTTGGGATTGCAGTAAGTGCCCTTCCTATCCTTTTCTATTTAGGTAGTTTGGGCCCCAACGTTTGCTCATACTATTTTCTGTCTGTGTCTGTATTTCATCTTGTCTAACCGCCATTACATGTTTGGGGGCTTTCTATGTTCTTTGGGGATCTGCTCCGGGGCAGATAGCTTTCCTATATCTATCTTTAGGTGTAGTTAGTTTCTCAGGCTGTGACGAGGCATCTAGGACCAACGTAGGAACGCTCCACGGCTGCCTCTAGTTGTGGTGGTTAGTCAGGGTACTGCAATCTCATAGATTCCAACTTCTCTGGTGTATTGCCTTTTTTACCTGCACTCCTCAGCTACCGAAACATAACAGTGTACGACTGATTGTTGTCCTATGGACAGACTGTCCCACCTCAGCTGTAGAACTCTGCAGTTCATCCAGAGTGATCATGGGCCTCTTGGCTGCATCTCTGATCAGTCTTCTTCTTGTTTGAGATGAAAGTTTAGAGGGACGGCCGGGTCTTGGTAGATTTGCAGTGGTATGATACTCCTTCCACTTCAATATGATCGCTTACACAGTGCTCCTTGGGATGTTTAAAGTTTTGGAAATCATTTTGTATCCAAATCCGGCTTTAACCTTCTCCACAACAGTATCATGGACCTGCCTGTTGTGTTCCTTGGTCTTCATGATGCTCTCTGTGCTTCAAACAGAACCCTGAGACCATCACAGAGCAGGTGCTTTTATACGGAGACTTGATTACACACAGGTGGATTATATTTATCATCAGTAATCATTTAGGACAACATTGGATCATTCAGAGATCCACAATGAACTTCTGGAGTGAGTTTGCTGCACTGAAAGTAAAGGGGCCGAATAATATTGCACGCCCCACTTTTCAGTTTTTGTATTTCCACAAAAATTTAAAATAACCAATACATTTCGTTCAACTTCACAATTGTGTCCCACTTGTTGATTCTTAACCAAAAATTTACATTTGATATCTTTATGTTTGAAGCATGATATGTGGAAAAAGGTTGAAAAGTTCCAGGGGGCCGAATACTTTCGCAAGGCACTGTAGATAGGTGGTTGCATAACAGTCAGATAGTGTAGCTAGATAGTGTCCAGTGTGGCTATAAATTTTATAAAATTTACCTTCCGGAATTTTTTTTTTTGGACCATTACTGAGGTTCACACACAAAACCAGCAGGGCACATGTCCTACAAGTGTGTTGTGCACTGCTTCTATTGTGCTCCATGCACAAGTATAGCATTCTAAATAATATTTTTTCACTAGCTAAATGTGAAAAAGCCTGCTGCATCCACATTTCAGCTACTTACATAGGTGGTTGTATACCAGACAGATACTGTAGGTAGCTGGTGTCCAGTGTGGCTGTTAGGCTAAGTTCACACGTTGCGGAATTGCCGCGGAAATTTCCGCGGCAATCCCGCACTTCTCCCGCAGGAAATACGCACGTTTTTTGTGTGCTGATTCCCGCCAGAATAATAGCGTTTTGCAAGCGTAATTAGCTTGCAGAATGCTAGCGTTTTCCTAGCGATCTGTAGCATCGCTTGGAAAACTGATTGACAGGTTGGTCACACGAGTCAAACATAGTGTTTGACAAGTGTGACCAACTTTTTACTATTGATGCCGCCTATGTCGCATCAATAGTAAAAAGATCTAATGTAAAAATAATAAATAATGATATTCTCACCTTCCGGCGGCCCCCGCAGCCTTCCCGCCTTCAGCGACGCTCCCGGCAACTCCGGTCCCAAGGATGCTTTGCGGCAAATCACACCGATGACGTACATCTCGCGAGACCGCTATGCCATCTGGGTGATTCTTGCAAAGGACTCTTGGGACCGGAAGTTGCCGGGAGCGTCGCTGAAGGCGGGAAGGCTGCGGGGGCCGCGGGAAGGCTGCGGGGGCCGCCGGAAGGTGAGAATATCATTATTTTTTATTTTAATTATTGTTTTACCAGGGATATGGTACCCAGGGCCTGGAGGAGAGTCTCCTCTCCTCCAGACCCTGGGTACCACCGCACATGAACCGCTTACATTCCGCAAAATTAATGAACATGTTGCTATTTTTTCCGCAAAGCGTTTTTTTCGCGGAAAAAAACGCAACATGTGGCCAAAACATGCGGAATCAATTAACATGTATAGGATGCTTAATGCTTGCGTTTTTATCGCGTTTTTACCGCGGAAAACCGCGGAAAAACCGCGAAAAAAACGCAATTATTCCTGATCGTGTGCACTTAGCCTTAAATATACCTTCTAGCACTTTTTTTGGCCATACTGAGGTCCACAAAGAAAGCCAGCAGGGAATGTGTTATGCACTGCTTCTATTGTGATCCATGCACGAGTATATCATTCCAATTCACATGTAGCTAGTGAAAAAATATTAAACAGCCTGGCTGCTGTATCCCACCTTGTCATTTAGTGCTTTGGTGATATAAAACTGTCTGCAGACCTAAGGGTGAGTTTCCACGGTCAGGAAACGCTGCGTGTTTGGCGCTGTGCGCTGGCGCAGCGCCAAACACGCAGCGTCCAGATGTTACAGCATAGTGGAGGGGATTTCAAGAAATCCCGTCTCCACTATGCATAACAATACGCAGGTGGCAGACCTGCGTAAACGGACATGCGGCGCGTCTTTTTAGACCGCAGCATGTCCTCGCGTATTGCGGCTACGGTGCGTCGCCGCAACAGAATTAACACAGGGCTATGTAGCCCTGCGTTCTTTCCGGAGGTGTCCCGGAGGTGTCCTGAACACCTCCGGAAAGATCGTGCGTCATAAAGGGGGCGGGGCTTAGACGGAGCGGAATTTCCGCTCCGTCCAAAGCGCTGTGGTTCCGGACCGTGGAACCACAGCCTGTGGCACACTAAAAAAACTTATATTTTTTTCTGTTGCTAAATGTGAAACAGCCTGCTGTATCCCACGTTATCATTTTGTGGCGGTGATATGAACCTGTCTGCAGACCTAAGGCACATTAAAAAAATTATAATATTTCAGTTGCAAAAAGTTATACAACCTGCCATATCACACTTTGTGGTTGGGATAAAATTAAGCTGCAGAGGTCTGATCCATAGGCCACAAAAAATTCTTCTGTTATTAACGGAGGGACCTGAATTTAAAATTGTTTGTAGCATAACTTCTTTATCAGACAGGCCTCATCCACACTCAAACAATTCTTTTTTCTGTGACTAACACGATACAGCATGCCATATTTCAACTTGGAATTTACTGTCGCTGAAATTCAGCTGTTTGAAGAGGTGGTGCAGAGTTTAAAATCTAATTTTTTGTTGCTAATACTGTGCTCTTACCACACTATCTGAGCAACATGACTGGGAAAAAGCGAGGCCATGGGGAAAGGGGTATTAGGCTTGGTGTTCAAGGTGTACGCGGGGTAGGTGGTAATGTTTGTGAAAGCACTAGTGAAGCAACGTCACGTCCTATTGCAAAGACAACTGACAACTTATGTTACTGGACAGGCTACACCACTAACTTTCTTTGGCAGTCGCACAGCAGTACACCTTATCAATGATGCCCAGAAAGAGCATGTACTCAAGTGGATGACAAGTGCAGCTTCAAGTGGCCTCTCCATCTCTTCCTCCGCCTTAACATCACAGCCAGTATAGTCACAGATGTAGCACCGAAATTCCCCTTGCTTCCCCCCACGTCCCAACTATCCAACCGTTCAACTGACTGTACGGAACCACAGATGGTTGAGTCTGAAGAGCTGTTCACACATTCTATGCCATGTTCATCAGAAGCGTACTCAAAAGCTTCGCAGAGTCAAGAGGAGGAAATCTGCACCAATGTTTTAGCTCGGATCCGGGACAGGAAGAAGTACAGTCTGAACAGCATTCTGACCCTCGTCATCAGACGTTAACCCCTGGGGTGGTGATCCTGATGAGACTCAGATATCTGAGGCTCATGCCGACTGTACTGTGCTGTCAGGGCAAGAAGAGGAGGAGGGTGACTCCAATGGCAAGGAATGTGATAACACAGAGGATGATGATGGGGTGCTAGATCCCAGATGGTGTGAACATAGAGGCACACAGCTGAGTAGGTCATCTGAGGAGGAAGACGAGGAGGTTACATTGCGCCGTCCATCGCAGACACGTAGTGATGCAGCCACAACGAGCAATGCAAAAAAAACTTAGTCGAGTTAAAAAGTGCAATAATTTGACTACTACATGTATGAACCTTCACATGCGCAATCAACCTGCTTTACTGTGGGAATCCCACTGCGCAAAAATGCGGACCAGCGGACTTCAACAACAATCAGTGGCCCCATCAATCGCATCTGCTTCTTCCTCCTCCTCTGTTACCGTGTCAACTATTGAGATGCTGGTCTTTGACTGCAGAACCTCTGGTTCTTTGTCCGCTCCAGTCACACTGACTGAGTGGCCACCTTCAGCTGTAACGGAAGCGGACTTGCCTGCTGTTTTTGACTGATCTCAGAGAACGATCACACCACAAGTTTCTCAATCCACAGTAACATCTCCGCCTGCACCTCTTTCAAGACCCAGCATTTTGTCCAGCTCACTGTACTCCACCCTCTCACAGTAGTGCAGCCAGCCCACGGTTCGACAGTTGTGGTCACGTAAAAGATTGCTTCCTCCTATGCAAGACAAAGCTAAGAGGTTGAACTCTACCATCTCCAAATTGTTGGCCACAGAAATGCTGCCTTTCCGCCTGATAGATACAGATGGTTTCCGAAAACTGATGGCCGTCACTGTCCCCAGTACCAATTACCCAGTCGCCATTACTTTTCTAAGAAAGCTGTGCCTGTGCTACACCAGCATGTCACATACATCACCCATTTCTTCACAAAATCTCTGTATGTCAGGGTGAATTTTACCACAGACACTTGGGCGAGTAAGCATGACCAAGGGCACTACACATCGCTGACTGGGCACTGGGTGACTCTGGTGGCTGTGAGGACAGGTGCTGCTCCACAAGTCTTGGAATTCCCAAGGCTTGCAGGACAAACCTCTATATTTAACACTTCCTTCACTGCTTCTGCCTCCTCTATCTCCTCTAGGGCCTCCACCTGTGCCCTCAACCTCTGCCTTCATGAGACACATGTTCCAACAGTGCACAGCAAACCCCCACCACCTCCGTACTGCGCAGCAAGGGCTCACCGCAATCAGGCAGTCTTAAAATTGATATGCCTTGGAGATTGCAGTCATACAGCTGAAGAGTTGTGGACAACTCTCCAGGCTGAATTTGATCACTGGCTGTCTCTGCTGAACCTGCATCCAGGGAAGGCCGTGTCTGATAATGGTGCAAACCTGGTGGAGGCCTTACGGCGAGGCAAGCTCACACACTTGCCTAGCATGGCTCATGTCCTCAACCTGGTGGTACAGCATTTCTCAACCACTATCCTGGCCTGGGTGAGCTACTCCAGAAAGCATTTCCGCCGTTCGCACCCCTTTGCTCATTGACTTTCATAGATATAGAGGTCTTTGTCCATGCCAGTTAACAGGTTGATATGCGATATGCTGACACAGTGGAATTCCACTCTGCACATGTTTCAGAGACTGTGGCAGCAGCAACAAGCCCTGATGCAGTATGTCATGTCGTATAGCCTGGACCAACACAGTATGGACGAGGCTCATATCACATTTACAGAGTGTGCACAGATTAAGGACCTCTGCACCCTTCTGCACATTTTTGAAATGGCTATTAAGATGGTTAGCGCTGATGACACCGTCATCAGCATCACTATTCCGGCCATCAATATGCTGGAGAAGACTTTGAATAGCCTGCGGTAGGAGATGGTGGTCCCAGAAAAAGAGGAGGAAGCAGAGGAGGCTGCAGAAGGGATAACATTGTCTAAGTCCAAGATTGTCGTCACACAGGCCGGTGCCAAGGGAGGGTGGATTACTGTGATCGAGGGGGGCTGGTGATAACAAACTGTTATTGAAGGTGCAAGATCTTAGGAACAAATGTAGGAGGAAGAGGTGATGGACGAGCAACTGCGGGATGAAGAGGTTAATCCTCCCCTCTCTGTTGTTCGTGGTCGGCAGGAGGGGACGGAGGAAGCGAGCCTCATTGTTACCTAGCCACCACCACAGCATGGGTTTGGACCTCATGGTAGATCCCGACATATGAGTGCCTTCTTGCTGCACTATCTGCAGCATGATTCCCGTATAGTTATGATTAGGAATAATGCTGACTACTGGATTGCCACTTTATTAGATCTACATTATAAAACCAAATTTTGCCAGATGATTCCTGCCCTAGAAAGGGACCCGTGAATGCTGGAGTATTGAAACATGCATTTATACAACCTTAAGAGAGCTTTTCCCCAAGACACACAGTTCGCATTGCAGCTGTAGACTTCCAACCTCCGGCCCGTCAATTCGGCAACGCCAAAACATTAGCAGCAGCAGCGGTGGAAGTGGAAGAAGCAATTTCTGTGAGTCCTTTCACACAGTTTTTTAGACCAACTCATGCACCAGCACAACAGAGTCCAAGTCTTACACGTGGTGAACGAATGGAGAGGATGGTGCAGGAGTATTTAGAACTGAATATCAATACCATCAGGGAGGGTTTGGACCCTTTCACATTTTGGTCCTCCAAAATGGATGAGTGGCCTGAGCTCGCCTCACAAGCCTTGGATGTTTTATCATGCCCGGCAGCCAGCGTTCTTTCAGAACTTGTCTTCAGAGCTGCTGGTGGTGTCCTGACGGATAAGCAGCTGTGCCTGTTGTGGCTGCTGCTGATGTTAACTCAAATTTGTGGAAATGTGAACAGTCATGGTTGGTCTACATCTGCTGGGTTAGCTGTAGTGCAAGACGTCTCAGTCCCAATTATACTGTTTCTATTCTTGTGACAGTTATTCCACTTCGGTGGTGTCAGGCTCTCATTTTTTAAAATGTGAACACTCCTGGTTGGGTGCCCATCTGCTGGATTGGGTGTAGAGAAAGACCTGTCGGTCCCTATTACACTATTTCTACTGTGGTGAAATTGATGGCAGTTTGGTGTCTGCCAATAATTTTTGGAAATGTGAACACTCCTGGGCTGGATTAGGTGTAGAGAAAGACCTGTCGGTCCCTATTATACTATTTCTACTGTGGTGAAATTGATGCCACTTCTGTGGTGTAGGACCAGGGTCGGACTGGCCCACCGGAGAACCGGAGGATTCTCCGGTGGGCCCTGGCATCTGGGGGGCCCTGGCACCCGCTGGCATACAGGGGCCAGTTGCCTAGGGCCCCCCACTGCTCCAGGGGCCCCCAGCCGGTGGCGTGTCGCTAATAGCGGCACACCACGCAGCTGCCATGGGGGCCCCGTGCCAGCGGAGCAGCATCGGGTGACAGGAGGCAGGAGCCCCTGTCCCCGCTGCTAAAGAGAAATGAATATTCACTGCTTCCCACGCCCATAGATAGATAGATATATATAGCATTATACCCTATGAGGGGGGGCAGCATTATCCTCTATGAGGGGGGCAGCATTATCCCCTATGAAGGGGCTGCTTTATAATCTATGAGGGAGGCTACCCCAACTCCTGCTACATAATTAAGACGTACTATCTTATATTATACCCTGATATTAGTGTGTTTTACTGCACAATTGGTGGTCTTGTATTTATTTCTATGTAGCTACATAGTGGGCCCCAAGAATGATTTTCTCTGGTGGGCCCAAGGAGTTCCAGTCCGACGCTGTGTAGGACCATAATTTCTTGAAATGTGAACACTCCTGGTTGGGTGTCCATCTGCTGGATTGGGTGTAGTAAAAGACCTGTCAGTCCCTATTATACTATTTCTACTGTGGTGAAATTGATGCCACTCTGGTGGTGTCTGACAATAACTTTTGGAAATGTGAACATTCCTGGTTGGGTGTCCATCTGTTGGATTGGGTATAATGGAAGAACTGTCAGTCCCTGTTATACTATTTCTACTGTAATAAAAATAATGCCAATTTGGTAGTGTCTGCTAAACATTTTTGGAAATGTGAACACTCCTGGTTAGGTATCCATCTGCTGGATTGGGTTTAGAGAAAGACCTGTCGGTCCCTATTATACTATTTCTACTGTGGTGAAATTGATGCCACTTCTGTGGTGTAAGGCCCTCATTTCTTGAAATGTGAACAATCCTGGTTGGGTGTCCATCTGCTGGATTGGGTGTACTGGAAGAACTATCGGTCCCTATTATACTATTTCTACTGTGGTTAAATTGATGCCACTTTGGTGGTGTCTGCCAATAATTTTTGGAAATGTGAACACTCATGGTTGGGTCTCCTTGCTTGTTGCCTGTAGCAGTAGGCCTCCGAGACCGTCAGGCCTCCACTTCCTTGGCCTCAACTACCCGTGTTACAATAATTAACCCCTTTCTGACTTCTGAATTACTATCCCGTCCAGGTGACCCAGGCCCGTATGACCGTGGACGGGATAGTATGTCATATGCGATCAGCTGCGCTCACGGGGGGAGCGCAGCTGATCGCAGCTGGGTGTCAGCTGATTATCACAGCTGACACCCGGCACTATGTGCCAGGAGTGGTCATGGACCGCTCCCGGCACATTAACCCCTGGCACACTGAGATCATGTTTGATCGCAGTGTTCCAGGGGCACAGGGAAGCATCGCGCAGGGAGGGGGCTCCTGCGTGCTTCCCTAAGACCCTCAGAACAGCGCGATGTGGTCACGCTGTTCCAAGGGCCTCCTCCCTGCAGGACCCCGGATCCTTCCGGGTCCTGCAGGGAGGTGGCTTCTCAGTGCCTACTGAGAGCAGACGCTGAGAAGCCTCCTGCAC
Source organism: Oophaga sylvatica (assembly GCA_033576555.1). Taxonomy (NCBI): domain Eukaryota; kingdom Metazoa; phylum Chordata; class Amphibia; order Anura; family Dendrobatidae; genus Oophaga; species Oophaga sylvatica. Next base: position 180,632,900 of record JARQOD010000006.1, read on the forward strand.
TGCCTGTCAGATCGCTGGTCTGACAGAGTGCTGTGAAAACACCCAGAGCAGCCATCTGACATTATATAGTAATGTCCCACCCTGGGACAAAGTAAAAAATTAAAAAAATAAAAATAAACATGTGTAAAAATAATTTTAAAAAATTTTCCTAAATAAAGAAAAAAATATTCACCAATAAATTAATTTCTTTATGTAAATAAAAAAAACAAAGCAATAAAAGTACACATATTTAGTATCGCCACGTCCGTAACGACCCGCCCTATAAAACTGTCCCACTAATTAACCCCTTTAGTGAACCCCTTAAAACAAAAAAACAATGCTTTATCATCACACCGCAGAACAAAAAGAGGAATAACACGCAATCAAAAAGATAGATATAATAGATATAAATAAACATGGTACAGCTGAAAACATCATCTTGTCCCGCAAAAAACGAGCTGCCATACAGCATCATCAGTGAAAAAATAAAAAAGTTATAGCTTGCAGAATAAAGAGATGCAAAAATAATTTTTTATATAAAATTGTTGTTATTTTATAAAACCGCCAAAACATAAAAAAAAGTAAATGTGGTATCACTGTAATCATACTGACCCGAAGAATAAAATTGTTTTATCAATTTTACCACACACGGAACTGTATAAAGGCCACCCCAAAAGAAATTCCTGAGTTGCTGGTTTTTGTTCATTCTGCCTCCCAAAAATTGGAATAAAAAGCGATCAAAAAACGTCATGTGCCCAAAAATGGTATAAATAAAAACGTCAACTCATCCTGCAAAAAATAAGACCTCACATGACTCTGTGAGCCAAAATATATAAAAATTATAGCTCTCAAAATGTGGTGACACAAAAACTATTTTTTGCAATAAAAAGCGTCTTTTAGCATGTGACAGCAGCCAAACATAAAAACTCGCTATAAAAGCCCGCTATAAATAGTAAATCAAACCCACCTTTATCACTTCCTTAGTTAGGGAAAATAATAAAATTAAAAAAAAAAGTATTTATTTCCATTTTCCCATTAGGGTTAGGGTTAGGGCTAGGGTTAGGGTTGGGATTAGGGTTAGGGCTAGGGTTATGGTTAGGGGTGTGTTGTGGTTAGGGTTGGAGTTAGAATTGGGGGGTTTCCACTGTTTAGATACATCAGGGGCTCTCCAAACGCGACATGGCATCCAATCTCAATTCCAGCCAATTTTGCGTTGAAAAAGTCAAACGGTGCTCCTTCCCTTCCGAGCTCTGCCTTGCGCCGAAACAGTGGTTCCCCCCACATATGGGGTATCAGCGTACTCAGGACAAATTGCACAATAACTTTTGGGGTCCATTTTCTCCTTTTACTCTTGGGAAAATGAAAAAAATTGGACCTGAACTCAGTTTTATTTGTGAAAATTAGTTATATGTTCATTTTTTTTAAACATTCAAAAAATTCCTGTGAAGTACCTGAAGAGTTAATAAACTTCTTGAATCTGGTTTTGAGCACCTTGAGGGGTGCAGTTTTTAGAAAGGTATCACTTTTGGCCATTTTCTATCATATAGACCGTCAAAGTGACTTCAAATATGATGTGGCCCCACCCAAAAAATGGTGTTGTAAAAATGAGAAATCTCTGGTTAACTTTTGAACCTTATAACTTCGTAACAAAAAAAATTTTGGTTCCAAAATTGTGCTGATGTAAAGTAGACATGTGTGAAATGTTACTTAAGTATTTTGTGTGCCATATCTCTGTGATTTATGGGCATGAAAATTCAAAGTTTAAAAATTGCAAAATTTTCAAAATTTTCACCAATTTTCCATTCTTTTCACAAATAAACGCAAGTTATATCAAAGAAATTTTCCCACTAACATGAAGAACAATATGTCACGAGAAAACAGTGTCAGAATCGCCAGGATGCATGGAAGCGTTCCACAGTTATAACCTCATAAAATGGCAGTGGTCAGAATTGTAAAAATTGGCCCGGTCATTAATGTGCAAATCACACTTGGGGGTAAAGGGGTTAAATTTGTCTGACAATGGTAGTCTGCAAAACTGATATTTGTGCCACCTGAGTGTGGCTCAGCATGAAAGCAGGTAGAGGTTTTGCATATGGCATCAGGGCTCCCAACAAAGGGGGCCTACACCGATCCCTCACCCACCTTGTCTTACTGTGATGTTCAATTGAAAGCTGTAAATGCTGTCCCAGACCCTGATACCTCATTCCTGGCTGATTGCTGCAGTGCCATGCTAAAATTGGTACTGTGGTAGAATTGAGGCCACTTTCCTGGTGTTTGCCCTTAATTTGATGTGTTTTGGCAGCATTTGGTGCCGATATAAGGTGTTGTGCATGCATTTGTTTTTGCCTCCCATTGAGGTGAATGGGGTTTGGTTATGTTTGACGAATTAATCGATGAATATTGCAAATTCGGAGAATGTAATCCGAACCTAACATTGAAATATACGCTCATCTCTACAAATAAACCAACGGAAGATTTAAAGTGACACTGTACCTGTGTCTACCTCAGTGAGCAGCCGAGTTAGCCGACCTACCACAGTATGCACTGGTAAAGGGCTAAGTGCGCTGACTCCTGTGCACTACAATACTTGGTCTGGCCTGGACAGGGCAGGGAAAAGTGCAATGGAGGACATTGTGTGGGTGACGTAAGACATGTTGTTGACATGAAACAAGAAGGAGGACATCATCGCAAGAAGGAGGTGCTAGATCAAGACAGGCAATGCCCATCGGAACAGACCACATCATAGGTGAGTATAATGAAAGCTATTTTTTGAGTTATGAAGAGCAGATTGGGGACATATTTAGCATTCTAGAATGGCACTATACTTTATATGGGAAAAACCTGGTGATCGATTCCCTTTAACTTATTCTTGGGATCTCATTAAGTTTTCCAGTGATTACATGCCATAGTTCAGTAGCGTAGCCCCGTGCTCTGAGGGGGCCTACCCGGAGCTACGCTACTGTAACTGTATCGGTGTGCACAGCGCTCCCATACAGTTACACTGCGGCAGAGCAGGGAGAATCAATCTCCCTGCTCTGCCGCCTGGCCGCTATGGGGCCCCTGAGCTGGCAGTGGGGGGCCCTGTGCCAGCAGTGGGTCCCCCGCCCGTCATCAGAGGGTCAGCTGTATCGGCATCTAGCAGATACAGCTGACCGCATTGATGAGAGAAGGAGCGAGCGCTCCTTCTCCCATCATCCCCCTCTCAGCGTCTGACAGTGTGCGCGCTGATGTCACTGCCCGGCTCCCGCTGTCAGGAGATGAGCGGGAGAGCAGTGAGCAGCGCAGGAGCCGGGAGGAAGAGCGGTGAGTACAGGATTTATTATTTTTGTAGTGGGGGTGCATTATAATACAGAGGCTGCCTATGGGGGTGCATTATAATACAGAGGCTGCCTATGGGGGTGCATTATAATACAGAGGCTCCCTATGGGGGTGCATTATAATACAGAGGGTGCCTATTGTGAGTGCATTATAGTACAGAGGCTGCCTATGGGGAGTGCATTATACTACAGAGGCTGCCTATGGGGAGTGCATTATACTACAGAGGCTGCCTATGGGGAGTGCATTATACTACAGGGGCTCCCTATGGGGAGTGCATTATACTACAGAGGCTGCCTATGGGGAGTGCATTATACTACAGAAGCTGCCTATGGGGAGTGCATTATAGTATAGAGGCTTCCTATGGGGAGTGCATTATACTACAGAAGCTGCCTATGGGGAGTGCATTATAGTACAGAGGCTTCCTATGGGGAGTGCATTACACTACAGGGGCTGCATATGGGGAGTGCATTATACTGCAGAGGCTGCCTATGGGGAGTGTATTATACTACAGAGACTCACTATGGGGTGCATTATACTACAGAGGCTCCTTATGGGGAGTGCATTATACTACAGAGGCTCCCTATGGGAGTGCATTATATTACAGAGGCTGCCTATGGGGAGTGCATTATACTACAGAGACTCCCTATGGGGTGCATTATACTACAGAGGCTCCCTATGGGGAGTGCATTACACTACAGAGGCTCCCTATGGGAAGTGCATTATAATACAGGGGCTGCCTATGGGGATTGCATTATACTACAGAGGTTCCCTATGGGGAGTGCATTATAATACAGAGGCTGCCTATGGGGGGCATTATACTACAGAGGCTGCCTATGTGAGGTGCATTATAATAGAGGGGCTGCCTATGGGGAGTGCATTATACTACAGGGGCTGCCTATGGGGAGTGCATTATAATACAGAGACTGCCTATGGGGAGTGCATTATAATACAGAGACTGCCTATGGGGAGTGCATTATAATACAGAGGCTCCCTATGGGGAGTGCATTATAATACAGAGACTGCCTATGGGGAGTGCATTATAGTACAGAGGCTGCCTATGGGGAGTGCATTATACTACAGAAGCTGCCTATGGGGAGTGCATTATAGTACAGAGGCTTCCTATGGGGAGTGCATTACACTACAGGGGCTGCATATGGGGAGTGCATTATACTGCAGAGGCTGCCTATGGGGAGTGTATTATACTACAGAGACTCCCTATGGGGTGCATTATACTACAGAGGCTCCTTATGGGGAGTGCATTATAATACAGAGGCTCCCTATGGGGAGTGCATTATAATACAGAGGCTGCCTATGGGGAGTGCATTATACTACAGAGACTCCCTATGGGGTGCATTATACTACAGAGGCTCCCTATGGGGAGTGCATTACACTACAGAGGCTCCCTATGGGAAGTGCATTATAATACAGGGGCTGCCTATGGGGAGTGCATTATACTACAGAGGCTCCCTATGGGGAGTGCATTATAATACAGAGGCTGCCTATGGGGAGTGCATTATACTACAGAGGCTCCCTATGGGGGCATTATACTACAGAGGCTGCCTATGCGAGGTGCATTATAATAGAGGGGCTGCCTATGGGGAGTGCATTATACTACAGGGGCTGCCTATGGGGAGTGCATTGTAATAAAGGGGCTGCCTATGGGGAGTGCATTATAGTACAGAGGCTGCCTATGGGGAGTGCATTATAATACAGAGACTGCCTATGGGGAGTGCATTATAATACAGAGGCTCCCTATGGGGAGTGCATTATAGTACAGAGACTGCCTATGGGGAGTGCATTATAGTACAGAGGCTGCCTATGGGGAGTGCATTATACTACAGAGGCTCCCTATGGGGAGTGCATTATAGTACAGAGACTGCCTATGGGGAGTGCATTATAGTACAGAGGCTCCCTATGGGGAGTGCATTATATTACAGAGGCTGCCTATGGGGAGTGCATTATACTACAGAGACTCCCTATGGGGTGCATTATACTACAGAGGCTCCCTATGGGGAGTGCATTACACTACAGAGGCTCCCTATGGGAAGTGCATTATAATACAGGGGCTGCCTATGGGGAGTGCATTATACTACAGAGGTTCCCTATGGGGAGTGCATTATAATACAGAGGCTGCCTATGGGGAGTGCATTATACTACAGAGGCTCCCTATGGGGGGCATTATACTACAGAGGCTGCCTATGTGAGGTGCATTATAATAGAGGGGCTGCCTATGGGGAGTGCATTATACTACAGGGGCTGCCTATGGGGAGTGCATTATAATACAGAGACTGCCTATGGGGAGTGCATTATAATACAGAGACTGCCTATGGGGAGTGCATTATAATACAGAGGCTCCCTATGGGGAGTGCATTATAGTACAGAGACTGCCTATGGGGAGTGCATTATAGTACAGAGGCTGCCTATGGGGAGTGCATTATACTACAGAAGCTGCCTATGGGGAGTGCATTATAGTACAGAGGCTCCTATGGGGAGTGCATTACACTACAGGGGCTGCATATGGGGAGTGCATTATACTGCAGAGGCTGCCTATGGGGAGTGTATTATACTACAGAGACTCCCTATGGGGTGCATTATACTACAGAGGCTCCTTATGGGAGTGCATTATACTACAGAGGCTCCCTATGGGGAGTGCATTATAATACAGAGGCTGCCTATGGGGAGTGCATTATACTACAGAGACTCCCTATGGGGTGCATTATACTACAGAGGCTCCCTATGGGGAGTGCATTACACTACAGAGGCTCCCTATGGGAAGTGCATTATAATACAGGGGCTGCCTATGGGGAGTGCATTATACTACAGAGGCTCCCTATGGGGAGTGCATTATAATACAGAGGCTGCCTATGGGGAGTGCATTATACTACAGAGGCTCCCTATGGGGGGCATTATACTACAGAGGCTGCCTATGCGAGGTGCATTATAATAGAGGGGCTGCCTATGGGGAGTGCATTATACTACAGGGGCTGCCTATGGGGAGTGCATTGTAATAAAGGGGCTGCCTATGGGGAGTGCATTATAGTACAGAGGCTGCCTATGGGGAGTGCATTATAATACAGAGACTGCCTATGGGGAGTGCATTATAATACAGAGGCTCCCTATGGGGAGTGCATTATAGTACAGAGACTGCCTATGGGGAGTGCATTATAGTACAGAGGCTGCCTATGGGGAGTGCATTATACTACAGAGGCTCCCTATGGGGAGTGCATTATAGTACAGAGACTGCCTATGGGGAGTGCATTATAGTACAGAGGCTCCCTATGGGGAGTGCATTATAGTACAGAGACTGCCTATGGGGAGTGCATTATAGTACAGAGGCTCCCTTTCGGGAGTGCATTATAATATAGAGGCTGCCTATGGGGAGTACATTATAATACAGAGGCTCACTATGGTGAGTGCATTATAATAAAGAGGCTGCCTATGGGGGGTGCATTATAATACAGAGGCTGCCTATGAGTAGTGCATTATAATGTAGAGGCTCCCTATGAGGGTGCATTATAATACAGAGGCTGTCCATGGGGGTTTATTATAATATAGAGGCTACCTATGGGGAGTGCATTATACTATATTGAGGACTATCTGGTGTATTATGCTATATGGATACTATCTAGGGGGCCATCATACAGTGTGAAAATTACAATGAGGGGGCCATCATACAGTGTGGGGATTTTAGTGGCGGGGCCATCATACAGTGTTGGAGCCATTAAATAGTTTGGGGATATTAAAGGGTCAGTATATATCCAGTGAGGGGGTATTATACGGTGTTTAGGGGAGCTGTACAGGGGGGAGACTTGGGGCATTATTAAATGTAAAGTGGGCACTTATTGTTATAGGGGAACTCGGGTTACTGTGACTGTCAAAGGGGCACACAGGGCAATATTACATTTAAGGGGACAAAATGCGGACACTGTTTTCTAGGGCACTTGCACCCAGCATTACTATATTCTAGAGGGCTGCTTTAGAAATTAGAGGTCACACAGAACCACACAATAGGTGCAGTAATATAAAACACATACGGCAGCAGTGGCTCAGTTTGGGTATGAGGTGCAGTATTAGGGACCATACGGCGCGCAAGCTCATAGGGTACGTGCAGTAATAGGGCACATACGGCAGAGGGGCTCAGTATTGGGGTATCAGGTGCAGTAATAGGGCACATACGCAGAGGTAGTATTGGGTCGCGGATGGGGGTTTGTGAGGTTGAGAATAGTCCAATTGGTGAAGGTGACAGTGCAGAAAATATGAGAAGTGAAACGTGTCTTAGTTGTGTTCTCTGTAGTTGAGTCCTGGCTGGAGGAGTCGTCATGTCGGTCTGGGCCAGATGGAAAAGACATGAAAAGTGAACAATTTCATCAGAAAGAACGTCAGCGGTAAGTCATTATCTGTAAGTCTGCTGTAATCTATTATATGTTCTGTAGGACTGGTATTATTTACCACTGACCATATGGCGGTGATATCAATATTGGTCTTTTTTATATATATAGATTATTTTTGGCAACAGCGCGGTCATTTGCTGAGGTTCTCTGGTTAGGGGTCCACTCAGAAGTTTGGCCATCCCTAAACCAAAACCCTAGCTACGCCTCTGCCATAGGTACATAGTACAAATTTAAAAATGACTGTTTAGTTCAACTGTCATAAAGAATAACATTTATACATTTCTTCGCCTACTCATCTTTAGGAATGCAAAGGAAAAAAAAGTAAGGAATGAGCCAATTTGCTCTAAAACAGAAACACGTTCCTTCTCACGTTATTTTATTCCAGAATATCATCTAGAACATTTTTGAGGGCATTGACTGTTTTTGCAGTGACCAGCTCCTGAGGTAGGTGATTCCACAGATTATTGTTTCTCATGGTAAGACAGCTTTTAATTTTTTTTCCAGGATGAGTTCTATTTTTCACTGGCATCCATTTAAGGAAGACATCAACTTCAGCAACAGCCAGCAGTATTGTTATGGTTCATATGATTGTTATATTGGACTAGTAAAACAGATGCATAACATTAACTTATTTTTTTTGCATTTTTTAAAATTCACTCTTGAGCAATAATGGAACATTACATAAACATAAAATGCTGTGTTGCTAAGTAGCTACATATAGGTTCATGCTCAGAAACAAAAAGTAGTATGGTTGGCGGGTGTATGGCTTGTCTGTTAATCCCTTAGTGACAGAGCCATTTTGCAGCTTGATGACCGGGCCAATTTTTACAATTCTGACCACTGTCACTTTATGAGGTTATAACTCTGGAATGCTTTAACGAATCCCGCTGACTCTGAGACTGTTTTTTCGTGACATATTGTACTTCATGTTAGTGGTAAAATTTCTTTGATATGACTTGTGTTTATTTATGAAAAAAACGGAAATATGGCGAAAATTTTTGAATTTAAATTTTTATGCCCTTAAATCAGAGAGATATGTCACACAAATTTCTTAATAAATAACATTTCCCACATGTCTACTTTACATCAGCACAATTTTGGGAACAAAATTTTCTTTTGTTACGAAGTTATAAGGGTTAAAAGTTGACCAGCGATTTCTCATTTTTACAACATCATTTTTTTTTAGGGACCACATCACATTTGAAGTCACTTTGAGGGGTCTATAAGATAGAAAATAACCAAAAGTGACACCATTCTAAAAACTGCACCGCTCAAGGTGCTCAAAACCACATTCAAGAAGTTTATTAACCCTTCAGGTGCTTCACAGGAGCTGAAGAAATGTGGAAGGAAAAAATTGACATTTAACTTTTTTTGCAAAAGCTTTACTTCGGAACCAATTTTTTTTATTTTCACAAGTGTTAAAAGAAAAAATGAACCACAAAATTTGTTGTGCAATTTCTTCTGAATACGCCGATACCCCATATGTGGGGGTAAACCACTTTTTGGGCGCATGGCAGAGGTCGCAAGGGAAGGAGTGCCGTTTGACTTTTTCAACGCAGAATTGGCTGGATGCCATGTCGCGTTTAGATAGCCCCTGATGTGCCTAAACAGTGGAAACCCCCAACAAGTGACCCCATTTTGGAAACTAGACCCCTTAAGGAACTTATCTAGATGTGTGTTGAGCACTTTGAACCTCCAAGTGCTTCACACAAGTTTATAACGTAGAGCCGTGAAAATAAAAAATCATATTTTTTCCACAAAAATGATCTTTTCACCCAAATTTTTATTTTCCCAAGGGTAACAAGACCCCAAAAGTTTTTGTGCAATTTGTCCTGAGCATGCCGATACCCCATATGTTGGGGTAAACCACTTTTTGGGCGCACGGCAGAGGTCGCAAGGGAAAGAGCTTCGTTTGACTTTTTCAACGCAGAATTGGCTGGACGCCATGTCGCATTTGTAGAGGCCCTGATGTGTCTAAACAGTGGAAACCCCCCACAAGTGACCCCATTTTGGAAACTAGACCCCCTGAGGAACTTATCTAGATGTGTGGTGAGCACTTTGAACACTCAAGTGCTTCACAGAAGTTTATAACGCCCGGGCATGAAAATAAAAAATCATATTTTTTCCACAAACCTGATCGTTTAGTCCCCAATTTTTTATTTTCCAAAGGGTAACAGGAGAAATTAGACCACAAAAGTTATTGTCCAATTTGTCCTGAGTGTGTTGATACCCCATATATGGGGGAGGACCACTGTTTGGGCGCACGGCAGGGCTTGGAATGGAAGCAGCACCGTTTGACTTTTTCAAACCAAAATTGGCTGGAATTGAGATTGGACACCTTGTCGCGTTTGGAGTGCCCCTGATGCGCCTAAACAGTGGAAACCCCCCACAAGTAACACCATTTTGGAAGATAGACCCCCTATGGAACTTATCTAGATCTGTTGTGAGCACTTTGAACCCCCAAGTGTTTCACAAAAGTTTATAATGCCTGGGTGTGAAAAAAAAAAAAACAATTTTCCACAAAAATGATTTTTTAGTCCCAAATTTTTTATTTTTCACAAGGAAATTGGACCCTAAAAGTTGTTGTCCAATTTGTCCTGAGTACGCTGATACCAAATATGTGGGGGGGGAAACTGGGCACACAGCATGGCTTGGAAAGGAAGTAATAAAGTTTTGGAATACAGACGTTGATGGGGGTCATGTTCCGTTTGCAGTGCCCCAGATGTGCCTAAACAGTGGAAAACCCCCACAAGTGACCCCATTTTGGAAACTAGACCCCCTAAGTAACTTATCTAGATCTGTGGTGAGCACTTTGGAACCCCAAAGGGTTACACAAAAGTTTATAATGCCTGGGTGTGAAAAAAAAAAACAATTTTCCACAAAAATGATTTTTTAGTCCCAAATTTTTGATTTTTAACAAGGAAATTGGACCCCAAAAGTTGTTGTCCAATTAGTCCTGAGTACGCTGATACCAAATATGTGGGGGGGGACTATTTGGGCGCACAGCAGGGCTTGGAAAGGAAGTAATAACGTTTTGGAATGCAGACGTTGATGGGGGTCATGTTCCGTTTGCAGTGCCCCAGATGTGCCTAAACAGTGGAAAACCCCCACAAGTGACCCCATTTTGGAAACTAGACCCCTAAGGAACTTATCTAGATGTGTGGTGAGCACTTTGAACCCCAAAGTGCTTCACAGAAATTTATAAACGCAGAGTCTTTAAAATAAAAAAAATTTTTCCTCAAAAATGATTTTTTTAGCCAGCTATTTTTTATTTTCCCAAAGGTAACAAGAGAAATTAGAACCCCAAAATTGGTGGGGAATTTGTCCTGAGTGCGCTGATACCCCATATGTTGGGGTAAACCACTGTTTGGGCGCACGGCAGGGCTCGGAAGGGAGGGAGCGCCATTTGACTTTTTGAACGCCACGTCATGTTTGGAGACCCCCTGATGTGCCTAAATAGTGGAAACCCCTTAATTCTAGCTCCAACCCTAACCCCAACACACGCTTCACCCTAATCCCAACCCTAACCCTAATCCTAACCCTAATCCCAACCCTAATTCCAACCCTAATTGTAACCCTAACCCTAATTGTAGCCCTAACCCTAATTTTAACACTAACCCTAATTTTAACCCTAACCCTAATTATAACCCTAACCCTAAGGCTGGGTTCATTTTGCGTTTTACCAGCCCGTTCAACACATAGCGTTGACGGGCTGGTAACGGTATAGCATAACGCGATCGCGTTATGCTATACCCGCTAGCGCAGAGGAATCAGCAGATGATTCATCTGTGCCAGCGGTGACAGAGCCCAGACGCTTCAGCCCGCATCTGAGGCTCCGTCACTGAATGATGGCACGTCGCGAACGCATGCCGCTTTACGGCATTCGTCACGATGCGCCCTCAAATGGGGGTGAATGGCAGCGTTAACGGACTGCGTTACACCGCATTATACCGCGGTGTAACGCAGTCCGTCTAACGGACTGCCATAACGCAGTATGAACCCAGCCTAACCCTAACCCTAATTATAACCCTAACCCTAGCCCTAACCCTAACAGAAAAATGAAAAAAAAATATAATTTCTATATTTTATTATATGTCCCTAACTAAGGGGGTGATAAAGGGGGGTTTTTGTACTGTTTTTTTTTATTTTGATCACTGTGATAGTTTATCACAGTGATCAAAATGTACTTTTATGAGAATGAATGAAAAATTTTTTGAATCTGCCGCCAGATTCTCTCCCCTCTGATGTGCGATCACATCAGAGTGGAGAGAAATCATTTTTTTTTTGCGGTCGCCATTATACTTACTATAACGGCGATCGCGACACTGGGGTCGGTAACTACCGACCCGGATCATGTCCTCTGGGGTCTCGGCTACCCTTGGCAGCCGAGACCCCAGAGAAAATTGCCCACCCCACCCAGCAGATCGCGGCGGGCGCACTGAGCATGCGCCCGCCATTCAAGATGGCGGTGCCCACCGGAGGAGGCAGGTGGGCCCGCAGGCCACAAGGGGCACATTGGGGGCCACAAGGGGGTGATCGGGGACCCTTTTTCTCTGTCCTCTGATGTCCGATGACATCAGAGGACAGAGAAATTAAATGGCACATCATATTTTTTTTTTTTGCGATCGCCGTTATAGGGTTAATAACGGCGATCGCAACATCGGGTCGGTAAAAACCAACCCGATTCATGTTCTCTTGGGGTCTCGACTACCCCCGGTAGCCGAGACCCCAGAGAAAATGCGCCTCTGGGGGGCGTTATTCACTTTTTCCACAGCGCCGGTAATTAACGGCGCTGTGGTTTAAGTACCCTTAATGACCGCCGTTAAAAGGCGTATCGGCGGTCGTTAAGGGGTTAAACCAAGTATTTAGAAATTAAAATGTATCCTTTTTGCAAAACAATAAAAAATAATAACATCTCAGGGTCTTTACCAAAAAGGACTGGACAAGAAAAGTTATTTCGGTTGATGTACCAAAAGCAATCACCTGCAACAGGCTGCTGTATTCAGGTGGCAGTATGCGTCTTATATTATATCAAAGAAGTGAGAAAAACAATTGATTTTACTAAGCACAAAATTTGTGAAGTAAACAGTTGTGCATTTCTAAATGTGAAGATTTTTCTTTATAATAAAACAACAACAATTATGGCTTGCCTATCTCAGAAGTCAGGAACACATTTTCTGTGACACACAAGCCTTGGCTTCAAGATTATTCTTCAGTAGCAACATTATGACAGACATGTATGTATAGAGTGCCCTCCTTTGCAGTATGTGAAAAATAAAAAAAATGCTGTTACTGTTAAGTTGCGGTTATTACAATATATCACATATCTGTAAATTCACAGTCACACTGATTATGGAGCTGCAGCACCTCCCTGTCTTTGCACTTTTTGGATTATTCACTGACTGACACTGCCACTCCCATCCTCATTCTGTTTCTGCACTGCAGTAGTACATCACAATCAGAGTTGGGCAGAGCTCCCCTCTTTTTATGGCAACCAAGCTATAAATATACAGTGAAGAGCAAAAGGGCAACAATGTTGAACTTTTGACTTTCAGCCTCCATATCTCACCATCCACGACTGCTTTGATTGTGAGACTAGCATAATTTTATAGACAAACCTCTTGACTATCTCATACATAAATTTGACTTGCATCTATTTAACATATGATTATTTATGCAGATTCTTGTCATGTCACTGCATTGTTCCCTTTTTGCTTCTAGTGGTGTAAAAATCTTTTTTTTCTGAATACTACAAAATACAACCTGTTCTAACATTCCCTAATAGCTCAATGTATTATTAGGTTGATTCCCAAGTGAAAGGTCATTGGTTTGAAAAGAGGAGCAGCCACGAAGAAGATTTCCCAAGAAAAGAGAAACAGCATCATCCAGCTCATCTACAGCGGTCTCTCGGCCAAGAAAATTCCCATACTGCATCATTTCAGTGCAATGACAGATGGAAGAATACGAAATGAAGTCCATCCATCCATTCACAAGACAAATGGTGGACATGAAAGCAAAATATCCGAGTCAACAAGTTGGCTCATCCCAAGGTCTATAAGTTCTGGTGCAGCAAATATGGCAGTGGAGGTGGCTCGTATGCTTCATAATAGTGAGATCACAGACGTCAATGCAAGCACCATGCGACGAACATGATACAAGTCTGGAATGGTGGCCCGAAAAAAGGTGTAAAGCGTTAACTTCAATATTGTCATAAGAAGCATCAGTTTGAGTTTGCAAACATGTACGAAAAATGGACATTTAAGATTTGAAGCCGGTGATTCAGAGTTATGACATGAAATTCAATAGGATAGGCTCTGATAGGTGCAAGTGGGTCTGTAAGAAACCAGAGAAAAAGGGGTTAACGGATTGAGAATTTGAAGGAAATGTCAAGTTTGTTGGAGGAAGCATGATGATACGTGATTGGTTTATAGCAAAAGGCGTTGGATACTTGACCAGAATGGATGGTGGTCTCAATGCTGAGCTAAATGTGAGTTTCCTACAAGATGAGTTACTTCTTACACTTAAGTACATTGGGTATGAAAAGGATGGCATAGGGTTCCAACAAGACAACAACATGAAGCATACTTTGAGATTGGCAAAGAAATGGTTAATTGACAATGAAGTAGAGGTGCTGGAATGGCCCCCCACAGTCCTCAAACCTCAACCCAAACACTTGTGGGTAGAATTCAAGAAAAAACTGTATACATACCCAAGTGAGTCAACCAGTATTCACAAACTTTAGGAACGTCTAGAAGACACCTGAGATCAAATTTCGGTCGACACATGTTTGAATCTGATCAAGAGCATGCCCAAAATGATTCAGGCAATGTTGAAGGCCAAAGGTGGATTTATAAATTACTAGCAAAATAATAAAAATAAAAATTTAGATCTTCAGGAGAAAAAAAAGTGCAGTCACATGACAAGAATCTGCATAACTAATCATCTGCTATATAGTTGGAAGTCAAATTTAAGTATGAAATATCCAAGATGATTGTCTATAAAATGATCGCTGTCTCAAGTTCAAAGCAGAAGTGGATAATGAGATCTGGAACCTGAAAGGCAAAAGTTCAAAACATTGTTATCCTTCACTGTATACATATCACAAATCAATTTTTTGGGGAAAATTCAGCAGTTGGAAAATTTGAATTTTAAAAGATCTGCTCATCTTTAACGGCTATGATAGTGCCCTTTGATTGGCTCAGCAACACCGTGATGTGATAGCTATAAAGCATTTGTAGGAAAGGCAATTGAGCCTGACATCATTAACCCATTTTATGGCTGCTGCAGTCTTCAACAGTGTGTGAAATGGATTTTTATTTTTTTGCGACCAACACAAATATAATTGCAAATTGTTTGAATTTGAAGGAACCAAAGAAGTTCAGAAAATTTGACTCAAAATCAATCTGCAGAAGATCATATCTGTAAGACAGTGACCGGCATTGTTGTAAATGTCCGGTATGTGTCACAGAGGAGGAGGTCCTCCGTAAATGTTGGTCTGGGACCTGTAGTTCTACGAGCATTGTTTTAGTTTATAAGGGGCTGGGCTTACAGAGTTAGCTGGAGAGCTGGGTGGGACTGGCTAACCACATACACCTCCCACCTATGGGGGTGGTTACAGCTACATAATGTGACTGTGGTTTGCTCACATTGTCTGTGTTGTAAGGTCCTGAAGGAGGACAGGTCTCTGTGCTGGAAGATCCTGTGAGTGGACTGGATTCCTGAAGAGGACATGGTGAGGCCATGTACCTGGATGGTCTCTGTGTTGGAAGGTCCTGAGAGTGGACCGGTTTCCTGAAGAGCACAGGGTGAGACCATGTAACTGCAGAGCCTGTGACTGCACTGCGTTGGGGAACCTACCATCCTTCTGAGGGTCTGGAACAGTCGGGAGTGCCCTTGTCTCAAGGCAGCTTGTGGGACGGTGATCCCAGTAAGGCAGCTTCCCTGGAAACTAGGACTGACAAGGAGTCAGCATGTGGAGTGGAGCTCCAGGAAGGTAACCTCAGACAAAGGGGGTTGTAGAGACAGCAGACAAGTATCTGCTAGTGGAACAGACTGCTGGCGCCTATTATTTTTTCATGTACAGTAATGGACTATTCGTGATGTGGTTTATGATGTCTAAATAAACCGAATAGACTGTTCATGTGAGAAACCGTTCCTGTGTGCTTTAATCTCGTTGCCAAGCGAGTGTTCCCCAACACGTACAGTGAGCGCTATCTCACATATCTAATGCTTACCTTTCAGTTCTGACAGATTCCGTTATTCCTGTTGCTCATAGCATGCACTCCTCATCACTTCCGGATTTTCCGGCTTTGACTGTTGTTGTATATATTACAACATTGTGATGAAGCTCAGCTGTGATATTTACTGAAAATGGAAAAGCAGGTTATTTAGAGAGAATGGCTATTAGGGGTGCAAATAACAAACTAAAGCTGCAGATAAGTGTAATCTCTATGGGCTCCTAGTTGCAGTGCTACCTGTTGTGAATATTCTGGAGGCGACTTCTGAGCTGGGGCTCCCTCCGGTGGTTGCTGAGGGTAATGAACTAATTGCTGAATGGCCTTCAGCTGGCTCTGAATGGTCTGATGTAAGTGACCTGAGTTCCCATCAGCCTTGCTGGTAATCAATTGTTCTTCCTGGTCTTGCTTGGAGCTCAGCTTGCATTCCTGCTTTCATTCAGATAAGTGATTTGCTGTTTTTTTCCTCTGGTTGGATTTTCCTCGCTGGTTTTCTGCTTGCAGTGGAATTCAGCCTGGTCCCCTGTTGGGGCCTGGCGCTGCAATTGTGCTCATTTTGTATTTGCACTTTTGCTCTATCCTTTGTCACTTTTTTATTTGCTGAATTGCTGTGTGTTACACCAGAAATCTGATTTAGGTGGTAGAGATCGTGTGATCTCAGGTTTTTTGTTAATCAGAAGTGTTGGTATTTTTGTCAGGGTTTTTTTGGGTTGCAGTCAGAATTCTTTCCTATACTTTTCTATCTAGACAGATTGGGCCCCAGCGTTTGCTCATTCTATTTTCTGTCTGTGTCCGTATTTTCTTCTTGTCTAACCGCCATTGCATGTTTGGGGGCTTCCTATTTCTTTGGGGGTTCTGCTACGGGGCAGATAGCTTTCATCTTTCTGCCTTTAGGTGTAGCTATCTCTCCGACTGTGAAAAGGCGTCTAGGATCACCGTAGGTACGCTCCATGGCTACTTCTAGTGTTGCGGTTAGTTTAGGGTCCTGCAATCCATCAGTTTCCAGCCTCTCTGGTGTATTGCTATTTTTGCAATTTCTCCTCAGCTACTGAAACATAACAGCTACCCCATTTAAGATGCTACCTGAGGCCTGAGCTCAACTTTCCTTGTGTTACCTAGTTCCAGGTGCTGTAATGATATAAAGTTATGTAACAGTTTCCCTCACTTAGGAGCGATCTGAGGTATCACAGGAACCGTTTCTATTTAAAGTCCAGCTGGTTTATTTCAGACTTCCTAAACCACATCACAGGAAACTCAAATACAGCCTTTGCACAGCTTAAAATAAAACATAAAACAACAAGTCCATACAATAGTGCTGGTTAACCTGCCTGGCTTAGAGTTTAGATTCTTAGTCCTTTAGCAAAGGCACTCAATCCAATAGATCTGCACACCTTCATATACACAGAAATAAGGGAGACAAACAGGTCTCCTTTTACCAAAAGAACCACACCCAGGGATGTAGATATGGTGAGCAGCCATTCAACTTTTCATAATGAACCTGTCACAGCCGATTAACCCCTTTTAGTCCTATATGTACTAAAACATTACTCCAGGTTTGTCCTCCATACATTATGTGTCCAACAGCCACTTTACAGTTACTATATATTGATTTTACAATAGCTTGTTCAGTGTTTTATAATGCATACATTTTGAGATTTAGAATAATATTATACTTCATTTGCTTATATTTAAAAATGTAGACAGCCATTGTTTCTTCTGCCCAAGCTTTATAGCAGGTACAGTGGGTACGGAAAGTATTCAGACCCCTTTAAATTTTTCACTCTTTGTTCCGTTGCATCCATTTGGTAAATTCAAAAAAGTTCATTTTTTTCTCATTAATGTACACTCTGCACTCTATCCTGACTGAAAAAAAACTGAAATGTAGAAATTTTTGCAAATTTTTTAAAAAAGAAAAATTGAAATATCACATGGTCATAACTATTCAGACCTTTTGCTCAGACACTCATATTTAAATCACATGCTGTCCATTTCCTTGTGATCCTCCTTGAGATGGTTCTACTCTTTCATTGGAGTCAAGCTGTGTTCAATTAAACTGATAGGACTTGATTTGTAAAGGCACACACCTGTCTGTATGAGACCTCACAGCTCACAGTTAATGTCAGACCAAATGAGAATCATGAGGTCAAAGGAATTGGCCAAGGAGCTCAGAGACAAGAATGTGGCAAGGCACACATCTTGCCAAGGTTACAAAAGAATGTCTACATCACTCAAGGTTCGTAAAAGAGCAGATTGGCCTCCATAATGCTTAAATGGAAGAAGTTTGGGACCACCAGAAGTCTTCCTAGACTTGGCCGCCCAGCCAAACTGAGCAATCACGGGAGAAGAGCCTTGGTGAGAGAGGTAAAGAAGAACCCCAAGATCACTGTGGCTGAGCTCCACAAATGCAGTAGGGAGATGGGAGAAAGTTCCACAAAGTCAACTATCACTGCAGCCCTCCACCATTCAGGCCTTTATGGCAGAGTGGCCTGACAGAAGCCTCTTCTCAGTGCAAGACATATGAAAGCCCACATAAAGTTTGCTAAAAAACACATGAAGGACTCCCAGACTATGAGAAATAAGATTCTCTTGTCTGATGAGACGAAGATAGAACTTTTTGGTGATAATTCTAAGCAGTATGTGTGGAGAAAACCAGGCACTGCTCACCACCTGCCCCTATACAATCCCAACAGTGAAACATGGTGGCAGCATCATGGTATGGGGCTGTTTTTTAGCTGCAGGAACAGGACGACTGGTTGAAGGAAACATGAATCAGGCCAATGACAGAGATATCCTGGATGAAAACCTCTTTCAGAGTACTCCTGACCTCAGACTTGACCAAAGGTTCACCTTCCAACAAGACAATGACCCTAAGCACACAGCTAAAATAAAGGAGTGGCTTCAAAACAACTCTGTGACCATTCTTAACTGGCAGTCAGAACCCTGATCTAAACCCAATTGAGCATCTCTGGAGAGACCTGAAAATGGCTGTCCACCAACGTTCACCATCCACCCTGACTAAACTGGAGAGGATCTGCAAGGAAAAATGACAGAGGATCCCCAAATCCAGGTGTGAAAAACTTGTGACATCATTCCCGAGAAGATTCATGGCTGTACTAGCTCAAAAGGGTGCTTCTACTCAATACTGAGCAAAGGGTCTGAATACTACTGTAATGACCATGTGATATTTCAGTTTTTCTTTTTAAATAAATTTGCAAAAATTTCTACATTTCTGTTTTTTTTTAGTCAAAATGGGGTGCAGAGTGTACATTAATGAGAAAAAATGAACTGTTTTTGAATTTACCAAATGGCTGCAATGAAACAAAGAGTGAAAAAAAAGGGTCTGAATACATTCAGTACACACTGTATGTCACTTTAGTGTTTTATGCAACAGATTTGAATATAATTCTACCTACACACTGCAGGAAAATACAAAGAATATAATTTCTCTTTTCAGTATCAATTTAGCTGAGCAAGTCATGTTTCAGTAAGCATATTACACCTGCAGCTAAATCTTACAGATGTCACATGTACACACAAAGATTGTAGCAGCTCACAGACTTTTAACATAACCTACGTAATGTGCTTTTCTGAAAGTTGTTCTCCAAAGCATATAAATAAAAGATGCATGTTAAGCACTCTGGTGCTTTATTGCCAACACAGCATGAACTAAGTCAACGTCAGGGATTGTTCTAGTTGGAATTTCCAAACAGAGCAACCTAATTAAGACACATCTTTTATCAAGTTCATTTTAGGATAAAAATTTTCTGGGGAATGCTCCTATTTTATGGGCCAAGAAGTTAGATACCACTATGTTATGTAGACAAAACTGATAGAAATAAAGTTTTCATTTGTTTTAACTCCTCATGTTTTTACATTTTTGGTGGGGTTTATTATAATGTGTCATTTAATAGTATTTATGAAGTTTAATTGAAAAACATAAAAAATACCATCAAAATGTCAGCGCAATCTGAATTTTATAAAAAACAACACTAATTCAAACCAAGCAGCCATTTTCAATATATAGATTAACTCCTTGTGCTCTAGCAGACTAAAATTGTAGACATGTTCTCAGAAATTAACCAAAATCAATTTAATAGCTGTAATGAACCGAGATTTTTCTGCATTCTACAGGTAGGACATATCATTAATTGTGGACTATGTGCATACACAGTTTTTTGAGGCATTTGTAGTTCAGAAATAGAGCAAAAAAATCTCCAAATTTTCCTAAAAAAATTAAAATGCCTCAAAACGTAAAGGTCAGTTTCTACTCCAAAAACTCAACAAAAAGGCTCAGTGTGCACATATCGGTGACACCACCTTTCACAGGAATTTTCAGAATTTGAGTGCAATGCTGAAACCCCATGAAGAATATTGGATGGTAAAAAAAAGTACAAAAGGCAGTAACTGAAAGGTTGTTCCCATCCCAGCCATTAAATGTTGATATGTGAATATTTATTCACCACGCACAAGTGGTTTGGGGATAAACCTGGAGTGAGAGAAGCTTGAGTAGAGCTTCCACAGGCCGAATGCATGTCAGTTTAATTTGCAATCCATTCAAACACTGATTTCTCAATAATGGAAGAATGGATTGGATAGATAAAGTTATTGCTAGATTTGTCTTTGAAATAGCCTCATGTGCACATAAATAATTTTAGGGGTGAAATCCTGCTGATAGATTCCCTTTAAAGAGGGATAGGTCATCAATACTAGATTGTTCGGCCTGTCAGAGGGCCATCAGGCGGACTTCACTCTAATTTTAGAGGTTCAGCAGCTAGCCCTTACTAATCATTTTTGGAGTGCCAGCTGATGGCTATTGTCACGATCTACACTCTGTTCCTGTCTGATATATTACCTTGTGAAGGGCTGTCAGTTTGGTTGTGCTTGGTCTGCGCTGCAATCATCTGTGTTCATTTTCCTAGATTAGTCTTCTACTTAAACATGCAAGCTCCTTCACTCAGTCTCAATCATACACTTGCTGCTGCCTGTGTAAGACTGATCCCTCTGTGCTCTGTGCCTGACCCAGCTTGACTTTATTCTCTTCTTGGACTTAGACCCTTTGCTTGGGACCTGACTTCTCTTGTGCCTGCTCCCTGTAAACTGTTTTGTCTTTTTCTGGTTTTCCTGACCTCGGCTCATGTATTGGATTTCGTCTCTGTCTTCCCCTTGTTGTACTGCGCCATTTCCTGGACCTGACCTCGGACTGTTTGACATCCTGTTGCATATTCTGTAAGTATATAACACCGAAGAAAGGCTTTACACTCGGCCAAATAACAATAGTATACTTTATTGAAAAAATGTATAAAAATTATAAAAACATGGGACAAAGTACCACAAATACAGAAAAGAAAGGTGGGAACAACCGGGATAATAAATACATACAATCGTAGGGGTAGAAGATGGAGCAAATGTAAGGCCCCTACTAAGTAAGGATATCTGAGCTTGTGATAAGGTCTTATTAGATAAATTGATTACCTTTATTCAGTTTGTTGATTGTTCTTCCTCACATTCAGAATTTATCTGTCTTCTTATCACAATGGAAATAGTTCCAAGTATATTTTGAGTCCAAGGGTCCAAAATGTGGTTGCACCAAGTGTGGTAAATATTTCGCATGCAAAAACATTGTTAACACAACGGAATTTTGTAATACAATGAAGTATAAAGAATACAAAATTACATATACCATTTCTTGTACCACTAGGGCAGTTGTGTACAGTCATGGACAAAAGTTTTGAGAATGATGCAAATATTAATTTTTACAAAGTCTACTGCTTCACTTTTTCTAATGGCAATTTGCATATACTCCAGAATGTTATAAAGAGTGATCATCTTAACAGCAATTACTTGCAAAGTCAATATTTGGCTAGAAAATGAACTTTATCCCCCAAAACACATTTCAACATCATTGCAGCCCTGCCTTAAAAGGACCAGCTAACCTCTTTTCAGTGATTGCTCCATTAACACAGGTGTGGGTGTTGATGAGGACATGGCTGGAGATCAATCTGTCATGATTAAGTAAGAATGACACCACTGGACACTTTAAAAGGAGGCTGGTGCTTGGCATCATTGTTTCTCTTCTGTTAACCATGGTTATCTCTAAAGAAACACGTGCAGTCATCATTGCAATGCACAAAAATGGCCTAACAGGGAAGAGTATCGCAGCTAGAAAGATTGCACCTCAGTCAACAATCTATCGCATCATCAAGAACTTCAAGGAGAGAGGTTACATTGTTGCCAAAAAGGCTCCAGGGCACCCAAGAAAGACCAGCAAGCTCCAGGACCGTCTCTTAAAAGTATTTCAGCTGCGGGATCGGGCTACCAGCAGTGCAGAGCTTGCTCAGGAATGGCAGCAGGCAGGTGTGAGTGCATCTGCACGCACTGTGAGGTGGAGACTCTTGGAGCAAGGCCTGGTCTCAAGGAGGGCAGCAAAGAAGCCACTTCTCTCCAGAAAAAACATCATGGACAGACTGATATTCTGCAAAAGGTACAGGCAGTGGACTGCTGAGGACTGGGGTAAAGTTATTTTCTCTGATGAATCCCCTTTTCGATTGTTTGGGACATCAGGAAAACGCCTCATTCGGAGAAGACAAGGTGAGCGCTACCACCAGTCTTGTCTCATGCCAACTGTTAAGCATCCTGAAACCATTCATGTGTGGGGTTGCTTCTCAGCCAAGGGAATCGGCTCTCTCACAGTCTTGCCTAAAAACACAGCCATGAATAAAGAATGGTACCAGAATGTCCTCCAAGAGCAACTTCTCCCAACCCTCCAAGAGCAGTTTGGCGATCAACAATGCCTTTTCCAGCATGATGGAGCACCTTGCCATAAAGCAAAGGTGATAACTAAATGGCTCAGGGAACAAAACATAGAGATTTTGGGTCCATGGCCTGGAAACTCCCCAGATCTTAATCCCATTGAGAACTTGTGGTCAATCATCAAGAGACGGGTGGACAAACAAAAACCTAAAAATTCTGACAAAATGAAAGCATTGATTGTGCAAGAATGGACTGCTATCAGTCAGGATTTGGTCCAGAAGTTGATTGAGAGCATGGCAGGGAGAATTGCAGAGGTCCTGAAGAAGAAGGGTCAACACTGCAAATATTGACTTGCTGCATTAACTCATTCTAACTGTCAATATAAGCTTTTGTTACTCATATGTTTGCAATTATATTTCTGTCTGTGATAAAAACATCTGTCAAACACACATAAAAACCAGAGGGCAGCAGATCATGTGAAAATATAATATTTGTGTCATTCTCAAAACTTTTGGCCATGACTGTACTACTCCACATGCCCATGTGGTTTTATATATGTCGGTATGACGACACGTGAATTTTGTAGAATAGTGAGGGAGCACGTGTTGGACATAAAAGGAGCAAGCTCAGAAAAGGACCATCAAAAGTTGAAACTAATACCAATACGTAGTATATATTTTTGCTTTATGTTATTGTAGTCTTTTTCTCCACTTCTGGTACTAATATTTACTATAGTGACCCGCGTCACATTACGATTGACCGTTAATTTTTTTCTTGTTCCCGAATATGGATCTGTTACGTACTTTGTGTGATCAGGTGGCGAATCTGACTCAGTTAGTCCAAGATTTGACCTTGGAACAACACAAACTGGCATCCTCACAGGCTCAGTTACAGGGCTAGATTTCTGGTACTCTTACTGCCCCTCAGAATCTCTCTCCTCAGACCGCTGTTATGACTTCTGAACCATCTGACGTATCTTTGAGCCCTCCTGAACCTGTGATAGCACTCTCTGACAAATTTTCGGAAGAAAAAGATCAGTTCAGAATTTTTAAAGAGAGTTGTAATTTATTGTGGATCGGAGGATGTGGGAGAGACACGAGGAACAACAAGAGTTTCCATTTTGTCCAACTGGCCCGGTTCTCTCACCTGAGGTGGAACCTATGGAGGTTGGTGCTGCCAGCTCAAGGATTAAGGAGAGGAGACACCGTCGGGAGCTTGAACTTTGTCTCTATTGTGGCCAAGCTGGACATCTCTTAAAGGATTGCTTGGCACGACCTGCAGCAAACAAGCTGTCGGGAAACGCTTAAGTCTGGGTGATTGTTGAGGAGATCACTCAGACTTACAGGTACTCTTTTACTCCTCTGATAAAGTGTTGAATGCTGAACTTCTTTTTCAAGATCAGTGTCTGTTCATATTTGCAATTATTGACTGCGGATCTGCTGATAATTTCATTGATGCGGGACTTGTTCTGAAGTTAGGATTAGGGACTGTTAAGCTAGAAAGCCCCATTCAAATCGTGGCCATTGATAGAACACTGTCGATCAAAAATCTGGTTCGGTTAGTTACGGTGGAGTTCACACTCAAGGTGAGGTCTCTTCATACGGAATTAATCTCCTGCTATATTTTGGACAATTTACTTGCTGGAATTGTGTTGGGCATTCCTTGGTTGCGTATGCATAATCCGGTTATTGACTGGAATCGGAAAGATATTGTCAAATGATGTCCTTATTGTATTGAAAAATGTCTTAAACCTGTGCATGCTTGCTCTGTTAGTATGGAGGGTCTTCCAAAATACCTGAAAGACTTTGAAGATGTTTTTTCGGAAAAAAAAATTCTGAGATATTACCTCCTCACCGTCCCTATGACTGTGCTATTAATCTCATTCCTAATGCCAAATTACTCAAGGCTCGCTTGTATAGCTTGCCTGGCCCTGAGCGATCAGCCATAAAAGTTTATATTAACAAAAGTTTACGAAAAGGTCATATTCGCCCTTCCTCATTACTGGTAGCTGCTGGATTCTTTGTTGTTAAAAAGAAAGATGGAAGTCTCTGTCCCTGCCTCGATTTCCGAGAATTAAATAAAATACTTATCCGCTTCCACTTATCCCCTATCTATATGATCAGCTTTCCGGGGCCAAGTGGTTTTCCAAACTGGATCTCAGAAGGGCATATAATCTGGTACAGATTCGTGAGGGTGATGAGTGGAAGACAGTATTTTTAACATCTGAAGGTCTCTTTGAAACTTTCGTCATGCCGTGTGGTCTTACG
Source organism: Oophaga sylvatica (assembly GCA_033576555.1). Taxonomy (NCBI): domain Eukaryota; kingdom Metazoa; phylum Chordata; class Amphibia; order Anura; family Dendrobatidae; genus Oophaga; species Oophaga sylvatica. Next base: position 180,657,839 of record JARQOD010000006.1, read on the forward strand.
AATGCACCCGCTGTTTTTCAAAATTTTATGATATTTTTTCTGATTATATTGGGAGATTTATTCTGGTTTATTTGGATAATATTCTAATTTTCTCACCTGACCTGGATCCACATTATAAACATGTTCGTTTGGTTTTGCAAAGGTTGAGAGATAATAGTTTGTTCGCTAAAATTGAAAAATTTCTGTTCAAGAAATATCATTGTTGGGTTTTATTGTGTCAGCCTCCGGGTTTAAGATGGATCCTGGAAAAGTTCAGGCCATCATTGATTGGGTTCAACCCAGCGACCTCAGGGCTCTGCAGCGCTTTCTAGGGTTCACAAATAATTACAGGAAATATATTAGAGGATTTTCTCAGATAGTCAAATCTCTTAGGGACATCACTCGTAAAGGAGTGGAGTTAAAGGTTTGGTCGCTGGAAGTGGTTGAGGCTTGTGAAAATTTGAAGAAATGCTTTATGTCTGCTCTTGTTCTTGTGCAACCAGACCTTCAGAGGCCATTTATTGTGGAGGTAGATGCTTCTGAGGTCGGGGTGGGGGCTGTATTGTCTCATGGTCCTTAGAATTTAACTAACCTGCGACCATGTGCCTTCTTTTTTAAAAATGTTTCTCTTTCTGAAAGAACATATGATGTGGGTAATCAGGAGTTGCTTGCTTTCAAGTTGGCTTTTGAGGAGTGGAGGCATTTTTGTAGGGAGCCGTTCATCTAGTCACCGTGGTGACAGATCACAAAAGTCTAGCTTATATTGAATCTGCCAAGCGGTCTTTGTTTTTTTCATGATTTAATTTTTCTATTACGTTCAGACCAGGGTCTAAGAATCTCCTTCCTCCATTCTTCCTCAGGGTATTGTTGTGGCCATGGTTTCCTCTGAGCTGGAAGTTGAAATCCGTACTGCTCAGTCCTTGGCTCCTTCCAATATCCCTGAATTCAAGCTGTTTTTCCCTGTGTATCTCAGATGACATCTTTTGCAGGAATTCCATGATTCTATGTTGAGTGGTCATCATGGGGTCACTGACATCCAGAAGGCAGTTGCTAGACTCTTTTGGTGGTCCGCTATGCATAAGGATATTAGAGAGTTTGTGTCTGCTTGTGAAACTCGTGCACGTGTCAAAGTACAGCATTGCCGGCTGGGGAATTGGCTCCTTTGCCAATTCCAGAAAGACCATGGACTCATTTGTCCATGGATTTCATTTCAGATTTACCGCCGTCTGGGGGGATGACTGCTATTTGGGTGGTGGTCGATTGCTTCAGCAAACAAGCTCACTTTGTCCCATTATCTTGGTTACCCAATGCTGAAACTCTCTCCAAACTGTTTATTATTCATGTGGTACGATTCCATGGGATTCCTCTAAATATTTTATCGGATAGGAGTGTACAATTCGTCTTTAGATTTTGGAGGGCTTTCTGCAGAAAATTGGGGATTGATTTGTCCTTTTCCTCTGCTTATCACCCTGAAACTAATGGTCAGACAGAGAGGACAAATCAGTCTTTGGAGCAAATTTTAAGATATTTTGTCGCCGATCAGCAAGAGAATTGGTCATCATTTTCTTCCTCTGGCTGAGTTTACCTTTAATAGTTGGGTTAATCAGTCCACAGGGACCTCGCCGAGTTTCTGTAATCATGGGTTTCATCCTCATTTTGTTGAGTTCTCCAGGATAAGTTATTGGTGTCCTGTGGTGGATGTCACCATTCAAGAGCTGGGGGATGTCTGGAGGAAGGTTGAAAAGAACATTGGGGTGGTTCAGGAATGGCAGAAGCGGAAGGCCGATAGGAGGCTTTCGTCAGGGGTCGCCTTCAAAGTGGGAGATAAGGTATGGCTATCCTCTAAGAATATTGGATTGAAGATGACTCGCTGAAGTTGTGTTCTAGATTCATTGGTCCGTATTAAATTCTGGAGGTGGTCAATCCAGTTGCCTTCCGATTAAAGCTCCTTTGGTCTTTCCGTATTCCTAATGTGTTCCATAAGTCGTTGTTGAAGAAGTTTATTCCCCCTGTTCTGTCTTCCTCACTCCCCCGCCTCCTCCGGTGTCAATTGAGGGAAGCTTGGAATATGAGGTACAAAGTATCATAGATTACCGAGTGGTCCGGAATTCCCTTCAATATCTGGTACATTGGAAGGGGTATGGACGTGAGGAACGGTCTTGGTCCCAGCTCTTTCTGTAAGGGCTGATCGGTTGGTCCAGGCCTTTCATTGGAGGTTTTCTGGGAAACCTGGGGGTCCGGTGGCCCCTTTTGAAGAGGGGGTACTGTCACGATCTCCACTCTGTTCTTGTCTGATATGTTACCTTGTGTAGGGGTTGTCAGTCTGTTTGGTTGTGCTGGGTATGCACTGCAATCATCTGTGTTCATTTTCTTTGATTAGTCTTCTACTTAAGCATGCTAGCTCCAGTATCAATCGTATACTTGCTGTTGCCAGCGTTAGACTGATCCCTCTGTGCTCTGTGCCTGACCCAGCTTGACTTTATTCTCATCCTGTACTTAGACCCTTTGCTTTTGACCTGACTTCTCTTGTGCCTGCTCCTTGTAAACAGTTTTGTCTTTTCTGGTTTTCCTGATTTCGTCTTGCGTATTGGATTCTGTCTCTCACCTCCCCTTGTTGTACTGCACCATTTCCTGGACCTGACCTCGGATTGCTTGATTTCCAGTTACTTATTCTGTAAGTAGAATATATTTTTACTATCTGTTATTGTACTCTTTCTCTCCACATTTACTATAGTGACTCGCATCACAGCTATGTATTGCTACTGCAATATAATTTATCTATCTGAGGTGAGCAAATTTTTTTTTTCACATTAATACTGTAAAGTTTAAAACTTGGAGGGCCAGCAGGCGGCACTCACAATTTATAGAGGGCCAGCAGGCGGCCTCACTAGTTTGAGGGCTACCACCAGGCATCTTGTGGACAGATGAGACCAAGATAGAGTTTTTTGGTAAAGCACATCATTCTACTGCTTACTGAAAATGCAATGAGGTCTACAAATAAAAGAACACAGTAGTCACAGTCAAATATGATGGAAGTTTAAAGATATTTTGTAGTTGTTTTGCTGACTCGGGCACTAGGTGCCTTAACCCCTTTGCTCCAAGGGTGGTTTGCATGTTAATGACTGGGCCAATTTTTACAATTCTGACCACTGTCCCTGTGTGAGGTAATAACTCTGGAACGCTTACATGGATCCTGGTGATTCCGGCACTGTTTCCTTGTGACATATTGTACTTCATGATAGTGGTAAAATTTATTTGATATGACTTGCATTTATTTGTGAAAAAAATGGAAATTTGGAAAACATTTTTGAAAATTTCGCAGTTTTCCATCTTTGAAATTTCATGCCCTTAAATCACACAGATATGTCACACAAAATACTTAATAAGAAACTTTCACACATAATAATAATAATAATCTTTATTTATATAGCGCCAACATATTCCGCAGCGCTTTACAGTTTAACAGTTTCAAAACACAAGTCATAGGTAACAACGTTAACAATACAATAATTAAAGCAAAATAAGCCGACCCTGCTCGTGAGAGCTTACAATCTACAATGAGGTGGGGGAGATACAAAGTACAGGTGTGTATATACAATGGTGCATTTACAATGATGGTCCAGCCATCTTGAGGGAGTGAGGCATGGATGGAGATAGTGAATGGGCTACATATACACACTTAAACATAGAACGACTTTGGTTAGTGAATGTGATAGGCCACTCTGAACAAATGTGTTTTGAGGGAGCGCCTGAAACCATGCAAATTGTGGATAGTCCTAATTTCTTGGGGTAGAGCATTCCAGAGGATTGGCGCAGCGCGGGAGAAGTCTTGGAGTCGGGAGTGGGAGGTACGGATTAGTGCAGAGGTTAGTCGAAAGTCGTTTGCAGAGCGCAGCAGTCGGTTAGGCCGATAGATAGAAATGAGGGAGGAGATGTAGGGGGGTGCTGCACTGTGGAGAGCTTTGTGGGTGAGAACCAGTAGTTTGAATTGGATCCTATAATGAATGGGCAGCCAGTGTAAGGACTGGTGAAGAGCGGACGCGTCCGAGTACCGATTAGCCAGATGGATGACCCTGGCTGCTGCATTAAGGATGGACTGGAGAGGGGATAGTCGAGTAATGGGGAGGCCAAGTAATAGAGCGTTTCAGTAGTCCAGGCGGGAGTGGATCAATGCTACAGTGAGGGCTTTTGTTGTTTCCATGGTGAGAAAAGGGCGGATTCTAGAGATGTTCTTTAGGTGTAGACGGCAAGAGCGGGCAAGAGATTGTATATGGGAGGTGAAGGAGAGATTGGTGTCAAACATAACACCCAGACAGCGAGCCTGCTGTCGGGGTGTTATTATGGTGCCGCCCACAGAGAGGGAAATGTCAGATTTAGGGAGGTTAGTAGACGGCGGGAGCAGAAGGAGTTCAGTCTTGGAGTGGTTAAGTTTCAGATAGAGAGCGGACATGATGTTGGAGACTGCGGACAGACAGTCGGTGGTGTTCTGTAGAACAGCGGGGGTAAGGTCGGGGGATGACGTGTATAGTTGTGTGTCATCGGCATAAAGATGGTACTGAAAGCCAAATCTGCTGATGGTCTGTCCAATTGGGGCCATGTAGAGAGAGAAGAAAGGGGGCCAAGGACTGAGCCCTGGGGTACACTGACAGTGAGAGGAAGAGGAGATGACGTGGAGCCAGAGAACGAAACACTGAAGAAGAGGTCAGAAAGATAGGAGGAGAACCAGGAGAGAACAGTGTCCTTAATACCTAGTGACTGGAGCCTAGACAGTAGGAGACAGTGGTCAACAGTGTCGAAAGCTGCAGAAAGGTTGAGTAGAATGAGCAGAGAGTGGTCGCCGTTACGTTTTGCTGTAAGAAGGTCATTGGTCACTTTGATGAGTGCAGTTTCAGTCGAATGTAGGGGGCGGAAGCCGGACTGTGAAGGGTCTAGGAGGGAGTAAGTGGAGAGGTAACGGGTGAGGCGGGAGTAGACTAGGCGCTCCAAAAGTTTAGAGATGAAGGGGAGATTGGAGACCGGTCTGTAGTTGTTTGTGCAGGAAGGGTCAAGAGCGGGTTTCTTTAGTAATGGAGTAATGATGGAGTGTTTGAAGGAGGATGGGAAAATGCCAGAGGAGAGTGAGAGATTAAAGATTGTAGTTAGGTGAGTTGTGACAACTGGAGAGAGAGACTGGAGGAGATGTGAGGGGATGGGGTCGGTAGTGCATGTAGTCGGACGAGAGGAAGAGAGGAGTCTGGAGACTTCTTCTTCTGTGATGGGATCAAATGTGGAAAGTGAGCCATGGGAAATGCAGGGAGGGATGGGAGTCACAGCACTTGGTGGTTGAGAGCAGATTTCCTGACGGATAGTATCTATTTTTTCTATAAAGTGGGAGGCAAGGTCGTCAGCACAAATGTCTGTGATAGGGGCTTGTGCTTTTGGACTGAGGAGGGAGTGAAAAGTGTCAAAAGTTTCTTGGGGTTGTTGGCTAGTGAGGAGATCAGTGTGGTGAAGTAGGTCTGTTTGGCGAGGTGAAGGGCAGCATTGTAAGTTCTTAACATGAATTTAAAGTGGATGAAGTCTTCTGGTGTGAGGGGTTTTTCTCCAGAGGCGTTCAGCACTCCTAGAGCATCGCTGAAGAAGTCGAGTTTGCAATGTGAGCCAGGGCTGTTTTACTGTGTGTTTGGAGGTTCTGAGGGTGAGCGGTGCTACTTGGTCAAGGGTGCTTTTAAGAATGTCATTGTAGTGATGAACAGCCAGATCAGGACAGGAAAAAGAGGAGATTGGGGACAGCGATGAGTGTAGGGAGTCTGAAAGTGTCTGAGGGTTAATGGCTTGTAGATTTCTGAATGTGTGGTAGGTAGGAGTGCGCTGGGGTGGTGGAGGATTTGTGAGCGTGAAGGAGAGAATGTTGTGGTCAGAGAGTGGAAGCGGTGAGTTATTTAGGTGGGAGATTGAACAGAGGCGGACAAAGACCAGGTCAAGGGTGTTGTCATCCTTGTGTGTCTCAGAGGTTGAAAGCTGTGAGAGGCCTAGAGAAGTGGTTAGTGATAGAAGCTGAGATGCAGATGTGGAAGTAGGGCTGTTAATGGGGATGTTGAAGTCTCCAAGGATAAGGGTTGGTAGTTCTGAGGACATGAAGTGCGGCAGCCAGGCTGAGAAGTGGTCAAGGAACTGGGTGGCTGAGCCTGGGGGCCGATATATGACCGCTACTCTGAGGGAGAGGGGATGGAAGAGCCTGATGGTGTGGACCTCAAAAGAAGGGAATGAGAGTGATGGAATTGGGGGGATGACCTGGAAAGTGCATTGTGGGGACAGGAGTATGCCAACTCCACCACCATGTCTGTTTGTGGGTCTCGGGGAATGGGAGAACTGTAAACCACCATAGGAAATGGCAGCAGGGGAGACAGTGTCAGAATCCTGAATCCAGGTTTCAGTGAGGGCCAACAGATTAAGAGAGTGGTTCAGAAAGTAGTTGTGCAGGAAGGATAGCTTGTTGCATGCAGACCGTGGATTCCAGAGGGCACAATTGAAAGAAGGAGATGAGGGAGTGCAAGTAATATTAATAAGATTATTATGGTTTCGGTATGAGGTAGGGTAGGGATTGAGGTTGGGGGATGGTGGACCAGGGTTGGGGGAGATGTCCCCTGAAATCAGTAGGAGTAGGACGATAAAGAGCAGGTAGTTGTTGGAATTTTAAGTAGGTTTTTTCTGTGATGTGTTTGGGCAAGATGGGCTGAGGTTTTTCAGGAAGGTGAGGAGTGCATGGGAGCTGTACATGGGAGAGGGAAGGATAGAGGGGCTGATGTGTATGAGTCGTGATGGAGGGGGGATGGGGCGGTGAATGTGGATGGCAAGGGAACACAGGAGGAAATAGATAAAGTACATAATGAAAAATAAGGCAAAGTGTGGGGTACCTGATTCCAGCCCTGATTAACTGCCATGAATAACTGCCGTTTTCAAGATGCTTTTCTTCTGTGATGCTTAACTTATGGGATGCATGCGCCCCCACAATGCATGCGCCGCTTAGACTACTCCTAAATATATAGTCCACACTACAGGGTCAGGAAAGTGGGATTGTGGGAGCTGCTTTGGGATAATTTGCCAGCTGGGGCCAGCACACCAGGGGTGGTTAGATCATCAAAGGCACTAGACCTGGCAACATCTATATGTTATAGCACTTTCCACCTGATAGCATCTACAGAGGCCCAGTCACAGGAATACACAGCAGTAAGTATTAAGCACAGTGCAAAAAATGAATTATACTAAAGTTTTACCAGGCACATTAACTATGTTGCAGATGGTACAGCAGTGTTGGCAGCAATCAGAAGTATGGAGTGCATACTATGCTATATATTTCACATGCAAGACAGAAGTGGCTTGTGTCATTCAGCTGCTTGCTGACAATGAATGGAGTGCATACATGCAGAGAGGATCAATTCAGAGGATGAATGATTTGGTTACCATTGCTATATATTTCCACATGCAAGACAGAAGTGGCTTGTGTCATTCAGCTGCTTGCTGACAATGAATGGAGTGCATACATGCAGAGAGGATCAATTCAGAGGATGAATGATTTGGTTACCATTGCTATATATTTCCACATGCAAGACAGAAGGGGCTTGTGTCATTCAGCTGCTTGCTGACAATGAATGGAGTGCATACATGCAGAGAGGATCAATTCAGAGGATGAATGATTTGGTTACCATTGCTATATATTTCCACATGCAAGACAGAAGGGGCTTGTGTCATTCAGCTGCTTGCTGACAATGAATGGAGTGCATACATGCAGAGAGGATCAATTCAGAGGATGAATGATTTGGTTACCATTGCTATATATTTCCACATGCAAGACAGAAGGGGCTTGTGTCATTCAGCTGCTTGCTGACAATGAATGGAGTGCATACATGCAGAGAGGATCAATTCAGAGGATGAATGATTTGGTTACCATTGCTATATATTTCCACATGCAAGACAGAAGGGGCTTGTGTCATTCAGCTGCTTGCTGACAATGAATGGAGTGCATACATGCAGAGAGGATCAATTCAGAGGATGAATGATTTGGTTACCATTGCTATATATTTCCACATGCAAGACAGAAGGGGCTTGTGTCATTCAGCTGCTTGCTGACAATGAATGGAGTGCATACATGCAGAGAGGATCAATTCAGAGGATGAATGATTTGGTTACCGATGTCTTCTCATATGGCGGTGGTGGCGACTGTTTGTACGCGGGGTAATCTGTACACATGTCTACTTTACATCAGCACAATTTTTTGTTAGGAAGTTATAAGGGTTAAAAGTTAAACAGCGATTTCTCATTTTTACAACACTATTTTTTTTAGGGACCACATCACATTTGAATTCACTTTGAGGGGTCTATATGATAGAAAATACCCAAAAGTGACATCCCCAAGTGCAATTTTTGGATTGCTTCAAATCGTATCCTTTTCATGGCCATGCGGAATACCGGTGTGCTGTAGAGAATATCAGTACTCCAGTATTACCGAAGCTGTGTTTTTTTATTATGCCCATATGCAGCACAATTCCCCAAAATGTCATAATCTCTGCTGCATTTACAAGGGTCCATCTGGCGAATGATGATGTGGGATTTTGGCAAATTGTTGGGCATACAGGTTTGTCTGCGCCACCATAAGATTTATTATTTCATCACTGAAAAAGAATTTGAAGAAGTCAATTTCAGTGAGGCCAGTGGTGTCAAACTGGATTCCTGAGCTGCTGCTGAAATCTGTCATGACGAACTGATAATTTTCAGGGGCTGCAATCCATATGGGATAGATTGCTGCAGGAGTTGCCTGGGTCCTAGGGCGCCTTCTTGGGGGTCGTTCCTCACTAGATGAGGAGGAGGAGGAGGATGAGGAATAGAGGCATGTGGGATCTTCCTCACTGGCTGAATCTGTGTCGGATGCAATAATGGCGTAAACCTCGGGGATGTGTATGTAAGTGGTGCTTTTAGATGTGTAATATGTGGGGCTTATGTTTAGGGTTCTATTTATTATAACAAAACAGAGATAAAAAAAAAAAGTAGAGAGATAAAATGTAGAAGACAAAAATGTAAAGAAAAATCAGATGTAAAAAAAGTTTGTATAAAATAAATACAGAAGTTCACTACACTAACGCCCTCCCTATAAATTTACCCAACGCAAATTCTTTTTTTACAAAAGAAAAATGTACGTCACCAACAATGTGATGTGTGCTCCCCTAATGCACTTTTTATGCAAGAAAAAAAAGCTACCTCCCGCCCTATAAAACTACGCTGTACGTTTTTTTCTAAAACAAGATAGGTCGTCACTAACGCAGTGACGCCAGCTATACTAACACGCTACCACTAAAATTACGCTGTACAATATTTTTTCTTGTATCGATCGTCACTAACAATGTGATGCCGGCTACGCTACCTTGCTATGTCTAAAACTACGCTATACTAACTACTATTACTTTTTTCTAAAAAAAAAAATCGGATGTCGCTTAGACTGCGATGTCCTCTACGCTAACTAGCTAAAAAAGAAAAATTCCCGTGGCGCAGTCTCTGATCAGCAGCGATACTGATCAGAGCGCAGCAGACACAGGAAGATCACAAATGCTCTGCGCAGGACACTGCGCCAAAAAAAGCGCAAAAAAGTGCGCTAAAAATTAAATTGGCTAGGGGAGGGAGGGTACTGGCACAGGGATAGGGGGGACTGGGAAAGGGGACGTGACCAAACACTGACGCCGGCTACTCTACTTTGCTACGTCTAAAACTACACTGTACTAACTACTATTATTATTTTTTTCTAAAAAAAAAAATCGGACGTCACTTAGACTGCGATGTCCGCTACGCTATCTAGCTAAAAAAGAAAAATTCCCATGGCGCAGTCTCTGATTAGCAGCGATACTAATCAGAGCACTGCGGACACAGGAAGAGCACGAATGTTCTGCGCAGGATACGGCGCAAAAAAAAAAGCGCAAAAATGTGTGCTAAAAATTGGAGTGGGGAGGGAGGTACTGGAACAGGGATGGGAGGACTGGGAAAGGGGACGTCACCAAACACTGACGCCGGCTACACTACTTTGCTACGTCTAAAACTACACTGTACTAACTACTATTATTATTATCGGACGTCGCTTAGACTGCGATGTCAGCTACGCTATCTAACTAGAAAAAGAAATATTCCTGTGGCGCAGTCTCTGATCAGCAGCGATACTGATCAGAGTGCTGCGGACACAGGAAGAGCACGAAAGCTCTGCACAGGACACCACGCAGAAAAAAAGCCCCAAAAGAGTGCGCTAAAAATTAAATTGGAGGTGAAAGGAAGGGGGTGTACTGGAACAGGGATGGAGACTGGGAAAGGTGACGTCACCAAACACTGACGCCGGCTACGCAACTTTGCTACGTCTAAAACTACACTGTACTAACTACTATTATAATTTTTTTCTAAAAAAAAAATTCTGACGTCACTGAGACGGCGATGTCCACTACGCTATCTAGCTAAAAAAAGAAAAATTCCTGTGGCTCAGTCTCTGAACAGCAGCGATACTGATCAGAGCGCTGCGGACACAAGGAAGAGCATGAATGCTCGGCACAGGACGCGTAGCACAAAAAAAGCGCCAAAAAATAGCCCTAAAAATTCAATTGGAGGAGGAAGGGGAGGGGGGTACAGGAACAGGGATGAGGGATTGGGAAAGGGATGAAGGAGGTGCTGCTGCTGCTGTGATCACACAGCAAGCAGCACACAGCAGGCAGATCACAGGAGATTTCAATGTAGCAGCAGTACTTGGAGGCAGGAGATCGCAGGGAAGATCACACTGGCCACCAATGGATTCCTTCTCTCAGGTGACACAGAGGGGCTTGGAGAACCTCTCTGCACGCCAAATCTGAGGTAAAGATGACGTGCAGGGCGGTGATCCCTATTTTAGATTAACTTCTTAGCTAGAAGCTATTGTTCAGCCAATCAACGCCATAGGGGTTAATCAGGTGAGGTTAGATGGCGATCACCCCACTGTGATGGCTGTGATTGGTGACCTCAGTGATTTTTTTTTTCACGGCTCTACGTTATAAACTTCTGTGAAGCACCTGGGGGTTCAAAGTGCTAACCACACAGCTACATAAGTTTCTTAAAGTGTCTACTTTCCAAAAAAGGCTCAATTGTGGGGTTTTCCAACCAATGTTTAGGCACATCAGGGGCTCTTCAAACACGACATGGCGCCCACTCTCAATTCCAGCCAATTTTACGTTCAAAAAGTCAAAAAGAGCTCCTTCCCTTCCGAATCCTGCCGTGCGCCCAAACAGTGGATTTCTCCCATATATGGGGTATCGCTGTACTCAGGAGAACTTGCTCAACAACTTTAGTGGACCAATTTCTCCTTTTACACTTGTAAAAATAAAAAAACTGTTGCTAAAAATAATTTTTGTGAAAAAAATGTGATTTTTTTTTATGGCCCTACGTTATAAACTTCTGTGAAGCACCTGTGGATTCAAAGTGCTCACCACACAGCTACATACCGTATATACTCATGTATAAGCCGACCCGTGTATAAGCCGACCCCCCTAATTTTGCCACAAAAAACTTGGAAAACTTATTGACTCGCGTATAAGCCGGGTGTATAAGTTGCCGTCCTGCTCTGTGCCCCCCCATCCAGCTCTGTGCGCCCCCATTCTCCTCTGTACTCCCCTCCTCCTGCTCCATTATCCTGTCCTGCTCTGTGCTTTCCATCCTCCCTTGTCCTGCTCCGTGCTCCCCATCCAGCTCTGCACTCCCCCATTCTCCTCTGTGCCCACCCCCGTCCTGCTCCGTGCTCTCCGTCCTTCCCCCGTCCTGCTCCGTGCTCTCCGTCCTCCCCCCGTTCTGCTCCGTGCTCTCCGTCCTCCCCCCTGTCCTGCTCCTTGCTCTCGGTCCTCCCCGTTCTGCTCCATGCTCTCCGTCCTCCCCCGTTCTGCTCCGTGCTCTCCGTCCTCCCCCCCGTCCTGCTCCGTGCTCCTTGTCCTCCTCCATGCTCCCTCCATCCTCCTCCATCATACTCACCCTCCCCGTGCCATCGCTGAACATCCCGCCGGCAATCCTGCGTTCTCCCCGGCTTCCTGCAGCTCTCCAGCGCTGAGCGGTGACGTAATACCGCTCATTAAGGCCATGAATATGGAGGCCACGCCCATGGGAGTGGCGTCGCGTCCATATTACATGACCTTAATGAGCGGTATTACGTCACCACTCAGCGCCGGAGAGAACGCAGGATTGCAGGGACGTTCAGCGATGGCACGGGGAGGGTGAGTATGATGTCCCAGCCACCGGCTCCTGCCGCCGCATCCCCTCCGCTGCTGGTTTCTGCCCTATGACTCGTGTATAAGCCGAGGGGGCATTTTCAGCACAAAAAAAGGTGCTGAAAATCTCGGCTTATACACGAGTATATACGGTAAGTTCCTTAAAGGGTATAGTTTCCAAAATGGGGTTACTTGTGGGGGTTTTCCAATGTTTAGGCACATCAGGGGCTCTTCAAACACGACATGGCGTCAGTTCGGAATTCCAGCCAATTGTCCTGCTGGAAGACCCATGACCTAGTATTCAAACCTAGCTTTCTGACCTTGTTCACTACATTGTCACCCAAAATCCTTTGGGAATCTCCACATTTCATGATGTCATGCACACAGTTAACCCCTCTCTCACATTAGACATACTATCCCGTCCTTGTGCCCTGGGCCTGTCTGACCATGAACAGGATAGTACATCATAGTGATCGGCCGCTCACACGGGGATAGCACGGCCGATCGCGACTGGGTGTCAGCTAATTCTCACAGCTGACACCCGGCACTAAGTGCTAGGAGCGGTCACAGTCCTCTCCCTGCACTCTAACTCACGGAATACTGCGATTGAACACAATTGCAGCATTCCAGGAGCAGGCAGAGGGCTGACAGCCTCTCTGCCTTTGGATCGGAGACCCCGGGAGCTGAGAAACTTCCCAGTCATACGCAGTGCATGATCAGGAAGTCTCTCAGGTCAGTGTGCTGTAAGTGCAGCACTGACAGCTTTTATAGCATGCAGATGCTGTTTCATCTGCATGCTATAGAAGCGATCAACTTGCAAAAAATGATTTTCCCATAATGGAACAAAGAGTAAAGAATAAAGTAAAAAACATTTTTTTTTAAATAATTGTAAAAATAAAAAATAATAATAAAAAAACAATATTTCTTCTATCACTAAATAAATATTTGAGTAAAAAAAAAATATAAACAATAAAAGAAGACATATTTGTTATCGCCGCATCTGTAATGACCCGACCTATAAAACTGTCCCACTAGTTAATCTCTTTAGTGAACACCATAAAAAAAACAAGGCAAAAGCAATGCTTTATCATCATACCGCCGAACAAAAAGTGGAATAACACGCGATCAAAAAGACGGATATAAATAAACATGGGACAGCTGAAAACATCTTGTCCCGCAAAAAATAAGCCACCATACAGCTCCATCACCGGAAAAATAAAAAGGTTTAGCTCTCAGAATAAAGCGATGCAAAAATAATTATTTTTTATATAAAATGGTTTTTATTGTATAAAAGCGCATAAACATAAAAAAATTTAAATAAGGTATTGCTGTAAACATACTGACCCGAAGAATAAAACTGCTTTATAAATTTTACCACATGCAGAATGGTATAAACGCTCTCTCCCCCAAAGATATTCATGAATTGCTGGTTTTTGTTCATTCTGCCTCCCAAAAATCGGAATAAAAAGCGATCAAAAAATATCATGTGCCCGAAAATGGTACCACTAAAAACGTCAGTGATTTAAACATCCACCTGTCTCTACTTTACCTATCAGCTCCAGGGTATTTATAAGATCTCCCACCTCTTTCCATACACCCACGGAAGAAGCTGGTGTTGTGAAACGTGCGTTGGGGTGAGGGGCATAAACTGTGGTCTGTCCTATACTATATAGTCCCTGCTCTCTACTAAGGCAACAGTTTTTATGGCTTTTCATTTTCAGCTAAACATTTGCTTTTGTGTACCATATACTGCTTGGCTAATAGCCCCTTGTATAGTATAGCTTTACATATATTTATTGTTATCCAGGCAGTCTTTGAATGGCAGCTACATATTATATTATAATTGATATATTGAATTGATCTGTTCTTAGCTGCTCTGGATATAATTCCTATATTTTAGCCAGAACTTTTTGACTGTGGTTGTTATGTAGTTTATATATATATATATATATATATATTATATATATATGATATTATTTTCAGTACATTATTGATGAATACATTGCACTTGTTCTTTAGAACGCATTAGTGATATCCCCCTACTTGGCACTCTGCTATCACTATTATTATTCTGCATTTACTTTGTATTTTATCTATTGTTTTAACCTATATTTAATAAAGATTACAAAATTATAATAATAATAATTTTAATAATAATAATTTTATTTCTATAGCGCCAACATATTCCGCAGCACTTTACATTTTAGAGGGGACTTGTACAGACAATAGACATTACAGCATAACAATAAACACAGATCAAAACAGATACCAAGAGGAGTGAGGGCCCTGCTCGCAAGCTTACAATCTGTAAGGAAAAAATGAGAACACAAAAGGTGGATGGTAACAATTGCTTTCATTGTTTGGACCAGCCATATTGTAAGAATCAGGTGTTCCTGTAATGCTGCATGAACCAGTTAACAGTCTAAATATGTAACAGTACAGACACAGAAGGCTATTAACTGCATAAAGTATGTGAGAACATGATGCAAGAAACCTGGTTATGGTAAAAATTTGAATGGGCCACACAGGGATAGTTAGGCTAATGCTTCAACCTACACAATTTTTCCTACATAGAACTGTTGCTTTATAAACATCAACAGATGTCCATACAATTGAACCTATAGCAATATAGTCTAGGTCTAGGACTTCACAGTATACTAAATAGTAGTGACATGACTATACAGCGAATCAGAAACAACAAAAAATAAAATAAATAATAATAATGCTAAATAGATAGAAAAATCAGGAAAATATAACAATTTTATTATGTACACTGTGTAACAAACAATATCTGGTGAGAACGGAACACACAAAAAGACAAAACATTCAGTAGCTAAGACAGCAGATGCATCAACACCATGGTGGGTCTGTGTAAGCACACCACATGAAAACCTCAGTATAAGTAAATAGACCCATATCCATAAGGAGGTGTATGCATATCCATAAATAAATAGAAGCTAAATATAAGAAAAAAAATTCTTACTAAAATGTAAACAAGATCATATAGGCTAAGCTGTCCAATCTAAAGAATAACATCAATGGTTAATTTGAACAGACAGATGCTTAGTCCATGTAAGGATAACCAGCATAAGCCTCAGTATAAATACTGAGGCTTATGCTGGTTATCCTTATATGGATAACCAGCTTCTACTTTCCACACATTGCCTGACAAGAGGATGTGGCTTCTCAGAAAAGGGGTATGGTTTATCAGTTAAGCAGCTCCAAAAATATGTCAAAATGTTGGTGCATATTTCAGGCATAAAGTAAGCCAACTAATACATGGTACAAATGTTGACTAGACATTGTAATAATATGCCACATTTCCAAGAGCATAAACCACTGTGACAAATCTGCTTCATTTTATGACTGTCTAGTCTGAGTCTTGCACTAAGAATCCGACAGTGCTGATGTACAGTACATGTATTTATGCTGCGTATGAGGAATGAATCTAAGCCAGACATCATACTGCGATTGGGCACTACATTTGACATGAGCACCAAGAAAATCTCCTGAAATATACAGTACAGACCAAAAGTTTGGACACACCTTCTCATTTAAAGATTTTTCTGTATTTTCATGACTATGAAAATTGTAAATTCACACTGAAGGCATCAAAACTATGAATTAACACATGTGGAATTATATACTTAACAAAAAAGTGTGTAACAACTGAAATTATGTCTTATATTCTAGGTTCCTCAAAGTAGCCACCTTTTGCTTTGATGACTGCTTTGCACACTCTTGGCATTCTCTTGAAGAGCTTCAAGAGGTAGTCACTGGAAATGGTTTTCACATCAAAGGTGTGCCCTGTCAGGTTTAATAAGTGGGATTTCTGGCATTATAAATGGGGTTGGGACCATCAGTTATGTTGTGCAGAAGTCTGATGGATACACAGTTGATAGTCCTACTGAATAGACTGTTAGAATTTGCATTATGGCAAGAAAAAAGCAGCTAAGTAAAGAAAAACGAGTGGCCATCATTACTTTAATAAATGAAGGTCAGTCAGTCTGAAAAATTGGGAAAACTTTGAAAGTGTTCCCAAGTGCAGTTGCAAAAACCATCAAGCGCTACAAAGAAACTGGCTCACGTGAGGATTGCCCCAGGAAAGGAAGACCAAGAGTCACCTCTGCTTCTGAGGATGTTTATCCGAGTCAGCAGCCTCAGAAATCGCAGGATTAAAGCAGCTCAGATTAGAGACCAGGTCAATGCCATACAGAGTTCTAGCAGCAGACACATCTCTACAACAACTGTTAAGAGGAGACTTTGTGCAGCAGGCCTTCATGGAAAATAGCTGCTAGGAAACCACTGCTAAGGACAGCAACAAGTAGAAGAGACTTGTTTGGGCTAAAGAACACAAGGAATGGACATTAGACCACTGGAAATCTGTGCTTTGGTTTGATGAGTCCAAATTTGAGATCTTTGGTTCCAACCACCGTGTCTTTGTGCGACGCAGAAAAGGTGAACGGATGGACTCTACATGCCTGATTCCCACCGTGAAGCATGGAGGAGGAGGTGTGATGGTGTGGGGGTGCTTTGCTGGTGACACTGTTGGGGATTTATTCAAAATTGAAGGCATACTGAACCAGCATGGCTACCACAGCATCTTGCAGCGGCATGCTATTCCATCCGGTTTGCGTTTAGTTGGGCCATCATTTATTTTTCAACAGGACAATGACCCCAAACACAGATCTAGGCTGCGTAAGGGCTATTTGACCAAGGAGGAGAGTGATGGGGTGCTACACCTGATGACCTGGCCTCCACAGTCACCAGACCTGAACCCAATCTAGATGGTTTGGGGAGAGCTGGACCGCAGAGTGAAGGCAAAAGGGCCAACAAGTGCTAAGCATCTCTGGAAACTCCTTCAAGATTGTTGGAAGACCATTTCTGGTGACTACCTCTTGAAGCTCATCAAGAAAATGCCAAGAGTGTGCAAAGCAGTCATCAAAGCAAAAGGTGGCTACTTTGAAGAACCTAGAATATAAGACCTAATTTCAGTTGCTACACACTTTTTTGTTAAGTATATAATTCCACATGTGTTAATTCATAATTTTGATGCCTTCAGTGTCAATTTACAATTTTTATAGTCATGAAAATACAGAAAAATCTTTAAATGAGAAGGTGTGTCCAAACTTTTGGTCGGTATTGTACATCCATGGACTAGAATTAGAAAACCATGTCTGAAAAGAGCAGCATGCATTCTGCCAATACACCATACCAGCATACTATTGCTCAACTGTATTAAAAAGCATAGTAGATCATTATTTTAAAACAACTATCAAAAAACAAAGACTGTATTTTCCAATAATTTCATTTTCAGAAGTATATACTATATTTTTTGAACGATAAAACACACCGGACCATAAGACGCACCCCAAATTTTCGGGTGGAAAATAGGAAAAAATGTTTTTCCAATATGGGGGTCCGTCTTATAATCCGAATTTAATGTATCCTACCTGTGGGCCGGCGGTGGTGGGGCAGGGGCACAGGAGGCATGGTCCCTTCACAGTGGCGGCAGAATTGGGGCAATGCTGCGGGCCCTGGTGGTAGGATGGGATATCCCAGTGGTGTGATGCTGTGAGCCAGGTGACTGCAGTGAGGCAGAGCAGAGTGCGTTGCGTGGAGAAGGGTCCCTTCATCAAGGAGACGGGGACAGCAGAAATGTGGCAATGTTGCGGCCCAGTGTCAGCGTTGAGCAGAGCGGAGTGTATCATTGGTTTCCCAGTGGCTGTTTTCCTGAAGCTGTGGGCCGTCTGAGGCAGAGTGGGATCTCGGCCCAGCTGCGCATGGCCTCAGGAAAATGGCTGCTGGAGGTGGCACATGCACAGATTGGGATCTCAGTTGGGCCGCGATCACAATCTGCACACGCGCCACCTCCGGAGGCCCGCAGCTTCAGGAAAATGACCGCCAGGAAGCCAATGATACACTCCGCGCTGCTCACCGCCAACACCAGGCCACAGCATCACCACACTTCTGCGCCGCCAGCTCCCTGAGCAAGGGACCCTGCTCCAACACCGCTGCAACCCACCGTAAACATGCATTCGACTAAAAGACTCACCCCCTTTTTCCTTCCAAATTTTTTGGAGAAAATGTGCGCCTTTATAGTCGGAAAAATTCGGTGACTATAAAGGTGTACGACTGCATAAATCTCGTGCAGACATGTTTATAACGGTTCTCCCAAGCGTAGAGCCTAGGTGAGTCATAAACAGCTGAAATGAGCTATATGTGAAGGATGCCTTAAACAACTCCTATTCAGTTTGAAATGTTAATTTATTGTTTAGCCGGTTATTAAAATCTGAGATGGTTCTTCTTTAACAAATGATTGTGATCACTGAGTGTAGCATTGGTTTCACTCCAGTCATCCTGCTTCTCCTGCTTCTTTTTATAGCTTCAGTCCCCAGAGACAGTCTGGTAGATAGAAGAGAACCAGTTTTTTTTTCACCTTGGCTCATTTGGGAAGCTTTAAGTGACACATTAAATAATAAAGACAATAAAGGCTCTTCATGCACTATCTACGAAAATGTTTCAGAGGAATACATTTTATATTACGCATTTCCCAGTAATGGAATGTTCTTGTTTTACTTTGTAAGAAATATATATTTTTAAACATCAGAGCTAGATTTCTGTTTGCTGCCTAGTATATGCGATCATACTTTATTCGTTTTCGTTTTTCTTAGTATTGTTAACAGGCTGCAGAGTGTGTGTGCCTCCGCACTGCTCCGCGCTGATTAATATTATCTGGGATATAAATAAGCTATAAATTGTCGTAGTATAGCAGTAGGCTGCCTGTGTTCTTTATGTATTTGATATAAAATACTATTAAACACTGTAATATCCTTTGCTGGAGAAAATAAAAGCATAAGATATTTTTAAAGCGAGAGAAGTGACAGAAATTGGTTGCATTTCACCAGCTGACAATGTTTTTATTTTCCAGGCTGTTAAAATGAAGAAAAATAATAATAGTCAAAAAGAATAAGTGAAGGTGTCTATGAATCTGGGATGTGAGGATTTATTCCCCAGGAGCTAAACATGTTTCTAACAAGACATGTTTATATTGGTCCAAACATCCAAAACACGACACACTGCAAGCTTTAAATTACTTAATCAGTGTATAAATATGCTTAGGGATTTTTGAATTCTCACCGGCGGCAACACATTTGTAAGTTTGAGAAATCGGAGGAAGATGTTATGACAATCTCTGAATATTTCATCTCATAAAGTCATTGAAGAAGAACCACAAAGTGTGTAAGACAGATTCACATAACCGCACTGCTGCCCAGCACTCAAAGAGGAATGACAAGACGCTGGAGACACGAGACAAGCACATTGAAGGGGAGATGAACTCCGCAATCCCAAATAACACCTGTCTGACGGCCCACAGCAACAAAAATAAGCACCTTCCACACAGAAAACGATCTTGTAAAAATAATTAACTGAAAAAGGAAAAGTCATTGCCCAACAAGGTGGGAAAATGAAGGGTTTTCTGCTCTACCAAAGGAAAGATTACATGTTAGCTGTAAGAAAGGCAAAATTATCTTTTTCTTTTTTTCTTAAGTGTTTGGTTTTATGTATTATAACATCTAAAAGCTTTGACTGAAATAAAGGTTATCTACAGAGGCCCAATTTTATCATTTCACCAAAGGGAGCGGCAGTAAAGATGTCCAAGAAGAAGCATTGTTACAAAGATCATCACATATTAGAAATTTGTATGAAAAGGTTAGTCTTGTAGAAAAGAAAAGCAGGGAGAAGAGTCGAAAGACTTCAACAAGAACTTTAGGAATTTCCTGAGCTTTTTAACCTGCAATAAATCAGCCTTAATCATTTAATGTGGAAAAAATATTAAAGATGGCCTAAAACTGTCAAAACTGATTGGTCCCATAGTATTTATATTAAAGCTACTGCAGGATGTGAGTTCTCCTGCCTTAGGCAGCAAATTGAATACCTAACCCACATTCTCATTCATATTTACACACAAAGAAAAACTGTCCTCAATGCTTCGAGTTCCAAATTTATATCAAACAATCAAAAATGTTAATCTTTTTCTATTTTTGATAATACAGGTGCATTGTTTCTTCTTTAGAGACCATTCCTTGTATATACACTGATTCACATTAGTTGCCCTTTAAGTAAGTGTATATATTGATATTTTGCCATTGTTTTTCTTTTTCCTTCTGTATTTTCTGAATTTCTGGCAACGGTTGGGACATACATTACAGCAGAAGTAATCTTTTAGGCAATTTTCATGATGTTTGACCAATGTTAGGTTGATCTACTTGGCAAGGTAATGGTACATTACTCTCATGAACTTGACTACATTGAGTCCAGCCATTACATCTGTACCTGGAACTACTCCAGCAATATCTTTTCCATTGCCAGGAGCTGTAGTTTTTACTCTGCAAATGTAGCTGGTTATTGAGGAGACGCCATGGCCAACATTATTGAGCAGCGAAGGTGTTGTCCAGCTAGTGATACTGGTATTACTTGGAATTGTGCTGCTAAGCCAGGCAGAATAGGTGTGAGCTGTCCAGCAGCTCAGCAGGTGGAATCATCTCCCTGCTGTGGCTAATAAGGCAGCACTGCACCCTCCTTATATTCTCAGTATAGGTGGAGATGCTGGTTGCTGTGCTCTCTGCTGTGTAGTCCTAATCTCGACCCAACTTGATACCCCATTTCTGGTTTCCCTATTCCCATTGTATTTTACTTCACCTATTCTGAAATTTTGACTTTCTGGAAATGACCCAGGATATTTTTCTGACTTTGTTTTAGCCATCTAATTCTTTTTTTGATTCTGTTTCTCCTTTTATTGACCTGACTAGTTAGACAGTTCTTGCCTAAGAGCTACTCTGTTTATGAAACTCTGTGGGCCCGCTGTAAGTCCAAATCCCTGTGTAGAGGTCAAAGGGTTAATGCTGGAGTTTCTTTGCAACCTGCTAAACAGAGTGGCTAGTGCCAAGGCTTTTAAGCTGAGAGCCACAAACAGTCTTTACAGCAACCAAATCTTTTCTACATGTTTAATACATTCTGAACAGGTTATGAGTACAGTAGAAAGGCAATGCTGTGTGCGAACCCAGCAAGGAGCTGTGTGCACCTGTCTCCTGAGCTGCACATCTCTGAGACATTTTTTTCTACTTTTTTTTAATTGAAGATAATCTATCTGCAGGTTTTTGGTACCTCATCTGAGAGCAGCATGATGTAGGCAATGAGATCCTGAATCCAGCAATGTATCATTAGATAACTGGGTGCAGTGGTTCTGACACTATCAGAGTTTTTAGATTTAGCAATGCAGCAGAGCTGAGAAAGTTAGCCGCGCCCACACCAGGCTTTCTGTGTACATACTCTATAGACAGTAAGGTGCTTATCACAGAAAGTGGCAAAGTACTTGGGATTACACACTGTAGTGCAGTGTAAGGAGATGGCCATGAACTAAAGACTATTGGACTAATGCCCGTAGAGTGGAGTCCGCAGCTCTCTGAGATGCAGACTTTTCCAGCACGGACCACCAGTTGCATGATAATTGTGTTTTATTAGATATTTGCTTGTATTTTATTAGTGATTTGCTTGCTCATCAGTTCATTCTCAGGTATCAATGATTACATTCAGTGACAGCAAACAGAGGAAGATGAGCAGGCTGGATCTTATGTGTACCTGAGACCAGACAGCAGATTGCTAAAGGTAAATGTAAAGCAATTATTCTATTAATCTCCTCTGTATCTCAAGGTCTCAAGCCATTGTGCTTTCCGCCTCTAGGCCTATTGTGTGGATGGGGATAGTAGACCCAGGGGAGCCATCACCACAGTGGTCTCACATGCAAGCCCAGGGTATGGGCTTATGGAATATGCTTCATTATTTGTGCTAAAAGGAAATGTTTATGGGGAGGAAGAAAAAGAAGCCACATGTTTAGTCAGGAGTTGGGAGAGGGACTTCGCAGAAAGAGGATGGATGATGATGTCCTAGAGCACATGGATGGATGGCCTATGGAGTTTGGAGATCAGTTATTGGCTGGAGGAGTATCCATGAGCAACGGTCGTGATATCCATTGTCAGGAGGAGCATAGGCTGTGACTGCACACTATACAGGCTGGGGATACCAAAAGCTGTGGGCCAGTCAAAAGTTGGGAGACAGTGAGTTTCACCTGGTACGTGGGCGGTGGAACTACCAATCCCAGGTTGGGAACTTGTGGACTGAGGACATTGTAATTTGACTATCTACCTGGATTTTTGTTCAACAGTGGATGTAAGGAATAAAAAATAGTTGCATCGTTAACCTGACTAGGTGATTATTACAACCCACAACCTCAAATAGTCACATCCAGCAATGTTAATCCCAAGATGACAAAACCTTCAGTCTAAATAAAAAACACCAAACAGCTTGACATGTGACACATCATTGAGTTCATTGGTTTAACCCCTACCTTATGGTATCCTCAAATTACATTGCAAAAACCTGTTGACAGATTGCCCTTTATATAAAATCTGTCAGCAGTTTTTTGCAATGTAATCCAAGAGCAGCATGAGGTAGGGTCTGAGACTCAGATATCAGAGATATTTTTTATTAGGCGGTGTGCTGTTGTTTACATGCAATAAATGTTTATTACAAGGAAATTATCACTGCTTAGACCTAGCTACCCTTGTGCCAAGTGGTCTGACTCCACCCCCTCATCTGATAAACAGCTTACTGTTAATAAGCAATGTAGACCAAAATCTCTAGTGTGGGTGGGGTTAGCTTTCTGAGCTCTTCCACATGCTACATCTAAAAACTCTGATTGTGTGAACCCAGAAAACCAAGTGATACATATAAAAGTTAAACTTTAATTATTTTAGGCAGTATATATATATATATATACTAGCTATGAACCCGTTCTACCCCCGGTGGCAAGCATTTTTATTGGTATATGGTCTCCCATCCTGGTATGTGCTGCCCCCCTCCTATCCTGGTATGCATGGTATCCTAAACCCCCACCCAATCCTGGCATGCATGGCACCCATTCCTCATCCTGGTATGCATGGTCCCCTCACCCCCCAATCCGGGTATGCATGGTACCCCTCATACCTATCCTGGTATGCATGGTACCTGCTCATCCATATCCTGGTATTCATGGTTCCCTCACCCCCCAATCCTGGTATGCATGGTCCCCTCACCCCCCAATCCTGGTATGCATGGTCCGCTCCCCCAATCCAGGAATGCATTGTGCCCTCACCCCCCAATCCTGGTATGCATGGTTCCCTCACCCCAATCCTGGAATGCATGGCCCCCTCTTCCCCCAATCCCAGTATGCAAGGTGCCCTCATCCCCCAATATTGGTATGCATGGTCCCCTTCCCCCAATCCAGGAATGTATGGTCCCTCACCCCCCAATCCCAGTATGCATGGTGCCCTCACCCCCCAATCCTGGTATGCATAGTCTCCTCACCCCCCAATCCTGGTATGCATGGTCCCCCTCATTCCTATCGTAGGATGTATTGTACCCCCACACCCCCCAATTCTGGTATGCATAGTCCCCTCATCCCCTATCCTGGTATGCATGGTTCCCCTCACCCCCCTATCCTAGTATGCATGGTCACCTCATCCCCTATCTTGGTATGCTTGGTCCCCTCACCCCCAATCCTGGTATGCATGGTCCTCTCACCCCCCATCCTGTATGCATGGTCCCCTCAACCCCCTATCCTGGTATGCATGGTCCCTTCACCCCCTATCCTGATATGCATGGTCCCCTCACCCCCCAATCCTGGTATGCATGTCCTCTCATCCCCCAATCCAGGAATGCATGGTCCCCTCACCCCCAATCCTGATATGCATGGTTCTCTCACCCCCTATCCTGAAATGCATGTTCCTCTCACTCCCCAATCCTGGAATGCATGGTATCCTCACCCCCAATCCTGGAATGCATGGTTCCCTCACCCCCCTATCCTGGAATGCATGGTCCTCTCACCCCAATCCTGGAATGCATGGTCCCCTCACCCCCCAATCCTGGTGTGCATGGTCCCCTCACCCCCCAATCCTGGTATGCATGGTCCCCTCACCCCAAATCCTGGAATGCATGGTCCCCTCAACCCCCTATCCTGGTATGCATGGTCCCCTCACCCCCCTATCCTGATATGCATGGTCCCCTCACCCCCCAATCCTGGTATGCATGTCCTCTCAACCCCCATCCTGGTATGCATGGTCCCCTCACACCCAAATCTCGGCATGCATGGTACCCTCACCACCCAATCCTGGTATGCATGGTCCTCTTACCCCCCATCCTGGTATGCATGGTCCTCTCACCCCCCATCCTGGTATGCATGGTCCCCTCATCCCCCTATACTGATATGCATGGTCCCCTCACCCCCCAATCCTGGTATGCATGGTCCTGTCATCCCCCTATCCTGATATGCATGGTCCCCTCACCCCCCAATCCTGGTGTGCATGGTCTCCTCACCCCCAATCCTGGAATGCATGGTCCTCTCACCCCCAAATCTTGGCATACATGGTCCCCCTCATCCCTATCGTAGGATGTATGGTACCCCTCACCCCCCCAATCCTGGTATGCATGGTACCCCTCAACCTCAATCCTGGTATGCATGGTCCCCTCATCCCCTATCATGGTATGCATGGTCCTCTCACCCCCCTTTCCTGGTATACATGGTCCCCTCACCACCCTATCCTGGCATGCATGGTCCCCTCACACCCCAATTTTGGTATGCATGGTCCTCTCACCCTCTTATCCTGGTATGCATGGTCCCCTCACCACCAATCCTGATATGTATGGTCCCCTCACCTCCAATCCTGATATGCATGGTTCCCTCATCCCCCTATCCTGGAATGCATGTTCTTCTCACCCCCCAATCCTGGAATGCATGTTCTTCTCACCCCCAATCCTGATATGCATGGTTCTCTCACCCCCTATCCTGAAATGCATGTTCCTCTCACTCCCCAATCCTGTAATGCATGGTATCCTCACCCCCAATCCTGGAATGCATGGTTCCCTCACCCCCCTATCCTGGAATGCATGGTCCTCTCACCCCAATCCTGGAATGCATGGTCCCCTCACCCCCCAATCCTGGTGTGCATGGTCCCCTCACCCCCCAATCCTGGAATGCATGGTTCCCTCACCCCCCAATCCTGGAATGCATGGTCTCCTCACCCCCCAATCCTTGTATGCATGGTCCCCTCATCCCAAATCCTGGAATGCATGGTCCCCTCACCCCCAATCCTGGTGTGCATGGTCCCCTCACCCCCCAATCCTGGTATACATGATCCCCTCACCCCCCAATCCTAGTGTGCATGGTCCTCTCACCCCCAATCCTGATATGCATGCTACCAATCACTCGCCAATCCTGTAATGCATGGTCCCCTTACCCCCAATCCTGATATGCATGCTACCCCTCACCACCCTATCCTGATATGCATGGTCCCCTCACCCCCTATCCTGGTATGCATGCTACCTTTCAGCCCCCTATCTTGATATGTATGTCCCCCTCACCCTGCACACATACAAAACTGCACACATACAAAAAAAACCATTTATACTCACCTTTCTTCCCTGTGCTCCAGTGCTGTCCCGTTCTGCCGGAGGCTGGTGGAGGAGTGTGTCGCCGGAGTACGCGCATGCCCATACTGCGCAGTCCGGCGCCATATTGCTGAAGACACACTGCAAATGTGTCTTCAGTAAAATGGCACCGGATAGCGCTATGCGCATGCGCGATTCTGACGCGCACTCCTGCCTCGGTCCCTGGCAAGTGAAGCGCCGCGGCAACGCTCCTCCCAGTCAGGTAAGTATGTAGGTATGGCGCCAGAGATCGCTCATTCAGTGTCTACACGTACCGCGATCTCTGGCGCCATACACAATCCTCACCGCTGGATTCCGTCTTCTGTCTGGAGCCAGACTGTGCAGGCACGTGCACTTGCGCAGTCTATAACGGCTTCATACAGAGTGACGCTCCCAGCGTTATATTATAGATTGGCTAAACAAGACAAAAGTGAATACATACCCAAATATATATGGAAAGCAAAGGACAATAGTGAATACCTATTCATATCAAAGAATATGTAACATGTAGTACTATACATAGATATCAAACAACTAAATCTGAATTATGTACACAGGAGAGAAAGCTGTCAATATCTTCAATAGTATCAAAATAAATTACTAGTACATGTGAAATCCATTTCATTTTATAGAAAACTGCAGGGTACATACAGGTCCTTCTCAAAAAATTAGCATATAGTGCAAAATTTCATTATTTTCCATAATGTAATGATTACAATTAAACTTTCATATATTTTAGAATCATTACACACCAACTGAAATTTGTCAGGTCTTTTATTGTTTTAATACTGATGATTTTGGCATACAACTCCTGATAACCCAAAAAACCTGTCTCAAAAAATTAACATATTTCAACCGTCCAATAAAATAAAAGTGTTTTTTAAAAACAAACAAAAAAACCATCAAATAATAAAGTTCAGTTATGCACTCAATACTTGGTCGGGAATCCTTTTGCAGAAATGACTGCTTCAATGTGGCGTGGCATGGAGGCAATCAGCCTGTGACACTGCTGAGGTGTTATGGAGGCCCAGGATGCTTCGATAGCGGCCTTAAGCTCATCCAGAGTGTTGGGTCTTGCGTCTCTCAACTTTCTCTTCACAATATCCCACAGATTCTCTATGGGGTTCAGGTCAGGAGAGTTGGCAGGCCAATTGAGCACAGTAATACCATGGTCAGTAAACCATTTACCAGTGGTTTTGGCACTGTGAGCAGGTGCCAGGTCGTGCTGAAAAATGAAATCTTCATCTCCATAAAGCATTTCAGCCGATGGAAGCATGAAGTGCTCCAAAATCTCCTGATAGCTAGTTGCATTGACCCTGCCCTTGATGAAACACAGTGGACCAACACCAGCAGCTGACATGGCACCCCACACCATCACTGACTGTGGGTACTTGACACTGGACTTCAGGCATTTTGGCATTTCCTTCTCCCCAGTCTTCCTCCAGACTCTGGCACCTTGATTTCCGAATGACATGCAAAATTTGCTTTCATCAGAAAAAAGTACTTGGGACCACTTAGCAACAGTCCAGTGCTGCTTCTCTGTAGCCCAGGTCAGGCGCTTCTGCCGCTGTTTATGGTTCAAAAGTGGCTTTACCTGGGGAATGCGGCACCTGTAGCCCATTTCCTGCACACGCCTGTGCACGGTGGCTCTTGATGTTTCTACACCAGACTCAGTCCACTGCTTCCTCAGGTCCCCCAAGGTCTGGAATCGGTCCTTCTCCACAATCTTCCTCAGGGTCCGGTCACCTCTTCTCGTTGTACAGCGTTTTCTGCCACATTGTTTCCTTCCAACAGACTTCCCATTGAGGTGCCTTGATACAGCACTCTGGGAACAGCCTATTTGTTGAGAAATTTCTTTCTGGTCTTACCCTCTTGCTTGAGGGTGTCAATGATGGCCTTCTTGACATCAGTCAGGTCGCTAGTCTTACCCATGATGGGGGTTTTGAGTAATGAACCAGGCAGGGAGTTTTTAAAAGCCTCAGGAATCTTTTGCATGTGTTTAGAGTTAATTAGTTGATTCAGAAGATTAGGGTAATAAGTCGTTTAGAGAACCTTTTCTTGATATGCTAATTTTTTGAGACAGGTTTTTTGGGTTATCAGGAGTTGTATGCCAAAATCATCAGTATTAAAACAATAAAAGACCTGACAAATTTCAGTTGGTGTGTAATGAATCTAAAATATATGAAAGTTTAATTGTAATCATTACATTATGGAAAATAATGAAATTTAGCACTATATGCTAATTTTTTGAGAAGGACCTGTATACCATGTCTAGGAGCTCCACAGAATGAGTGGCGTTACTCATCCTGGGGAGCTCCTAGACATCACTCTCCATCCAGCATCCAGGATCTTAAAAAGGTTATTATTAAAGAACAGAAAAAGAAAAATTTTGCAATGTTGTCAACTTTTTCATTCCATACCCAAAAGAATTGGTCCTGTCCTTAAAAATCATAGCGGTCATACAAAATACTAGATATAGCTCTTTTTCATATAAGGTATAGTCAGTAAAGGAAGGATGAATAGACAAATGTACTGAGACATTCTTGATGAAAATATACAGTGAGGAAAATAAGTGTTTGATACACTGCCGATTTTGCAAGTTTTACAACCTACAAAGATTGGCGAGGTCTGTAATTTTTATCATAGGTATAGTTCAACTGTGGGAGGCAGAATCTTAGAAAAAAAATCCAGAAAATCACATTGTATGATTTTTACATAATTAATTAGCATTTTATTGCATGAAATAAGTATTTGATACAATTAAAAGAAAAACTTAGTAAAAACTGTGCACTCGTCCTGTACCCTTTGCAGAAAAGCACCCTCAAAGTATGATGTTTCCCCAAACATGCTTCATGGTAGGGTTGGTGTTCTTGGGATTGTACTCATTCTTCTTTTTCCTTCAAACACGACGAGTGGAGTTTATACCAAAAAGTTCTATTTTGTTCTCATCTGACCACATGACCTTCTCCCATGTCTTCTATGGATCATCCAGACCATCCTCGGTTTCTAACCATTTGTGCAGACACATGCATATTTGTGGCCTGCTGGAGGTCATTTTGCAGGGCTCTGGCAGTGCTCCTCTTGTTTCTCCTTGCACAAAGGCAGAAGTAGCGGTCCTGCTGCTGGGTTGTTGCCCTCCTATGGCCCCCTCCACATCTCCTGGTGTACTGGCCTGTCTCCTGGTAGCGCCTCCTGCCTCAGGACACTACGCTGACAGACACAGCAAACCTTCTTGCCACAGCTCGCATTGATGTGCCATGCTGGATAAGCTGCACTACCTGAGCCACTTATGTGGGTTGTAGAGTCCGTCTCATGCTACCACAAGTGTGAAAGCACAACCAACTTTCAAAAGTGACCAAAACATCAGCCAGAAAGCATTAGTAGTGAGACGTGGTCTGTAGTCCCCACCTGCAGAACCACTCCATTATTGAGTGTGTCTTGATTAGAGTTGAGCGAAACAGGTCGTTCATTTTCAAAAATCGCCGATTTTCACCAGTCTGGTTTCATGAAACGAAACCCGACCGTGGAGTGAGTTCGGTCACGTGTTCGGTGACCATTTTGATGGAGTTGGTTTTCCTCTACACTTTAAGCGCCTTTTCTCGGCCAATGAGCAAGGACGCAGGCTGTGGGCAACGTGATGACATAGCAGGCAGCCAGCACCATCTTAGAGAAGGGCATTGCAGCGATTGGCTGGCTTTCAGTGGCGTCACAGTGCATATAAAATCCCTCAGCGCTGACCGCCATTTTACAACTGCCGAACTCAGTGTAGGGGAAGGTTGCTGGCGGTGCGTCTGAGCAGTGAGAGCGTTAGGCAGGGCCTAAACCAAAAAAAAAACTTTGTGCTGATAGTGATTAGCTGTACAGTGACTGTGCAGCGAGAGGGGAGGATTTTAGTGTGGGCAGCAATGCTGGTTCTTAGGCTGCATGCCTGACAGTGACGCTGTGGAAATAGCTTGTGTGGACCATCAGATCTGATTACAGGCTGCCTGCCTGTGAAAAAGGGGCAATTAATTTGGTGGAGTAGCTGAGCTGCCTGCCTGCTAGTGACAGTGTACAAATTGCTTGAGTGGACCATCAAATCTGATTACAGGCTGCCTGCCTGTGATAAAGGGGCAATTAATTTGGTGGAGTAGCTGAGCTGCCTGCCTGCTAGTGACAGTGTACAAATTGCTTGAGTGGACCATAAGATCTGATTAGTAGGCTGCCTGACTGTGATAAGGGGCCAATTAATTTGGTGGAGTAGTACAGCTGCCTGGCACTGACAGTGTACAAATTGCTTGAGTGGAGCATCACATCTGATTACTAGGCTGTCTGACTGTGATAAAGGGGCAATTAATTTGGTGGAGTAGTACAGCTGCCTGGCACTGACAGTGTACAAATTGCTTGAGTGGAGCATCACATCTGATTACTAGGCTGTCTGACTGTGATAAAAGGGCAATTAATTTGGTGGAGTAGTACAGCTGCCTGGCACTGACAGTGTACAAATTGCTTGAGTGGAGCATCACATCTGATTACTAGGCTGTCTGACTGTAATAAAGGGGCAATTAATTTGGTTGAGTAGTACAGCTGCCTGGCACTGACAGTGTACAAATTGCTTGAGTGGAGCATCACATCTGATTACTAGGCTGTCTGACTGTGATAAAAGGGCAATTAATTTGGTGGAGTAGTACAGCTGCCTGGCACTGACAGTGTACAAATTGCTTGAGTGGAGCATCACATCTGATTACTAGGCTGTCTGACTGTAATAAAGGGGCAATTAATTTGGTGGAGTAGTACAGCTGCCTGGCACTGACAGTGTACAAATTGCTTGAGTGGAGCATCACATCTGATTACTAGGCTGTCTGACTGTGATAAAAGGGCAATTAATTTGGTGGAGTAGTACAGCTGCCTGGCACTGACAGTGTACAAATTGCTTGAGTGGAGCATCACATCTGATTACTAGGCTGTCTGACTGTAATAAAGGGGCAATTAATTTGGTGGAGTAGTACAGCTGCCTGGCACTGACAGTGTACAAATTGCTTGAGTGGAGCATCACATCTGATTACTAGGCTGCCTGACTGTGATAAGGGGGCAATTAATTTGGTGTAGTAAAAAAACATTGATGATCTAACCTTTATTAAAATGAACCATGCATGGGTTTCAAAGGATTTTGTCCCACCTTCCCCTGAGGACACATAGGTAGTCAGCAAAATGGCTCGTTTTGTCGTCGTCTTCCTTTGAATTCTCACATTCCTCCATTTTCAGCTGCAGAACATCCAGCATACACCTCAACCTATGTAACTTTTAGCCACCTCCATCTGGCCTGCCCCCCACAGGGCCGGGGTCACTCCTGGCGCCCCTGGGCTAGTGCCGGTACCCTGAGTAGGTGGGGGCTCCCACTCTCGGGTGACGGTACTGGCACAGGGTCCCTCATAGTACCAAAAAGTGGCTCTGACGGTGGGCGTACTATGAGGGGCTCTGTGCCAGTGCTGGCGCCCATGACTGGGCCCCCCTGCTTGCTTATGGCCCCAGCACTTGCAATAGTTACCTCTCCCTGCTCCACAGCTGTGGAGTCTTGGCAGTGAAATCATTCACAGGGACAGCCACTACCAATTTTGGTAACTGATCCATGCTGGTTAAGACTTAGCTATGGCCTGTCCTGCTGGGCTCTACCTTACGATGCTCAATGGCATTGGCTACCATTTTCAATGGATGTCGACTCACAATTGGATGCATTGGCAGTTTATGGTGATCTTCTTTCACACTTTTCCTAGTCACAGACGTCTGATATTCGTGGCACCCTTTTTAAATGTCTCCTCTCCTGCCAATCCAATAGTATTGCCATATGTTTAAATGCTTTGTGAACATGAACAATACAAACATTAAGTAACCGAAAAAGATGAAAAATATCTTTGGACAGACTGGTTTACTAGGTCTGTGTGTTAAGAATAAAATGTCGATTTTTAAAACTGTACCCATAAATGTTCTTGAAACAAAGACCACACTTTTGTATATACATAAAGAATTGTGTGAGAAACCTGTTGCCACGTTGCGTTTAGAAAGTCTAAGGGTTGAAGGGCATCTAGGTTGAAGAATCAAACATGGCAGCTGGATCATAGCCAAAAAGGAACAGGAGCCTGAAAAGTGGGGGCCATTGGACATGATGGCCAAACACGGCCTGCTGCAGCTGTTATGTGGTTTGGCTGGTGACTGCTAGGCCTAGCCTGAATATAATCACTGTTCAACGCAATTTTTCATGCCAAAGGTTTTTAAAACATATTTTAACTCAATTTTGGCTGCTGATTACGAATATGAACTCTTTGTTTGGCTATCACATCCCGATTTAGAGATATTTTCCATTTTGGATGAAAATTACTACTATTGAATGTTTTATGATAAAAACACAGGATTTTCGGAACAACATTTTGTATATTTTTAATGAAGGAATAACAAAGATTGCAAAGTCTATGTACAGCAAATCAAATATACTTACAGAATTCAAATACCTAATATAAAAACACATATATATGGCACACAGATGAATGGCAAATGGCAGTTACTTGAACTTTCTTTTCTTGGCTGATCTGTGATGTACAGCTTCTGGGTTGTCTCTCTTCAAGCTCCTGCAATAGTCAGCATCATGTGTGAGTCCCACCGGCCTTGATACCATTCTTCCATTGTTTTAATGTCCTGATGAAAACGCTCCCCTTGTTCCTCGCTCACATCCCCAAGGTGCTCTGGAAAAAAGTCAAAATGGCTGTGTAAATAGTGAATCTTGATACTCCTTCTACATCCAAGATTTTGCAGATTCATTAGTAGCTCTTCCACAATGTCTTCATGGTTGTCTGCTTTCTTATTCCCTTGAAAATTCTGCACCACATTTCAAAATGCATTCCAAGTTCTTTTTTCTGTCTCATTCATTTATGTGATAAAATTTGGGTCTCTCAGAAGTGTTCTTATTTGAGGTCCATCAATATTCCAGCCTTTTTCTTCTTTTCCCTAAGATCAGGAAAAGTTGAACATATATAGTAAAAGCATTCTCCACAGTGATTGAGAGCTTTGACTAACTGCTTCATCAATCCAAGTTTTATGTGCAAAGGAGGAAAGACAATGTTCTTCCTATCCACTAGAGGATCATGGATGCCATTCTTATCGCAGGATGCCAAACTCTGTCGCTGAGGCCATTCATTTTTCAACCAATGCTCTGCTGTAGCTCAACTGTCCCAGTAGCACAGAAAACAAGGGTGTTTTTTGTACCCTCCTTACAGACCCAAAAGAAAGTTAACCTTTGTAAAATCAACACAAATTAACCACCGATGAACATTATATTGTAACCTCTCTAGAACAATCTTGAGGTTTTTATATTCTTCTTTACGTTTTACAGAATGACCTATTGGTACAGAGCCATACTTATTTCCATTATCTAACAGAACACAGTTTAAACTTCTTTTGGAACTATCCATAAAAACCCTCCAATACCTTGAATCATATGCTGTAAGTCCCATAAAGAGAAGTAGCCCTTCAACCTCAGTACAATAGACAAGCTGGCCATCTGAATGGAAGTACTTACGCAGTTCTGCTTCCCTGTTACGATAAAATGAGACACTTGTACCGGGTTTCAACATTCGATTCTCTTGTAGTCTTCTTGAAGCCAATAGTTCAGCAGACTCTTTTGGTAGAAAAATATCTCGAACCAGATCATTCAAAGCAGACTGAGTAAACAGAATTGCTTTGTCACTATCCTCATGACATGGCTGAAAAATATCTGGACTGTCTTCTTCATCAGTATATCAATGTGAGGAGAGATCTGTGTCAAGGTTTTCTGGAAGCACTGTTAATTTTGGAACAGGTATGTCTTCACTATGGGCAACTGGTCGAATAGCTGAAGGGATACTCGGGTATTGCAAATATTGCTTGTTTTTCTTATTCAAACCTTTTACATCGACAAGGCATAAATAGCAGTCTTCTAAATGATTGTTTGGTTCTCTACAAACCATAGGAACTCCAAACTGAAGTTTAGCATTCTTTCCTTGAGACCATGATCTCAAGCTTTCAATACAGGTTTTGCACACTTAGTGAGGAGAACAATGCTTGTCTTCGTCTCCAAGTTTTACTCTGAAGTACGCACAATACACCCTCTTAACAAAGTCGGTAATGTTGCGCCTCTGAGTCTTCACAGTAAATTTTCCACAGATGTAGCCAAAAATATTATGATCATTTGATCACTGTCTTCTGCGAGATGTAGAGGCAATTGTTAGATCAGCAAAACATCCTGCAGAGAAATACAAGCTAAAAGTTGCTAGCTACCTGAGTTGTTCATTGAAATTAAAACCAGCAGGATAAAAACAATAAATATCCAAATTCATTCAAAATGTCAATAAATAAAACAGTACCTGCACATGACTGCGCATGTTACAGTGGGAGCACACATGCTTAAATTTGCATGTATTGCCATATTTGCACTGGCCCTCATTAAACTGCCAGCATGTTCCAGATTTTTATTTTGCTCTTTGCCCCCCCTCACTACCTCCTGCTTGTCCCACCTGCTGGGAAATGCTCCCTCCGCTCCCGTGAAAGGACTGCCATACCTTGCGTGCGCCATCACTTGAAGCCACAGGCCTATATCCTTTTGATACCACCTAATGTCAGGCCTGACCGCCTTCCGATGCCTGAAATGTTCATCATAGCGCAACCAGGTCAGGCCACCATAAGAGCGGTGAACTTCCCCAATCGTGTCCAGATAACAAAGCAATCATGAACTATTTTCCGTGGATTTCTTAATTCTAACACTCGCTAATATAGTGAATGCTTGCATCGAGTTCACGAAAGTTTGATGGATAAGGCGCCAGTGGCAGCTTCGCTTCTCCTCCTCCTTTTTGCTGTCATTCCTCTTTGCCCTATCCAAATTAAACCTCTCCAAGGGGTAAAGGAAAAAATTTCAACTTATTCATCACGACAAATTTTCGCCTTCAACTCTGTTTTAAAATGCGCCGCCAAGGGGCCCTCAAAGCAAACGTTAACTTCACCCTTTGCCCTATCGTCCAATTTTACCGCATCCCCTTTATCCTTCTCCGTTTCCAGTGACAAGGATACACCAGAGCTGGGTACCTGTTCCCCTCCACGGCCTACAGGGGTCACCCACAATCTGATTCCACGAACCCGATGCCGCGACCCGTAGCCCGACTGGTGACACCCCTGCCGCAGTCGCTGTACCCCCTTCCATTCTTTTTAAAATGTGAGATATAGTCAACAGCACCTCCCTAATATTCGGGTCTACCATACTGCCGCCACCCCTCGGACCCAGCTCCTCTAACCCTAACGCACTACCCCCACCGATTACACCTGAACCAGCCCCTGCGGGTGACAAACATGACAAAGACTCATACTCACCAAGCTGCACAGGCGCTGTGTCCCGGCAACCAAGCATCACGCATCCTGTCGCTCTCCAGCCACGTCCATGTTGCTGTCTGGATTATAAGATTCTGCGCCGCCTCGGTGCCCTTGGCCTGTGCCCCTGGCCTGCGCCACTGGCCTCATCATCACCAGGGGGGACCGGAGTGCGTGCAGCGCGACAAACTGCCGACCTCCGTCTGGCCCTGGAATGCCCCTGCCATCCCGTGAACTGTAGCGATGGCCATCCTTGTGCCCCATCTGCCATTGCGACCACGCTGGCCACCAGTCTCCTCCTGGTTCGCCTGCTGTCAGGGCCAGGCAGCAGGGGGTCCAACTGATGCAGCCTGCCCGCTGAACACCTCCTCTTCTTCCTCCCCGTTGCAGGCCCGCTGCTGACGTACTCATCCAGGGCGCCGGCCGCAAGCACAGTCCCGTGTCTGGCTCCCTGCCTGCTCCGGCCTGTACCCCGTGCCTCCGCTACGACGCTTCTCCCGGCTCACTTTTGGGTTCCACGCCACCCTGGCAGCGCCGCTAGCCCCTGGTGCCGACTGCGCTCTACGAGGAGGCCGCACATCCTGTGTGGCCTGCACTTCCGTTGCGGCACTCGATTCAGGTCTGCTCCGCAGACATGCGCCTGCCGCCCGGGCAGGCATTTTCCTGTCAGAGTTGGGACAAGGGGGGGAGCCGCACCGCTGCCTCCAACCTCCACAGGGTCCCTGGAGGGGCTCTGGAGCCTGCACCGGCAGCGCGATTACTGCTCCGATGACAGCCTCTATGGGGGCCTGGTCCTCCTGCCCTTGCTCTCTGCGTCCCGGGTATCCGGAAGTGCCCATGAGGGAAGACAGCTGGCCTTCTAGCCATCCCCCTCTCCTGGAATGCACGAGGTCCCGCAGGCGCTCCATAACATTTGCCACAGATTCCATAAGGTGAGAGGATGGGAGTGGCAGCAAAATTGCAGACTCTGCTGTGTCTGTATGCACACTTCTGCTTCCAGCCCACAATGAGCTTTTAACCGCACTTTCTCCCCCCCTCAGCAACGCACCCTCCCCTTGCACCTCCCACAAAATCCCCAACTCAATCAATACCTCTAAAGCACAAAGGTCAAAGTATGCCCCATGAACACAAGCGCAGTCAGGGGGGGCTCCTATTATCTGCGCTTTTATCCGCCCCTTACTTGAATGGGATCATGATGGGGCATATGTTATGTTTCGGTAGCTGAGGAGAAATAGCAAAGATAGCCAAAGTAGCAATACACCAGAGAGGCTATAAACTACTGGGTTGCAGAACCCTAAACTAACCGCAACACTAGAAGTAACTTTGGAGCGTACCTACGGTGATCCTAGATGCCTCGTCACAGCCAGAGAGATAGCTACACCTAAAGGCAGAAAGATGAAAGCTAACTGTCCGGTAGCAGAACCCCCAAAGAAATAGGAAGCCCCCAAACATGTAATGGCGGTTAGACAAGAAAAAAATAGGAACACAGACAGAAAATAGAATGAGCAAACGCTGGGGCCCAATTCTGTCTAGATAGAAAAGTATAGGAAAGACTTCTGACTGCAACCCAAAAAACCCTGACAAAAATGCCAACACTTCTGATTAACAAAAAACCTGAGATCACACGATCTCTACCACCTAAATCAGATCTCTGGTGTAACACACAGCAATTCAGCAAATAAAAAGTGACACAGGAACAGAGCAAAAGTGCAAACACAAACTGAGCACAATTGCAGAGCCAGGCCCCAAAAGGGGACCAGGCTGAAGTCTACTGCAAGGCAGCAAACTAGCAAGGAAAATCCAACCAGAGGAAAAAAAAACAGCAAATCACTTATCTGAATGAAAGCAGGAATGCAAGCTGAGCTCCACCCAAGAACTGGAAGAACAATTGATTACCGGCAAGGCTGATGGGAGTTCAGGTCACTTATATCAGACCATTCGGACCCAGCTGAAAGCCATTCAGCAATTGGTTCATTACCCTCAGCAACCACTGGAGGGAGCCCCAGCTCCGAAGTCGCCTCCAACGTGTTCACAACAGTACCCCCCCTTGAGGAGGGGTCACCAAACCCTCACTTGCGCAACCAGGTCGATCAGGATGAGCTCGAGGATAGGCACGGGACAGTCTCCTAGCATGGATGTCCGAAGCAAACACCCAAGACTTGTCCTCTTGACCATAACCTCTCCACTTAACCAAATACTGGAGTTTCCGTCTAGCAAGAATCCAATATTTTCTCAACCACATACTCCAAATTGCCCTCAACGAAAACAGGGTCGGGAGGCGCAACCATAGGAACCATTGGCTCGACAAACTTCTTCAATAAGGACTTGTAGAACACGTTATGGATCTTAAATGTCCCTGGAAGAAGCAATGGAAGAAAACCGGATTAAGAATTTCCATGATCTTATAAGGTCCAATGAACCTTGGCTTAAATTTTGGGGACGCAACCTTAATAGGGATATTTCTTGAGGACAACCAAACCAAGTCCCCCACTTTAAAACGAGGACCATCAGTCCTATGCGAGTTGGCAAACTGCTGGACGTTCTCCTGAGAGAGAGACAACCTCTCCACTACCTGGTCCCAAATCTGCTGCATACGCTCCACAATAGAGTCAACCCCCGGACAGATGGAAGCCTCCGCCTGTCCTGAAGAAAATCGAGGGTGAAACCTAGAATTGCAGAAAAATGGAGACATCAAGGTGGCAGAGCTAGCCCTATTATTAAGGGCAAACTCCGCCAAAGGCTAAAAATAGACCCAGTCATCTTGATCAGCAGACACAAAACATCTCAAATAAGTCTCCAAGGTCTGATTTGTTCTCTCGGTTTGTCCATTGGTCTGAGGGTGAAATGCAGAGGAGAAAGATAACTGAACATCAAGTTTAGAACAAAATGTTCTCCAAAATCTGGAAACAAACTGGACTCCTCTGTCAGACACAATGTTCTCCGGAATGCCATGTAACCGAACCAAGTGCTGAAAGAACAAAGGCACCAATTCGGAGGAGGAAGGCAACTTAGGTAATGGCACAAGATGTATCATCTTGGAAAACTTATCACAGATTACCCAGATAACGGTCATTCTCTGAGAGACAGGGAGGTCGGAAATAAAATCCATAGAGATATGGGTCCATGGCCTCTTGGGCACAGGTAATGGCATTAACAAACCACTAAAGCGAGAGCAAGGCTTGGAACGAGAGCAAGTCCCACAGGACTGCACAAAGTCCCTGACGTCATGAGATAAAGTAGGCCACCAAAAGGACCGACTCACCAAGTCTCTGGTACCAAAGATACCGGGATGACCAGCCAACGCGGAACAATGAATCTCACACATCACACTCTTCTTCCACTGGTCTGGGACAAACAATTTCCCAACAGGGCAGCATTCAGGTTTATCCTCCTGACACCCCTCTAGAGCTAGTCTCAAATTGGGCGAGATGGCGGAAAGAACTACACCCTCTTTCAAAATAACAGTAGGATCAGTTAACTCAGGAGAATCCGCAAAGAATCTCCTCGAGAGGGCATCCACCTTAACATTCTTAGTGCCCAGAAGAAAGGAAATCACAAAATTAAAACGTGTGAAAAACAAGGCCCACCTGGCCTGTCTAGGATTAAGTCGCTTGGCTGATTCGAGATAAACCAGGTTCTTATGGTCCGTGAGGACCACCACCTGATCTTTGGCTCCTTCCAGCCAATGTCTCCACTCTTCAAAGGCCCACTTCATGGCCAATAAATCCCAATTACCCACGTCTGTTATGAATGTGCTAGAGATGGTTTCTGAGCAGAGGCTCCCTCTGGTGGTTACAGACAGTACTGAACTTTTCAGCGAGGAATGGCAATCTGAGATCACGGACTGGTCTGATATAAGGGAGGTTCCCTCCCATGATGGTTGCCGGTGATGAATTGTTCTTGTCTCAATTGTGGTTCCTGGTTCATTTGGAAGTTTGCTGAGTCTTGCCTGCATCTTCTGCTATCAGATAAGATATTTTCTGCTTTTATTTTTGTGCTTGCTATTTGCATTGTTTTCTGCACATTTGTGGAGGACAGCCGGGTCCCCTCCTGGGGCCTGAGCTCCTCACAGTTTGTCTGTAGCCTCTGTTGTTTTTTCATTTGCTTTTTCCTGCTTTTTCAGCGGCTGCAGCTTGGTTTTGTTCACACTGAGATCTAATTTCGTGGGTGGCGAGATCGTGTGATCTCAGTATTTTTGTAATCAGAATTGTTGGATTTTTGTAGGGTTTTCTGGGTTGCAGAAAGTAATCTCTCCTGTCCTTTCCTATTTAGTCAGCTTGTGGCCCCAGCGTTTGCTCGATCTGTTTTCTGCCTGCGTTTGTGTTTTCATCTTGTCTAACCGCCATTATATGTTTGGGGGCTGCCTGTTCCTTTGGGGCTCTACTCCGGGGCAGTTAGCTTTCCTGTTTCTATCTTTAGGTATAGCTAGCTCTCAGGCTGTGACGAGGCGTCTAGGATCAACGTAGGAACGCTCCACGGCTACCTCTAGTTGTGTGGTTAGTTCAGGTTTCTGCAACCCATTAGTTACCAACATCTCAGTTGTTCGGCTGCCTTGCTGTTGTTCCTGTCCTCCTCAGCTACCGTACATAACAGTATCACCGGCCAAACTGAAAATTATATGGTACTCACAGAAGGGAAAAATAGTGTGGAAAAAAAAAGTTGTCAGAGATTTTTTTTTTTCTGTTTGTTGCATTTTTTCCCTCTTTTTCTCTGGGTGCTGAGGAGGATTTTTTTTCTCTCTCAATGAAGTTTGCACAGTTGTCTGGCCGTGTGGATCAGCTTGCCACTGAGGTTCAGAGTATTGCTACCTATCTTGCTGGGTTGCCGGTTGTGGAACCTAGGATTCCCATGCCAGATTTGTTTTTGGGGGATCGATCTAAATTTCTGAATTTCAAAAATAACTGTAAGTTGTTTTTTGCCTTAAGGCCTAAGTCCTCAGGGAATGCTGCACAGCAGGTTCAAATTGTCATCTCCTGCTGCGCGGCGACTCTCAGGATTGGGCTTTTTCCCTGACACCTGGGGATCCTGTTTTGAATGATATTGATGCATTTTTTCAGGCTCTGGGGTTATTGTACGATGAACCTAATGTCACTGATCAAGCTGAAAAGATCCTGTTGCCATTAAATCAGGGTCTTGAAGACGCTGAGTTGTACTGTCAGAAATTTCGAAAGTAGGCAGTTCTGACCAAATGGAATGATCATGCTTTGGCAGCCCTTTTTCGAAAGGGTCTGTTGGAAAAAGTAAAGGACGTTATGGTGGGATTCCCTGTTCCCTCTGGTCTCAATGATTCTATATCTTTGGCCATTCAAATTGACAGATGTTTGCGTGAGCGCAGAGGTATGCGTGAGATAGTGTAGCCTTGTGAGCCAGCTCCTGAGCCCATGCAGTGTGATGGAGTGACTTCTGGGGCTCAGCGTCATGAGTTTCGTAGACGCAATGGGTTATGTTTCTTCTGTGGTGACGCGTCCCATGCTATTTCCGTCTGCCCTAAGCGGGGAAGACGTTTTGCGCGCTCAGTTGTCTTGGGTAGTGTTCAGACTAAATTTCTGTTGACTGTTACCCTGATTTGCTCCCTGTCCACATTTTCTTC
Organism: Oophaga sylvatica; assembly: GCA_033576555.1. NCBI lineage: Eukaryota > Metazoa > Chordata > Amphibia > Anura > Dendrobatidae > Oophaga > Oophaga sylvatica. Next base: position 180,698,531 of record JARQOD010000006.1, read on the forward strand.
TCAGGCTTTTGTTGATTCGGGAGCAGCTATTAACCTGATGGATTTTGATTTTGCTAAACGTTGTGGGTTTCCCTTGATACCCCTACGGAAGTCTATTCCCCTACTGGGGATTGATTCTACCCCTTTGGCTGAGAATAAACCCCAGTTCTCTACTCAGGTGATAATGAGGGTTGAACCTGATCATCAGGAAAGTTGCAAATTTTTGGTGCTGTATAATCTGCATGACATTATTGTACTAGGTTTCCCTTGGTTACAGTCTCATAATCCTGTTTTGGATTGGAAATCTGTGTCTGTGACCAGTTGGGGCTGCCAATGTGTTAATGCCAACACTCCTGTTTTTTCTGCCTCTCCCCAGGCTCAGGATGTTCCTGACTTTTTGACTGATTTTTCTGATGTGTTTAGCGAAAGTAAATCTGCATCCTTGCCCCCCCATAGGAGCTATGACTGCGCTATTGAATTAGTGCCTGGTAGTAAATTCCCTAAAGGTCGCCTTTTTAACTTGTCTGTACCTGAACATGACGCTATGCGGTCTTATATCAAGGAGTCATTGGAGAAGGGTCATATCAGACCATCCTCTTCACCCTTGGGTGCCGGTTTTTTCTTTGTGGCCAAAAAGGATGGTTCATTAAGGCCGTGTATTGATTATCGTCTCTTGAACAATATCACTGTGAAATATCAATATCCGTTACCCTTGATTTCTGACCTGTTTTCCAGGGTGAAAAGTGCTACTTGGTTTACCAAGCTTGACCTCAGGGGGGCGTATAACCTTATTCGCATTAAGCACGGGGATGAATGGAAGACAGCATTTAATACCCCAGAGGGGCATTTTGAGTACCTAGTGATGCCCTTTTGGCTCACTACTGCTCCTTCCATCTTCCAGTCCTTCATGAATGACATTTTCAGGGATTTTGTGGATAAATTTCTGATTGTTTATTTGGATGATATCTTGATTTTTTCCAATGACTGGGACTCTCATGTGAAACATGTTCGGACTGTGTTCCAGATTTTGAGAGAGAATGCTCTGTATGTGAAGGGATCAAAGTGTCTTTTTGGCGTACAGAGGATCTCATTTCTGGTATTCATTTTGTCCCCATCTGTTATTGAAATGGACCTGGTCAAGGTTCAGGCCATCTGTGATTGGGTCCAACCTACTTCATTAAAGGCTCTTCAGAGATTCTTGGGTTTTGACAATTTTTATCGTAAATTTATTGGTAATTTCTCTGTTATTGTTAAACCATTGACTGATTTGACCAAGAAGGATTCTGATGTGGTGAATTGGCCTCCTGAGGCAGTCTCTGCGTTTCAGGAACTTAAGCAGAGATTCACTTCTGCTCCTGTTCTATGGCAGCCTGATGTTTCTCTGCCATTTCAGGTGGAGGTTGATGCCTCTGAAATTGGGGCAGGTGCCGTTTTGTCCCAAAGAGATCCAGAGACCTCTAAAAGTAACCCTTGTGCCTTTGTCTCTCGAAAATTTTCTCCAACTGAACGTAATTATGACGTGGGTAATTGGGAGTTATTGACCATGAAGTGGGCTTTTGAAGAGTGGAGACATTGGCTGGAGGGAGCCAAACATCAGGTGGTGGTCCTCACGGACCATAAGAATCTGGTTTATCTGGAATCAGCCAAGCGACTTAATCCTAGACAGGCCAGGTGGGCCTTGTTTTTCACACATTTTAATTTTGTGGTTTCCTTTCTTCCTGGCACTAAGAATGTCAAAGCGGATGCCCTCTCGAGGAGTTTCCTTGCGGATTCTCCTGAGTTATCTGATCCTGCTGTTATTTTGAAAGAGGGTGTAGTTCTTTCCGCCATCTCGCCCAATTTGAGACTGGCTCTGGAAGTGTGTCAGGAGGATAAACCCGAGCGCTGCCCTATTGGGAAATTGTTTGTCCCAGACCTGTGAAAAAAGAGTGTGATGTCTGAGATTCATTGTTCCGCGTTGGCCGGTCATCCTGGAATTTTTGGTACCAGAGACTTGGTTAGTCGGTCCTTTTGGTGGCCTACTTTGTCTCGTGACGTCAGGGAATTTGTGCAGTCCTGCGGGACTTGCTCTCGCTCCAAGCCTTGCTCTCGCTCTAGTGGTTTGTTGATGCCATTGCCTGTGCCCAAGAGACCATGGACCCATATCTCTATGGATTTCATTTCCGACCTCCCTGTTTCTCAGAGAATGACCGTTATCTGGGTGATTTGTGATAGGTTTCCCAAAATGATACATCTTGTGCCATTACCTAAGTTGCCTTCCTCCTCCGAATTGGTGCCTTTGTTCCTTCAGCACGTGGTTCGGTTACACGGCATTTCTGAGAACATTGTGTCTGACAGAGGAGTCCAGTTTGTTTCCAGATTTTGGAGGACTTTTTGTTCTAAACTTGGTGTTCAATTGTCTTTCTCCTCGGCTTTTCATCCTCAGACCAATGGACAAACTGAGAGAACAAACCAGACATTGGAGACTTATCTGAGATGCTTTGTGTCTGCTGATCAGGGTGACTGGGTCTCTTTTTTGCCTTTGGCTGAGTTTGCTCTTAATAATAGGGCTAGCTCTGCCACTTTGATGTCTCCATTTTTCTGCAATTTTGGGTTTCACCCTCGATTTTCTTCGGGACAGACGGAGGCTTCTGTCTGTCCAGGTGTTGACTCTGTTGTGGAGCGTATGCAGCAGATTTGGGACCAGGTAGTGGAGAGGTTGTCCCTCTCTCAGGAGAGGGCCCAGCGGTTTGCCAACCGGCATAGGACTGATGGTCCTCGGTTTGAAGTGGGGGACTTGGTCTGGTTGTCCTCAAGAAATATCCCTATAAGAGTTGCATCTCCTAAGTTTAAGCCTAGGTTCATTGGACCTTATAAGATCATGGAGATTCTCAATCCTGTTTCCTTTCGTTTACTTCTTCCAGGGACATTTAAGATCCATAACGTGTTCCACAAGTCTTTATTGAAGAGGTTTGTCGAGCCAGTGGTTCCTATGGCTGCGACTCCTGACCCTGATTTGGTTGAGGGCAATCTGGAGTATGTGGTTGAGAAAATATTGGATTCTTGTTTTTCCAGACGGAAACTCCAGTATTTGGTTAAGTGGAGAGGTTATGGTCAGGAGGACAATTCTTGGGTGTTTGCTTCGGACATCCATGCTAGGAGACTGATCCGTGCGTATCACAGAGCTCATCCTGACCGACCTGGTTGCCCAAATGAGGGTTCGGTGACCCTCCTCAAGGGGGGGGTACTGTTGTGAATGTGTTAGAAATGAATTCTGAGCAGAAGCTCCCTCTGGTGGTTACAAATAGTACTGAACTATTCAATGAAGATTGTGAAGATTGGCAATCAGGTGTTACAGACTGGTCTTATATAAGGGAGGTTCCCTCCCATCAGGGTTGCCGGTGATCAATTGTTCTTGTCTCAACTTTGGTTCCTGGTTCACTTGGAAGCTTGCTGTGTCTTGCCTGCATCTTTTGCTAACAGATAAGATATTTTCTGCTTTTATTTTTGTGCTTGCTTTTTGCATTTTGTCCTGCACTTCTGTGGAGGTCAGCCAGGTCCCCTTTGGGGGCTTGTGCTCCTCTCAGTTTATCTGAGCCACTGTTATTTGTTCATTTGCCTTTTCCAGTTTTTTCAGTGGCTGCTGCTTAGTTTTGTTACACCAGAGAACTAATTTAGGTGGTAGAGGTCGTGTGATCTCAGGTGTTTTTGCAATTAGTGAGTTGGTATTTTTTTAGGGTTTTTTGGATTGCAGTAAGTGTCCTTCCTATCCTTTTCTTTCTAGGAAGATTGGGCCCCAACGTTTGCTCATACTATTTTCTGTCTGTGTCTGTATTTCCTCTTGTCTAACCGCCATTACATGTTTGGGGGCTTCCTATGTTCTTTGGGGATCTGCTCCGGGGCAGATAGTTTTCCTCTTTCTATCTTTAGGTGTAGTTAGCTTCTCAGGCTGTGACGAGGCGTCTAGGACCAACGTAGGTACGCTCCACGGCTGCCTTTAGTTGTGGTGGTTAGTCAGGGTACTGCAATCCAGTAGATTCCAACCTCTCTGGTGTATTGCCTTTTTTGCTTGCTCTCCTCAGCTACCAAATCATAACACAGACCATTCGGACCCAGCTAAAAGCCATTCAGCAATTGGTTCATTACCCCCAGCAACCACTGGATGGAGCCTCAGCTCCGAAGTCGCCTCCAACGTGTTCACAACAGGCATATTTGTACTTGAAGGGGATGATGATGGGGCATATTTCTTCATGAAGGTGAACATGATGGGGCCTATTTCTTCATTAAAGTGATCATGATGGGGCCTATTAATGCATGAAGGGGATCATGATGGGGCATATTTCTGCCTGAAGTGGATTATGATGGCACATAATTCAGCAGGAAGGGGATAATGATGGGCCCTATTTATCCCTGAAGGGGATCATGATAGGGCCAACGAATATCACACTGTACCCGAATATTTTTGGGCTCCACTCGATGCTCCGAGGAGTTAATCCCAAGTTCAGACAGCAGTTATTTCTCCCATATTCAAGTACTCTCGTTTAAATTGATAAAAACTAACAGTTTAGCTACAACATAAAATGTCTGATATCTTCTTGTCTGCTGTTCTGGCAAAAAAAGGATCATCACAACAGCTCATACACATTAAATAGTTGGACAGTGGCAATGAAATCAGCAGGTTCAGCAGACAGTAGTTTAATGTGTATGGCTATGTTAACGGTTCTTTGAGAAATAGATTGATCATGTTCATAGAGCTCTGTTCAGATTTTGTCGACAAGGGACTATTGTCATCTCAATATATAGAGTTTCTTGTGAGGCTAAGTTCACACGTTGCGGAATTGCCGCGGAAATTTCCGCGGCAATCCCGCACTTCTCCCGCGGGAAATACGCACTTTTTTTGTATGCGTATTCCCGCCAGAATAATAGCGTTTTGCAAGCGTAATTAGCTTGCATAATGCTAGCGTTTTCCTAGCGATCTGTAGCATCGCTTGGAAAACTGATTGACAGGTTGGTCACACGAGTCAAACATAGTGTCTGACACGTGTGACCAACTTTTTACTATTGATGCCGCCTATGCCGCATCAATAGTAAAAAGATCTAATGTAAAAATAATAAAAAAAATAATAAATAATGATATTCTCACCTTCCGGCGGCCCCCGCAGCCTTCCCGCCTTCAGCGACGCTCCCGGCAACTCCCGGTCCCAAGGATGCATTGCGACAAATCACCCCGATGATGTAGCATCACGCGAGACTGCTACGCCATCTGGGTGATTCTCGCAAAGGACTCTTGGGACCGGGAGTTGCCGGGAGCGTCGCTGAAGGCGGGAAGGCTGCGGGGGCCGCCGGAAGGTGAGAATATCATTATTTATTATTTTAATTATTGTTTTACCAGGGATATGGTACCCAGGGCCTGGAGGAGAGTCTCCTCTCCTCCAGACCCTGGGTACCACCGCACATTAACCGCTTACATTCCGCAAAATTAATGAACATGTTGCTATTTTTTCCGCGAAGCGTTTTTTTCGCGGAAAAAAACGCAACATGTGGCCAAAACATGCGGAATCAATTAACATGTATAGGATGCTTAATGCTTGCGTTTTTTTCGCGTTTTTACCGCGGAAAATCGCGGAAAAAACGCGAAAAAAACGCAAATATTCCTGAACGTGTGCACTTAGCCTTAACGATTACTCTGTGGTCATACCAAATTTCATCACGTTAGGTTCTATGTTGGTACATAGCAGTAGCCCTGTACTTTCTGCTGATACATATAATTATTGACTACAGACTTCTCATGGAGCACCCACTTGGGTTTGCTCATCCCACACAATGTTTGGCAAAAGAACCAGGGGCTTTTTGTCATAGCAGTTAACTTAATTTGTACAGTAAGCATTACTGGCAGAATTCACACATTATGTATGTACTTTGCAAGGGTCAGCCCAAATATGTATTGTAATATTGTCCATATCCACAGTCAAAAACCACGGATAACACGTACCAAAAAATTAGATAGATGGCATGCTTTCAAGATGGCACTTAAGTTCGTATATTGTCCTACAACTATTGACTTAGATTAATTACCCATATTACAAAGCAAAAAAAAATGGGTATGGTGTACAGCAATATTTCGAAGAGAATGGAAGAACTCTGCCACTTTGTCGCTATTTGATGGAATGTTTTAACCCCTTCACCCCCAAGGGTGGTTTGCACGTTAATGACCGGGCCAATTTTTACAATTCTGACCACTGTCTCTTTATGAGGTTATAACTCTGGAACGCTTCAACGGATCTTCGCGATTCTGAGATTGTTTTCTCGTGACATATTGTACTTCACGTTAGAAGTATAATTTCTTTGATATAACTTGCGTTTATTTTTGAAAAAAACACAAATATGGCGAAAATTTTGAAAATTTTGCAATTTTCAAACTTTGAATTTTTATTCCCTTAAAACAGAGAAATATGTCACACAAAATAGTTAAGAAATAACATTTCCCACATGTCTACTTTACATCAGCACAATTTTGGAACCAAAATTTTTTTTTGTTCGGAAATTATAAGGGTTAAAAGTTGACCAGTGATTTCTCATTTTTACAACAAAATTTACAAAGCCATTTTTTTAGGGACCACCTCACATTTGAAGTCACTTTGACGGGTCTATATAGCAGAAAATACCAAAAAGTGACACCATTCTAAAAACTGCACCCCTCAAGGTACTCAAAACCACATTCAAGAAGTTTATTAACCCTTCAGGTGCTTCACAGGAGCTGAAGCAACGTGGAAGGAAAAAATTAATATTTAACTTTTTAGCCACAAAAATGATCTTTTACAAACTTTTTTTTTATTTTGACAAGGGTAAAAGGAGAAAATGGGTAGATAAAGTTGTTGTGCAATTTCTCCTGAGTACGCCAATACCCTATATATGGGGGAAAACCACTGTTTGGGCACACGGCAGAGCTCGTAAGGGAAGGAGCGCCGTTTGACTTTTTCAAACTAAAATTGGCTGGAGTTGAGATTGGACGCCATGTCGTGTTTGGAGAGCCACTGATGCGCCTAAACAGTGGAAACCCCCCACAAGTGACACCATTTTGGAAACTAGACCCCCTAAGGAACTTATCTAGATCTGTTGTGAGCACTTTGAGCCCCAAAGTGTTTCACAAAAGTTTATAATGCCTGGGTGTGAAAAAAAAAAAACAATTTTCCACAAAAATGATTTTTTAGTCCCAAATTTTTGATTTTTCCCAAGGAAATTGGACCCCAAAAGTTGTTGTCCAATTTGTCCTGAGTACGCTGAAACCCCATATGTGGGGGGGGAAACTGTTTGGGCGCACGGCAGGGCTTGGAAAGGAAGCAGTAACGTTTTGGAATGCAAACATTGATGGGGTCATGTTCCGTTTGTAGTGCCCCAGATGAGCCTAAACAGTGGAAACCCCCCACAAGTGACCCCATTTTGGAAGCTAGACCCCCTAAGGAACTTATCTAGATCTTTGGTGAGCACTTTGAACCCCAAGTGCTTCACACAAGTTTATAATGCCCGGGCATGAAAATAAAAAAATCCTATTTTTTTCCCACAAAAATTATCTCTTAGTCACTAATTTTTTATTTTCCCATAGGTAACAGGAGAAATTGGACCTCAAAAGTTGTTGTCCAATTTGTCCTGAGTACGTTGATACCCCATATGTGGGGGGGAACCACTGTTTGGGCGCATGGCAGAGCTCGGAATGGAAGTAGCACCATTTGACTGTTTCCAACCAAAATTGGCTGGAATTGAGATTGGACGCCATGTTGCATTTGGAGAGTCCCTGATGTGCCTAAACAGTGGAAACCCCCACAAGTGACCCCATTTGGGAAATTAGACCCCCTAAGGAACTTATCTAGATCTTTGGTGAGCAATTTGAACCCCCAAGTGCTTCACACAAGTTTATAACGTAGAGCCGTAAAATTAAAAAATCATATTTTTTCCACAAAATTGATCTTTTCACCCCAATTTTTATTTTCCCAAGGGTAACAAGACTCCAAAAGTTATTGTGCAATTTGTCCTGAGTACGCTGATACCCCATATGTGGGGGTAAACCACTGTTTGGGTGCATGGCAGAGTTTGGAAGGGAAGGAGCGCCGTTTGACTTTTTCAACGCAGAATTGGCTGGATGCCATGTCGTGTTTGGAGAGCTCCTGATCTGCCTAAACAGTGGAAACCCCCCACAAATGACACTATTTTGGAAACTAGACCCCTCAAGGAACTTATCTAGATGTGTGGTGAGCACTTTGAACCCCAAAGTGCTTCACAGAAGTTTATAACGTACAGCCGTAAAATAAAAAATCTTTTTTTTTTTACAAAAATGATTTTTTCGCCCCCAATATTTTATTTTCACAAGGGTAACAGGAGAAATTGGACCCCAGAAGTTGTTGTCCAATTTGTCCTGAGTACGCTAATACCCAATATGTGGGAGTAAACTACTGTATGGGCGCACGTCGGGGCTCGGAAGGGAAGTAGTGACGTTTTGGATTGCAGACTTTGATGGAATGGTCTGGGGGCGTCATGTCGCATTTGGAGAGCCCCTGATGTGCCTAATCAGTGGAAACCCCTCACAAGTGACCCCATTTTGGAAAATAGACCCCACAAGGAACTTATCTAGATGTGTGGTGAGCACTTTGAACCCCGAAGTGCTTCCCAGAAGTTTATAACGTACAGCCGTAAAAATAAAAAATCCTTTTTTTTTTTTACAAAAATGATTTTTTCGCCCCCAATATTTTATTTTCACAAGGGTAACAGGAGAAATTGGACCCCAAAAGTTGTTGTCCAATTTGTCCTGAGTACGCTGATACCCAACATGTGTGAGAAAATGACTGTATGGGTGCACGTCTGGGCTCGGAAGGGAAGTAGTGACGTTTTGGATTGCAGACTTTGATGGAATGGTCTGGGGGCGTCATGTCGCATTTGGAGAGCCCCTGATGCGCCTAAACAGTGGAAACCCCCCACAAGTGACCCCATTTTGGAAAATAGACCCCACAAGGAACTTATCTAGAAGTATGTTGAGCACTTTGAACCCCTAAGTGCTTCACAGAAGTTTATAACGTACAGCTGTAAAATAAAAAATCCTTTTTTTTTTTACAAAAATGATTTTTTCGCCCCCAATATTTTATTTTCACAAGGGTAACAGGAGAAATTGGACCCCAAAAGTTGTTGTCCAATTTGTCCTGAGTACGCTGATACCCAACATGTGTGAGAAAACGACTGTATGGGTGCACGTCTGGGCTCGGAAGGGAAGTAGTGACGTTTTGGATTGCAGACTTTGATGGAATGGTCTGGGGGCGTCATGTCACATTTGGAGAGCCCCTGATGCGCCTAAACAGTGGAAACCCCCCACAAGTGACCCCATTTTGGAAAATAGACCCCACAAGGAACTTATCTAGAAGTGTGGTGAGCGCTATGAAGCCCCAAGTGCTTCACAGAAAATTTATAACATACAGCCGTAAAAACAAAAAAATCATTTTTTTTTTTACAAAAATGATTTTGTCGCCCCCAGTTTTTTATTTTCCCAAGGGTAACAGAAGAAATAGGACAAATTGCACAATAACTCTTGGGGTACAGAGTACGCTGATACCCCATATGCGGGGGTAAACTACTGTTTGGGCGCATGGCAGAGCTCAGAAGTGAAGGAGCACCGTTTGACTTTTTCAACGCAGAATTGGCGGGAATTGAGATCAGACGCCATGTCACATTTGGAGAGCCCCTGATGTGCCCAAACAGCAGAAACCCCCCAATTCTAACTCCAACCCTAACCCCAACATACCCCTAACCCTAGTCCCAACCCTAACCACAAACCTAACCCTAACACACCCCTAACCCTAATCCCAACCATAACCCTAATACTAACTTTAACGCCAATCCTAACCCTAACTTTAGCCGCAACACTAACCCTAATGGGAAAATGGAAATAAATACATTTTTTTAATTTTATTATTTTTCCCTAACTAAGGGGGTGATAAAGGGGGGTTTGATTTACTATTTATAGCGGGTTTTTGTGATTGGCAGCTGTCACGCTAAAAGACGCTTTTTATTGCAAAAAGTAGTTTTTTGCATCACCACATTTTGAGAGCTATAATTTTTGCATATTTTGGCCCACAGAGTCATGTGAGGTCTTATTTTTTGCGGGACATTTTTTGATCGCTTTTTATTTCGATTTTTGGGAGGTTAGAATGAACAAAAATCAGCAATTCATGAATTTCTTTTGGGGGAGGCGTTTATACCGTTCTGTGTGTGGTAAAATTGATAAAGCAGTTTTATTCTTCGGGTCAGTACGATTATGGCGATACCTCATTTATATCATTTTTTTATGTTTTGGCGCTTTTATAGAATAAAAACAATTTTATATAAAAAATCATTATTTTTGCATCGCTTTATTCTGCGAGCTATAACTTTTTTATTTTTTCGCTGATGATGCTGTATGATGGCTCGTTTTTTGCGGGACAAGATGACGTTTTCAGCGGTACCATGTTTATTTATATCTGTCTTTTTGATCGCGTGTTATTCCACTTTTTGTTCGGCGGTATGATGATAAAGCATTGATTTTTTGCTTATTTTTTTTTTTTTTTTTTAAGGGGTTCACTAAAGGGGTTAACTAGTGGGACAGTTTTATAGGGGGGGTCGTTACGGACGCGGCGATACCAAATATGTGTACTTTTATTGTTTTGTTTTTTTTATTTACAGGAAGAAATGAATTTATTGGGGAATATTTTTTTTTTTTTGATGATTTTTTTTACCACTTTTTATTTTTATTTTTTTTACTTTTTTACTTTGTCCCAGGGTGGGACATCACAGTATTTTAGCAGATCGCTGGTGTGACAGTGTGCACAGCACTCTGTCACACCAGCGATCGCTCTGGCATCGCTGCAGGCTTCCTCTGCGCCTGCTCTCAGCAGGCACTGAGGAAGCCGCCTCCCTGCAGGACCCCGGCGCCATCTTGGATCCGGGACCTGGAGGGAGGACGGACCCTCGGAACAGCGCGACACATCGCGTTGCTCTGAGCGTCTCAGGGGGCGCGCAGGGAGCCCCCTGCCTGCGCGATCCTCCCCTGTGCCCCGGGCACACCGCGATCATGTTTGATCGCGGTGTGCTAGGGGTTAATGTGCCGGGAGCGGTCCGTGACCGCTCCTGACACATAGTGCTGGGTGTCAGCTGTGATATACAGCTGACACCCGGCGGCGATCAGCTACGCTCCCCCCGGGAGTGCAGCTGATCGCCTATGACGTACTATTCCGTCCATGGGAATTAGGTCCAGGGTCACATGGACGGAATAATACGTCTGATGGCAGAGAGGGGTTAATGTACATCCAAACAAAAATGAATATACAAATAATTAAGTTGTACAGCTTCCCCCAACATGAATTTTAAAGGGTACTAGTCCTTGCAGTACTGAGGTGCAGCGTGCAGTTAAAAAAAAATAACCAGGAACCTGACACAGTCATGTAGTAGTATTGACACACGAGTTCTTTATGGAAACCAGCCAGGATTCCAGGACCACTTCTCCTGGGCGGCAGCACAGCTACTGTCACTGTGTACTCATTCCTGACAGGTGCTGGTGAACCTGTGCACCGTCAGGATGACGTCAGCGGTCCGGTGGTTATGTGGAAGGTCCTGTTGCTGAACTGCAGCTGTCAGCCCAGGACATGGTATAAATTATAACACAGAGGCAGGGTGTAGGAGGAGTGAGAGTGAAGATGGATGGCCATAGCGCAGAAACACAGGATAATATGCATAGCGCCGGTCAGGTCAGTATAACACACCTGACTGCTTCTGCCTCCAGCCCCGTGATCACCACCGCCGACATTACAACATAACACAAGCTGTATGAACACCTCCTCTCCAAGTCAAAGGTGAAACCCGGATGAAATAAAGCAAAATGAATTTCCTCAGATACAGTGTTTTTTCTTTAAAAAAAATAAAAATTTATTCACATATGAAGAATAAAATCACTATAAATTTCTAGAAAAAGGATGCAAGTTTAGAAAAAGGGACGTAGGACACTCCCTTACATTTTCACCACATTGCTGCATGGTAATAAAGAGTCAGACTACAGTTTTGTGACCACATAAATCACAAGCTCTAATAAAACACCTGCAGGATATGGGTTGAACTAGATGGACTTAAAGTCTTCCTTCAACCTTAATAACTATGTTACTAGTTCTCTATACATAATAGATTTATTGCCATTATGTTCCAAAGTCATGATCCTAGAATAAGGAACATGGCTTAGTGAATAACATTCACCGTCTATAAATTTATCTTCATCAAGTTAAAAATATTAATGGAATGTGGAGCGGGATATGCTGGCACACCAGGACACATGACGCCAATGAAAGAGCGCTATCTCTGCACATACTAAGAGACTTCTAGCTTGCCAGGTTACCCATTTGGTTTCACAGAGCAAAACGATAATAAACGTACATGTATATATTGAGGATACCATCGTGAATGTGTCTCACATCAATCTAATACATGTGTATTCCCGTATCAGACAGGCACAACTATCGGACAGATCTGCCTGCCTACACCTCTATATGTGGGGATCATTTCCTTTCCTCTCAATGACCTTACCTGAGAACACCAAAGCCCTTATTTCAAGACTTTGCTTGTAAGGGCAATATTGTGATCAAGGCCAGAAGTGGCCGAAACGTTAATTGCCTATCGCTTGCAACATAATGGTGATATCTGGAACTTGTTTGGAACTTGTTAAATAAACTTTCACTTGAAGCATATTTAAAACGAGTGCGGTGTTGTTTTCTCTTCCAGCTGGACTGTAGTTGGACAGTTCACTTTCCTGCTTTGCCGAATTTTGTGGTAGCCAGACTGGGCCTCTGGCTACCAGTTGTTCTCCATAAATATATACGTTCTCCATAAATAGATACGGAGGTGAACAATTCACACAGCAATATATACAGCAGGACTGTAGTTATACAGTTCACTTTCCTGCTTTGCAGAATTTGCTGTTAGCCAGACTGTGCCTCTGGCTAACATTTTTTCTTCGTAAATAGATACGGAGATGACCAATTCCACCAGCAATGTATACAGCTGCATTGTACTGATAGAGTAAACTTTCATGTTTTTCCAATTTGGTGTTAGCCACACTGGTGCTCAAAGTATGGTTGCTCCTGCGGAAATAGATACGGAGCTGAAAAATTTACACAACAATATCTACAGCTGGACTGTAGTTGTACAGTTCACTTTCATGCCTTGCTGAATTGGGTGGTAGCCAGACTGGGCCTCTGGCTACCAGTTTTTCTCCAATAATACATACGGAGCTGAACAATTAACACAGCAATATCTACAGCTGAAAATTTTCACGCAGCCCTTCAAGTGACCACTGGCCAGCTTTCAAGGTCAGATGAAACTGAGATCTCATGGAGTCATCAACCGAGGGGCCATAAACCCTTAGAATGTAAAAGCCACAAGGATTTTGATAAAACCACCACAGACAGAGGTTAAGTAAACCGTAAAGTTTAACAATCACAAGCCGCAAACATATGGAAGCGTAAAAATTTTTAACAGAAATGCAGCGATGTAATTGTCTGAATGCATTCTGTATATTTGAATATGCATTCAAAAGAGCCATTTGTATATTCACACTACACTATTAACACCAATCAAATCTATATTCTTGAAAAACGGAAGATTAACCCATAGACTACTATTTATAATCATGACAATCTTTTTAAGCAATATCTATATGTAAGTAATGTAAAGTAATGTTAAAAGTAGCTGCTACTATGTATTCCGTAAATAACATAGGTTTTGGAACATCTTCACGTTCTTGCATTTCTCAAACTGTGACCATGATCAATATTCCACAACTGTTCCGTTACGCTGTGTAGTAAATATTGTAGACACCATAGATGATCACAGAGGGTTTCAACAAAGTAATTTAGAAATAATAACAATTTTTTAATTTTACGTTTTATAATCCAGTAAAGAAGGAACATGCAGTGTCACTCATACAAGTTACCGCTTACAAAATTTTGTTAAGTCCTCAGCATCTACAAGTATTCAGCCGGCACTGTTTTGTATTTAACTCTTACCATTTGAGGCAGCCAAAGTTATGTCTCTGAAGGAGATAAACAAACATGTTTAACAAGCAAATATTTGTAATGAAATACTGAGCCTACATAACAGCATTGCTATATCAAATTTATATGAAGTCTATTGTGTCCAATGTGAGCAACCAGGCAACCAAAAAAGGAGCTTTTCAAGTGAGCTCTTTAAGGTACATAAATGTTATGAAGGAAAGCGACGACACCGGCCTATGCCAAGGAGTGAACATGATGAAGGGGACGTTAGTACCGGCCCGGTCGGCACTGTTGGGGTTCCTCTTCAAGTACATGGGCAGACCACCATAAGCTTCTTTTACTGGTGGACCAAGACACAAATATACAACATGGATGCACGGCTTAGTGTGAACCCATCAGAGCCAGATGATTGTGATTGTTGGGTGGTAGCCAGACTGTGCTTCTGGCTACCAGTTTTTCTTGGTAAGTAGATATGGAGCTGAGCAATTAACACAGCAATATCTCCAGCTGGACTGTAGTTATACAGTTCACTTTCCTGCTTTGCAGAATTTGCTGTTAGCCAGACTGGGCCTCTGGCTAACATTTTTTCTTCGTAAATAGATACGGAGATGAACAATTCCACCAGCAATCTATACAGCTGTATTTTACTGATAGAGTAAACGTTCCTGTTTTTCAATTTTGGTGTTAGTCAAAATGGTGCTTCGAGTATGGGTGTTCCTGTGGAAAGAGATACGGAGCTGAACAATTGACACAACCATATCTACAGCTGGACTGTAGTTGTACAGTTCACTTTCCTGCTTAGCAGAATTGGGTGGTAGCCAGACTGGGGCTCTGGCTACCATTTTTTCTCTGTAAATAGATACGGAGCTGAACAATTAACACATTTATATCTCCAGCTGGACTGTACTTATACAGTTCACTTTCCTGCTTTGCAGAATTTGCTGTTAGCCAGACTGGGCCTCTGGCTAACATTTTTTCTTCGTAAATAGATACGGAGATGAACAATTCCACCAGCAATGTATACAGCTGTATTGTACTGATAGAGTAAACGTTCCTGTTTTTCAATTTTGGTGTTAGCCAAAATGGTGCTTCGAGTATGGGTGTTCCTGCAGAAAGAGATACAGTGCTGAACAATTGACACAACCATATCCACAGCTGGACTGTAGTTGTACAGTTCACTTTCATGTTTTGCAGAATTGGGTGGTAGCCAGACGGGGCCTCTGCCAACCAGTTTTTCTCGTTAAATAGATACGGAGCTGAACAAGTAACACAGCAATATCTCCAGCTGGACTGTAGTTATACAGTTCACTTTCCTGCTTCGCATAATTGGGTGTTAGCCAGACTGGGCCTCTGGCTAACTGTGTTTCTCCATAAATAGATACGGAGAAGAACAATTCCCCCAACAATGTATACAGTTGAATTCTACTGATACAATAAACTTTCCTGCTTCTCAATTTGGGTGTTAGCCAAACTGGGCCTCTGAGTATGGGTGTTCCTGCGGAAATAGATACAGAGCTGAACAATTGACACAACAATATGTACAGCTGGACTGTAGTTCTACAGTTCACTTTCATGCTTTGCAGAATTGGGTGGTAGCCAGACTGGGCCTCTGGCTACCTGTTTTTCTCCGTAAATGGATACGGAGCTGAGCAATTCACACAGCAATATCTACGGCTGTCCTATACTTAGACAGTTCACTTTCCTGCTTAGCAGAATTGGTTGTTAGCCAGACTGGGCCTCTGGCTAACATTTTTTCTTTGTAAATAGATACGGAGATGAAGAATTCCAACAACAATGTATACAGCTGCATTGTAGTGATAGAATTAACTTTCCTGCTTTTAAATTTGGGTGTTATCCTAACTGGGACTGTGAGTATGGGTGTTACTGCAGAAATCTATATGGATATTTTTAATATTTTCAGTATAATATATATACCTTTTATCTGTATATCCACTACCCGTTTTTTGTGCGTACTCTTCTTCGGACTTATCCAAATAATCCATTTGCAGCATCTTAACATCCATTAGAGACCTAAACATATGCCATTTTGGCTACCTCCCTATCTGGGCTGCCTCACCACCCCTCCTCCACCAACAAAATTGTTCTATTCTTGTGTCATACATACTGATGTGACCCTTTGAGCGTGAGTCTGCCTATAGGCTCCTGCAAGTGTATCGCCCACCAGGGCACTGGGGTACTCTGTACCCTGCCGGTGTGTTAAAGGTATGTGTCACGCCAGCAGTGACCCTCTCCGTGTCCCTGGCTGTTCAATGAAAAGGGGAATAATTTTACAGCGGAGGATTAGATTTAGTATTACACTGTTGGTTACGCCACATGTGGTTTATGGTGAAAGCTGAACGGCGCTGCAGTGCTTCTCCTCTGAAACTGGTGGTGATGCAGCAGAGTTTGACTAGCTCGCCACAGGCACAGCTTCTTGCCTCAGGGCTGAAGTATGTTTAGGTGGATGAATAGTGCTGTTAAATGTTGCAGTGTGTACAAGGTGCCGCAGGAACAAATTTAGATCACACATTCAGGGGCAATTTACAAGGCTTTACTCCGAGTTGAGGTGTACACATGTGCCCCCTTGGTACAGTATCCTCCAGGTGAGGGGCTCAGCAAACTCCCAGGTACATTGTAAAGACACCTTTCCAGGACTCCTTTCAATATGTTTCTTTCTGTGTCATCTCACGGTGTAGTATTACTCCCCTGTCCTTCCTACCAACACCTCGCAATCATTGTCCCAAGGCAGTAGCTGGGTGAAGGATTCCTAATGACTCAGAACTTCATAAGTTTTATGTCCCTTTCTGAGTGTACTTTTCCTCCAGAATAGGTAGATGCAACCAAGGCCTTATTGAACATCTGTATCAGTTGGCGACGACTTTTGTCAAGGCAATATCATTTGCATTGCTAATAGTTGTAACATGCCTAAAACGTGGCAGCTTACATAAATTTTTACACGGTGGCACATTATAACCTTACAAAATTGAGGTTGATGGAGGTCACAGAAGCTCGGTGAGAAACCAGAAGGTAATTTTAAAAATGTTTGACAAATGTACTGGCCTTATGAGTGCTGGTTCTAATAGTGCAGTGCACTGATGGTTACAAACAAAGGCTTATTATCAGGTTGAGTTGACGACTGTGAAGGGTTTTGGTGCCAGAGGACAGCTTCATGCTTCAAGGCACAAAAACCCAGACCCTGATACACCAAAATCCAAGGTTGAATTTATTAAAAGTACAGAACTGTAACGCTCCTTTGTGACTGATCACCATGGCCCACTGCGAACTTAAATGTCAAAGTCAGTACACAAACGTCCAGCCTAAAATCACAAAGGCATATGACTTCTCACTTTGATTTTGGACTACCCATGTTAGTATTACTGTACAATTCCCAAATATTTATTGTAAATCCCTATCTGTTTAGTGCTGCAATGTAAGCCACCCAGTCACCCAGGAATATACTTGCATTTAAAATTCCCCAGTATTGTCCAGGTACACCAACTGCTATTCTATATTTTGGTCCACATTTCATGTGCGATGACGAGTCACCTGTGAATCTCAGTGAATGAAGGTGCAAAGAGTCATCAGGGATCTTAAAGGGCTGTGCATTTTCCTAGGCTTTACTTCGAGTTCAGGTGTGCACACATGCACGCTTGGTACAGTGTCCTCCAGGTGAGGGGCTCAGCAAACTCACCGGTAAAGTGGTCTCTGTTGTCTCACGGTGTAGTATTACTCTTTGGTCCTTCCTGACAAGACCTTGCAATCATTGTCCCAAGCCAGGAACCTGTGGTATAACGTCTGCTCTTCTTTTCCTTGCTAGAATATAGACACGTTTTCGGCAAACATAATTGATGTTCAGTAGCTGAGACTCCTATAGATGACACTGCCTCTGGCTTGCTATGTGTGTATGGAAGTTATATAATAGGCTAATGGCCCAGTGTCCCTTCTGCGACCTGGGTGAATGTGGCGCATGCAGTGTCCACAGGAGAAAGCGGGGTTGGGACAGTCCTGCCTAGACCACAGTATAGGCAACAAGGATCTTCAATGCTCTCCGTTGCCGATGCAGGGGGAGATAAGTTTTCTTGCTCACAGTATCCAACCACACTGCCACTGTAGTGGAGCTGTGAGCCATGTTTCAGGTTGGGTTCTCAGGCCAAAGCTTACCTGACCTTTAACCTTGTTTAAAAAAATTACCCATCATGACCAGAATGCCAGAAATACAGAGGGGTGGGGTTACTGAACAAAGTCTGATAGGCCTGGTGCCGGGTTGCTGCAGAGTCCAAGACTTTTCCAGGATGTGACTGAAAGCAAGCTCAGAATCCCACCAGGGCAACCAACTCCTGGGGCACATTGCAACCTAAGCACTCACACTTACACAGCCTACTGACTTTGATCCTGGGGGTCCATGCTTTCCACCAGATGAATACATGAGCCACCTGGCGTACTAGCAAGTGTAACAACCCACTGTGTATTGTGTAGGAATGTAGACGACTGGTAGGAGCAGGCCACCTTTTGGAAAGAGAATACACTTGCTCTTTTACAAAAGTCCTGGTTTATGAATTATACAGTGGCCTTTTAATCTTTTTAGATTCTTGTGTAATGGATACTGAGTTTTGAGCTTCATTGTCTGCCTCCTTAAATATATACGGAGATGTTTTATTTTTTCATAATACCACATATATGCCTTTAATATGCTGCTAGAGTGCCCTTTTTTATTATTGGATTCCTATGTTATCCATACTCCGCCTGTGAGCGTGTCTGTGGGCCTCAGGAAATATA
This sequence comes from Oophaga sylvatica, assembly GCA_033576555.1. Classification (NCBI taxonomy): domain Eukaryota; kingdom Metazoa; phylum Chordata; class Amphibia; order Anura; family Dendrobatidae; genus Oophaga; species Oophaga sylvatica. The sequence continues at coordinate 180,717,319 of JARQOD010000006.1, forward strand.
TACGGAGTTTGAAAATTTTTTCATTATACTCCATCTATTCCTTGAATATGATGACACAATAACCCTTTTTTCTTATTATATTATTGTGTTATCCATACTGAGACATTGATCGTTTCTGTGTGCCTCCTAAAATATATACGAAGATTTACAATTACCCAGCCACTGTATACAGCTGTTGGGTTGTGATACAGTACCCTTTTTCTAATTTTTATCTAATGATACTGAGTGTGTGAGCGTCGGTCTGTATGTTATTAATGCAATATAGACGTAGATTGACCATTAAAACTACACTGTCTAAAGCTGTACGCTTCAAATACATTACACTTTTAATGCTTTTTATGTTATTGTGTAATCCATACGGACACTGAAAGCGTGTGTGTGTGACTCCTGATATATATACGTAAAATGTTGTTGATCTCACCTTCATAAAAATGAAACATGCCTGTTGTCACGGGGACCGTTTCCGGTATCACACAATCAACAGAGCAAGAGAATTGCGAACAATCCCAAGACCTTTATTATAGGCCAAACGAAAAGATCCATAAACAAACCACCACACTGAGGAGACAATAGTATCAAACACGAATGCAGTTCACTTGGATCGGCAGCCAGGGCAGTGGGATACTCGGTACAGGGCCGTTGTGTTACAGGGGATGTGTCACAGCAGCAGTGACCCTGTTCCTGGCCCTGGGGGGCGAATAAAAGGGGAATATGTACAGGGGATGATAGAGTTTGGAGTAAGGTATTCGTGACGCCACCTGTGGTATCTGGTCAGAGGTGACCTGACCAGCGCTGCAGTGCAGATCCTTGGACGGAGACTGGTGCTGTGATGCAGCAGAGTTGAAATAACTTCCCACAAGTGAAGCTTGTCCCAGGGCAGAGAGATGGTATAGAATGGTGCTGAAAGATTGGGCACAGTGGAGTGTGTTTGGCAGTAAGGACTTGAGGAGACACAGTCAGATGCACTTTCCAAAGCCTTACTCACAGTTTTGGCTGACAAATTGTCCAGGGCACTGACTACAGATGCTGCTGGAGTTGGTCGGCCTGAAAGCTATTTTGAATCCCCTTACTTGAGGTGGGATGTGAGCTCTCCTTTGTAGGTCTATTTTCTAAGGCACTGCCTGCTAGAAGCTCCATCCAAGTTACTCTGTCTGTCTGTTGTGTAGGTATAAATTCACTCTCATACAGGTGTAACCTGCTTCTGGAATAACTCAGTTATGGAGTCTCCGGCTCACGTGTGCTGCTGCTGTGCAGTAGAGTATTACTTTGGCCAGAAATCTGCTGTCTACTGTCCTCCGGATTCTGCAGCTGGGACTTTACTTTACCCACTCAGCCGTGGACTCCGTGGGTCCGGTTTCGGCGCTCCAACCTTGGGGTGAGCTCTCTATAGCCCCTCTTTTCACCAATTTGTATCCACACGTCTCTCCTCTCGTGTCCCTCCAGCCACACTCACTAACTCCTCCCCCAGCCAGAATGTTCTCAAGGAGCTCACCTTAAATAAGGTGTTGGATTTCCCCTTCTGGTCTGGAGTATGAAAGGTATATGCTGTGTAACCTGTTAAAGGGATCCTTCCTTGATTTCAGGCATTACATCACTCCCCCCTGGAGGGAGTCAAGGTCACTGTGGCAACCTAAATCCCGGTGTGCCATACACTTGCAAGCGTGGCAGTACTACAAAACATAAAAATATCCCCCAAATGGTCTGGCGTCAGCACCTGGCGCACACAGGCAAGTGCACTGAGCAGGTGGGGGGGCGACTCGTGTGCAATGGCACTGGCACAAGGACCCTCATAGTACAAACATTTGCCTCTGACGGTGGGATGGGCCCTCTTGCCGTCAGACGCACCGGCGTACTATGTGCCAGTGCCGTCGCCCACTAGTCAGCCACCCCTGCTTGCTAAGGGCCACTGCACTTACAATACTTACCTCACCATGCTCCACCGCTGTGACGTCTTCCGCGTTTCCTGACAGTAAAATTCAGGTTACAGAAGGAAATTACCTCACGTCTGTACTCCCTCTGCCTAAACAGTCCAAGTGCAGAGACCTGTAAGATGGCGACGCTGAGGAGGGCAGAGCAGACCACTACACAGCGAGGAGAGTTATTAAATATTTTTAAATGTTTTCACGAATATATGGGTAGCATTTCACACTGGATCATTAATAATCTGGACCATCATATATGGAGCTTTCTTTTGGCCCATAACACACTGGAGCATCAGCCATGGGGCCCATCATATACAGGAGCATTGTCAATGGGGCAGATCAGAGACTGGAACAGCAGCCATAGGGTCTATCATATACAGGAGCATTGTCAATGGGGAGGATCAGAGACTGGAACAGCAGGCATGGGGCCGATCAGAGACTGGAGCAGCAGCCATGGGGCCGATCAGAGGCTGGAGCAGCAGCCATGGGGCAGATCAGAGACTGGAGCAGATGGCATGGGGCCGATCAGAAACTGGAGCGGCAGCCATAGGGCCCATCATATACAGTAGCATTGTCAAAGGGGCAGATCAGATACTGGAGCATCAGCCATGGGGCCAATCAGAGACTGGAGCAGCAGCCATGGGGGCCGATCAGAGACTGGAGCAGCAGCCATGGGGCCAATCAGAGACTGGAGCAGCAGCCATGGAGCAGATCAGAGATTGGAGCAGCAGGCATGGGGCCAATAAGAGACTGGAGCAGCAGCCATGGACCCATCATATACAGTAGCATTGTCAATGGGGCAGATCAGAGACTGGAGCAGCAGCCATGGGGCAGATCAGAGACTGGAGCAGCAGGCATGGGGCCGATCAGAGACTGGAGCAGCAGCCATAGGGCCCATCATATACAGGAGCATTGTCAATGGGGCAGATCAGAGACTGGAGCAGCAGCCATGGGGCCGATCAGAGCCTGGAGCAGCAGCCATGGGGCAGATCAGAGACTGGAGCAGCAGGCATGGGGCCGATCAGAGACTGGAGCAGCAGCCATGGGGCTGATCAGAGACTGGAGCAGCACCCATAGGGCCCATCATATACAGTAGCATTGTCAATGGGGCAGATCAGAGACTGGAGCAGCAGCCATGGGGCAGATCAGAGACTGGAGCAGCAGCCATGGGGCAAATCAGAGACTGGAGAAGCAGCCATGAGGCCGATCAGAGCCTGGAGCAGCAGCCATAGGGCCCATCATATACAGGAGCATTGTCAATGGGGCAGATCAGAGACTGGAGCAGCAGCCATGGGGCCAATCAGAGACTGGAGCAGCAGCCATGGGGCCCATCAAATTCTGAAGCATTGTAAATGGTGGACAGCAGACACTGGAGCAGCATTTATAGGGACCATTATACACTGGATCATTAATAATATGGACCATGATTTTGGCCCTAAAAACACTGGAGCAGCATCCATGGGGCCCATCATATACAGTAGCATTGTCAATGGGGCAGATCAGAGACTGGAGCAGCAGCCATAGGGCACATCATATACTGAAGCATTCAAAATGGGGGACATCAGACACTGGAGCAGCATTTACGTGGCCCATTACATGCTGGAACATTAATAATGGGGCCCATTATATATTGAGCTTGATTTTGGCCCATCATATACTGGAGCATCATCCATGTGGAGCATCATATACTGGAGCATCATATGGGGTTCATTATTTATGGGCCATCATATAGGGAATGGAGCATCATATGGGGCCTATTCTGTTTGGAGCATTATATGGGGCTCATTCTTATGTATGGCACACTATGTGGTGGCCATAGTACTGTATGGAGGAATATAGTGTCCTTTTTTCTAGCTATTGTACATTTTAACATAGATATCAGTCATGTCATGTAAGAAGTGAAGTATTTCTCATTGTACTATACCGAGATTTATGTGCCGTAACGGAGCATCATTAATTGTTGTATGTGTTAAAGGAGCCCACTGACACTCTTTGGGCCAGGGCCCACGAAAACCGGGAGCCATCCCAACTCCCCCCCACAAGTTGAGCCAAATAACCCCCATTTTTCAATGCGTAAACATTATTATAAAGTCAATTAAGGTTGCCAAGCTTAAGTAATGATTGATGTTGCCATTGAAATGGGCACTGTAGGTGTGTTTTCTGTCCTCCACTCTCTACCGACTTTGCTTCCCCATTGACTTGCATTGGGTTTCGTGTTTCGATCGACCCACCGATTTTTCGCGATAGTCGGCCGATTTCACTCAACCCGACTTTTGCGAAAGTTGGGTTCCGTGAAACCCAACTCGACCCGAAAAAGGAAAAGTCGCTCATCTCTAGTCTTGATAATTGCGAATAATTTCCATATGTTGTCTATTCCATTTGCACAACAGCATGTAAAATTTATTTGTCAATCAGTGTTTAAGTGTTCCCTTTGTTTTTTTGAGCAGTGTATATATACACATGTGTGTGTATTCAAAAAAGTGATAGCCTGTAACAGAAAAGCATTTGCTAATAGAACTTGCAAAATAAGGTGAAATAAATGTGTTAAAATTACACCTTCCCAGACTTGAGGATGCATTTAATTAATACAGCTCACAAAAAGGAAGAAAATTTTATGCGTTTTTCCTAGCACAAAGGGGATTGAAATACTAACCCCTTAGTGACAGAACCAATTTGGTACTTAATGACCAAGTCAATTTTTACAATTCTGACCACAGTCACTTTATCAGGTTATAGCTCTGCAAATGCTTCAATGCATCCCATTGATTCTGAGAATGTTTTTTCATGACATATTGTACTTCATGATAGTGGTAAAATTTCTTCTATAAGACTTGCGTTTATTTATGAAGAAATGGAAATTTGGCAAAAATTTAAAAAATTTAGCAATTTTTAAAATTTAAATTTTTATATCCTTAAATCTGTCATGTGTGCATTGCCACGAAGATCGTCGCGGTTGCACATTTTGACTTCTCACAGCTGAGCTGCTGTTTCTTTGTGTTTGGCAGCTAGGGAGTTAATTCTGTGTGTGCTCGGTGCTGGGACTGGGTGCAGTTTCTCCCGGCTGCAATTGATTATTTGTTGATTGGTTTCCTTTAACCCCTTACTGCCATCGGACGTACTATCCCGTCCATGGTACCTGGGCCCGTATGACCGGGGACGGGATAGTACGTCATAGGCGATCAGCTGCGCTCCTGAGGGGAGCGCAGCTAATCGCCGCCGGGTGTCAGCTGATTATCACAGCTGACACCCATGACTGTGTGTCAGGAGCGGTCACGGACCGCTCCCGGCACATTAACCCCTAGCACACCGCGATCAAACATGATCGCTGTGTACTGGGGCACAGGGAGGATCGCGCAGGGTGGGGGCTCCCTGCGCGCCCCCCTGAGACCCTCAGAGCAGCGCGATGTGATCGCGCTGTTCTGAGGGCTTCCTCCCTCCCAGGACCCGGATCCAAGATGGCGCCGGGGTCCTGGAGGGAGGCGGCTACCTCAGTGCCTGCCGAGAGCAGGCACTGAGAAGCCTGCTGCACTGCCTGAGCGATCGCTGGTGTGACAGAGTGCTGTGCACACTGCCACACCAGCGATCTGATAAAATACTGTGATGTCCCACCCTGGGACAAAGTAAAAAAGTTAAAAAAGTAAAAATAAACATGTGTAAAAAAAAAATCCAAAATAAATAAAAAAAAAAAAAATATTCCCCAATAAATTCACTTCTTCCTGTAAATAATAAAAAAAAAACAATAAAAGTACACATATTTGGTATCGCCGCGTCCGTAACGACCCCCCTATAAAATTGTCCCACTAGTTAACCCCTTTAGTGAACCCCTTAAAAAAAAAAAAAAAAAAACGAAGCAAAAAATCAATGCTTTATCATCATACCGCCGAACAAAAAGTGGAATAACACGCGATCAAAAAGACCGATATAAAAATACATGGTACCGCTGAAAACGTCATCTTGTCCCGCAAAAAACGAGCCGTCATAAAGCATCATCAGCAAAAAAATAAAAAAGTTATAGCTCGCAGAATAAAGCGATGCAAAAATAATTATTTTTTATATAAAATTGTTTTTATTCTATAAAAGCGCCAAAACATGAAAAAATGATATAAATGAGGTATCGCCATAATCGTACTGACCCGAAGAATAAAACTGCTTTTTCAATTTTACCACACGCGGAACGGTATAAACGCCTCCCCCAAAAGAAATTCATGAATTGCTGATTTTTGTTCATTCTAACCTCCCAAAAATCGAAATAAAAAGCGATCAAAAAACGTCACGTGCTCGAAAATAGTACCAATAAAAACGTCAACTCGTCCCGCAAAAAATAAGACCTCACATGACTCTGTGGGCCAAAATATGCAAAAATTATAGCTCTCAAAATGTGATGATGCAAAAAACTATTTTTGCAATAAAAAGCGTCTTTTAGCGTGACAGCTGCCAATCATAAAAACCCGCTATAAATAGTAAATCAAACCCCCCTTTATCACCCCCTTAGTAAGGGAAAAATAATAAAATTAAAAAAAGTATTTATTTCCATTTTCCCATTAGGGTTAGGGTTAGGGTTGCGGCTAAAGTTAGGGTTAGGGTTGGCGCTAAAGTTAGGATTAGGGTTAGGGTTGGGATTAGGGGTGTGTTAGGGTTAGGTTTGTGGTTAGGGTTGGGACTAGGGTTAGGGGTGTGTTGGGGTTAGAGTTGGAGTTAGAATTGGGGGGTTTCCGCTGTTTAGGCACATCAGGGGCTCTCCAAATGTGACATGGCGTCTGATCTCAATTCCAGCCAATTCTGCGTTGAAAAAGTCAAACGGTGCTCCTTCACTTCTCAGCTCTGCCATGCGTCCAAACAGTAGTTTATCCCCACATATGGGGTATCAGCGTACTCTGGACCCCAAGAGTTATTGTGCAATTTGTCCTATTTCTTCTGCTACCCTTGGGAAAATAAAAAACTGGGGGCGAAAATATCATTTTTGTACAAAAAAAAATATTTTTTTGTTTTTATGGCTGTACATTATAAACTTCTGTGAAGCACTTGGGGCTTCATAGCTCTCACCACACATCTAGATAAGTTCCTTGTGGGGTCTATTTTCCAAAATGGGGTCACTTGTTGGGGATTTCCACTGTTTAGGCGCATCAGGGGCTCTCCAAATGCGACATGACGCCCCCAGACCATTCCATCAAAGTCTGCAATCCAAAACGTCACTACTTCCCTTCCGAGCCCCAACGTGTACCCATACAGTAGTTTTCTCCCACATATTGGATATCAGCGTACTCAGGACAAATTGGACAACATCTTTTGGGGTCCAATTTCTCCTGTTACCCTTGTAAAAATAAAATATTGGGGCAAAAAAATCATTTTTGCAAAAAAAAAAAGGATTTTTTATTTTTACGGCTGTGCGTTATAAACTTCTGTGAAGCACTTCGGGGTTCAAAGTGCTCACCACACATCTAGACAAGTTCCTTGTGGGGTCTATTTTCCAAAATGGGGTCACTTGTGGGGGGTTTCCACTGTTTAGGCGCATCAGGGGCTCTCCAAATGCGACATGACGCCCCCAGACCATTCCATCAAAGTCTGCAATCCAAAACGTCACTACTTCCCTTCCGAGCCCTGACGTGCGCCCATACAGTAGTTTTCTCCCACAATTGGGTATCAGCGTACTCAGGACAAATTGG
>JARQOD010000006.1:180725003-180757651 GCA_033576555.1 Oophaga sylvatica
AAAATGTTCCAGATCTCGAGGACAAAATACATGCAATTTACTCCAAGGTTAAAACTCCATCATTAAAAAGAGTATACAGACAATTTTATTCTGTCACCATAATTGTTCTAACAATGGGGTTTTAATTTAAAGGGAATCTGTCACTAAGGTCAACCCTCCTAAGCCGTCTATATGGTCATGTAGGTAACAGGAAGCTGAATAATACAATACCTTGATATCTGCGATCCCATGTCTTATTCCTGAGAAATCCACATTTTTCTTACATGTAAATGAGCTGTTAAGATCTATGAGCCGGACATAGATCTCCCTGAGAATCTGCCTCCAGACCTTATTTTAAACAAAAGGGGGCATTACCAATGTGGGACATGTAATGACTGACAGTCCTGAACTACATGTCTCCCCCTGGTAATGCCCTCTTTAATTTAAAATAATCTCTGGAGGCAGATTCTCGGGGAGTTCTATGTCTGGTTCATAGATCTTATACCTGGGTATAATGCATAACTCTGCATAGTTTATATTCAAAGAGGGTTCACTAAAGCTGGAGTAATAACCAACTAAAGGTTAAACTAAATCAAATACTCTCCTGTGATGTATATTTATTATACCTCTATAAAACCATATTCTGGGTAATATGCGCTAATATGACTTGTCATAAGAGACAACAGAATATGAAGAAGTAGATATGTTCATTTAAGCTTTAGCAGAGTGATGGATACTTAAACGTTAACACCACATATTATATATTGTGTAAGAATACATTAAGTCTAAATTAATTCATTCAGTTAATTTGTAATATCAAGGAAATATAATATCTGACTAATATTGTTCATGTTACGATTCCACCCCTCAGTGTGTCTGCTATGCTGTTACTGATAGCTTAGCCATCCAATCTGGTACAGGGGAGTGCTAAAGCTGTCAGTTCTTTAACCCCTTTACTCCCGAAGGTTGTTTACATGATAATGACAGGGCCAATTTTTACAATTCTGACCACTGTCCTTTATGAGGTTATAACTCTGGTGCTTCAACGGATCTTGGCGATTCTGAGATTGTTTTCTCGTGACATATTGTACTTCATGTTAAGGGTAAAAATTTCTTCAATATAACATGTGTTTATTTATGAAAAAAATGGAAATATGAAAATTTTGAAAATTTTGCAATTTTCAAACTTTGATTTTTTATGCCCTTAAAACACAGAAATATGTCACATAAAATAGTTTCTAAATAACATTTCCACATGTCTACTTTACATCAGCATAATTTTGGAACCAACATTTTTTTTATTAGGATGTTATAAGGGTTAAAAGTTGACCAGCGATTTCTCATTTTGCAACAAAATTTACAAAACCATTCTTTTTAGTGACCACCTTACATTTGAAGTCACCTTGAGGGGTCTTTATGGCAGAACATACCCAAAAGTGACACCATTCTAAAAATTGCACCCCTCAAGGTAGTCAAAACCACATTCAAGAAGTTTATTAACCCTTCAGGTGCTTCACAGGAATTTTACGAATGTAGAAGAAAAAAATGAACATTTAACTTTTAGTCACAGAAATTATCTTTTACAAACAAGTTTTGTATTTTCACAAGGGTAAAAGGAGAGATTGGATATCATATTGCATTTGGAGAGGAGCCCCTGATATGCCTAAACAGTGGAAAACCCCCTCAAGTGACACCATTTTGGAAAGTAGACCCCCTAAGGAAATATCTAGATGTGTGGTGAGCACTTTGAACCCCCAAGTGCTTCATACAAATTTATAACGTAGAGCTGTGAAAAAAAAAATCATATTTTTTCCACAAACATGAACTTTTAGCCCCAATTTTTTATTTTCTCAAGGGTAAGAGGAGAAATTGGACTCCAAAAGTTGTTGTCCAAGTTGTCCTGAGTACGTTGATACCCCATATGTGGGGGGAACCACAGTTTGGGCAGCACGGCAGAGCTCAGAAGGGAAGGAGTGCCATTTGACATTTTTAAACCAAAATTGGCTGGAATTGAGATCGGACCCCATGTCGCGTTTGGAGAGCCCCTGATGTGCTTAAACAGTGGAAATCCCCCAATTCTAACTTCAGCCCTAACCCCAACACAACCCTAACCCTAATCTCAACCCTTACCCTAACACACCCCTAACCCTAATCCCAACCCTAACCATAACCGTAACCACAAACCTAACACTAACACACCTCTAACCCTAATCCCAACCCTAACCCTAATACCTACCCTAACCCTAACCCTAATCCCAACCCTAACCCTAATCCCAACCCTAACCGTAATCCAAAACCTAACCCCCATCTCTAGCCCCAACCCTAACCCTAACTTTAGACCCAACCCTAACTCTAACTTTAGCCCCAACCGTAACCTTAACTTTAGCCCCAACCCTAACGCTAACTTTAGCCCCAACTGTAACCCTAACTTTAGTCACAATCCTAACTTTAGCCTCAACCCTAACCCTAACCCTAATGGGAAAATGGAAATAAATAAATTTTTTTTATTATTTTTTTTTCCTTAACTAAGGGGGTGAAAAAGAGGGGTTTAATTTACTATTTATAGGTGGTTTTTATGTTTGGCAGCTGTCACACACTAAAAGACGCTTTTTATTACAAAAAATAGTTTTTGCATCACCATATTTTGAGAGCTATAATTTTTCCATATTTTGGCCCACAGAGTCACATCATTGTTTCACCCATTCTGCAAATTCAGCGTGCCGATCTGGATCATCCTTGTTGAGATACTGCAGCAGCTGGATTTTGTAAGGGTGCCATTTGTGAGTAGCTAATATCCGCCGAAGGGATGTTCAGATCAGCGCGCTGAATTTGCATAATGGGCAAAACAAAAATTGGAACAGGACCCTCAGTTTACACAGAACATTATGTTCAGTGATGAGGCAAATATTTTTGGGTGGGTCATTTATATGGATACACCTAAATGAAATGGGAATGGTGACAATTTTCTTGTGTAGGGTGTCTTGCATTGAAATCTGCTGCAATGACTCGGGTACTGCGTTCAGCAGACATCAACACAATTTTATCTGCTCCTAACGTGTTAACCGCTGCGACATGTGCATGGCTGTATACAAAGAGATACTTGTAAATAACTCATGAAAGAATAAAGTTATGCTAAGTATGATGTTAAGTTATGTTAAGTTTGATGTGTCACATGACCCTCTTCCCATTGGAAAAAATAAAGTTGGATCCAAAATGGCCGACTTCAAAATAGCTGCAATGGTCACCACCCATCTTGAAAAGTTTTCCCCCTCCCATATGCTAATGTGCCACAAACAGGAAGTTGATATCACCAACCATTCCTATTTTATTTAGGTTTATCCATATACATGGCCCACCCTGTATATGGAGAACATGGTGTGGGCGGGGTTAGAATTCTCAGCTGTGCTTCGTGGCTAAATCTCAGATTGTGTCAGAATGGTTGCACCCAGTAATCTAAGTCATACATCGTTGTATTCAGTTTCTCTTTGCCTACATCAGGCTGCTCTTAGATGAGAAAAATCAACTGACAGATTCCTTTTAAAGAGAATGTTTTTCTTTTTAAAATAAAAACACCTCCTGTGACTGCATCATTCCAGCAGTGTCGGCACTATCTTTTCCAGGGCTTATATGAGGTTGTTATGTTAGGAAAGAAGCAAGTCAGGCTTTTCTCATCCGTAACGGGCCCAGAACCATAAGGTCTGTCACCTAAGTTACAGGGGGGAGCGCTTAGAGTAACAGGACGTTCACTGTGCTTGAGAAAAGGGGGCGTGACTAAGCAGGCAGAAAATGCACACGCAGAAATTCAAACTGTGGAGGCGGGAACGCTGAGCGCTCGTCAGTAGTGTGAGGTAATTTCAGCTGTGAGGCGAGGGGGTGGAACTAAGGGGAGTCAGAGACGAGAGGACGCGCAGACAGGAGTTGACCAAGGGGGTCCCGCTGACGCATTGCATCTACCCATGTCCCCGCTAACATCATTGTCCCTTCCTACATCAAGGACCTTTACGAGACTGCGAACTTGGCCGACGACACTGACACAACTGCCCCGGCTGACGGTACCTACCGGGGAAGGTAAGGTCTGTGTGAGGGATACCGGTGCTCAGCGGTACAACTCAGCAGACTGAACAGGCCACCGTGAACTGTTTCAGGACCGTGTCCTAGGCCCCAATAGTACAAGGATTCTCACTGCTGTTGGAAGAGTCTACCCCTCTTTCTTCCCTGCATCCATTGAGGCCAGTGTCTGTGCTAGAACCCCAGGCAATCATCGCTATTGACAGGATTGAAAGAATACACCGTCAAGGACCACAAGAGGACATCCTCAACATCAGAAAAGCTTCCTCCATTCTCCTCAGGACTGTAACAGATCCCTGTTGTGGCTCATTCCAAGTAGCCCCAGTTAAAGAGAGAGGCACATCTGTGACTGGAGCCCAAAGTGATAAGTGTTTAGTTTACATTATCTTCCCCTATTAGTTAAAACCCCTTATAAGTGTTCTTTCTATTATTGAAGAACTCTCCCCCCTCATATAAATATCTCCCTGCGAAGAGTAACCTCCTGTAAATTAAACCCCTTGTTAACCCTTGGTCTGCCTTTTGTCCGTTACTGCATCCCGCAACCTGCTCACAGTTATATCAGATGAGCCCTGTGCTCAACCAACTGTCTCCCACTTCGGACACATAAGTAATCAAGAAGAAGTGAGCGAAACAACTGCAGCTCTTCCTTTTTCTTGATTACTTATATGTACCAAGGCGGGGACAGTGATGGTGGTGCTAATTGGGCGCAGGGATCACATGACATAAAAATCTTTCATAAGCTCCGGAAACACGAGTGCTGACACCGCTTGAACGGAAGGATAAATTAAAGGGAATACAAAGGTAATGGAAGACCAGTGAAATTATTTTCTCTATTATTCTTATAAATATAAAATAGCTATCATTTGTGGTTATCCTTTCTTTAACCCCTTAACAACCGCCGATACGCCTTTTAACAGTGGCAGTTAAGGGAACATATTCCATAGCACCGCTTTTTAACGTTGCTGAGAAATAAGTGTATAGCGCCACCAAGCATTGGAAATTCTCCGGGGTCAAGCATGATTCGGTCGGTTTCTACCGACCACAGTGTTGCGATTGCCGTTATTAACAGAATAATTTAATTTCTCTGTCCTCTGATGTGATCGCATAGGAGAGAAAAATAGGGTCCCTAATCCTGCCACACGTCCGGAGTCCCTGGACACTCCTGCATCCCCCGTGATGTCTCCCGGCCAGCGGCGTCTTCTCAGAAAAAATGGCAGGTGCATGCACAGTGCGTCCGCCAAGATCAGCTAGCCAGCACCCGGCAATAATAGGAAATTTTTACTATTGGTTAATTTTGATCACTGTGATTGTTAGGGATCAAGTTCCCACTGCTGCACAAGGGGAATCTCGAGCCAGTCCCGCTGCAGTCCCCCATTCGTCTCCGGCCGCAGTGGAGCCTGCTCAGCAGAGACGTCGGTCCCAGCGTCTTGCCTGGTTTAATACTGTGTAGAGGATGACTGCTGCCTCTCCAGGTCCTGCTATTATAACCAGTGCAGGTCAGCGGCGAGCAGACGTATTTGGGACTAAGTCCTGTGTGTTTCCTTCTGAGCATGCCCAGTGTAAGGTCTCTCATTGGAGATCAGGGGTCACATGCTCTGGCACTGCAGCTACTCCCATTGGTCCTCCAGGAAGGTCCTGAAGCTGCTCGAGTTCTGTGGCAGGCTTCCATTGGTTCTTCCAGGAAGGTCCTGCAGTTGTTGCTGCCGTGCGCTAGTATCAAATCTGTTACGTGCTTGCGCCAGTGTGGTCATGTATGTGGTTAGGTTCGGCAGAAATAAGCCACTAGATTACCGGCACCTCCGGTGAGGAGTTTTGTATGCACGTGTTCAGGGCTCGGCTGAAAAACGCCATTAGAATACCGACTTCTCCTGTGAGGAGTTTATTGCTTGTGTTCTGATTGCATGACCACAGACTGCAATCCGCTTAGCAGTCATCTGTGTTGCCTGTGAGTCTGACAGGACACAGTCTTTGTCACTGCGGCTCAGTGAGGTAACAGAGTCCGCTTTTATCACCATATAGCGCCACAGCATTTTTGGTTAGCGACTCTGTGGAATAACGGAGTTTGCCCATATCGCCATATAGTGCTACGGCGTTTACATCTGCGACTCTGCGGGATAACAGAGTTCGCTCATACTGCCTATTAGCTCCATCTTACTAGCAGCAGGCTCTGCCTGCACAGTGGACCCCGGGCTGCAAACGCACCTCTCCTTAATATCTATTAGGTGCGTTCCGCTGGCCCCTAATAGTGATAGACCCTATCACAGTGATCAAAATAAAAGAATAGTAAATCAAACTCCCCTTTATCACCCACATAGTTAGTTAAAAATAATAAGATAAAAAAAATGTATTTATTTCCATTTTTCCATTAGGGTAAGGGTTGGGCTAGGGCTAGGGTTAGGATTGGGCTAGGGTTGGGGCTAGGGCTAGGGTTGGGGCTAGAGTTAGGGTTAGGGTTGGGCTAGGGTTAGGGTTGGGGCCAAGGTTAAGGTTGGGCTAAAGTTGGGGTTGGGTTAAAGTTAGGGTTGGGCTAAAGTTAGGGTTGGGCTAGGGTTAGGTTTGTGGTTAGGGTTATGGTTGTGGTTATGGTTGGGATTATGGATAGGGTTTGGATTAGGGTTAGAGGTGTGATAAGATTAGGGTTGTGGTTAGGGTTATGGTTAGGGTTGGGATTAGGGTTAGGGATGTGTTGGGGTTACGGTTGGAGTTTAGAATTGGGGGATTCCACTGTTTAGGTACATCAGTGGGTCTCCAAACGCGACATGGCGCCACTATTGATTCCAGCCAATTTTGAGTTTGAAAAGTGAAACGGTGCTCCTTTCCTTCTCAGCCCTGCCATATGCCCAAACAGTGGCTTCACCCCACATACAGGGTATTGGCGTGCTTAGGAGAAATTGCACAACAAATTTTGTGGTGCATTTTCTCCTGATACCATTGTGAAAATAAAAAAATTGGTTCCAAAGTAAATTTTTAGTGAAAAAAGTAACATGTTCATTTTTTTCCTTACACATTGCTTTAGTTCTTCTTATGCACTTGAAGGTGGTTTTGCGCCCCTTGAGGGGTGCAGTTTTTAGAATGGTGTCACTTTTGGGGATCTTCTGACATATTGATCCACCAAGCTCACTTCAAATGTGAGGTGGTCCCTAAAAAAAATGGTTTTGTAAATTTTGTTGGAAAAATTAGAAATCGCTTGGTCAAAGTTTAACCCTTACAATGTCCTAACAAAAAAAAATTATGTTTCTAAAATTGTGCTGATGTAAAGTTGACATGTGGGAAATGTTATTTATTAACTATTTTGTGTGACACTACTCTCTGATTTTGTCACGCTGTCTAATGATATGTATACAATGTCAGTAAACTATTAATACAGGAACAACACTCTATACAACAACTAGTATAGCAACATCAGCATGTAAGTATAGAATAGATTTACCTGACACGATATCTGCTGAACTCAGGGTTAATCTTGAGGACTTGATGAGCTGAAACAGGAAAGAGGTGCCGGGATCTAACCTGACCCTAAACTGGGGTCCTAACTAATCCCTCACCTTGGAGGTACTGATAATGGTTCAGAGGTCCAAGTCTCCAACCTAACCTTGTCTCCTATCAGACCCTGAACCCTGTAATCAGTCCTAAGAAGGATCCTGACTACCACCAAAGGGATATGGGCTGATCTTAGCTAAATACACAGATTAGACATATAAGACAGACAGGATAACACTCGCTTGCATACACACTCAAACACCAAAGGAACATAAATGGTCTGGGAAATAAACTCTAACCAAGTTGAGCTTAGAACAACTAAGAAGCTCACAACTAAAGTCTATACAGATTCATTCCTATCTGTGGTCTGCATGAAGGTTTCACTGGCAACTCCCCAAGCAGACAACCAGGAATTTAAAGGAAACCAATCAACAAATAATCAATTGCAGCCGGGAGAAACTGCACCCAGTCCCAGCACCGAGCACAGACAGAATTAACTCCCTAGCTGCCAAACACAAAGAAACAGCAGCTCAGCTGTGAGAAGTCAAAATGTGCAACCGCGACGATCTTCGTGGCAATGCACACATGACAGTACCCCCCCTTCTACGAGGGGCCTCCGGACCCTCAGGGCCAGGCCTGCCCGGGTGAGTTCTGTGGAAGGTCCGAACCAAACGATCTGCGTTAACATCAGACGCAGGGACCCACGTCCTCTCCTCTGGACCATACCCCTTCCAATGCACCAAGTACTGAAGGGACCGGCGATTCAGACGTGAGTCAATGATCTTTGATACTTGAAATTCCAAGTTACCATTGACCAACACAGGAGGAGGAGGTAGAGGTGACGGTATGACTGGTGCCACATACCTTTTAAGTAATGACTTGTGGAACACATTATGAATTTTAAACGTAGGAGGGAGGTCCAGACGAAATGCCACAGGATTAATTATGGAACTGATCCTGTACGGCCCGATGAATCTGGGACTCAGTTTCCAGGAGGGCACTTTAAGTTTTATATTCCTGGTAGACAACCATACCAGATCGTTCACATTCAGATCTGGACCAGAAACTCTCCTCCTATCAGCCATACGTTTGTAACGGTTCCCCATCGCACTCAGATTATTCAATACACCTCTCCACACAGAAGCAAGTGACGACGAGAAACGCTCCTCCTCAGGAACCCCAGAAGGGCCCCCCCCATTGAAAGTACAAAACTGGGGATGAAAACCATATGCCCCAAAAAACGGGGACTTACCAGTGGACTCGCTCCGCCTGTTGTTAAGAGCGAACTCTGCCAGAGGCAAGAAGAAGACCAGTCCTCTTGGTTCTCTGAGACAAAACACCGGAGATATGTCTCTAAGCTCTGATTCAGACGCTCTGTCTGACCATTGGTCTGCGGATGAAAAGCCGAGGAAAATGACAATTGCATCCCCCGACGTAAACAAAATGCCCTCCAAAATTTGGACACAAACTGAGACCCCCTATCTGACACCACATCAGAAGGCAACCCATGAAGTCTAACGATCTCCCTAATGAACACCTGCGCCAGAGTTTTAGCATTAGGGAGTGCAGGAAGAGCAACGAAATGTGCCATCTTACTGAACCTGTCAACAACCACCAGTATGACAGTATTCCCTGACGACGGAGGAAGGTCCGTAATGAAGTCCATAGATAAATGAGTCCATGGACGCTCCGGAAGTTTCAAGGGTAAAAGGGTCCCAGACGGACGGGTATGAGGAGTTTTAGAGCGAGCACACACCCCACATGACGCGACAAAAGTTATAACATCTTTATTAGCATTAGGCCACCAAAACCGGCGAGAAAGGAGATCTAAAGTAGCCTTACTCCCTGGATGTCCTGCTAGAGCAGAATTATGATGTGCCTCAATAACCTTTTGTCTCAACAGATTTGGGACAAACAGTCTCCCTGGAGGTCCTGCAGGGGCGTCCCCCTGAGCCTCTAACACCTCCTCCTCAAGCTCAGAAAATACAGCCGACACTACCACCCCCTCCTGAAGGATAGGACTCGGGTCATCCGTTTTCCCGGCCCCTGGGAAACTGCGAGACAAGGCATCAGCCTTTACATTCTTAGACCCCGGGCGATAAGTGACGACAAAATTAAACCTGGTAAAAAACAATGACCATCGAGCTTGTCTGGAATTCAGACGCTTAGCGGATTCCAAATACAACAGGTTCTTGTGATCAGTAATAACGGTAACCGGGTGGACTGCCCCCTCCAAAAAGTGACGCCATTCTTCAAAAGCTAACTTAATGGCCAAAAGTTCCCTATTGCCGATATCATAATTCCTTTCGGCGGACGACAATTTCTTAGAAAAGAAAGCGCACGGATGCCATTTACCAGGGGACGGACCCTGGGACAATATAGCACCCACCCCTACGTCAGACGCATCCACCTCCACAATGAACGGCTGAGATGCATCTGGTTGGATGAGAACGGGTGCCGAAGCAAAACATTTCTTCAAAGAGGAAAAGGCTTGGCAAGCTTTGTCCGACCATTTAGAAAAATCCGTCCCTTTTCTTGTCATGTCAGTGAGAGGTTTGACGACAGATGAGAAATTACAAATAAATTTCCGGTAGTAGTTAGCAAACCCCAAAAAACGCTGCAGAGCCTTAAGATCCCCTGGCTGATCCCATTCAAGCACTGCTCTCACCTTTTCAGGGTCCATACGGAAACCGGAGGCTGACACCAAAAAACCCAAAAACTGAAGTTCCTGTACGGCAAATACACACTTCTCCAGTTTGGCGTATAATTTATTGTCTTGCAAGATCTGCAACACCTGTCTCACATGCTCCTGATGAGACACAAGATCTGGCGAGTAAATTAAAATGTCATCCAAATATACAACCACAAACAGCCCCACAAGGTGACGAAAAATGTCATTAACAAAATGTTGGAATACTGCTGGTGCAGTAGTCAGACCAAAAGGCATGACTAGGTTCTCATAATGTCCCTCCGGCGTGTTAAACGCCGTTTTCCACTCATCCCCCTCTTTTATCCTAATCAGATTATACGCCCCCCTGAGATCCAATTTAGAAAACCATTTGGCGCCAACAATTTGATCGAAGAGATCAGGAATAAGAGGGAGTGGATACGGATCTCGAACAGTAATCCGATTAAGTTCGCGGAAATCCAAGCAAGGGCGTAGGCCTCCATCTTTCTTCTTCACAAAGAAGAACCCCGCGGCTACTGGGGAAGATGAAGGTCTAATATGCCCTTTGGCCAGACTTTCAGAAATATAATCTTTCATAGCCTGCCTCTCAGGACCAGAAAGATTATACAACCTAGCTTTAGGCAACTTAGCATCAGGAAGGAGATTAATAGAGCAGTCATACACGCGATGACGAGGCAACTCCTGACACCCCTCCTCAGAGAAAACATCCCCAAAATCCTCCAAAAAAGGAGGCAATGTACTAGGCACGACCGCACTGATGACTGTGTTCATGCAGTTGCTTTTGCAAAACTCACCCCATTGGCTTATTTCTCTGGACTGCCAATTAATCACAGGGTTATGTTTAACCAACCAAGGAAGTCCCAACACAATGGGAGTAGGTAGACCCTCCAACACATAACAAGATAATTGTTCCCTATGTATTGCCCCTACCCGAAGGTCAATGTTATGAACCTCATGAACAAAGCTACCTTGGCCAAGAGGCCTGGCGTCAATGGAGAATATAGGGATCGGTTTGACCAATACACTCAGATGCATACCTTGAGCCTGAGCAAACTGAGCGTCAACCAGATTAGCCCCGGAACCACTATCAAGAAGAACAGACAATCTCTCCACTCTCGTACCAACTACCACCTCCACTGGTACAAGGAACTGAGAAGAACTGGCGGATGAAATACATACTCCCAGGTTGTCGTCCACCACACAACCTGGGATTAACAGTTTTCCGGCGACTTTTGGCTCAACAAGGCACGGGATGGACATTCTCCAACAAAATGTCCCTCTTTCCCGCAGAAAAAACATCTTCTAGTCCTGCGGCGTACCGCCAATCCCCTCCTACGAAATGATGTCCCTCCCAACTGCATAGGCTCATCCGAACAGACAAGGGGAACCTCAACATAAGGGACTTTAGTGGTAGGTGGAGAAACAACAGGGAGTGGGGTTACCTCACCCCTCCCGAAGCCGTCTATCAGTACGGATAGCTAAGGCCATAGCAGCCTCCAGAGAAGGAGGAGACTCATACTGAGCCAAAACGTCTTTTAATTTATCAGAAAGCCCATGACAAAACTGGCTCCTAAGAGCTGGGTCATTCCACTGAGTATCTGTGGCCCATCTACGAAACTCAGAAGCAAATTCCTCTGCCGGACGATCTCCCTGCTGTATCTTACGTAATTTTGTCTCAGCAAGAGAGACCCGATCTGGGTCATCATATACCAATCCCAGGGCAGTAAAAAATTGATCTACAGACAGTAGAGACGGGGATCCCGGAGGAAGGGAAAATGCCCAGGATTGAGGGTCCCCTTGCAGAAGTGAGATAACAATTCCCACTCTCTGCTCCTCACTCCCTGATGATCGAGGCCGAAGCCGAAAATACAATTTACATGCCTCCCGGAAGGTGAAAAATTTGTCTCGCCCACCAGTGAACCTGTCCAGGAGAGCAACATTAGGTTCAACTCTGGTTTGCTCCAGGGGAGACAAAACTTTGGACTTAATGTCCGTCAGCTCCATGGATAATCCCTGCAACTGCAGAGCCAGCTGGGCTACTGGATCCATGGTAACTGGAGATAATTTTTATGGCCAGTGAAAATGTCACGCTGTCTAATGATATGTATACAATGTCAGTAAACTATTAATACAGGAACAACACTCTATACAACAACTAGTATAGCAACATCAGCATGTAAGTATAGAATAGATTTACTGACACGATATCTGCTGAACTCAGGGTTAATCTTGAGGACTTGATGAGCTGAAACAGGAAAGAGGTGGACCGGGATCTAACCTGACCCTAAAACTGGGGTCCTAACTAATCCCTCACCTTGGAGTTACTGATAATGGTTCAGAGGTCCAAGTCTCCAACCTAACCTTGTCTCCTATCAGACCCTGAACCCTGTAATCAGTCCTAAGAAGGATCCTGACTACCAGCAAAAAGGGATATGGGCTGATCTTAGGTAAATACACAGATTAGACATATAAGACAGACAGGATAACACTCGCTTGCATACACACTCAAACACCAAAGGAACATAAATGGTCTGGAAATAACTCTAACCAAGTTGAGCTTAGAACAACTAAGAAGCTCACAACTAAAGTCTATACAGATTCATTCCTATCTGTGGTCTGCATGAAGGTTTCACTGGCAACTCCCCAAGCAGACAACCAGGAATTTAAAGGAAACCAATCAACAAATAATCAATTGCAGCCGGGAGAAACTGCACCCAGTCCCAGCACCGAGCACACACAGAATTAACTCCCTAGCTGCCAAACACAAAGAAACAGCAGCTCAGCTGTGAGAAGTCAAAATGTGCAACCGCGACGATCTTCGTGGCAATGCACACATGACAGATTTAAGGATATAAAAATTTAAATTTTAAAAATTGCTAAATTTTTTAAATTTTTGCCAAATTTCCTTTCTTCATAAATAAACGCAAGTCTTATAGAAGAAATTTTACCACTATCATGAAGTACAATATGTCATGAAAAAACATTCTCAGAATCAATGGGATGCATTGAAGCATTTGCAGAGCTATAACCTGATAAAGTGACTGTGGTCAGAATTGTAAAAATTGACTTGGTCATTAAGTACCAAATTGGTTCTGTCACTAAGGGGTTAGTATTTCAATCCCCTTTGTGCTAGGAAAAACGCATAAAATTTTCTTCCTTTTTGTGAGCTGTATTAATTAAATGCATCCTCAAGTCTGGGAAGGTGTAATTTTAACACATTTATTTCACCTTATTTTGCAAGTTCTATTAGCAAATGCTTTTCTGTTACAGGCTATCACTTTTTTGAATACACACACATGTGTATATATACACTGCTCAAAAAAACAAAGGGAACACTTAAACACTAGTGTTGAGCATTCCGATACCGCAAGTATCGGGTATCGGCCGATATTCGCGTTATCGGAATTCCGATACTTAATTCCGATACTTTTTCCATATCGTATACCGGAATCGGAAGTTCCCATAATTCTTTGAGAGGCAATGTGATTTTAGTCAGCCAATGAGGAATCCTACGAAGTGTGGGCACATCCTGTAATGCTGCGGTCATCTTAACTAAATGGCATGGCTGTGATTGGCTGCTGAAATGATGTCAGAATGCACTATAAAAGGCGCCGCCGCCATTTTAGTGTCACTGTGCTGTGAACTCAGTAAGGGACAGAACGCTACTCTGCTCACTCTGAGGGACAGTTAGATATTGCGATTTTGTGTACTACTGTGCTTGAGGCAGGCTAGTTTACCAACCGCTGTGTAAAGCTTCATTTTGCCAGTGTTGTTTTAACAGCTCTGTGCAAGGTGTGTGTGTGACAGTGCAGGTGACGCTGCAGTTTGCTCTGCATCCACCGCTGTTTGTAGGCATCTGCACGTGTCACTGACTCTTTTTTTTTTATTTTATTTAGTGGAATTGGTGCAGCTCCATTATATTAGAAAAAAATCAAATCTATTAGTGTGACGTGCTTCCATCCGTATACAATACATTGGTTGCAAACACTATAGAAGTACACAAAGGAGCTTTTCACAGATAGTGAATAGTTGTGTTTCAGTGTTCACTGCAGTCTGTGAGGTTTTTGATTTTTTGAGTGCAGATCACGCTCCAGTTAGTTCTTCAACCACTGCTGGTTGTAGTCTGCTGAGCGTGTGTCACTGCCTCATCCTTCACATTTTCTCTAATTGGTGCTGCTCCATTTAGTGGAAAAAAATCTAATCTATTAGTGTGACGCGCTTCCATCCGTATACAATACATTGGTTGCAAACACTATAGAAGTACACAAAGGAGCTTTTCACAGATAGTGAATAGTTGTGTTTCAGTGTTCACTGTAGTCTGTGAGCTTTTCATTTTGTGAGTGCAGATTACGCTCCAGTTTGTACTTCAACCACTGCCGGTTGTAGTCTGCTGAGCGTGTGTCACTGCCTCATCCTTCACATTTTTCTCTAATTGGTGGCTGCTCCATTTTAGTGGAAAAAAATCTAATCTATTACTGTGACGCGCTTCCATCCGTATACAATACATTGGTTGCAAACACTATAGAAGTACACAAAGGAGCTTTTCAAGATAGTGAATAGTTGTGTTTCAGTGTTCACTGTAGTCTGTGAGCTTTCATTTTGGTGAGTGGCAGATTACGCTCCAGTTTGTAACTTCAACCACTGCCGGTTGTAGTCTGCTGAGCGTGTGTCACTGCCTCATCCTTCACATTTTTCTCTAATTGGTGCTGCTCCATTTTAGTGGAAAAAAATCTAATCTATTAGTGTGACGCGCTTCCATCCGTATACAATACATTGGTTGCAAACACTATAGAAGTACACAAAGGAGCTTTTCACAGATAGTGAATAGTTGTGTTTCAGTGTTCACTGTAGTCTGTGAGCTTTTCATTTTGTGAGTGCAGATTACGCTCCAGTTTGTACTTCAACCACTGCCGGTTGTAGTCTGCTGAGCGTGTGTCACTGCCTCATCCTTCACATTTTTCTCTAATTGGTGTGCTCCATTTTAGTGGAAAAAAATCTAATCTATTAGTGTGACGCGCTTCCATCCGTTATACAATACATTGGTTGCAAACACTATAGAAGTACACAAAGGAGCTTTTCACAGATAGTGAATAGTTGTGTTTCAGTGTTCACTGTAGTCTGTGAGCTTTTCATTTTGTGAGTGCAGATTACGCTCCAGTTTGTACTTCAACCACTGCCGGTTGTAGTCTGCTGAGCGTGTGTCACTGCCTCATCCTTCACATTTTTCTCTAATTGGTGCTGCTCCATTTTAGTGGAAAAAAATCTAATCTATTAGTGTGACGCGCTTCCATCCGTATACAATACATTGGTTGCAAACACTATAGAAGTACACAAAGGAGCTTTTCACAGATAGTGAATAGTTGTGTTTCAGTGTTCACTGTAGTCTGTGAGCTTTTCATTTTTGTGAGTGCAGATTACGCTCCAGTTTGTACTTCAACCACTGCCGGTTGTAGTCTGCTGAGCGTGTGTCACTGCCTCATCCTTCACATTTTTCTCTAATTGGTGCTGCTCCATTTTAGTGGAAAAAAATCTAATCTATTAGTGTGACGCGCTTCCATCCGTATACAATACATTGGTTGCAAACACTATAGAAGTACACAAAGGGGCCTTTCACAGATACTGAACAGTTGTCTGCAGGGTTCACTGTAGTCTGTGAGGAATAACCACACTTAGGCCTTAACTTTTCTGACTTTCTTTATCAATCTACCAAGATGAAGAAGTCAGTGAGTAAGGCACGTGGTCGTGGTCGAGGCCGTGGATTTGCAGCAGGGAGAGGACGTGGGGATTCTGTGGCTGCTGCCGCACCCAGTGACACAGCATCCACCAGTTTTTCCCCGTGAGCGTTCCTTTATGCGCACTTTTGTAGGAGCTCAGCGTACCCCCCTGCTGGCGTGAAGAACAAATTGAAGCCGTTGTTGGTTGGATGGCAGCCAATGCATCGACTTCAATAACCTTCCACCTCCTCTCAGGACCACAGCCTGTTGAACAACCATCAGTCTCTCAAACCCCCTGCCAAATTGCCCAGGCAGTCAGAGAGCTCCCGTACAGGAGCCAGCTGAGTCTCTGCTTCTGTTTCCAGAACGTTGGCTGGAAACAGGGCCCAGCCAAGCACCTTCTGGAAGTGAAAAAGGCAGTATGCAGTGAGCGCAACAGCTGTGTTCTCGAATCTGAAGAGGCGGGTGAGCCGTGCCGATGGTCAGCACAAACCCGCAGAACGCATCTGATGATAAGAGACCCGTTCCATTTCTGTTGACATGGTGCGGCCAGACCCCCCAACAACGCTTGAGGAAGAGGGTAGGGTGGAGAAGATAGGCCAAGACCCAACAAGGCGTGGAGAACAGAAGGGGGTGGGACACTCTGAGGAAGAGATTGCCCCAACGGTCCAAACAGTAGGGATAGGAGGCTGCAGACTCGCCGCCCGAAACCCCAGTTTGGCCCCGTTCGGAGCCGTTTCCCCTTACAACGCCAAACCCGGCGCTCCCCAGGACTTGCTCTGCGTGGTCCTTTTTTGTTTTTTTTTTTATACAGTTTGCAGTGAAATTTGCTATGTAAAATGCAAGCTGTGAAAATTTAAAAAATTAAAAGAGGTAAAAGTTCAGTAACCTTAAAACAACAAATATGTGGAAACATGTGCTCAAAGCACTTTGTAATTAAAAAAGACACAAAGGAGATGTAGGCCAACCTACGCACACCTACATTCACTCCTGTTGGGGGCCTCTTCCTCCAGTTCACACACAGCGGTAAGGCTTCCTCAAAGGATCGCCATGGAAGAACCTCTGTCACTGTTGTCCAGAACCCCATTTTATTCCACCCACAGCGCAAGTTCCCTGTCATCCTCAAACCCCCCCCGGCCACAAAACAGCCAACGGGAGCCAAGGCATGGAAAAAAGACCGGCATACCGGCAAAACCATCCACGGGGCACAGGGTCCCCGAAGCTGGCATTGCAAAACCTCCTGTCCCTTGAAAAAGCTGTCCTTCAGGCTGGTGGAGAAATTACTTTTTTCCTAATTAAGGGCCCTGGCATCCCACAATACAATTTTTCCCCCCCATTTTTATTTCAGCGGGCCCCAACCGTCCCGGGGCCCCAAAGGGGTTTTTTGGGGGAAAAAAAAACATGCGCACAAAACCCCCCTCAGTACAAGGTCCACCTGCCCACCGATGCGGGACCAGTCCCCTTTTGGCCGGGGAAAGATCCCTTTTTTACCACTCCCCATTGGGTAATGTTTTGGGGGGCCGGGGGACAGATCTTGCAAAGGGGGCGCGGGACGTTTTCTCCAAATCCAAAAGGTTCCCGGGGAACAATTCTGCCCCCATTAAAACCCCCCTCCTACCCCTCCAGTTCCCCCAAATCATCGCTGCAGAGCCGTCAGGGGCAAAACCCCACATGGCCCCGGGGCCCTTTTTCCAAAACCCCACCGATAGAGCACGGGGCCTGGCCAAACGGCAACGGGGTTTTTTGAAAATTAATTCCCAGGGGAAAAACAAAACCACACAGCGCGGGGGGGCGGGGAAGCCACAAGCAGGGAGGGGACGTTGGGGTTTTTGCCAGCAAAAAACCCACCGGGGTTGGAAAGGGTGACAATGGCCAAAAACTGGTCCCCGCTCTGGGCCGGGGAACCCCCCACATACCATGCGGGGAAAAAGGGCCCCCAACCCTTTTGGCGTGCAGGTTTTTTTGAGGGACTTTTCCGGATCTTAAAAGCACTGCTGCAAAAAGGGGCCGCCTAGATTTGGGGCTCAAATGCGACTTTTCCAGCAATGGCCAAAAACGCCATTGCCCTCTGAAAAAGCAGTTTGGGGCTTTCCGAACTCCCCATCATATGTGACGAAAACCACCAGGTGGAATCAACGTTACATAGTTGGAGCGGTTGTGTGAGCAGCACCCGCTTTAAAAAAGGGGGAAAACAGCTGCATCAGGCGCAATCAACACGCAATTTTTTCCCCCACACTTTCCCCATTAATGATGGGCCCCAAAAAGGACATGTGCCAATTTTGCGGGCGTTTGATGAGTCCAAAACGGAAGGGAGTGGGGGATGAAGCACTTTTTCCGCCTGACTGTCCCCCTTTTTTTTCCCCCTTCAAAAAAAAAGGGAAACAATAAAGGGGGAAGGTTTTTTGGAAAAAGGGGGAGGATGAGGATTTTCAAAACCATCACCCCCTTCCCGGGGAAATCAGCGGGGAAAGGGTTCCCCCAAAGGGCTTTGGGGGCCACTTTGGAGGAGGAAAAAGGAGGAGGGGGCAAGGAGGAGGGGAAAACCCCGCTCCAAAAGGGGAGGTACACAACCTCAAATTTTTATGTAAAAGCGAGGGGGGGGGGATGCAGAGCAGGCAGAGAAAACGCCCCTTGCAAGGGGAGCGTTTCTTTGCCAGTTGGGAGTCTGCAGCACCAAAAGGGTTATTTTATGCTGCAGGGGCCAAGAAACACCGGCCCCCAAAAGCCCACCCCTTTTCCCGACGTCGTTAATGGGTTTTTCACCCTCCTAGCCCCCCCCTAACCGGGGAAAAAACGTCAAAAGCCTCAACACAAAACCTTTAAAAACCCGGGGCGAAAAAGCGGGGGGACCAAGACACACCCCGGGGAATCCCTAATTTCCAAAACCCTTCTGCCGAGGCCCCTGCGCTGCTACGGGTTTTTAAAGCAGCTCTTTTGGCGAGGCAGTTTTAAACTCTGCAACCCCAAAAAGCACACCAGTGCCTCGCCCAGGGAAAAAAACCCTTAAAATTCAAAAGGGGCAAAATTTTTTTGGCAGCGCCACAAATGTCCTTTTCCCCCCCCCAGAGGGGGGCCCGTCAGCGGGGGGGAACGTATTCCGCAGTGGTGCCCCACTACTTTTGGTTGGCCTCTCAGTGAAATTTTCCCAGGGCCTTCCCCCTTTTAAATTTTTTGGGTCTCTAAGCTGGAAAAAATGGGGCCCAAAAATTAGGGGCCTATGGGAAAATTTGGGGGCTGGCTTGCCCTCTGCCAGGTAAAATTTCGGGGGGCGTTTTAAAAGCTGCAGGTGGGGGAAAAAACAGACCGTCCATCCCCCTATCCACCCCCTAATGTAGACCCGGGGTTTCTTTTTTAAAATGAACCCCAAAGGATGGATCTCGCCAGAATTTTTGTCCTTTTTTGATTAAATAACTGGGGTTGCAAAAATTATCCCTTTCTCCCGTTGTTCAACTTTCAACCCCTTAACTCACTTTTCCCCCGGGGTCCAACACTGCCCCTTTCGCTCAGAAATGGCCCTTTTTCCCAAAAAACAAAACACAAGCCCCCACTGTTAGTGGGGTTCAAAACGCCCCTGTTTTTCCCCGCTGGGTCAAACGGCAAGAATTTTCCCCCTTCCCCCCACAAAGGGGAAAAAAAAAACATTACCCCATGCCCCAAATAGGGAAAAACCGTCACACCCTGCTGTTATGCTGAAAAAAAAAAAATTGTGAAGTTTTGGGGCACCCCAGAATGAAAAATTTTTAAAAGCCCCAAATGGACAAATAAAAATTTTTCATCACAGCGCATATCGCCCCATGTCTATTAAAAGGGGAACCCCAAAAAAAAAACAAGCCCCAAACCTTAAAAATTTTAAAAAATTAAGCATAAAAGTACTTTTCCCCGATTTAAAAAAAATTAATTTTTTTAAAAGGGAATTTATCTTACCTGTAAGAAAAAGGGGGCCAAAAGGATGTACAAAACTTTTAAATCCCCCCTAAAACATCATCACGATTTTTTTTAACAAAACTTTTAAAAAAAAACATACTGATGCCAACTGTAACTTCAAACCCCCTATATAAAAGGGGCCAGCATGAAAAAAGGAAAAAATTTTCCCAAAAAAATAAATTATTACATCTAGAAAGTCCCAAAAACATACTGAAAAAGGTACTTATACCTGAAATTTTGCTGTTGAAAAACCCCCACAAGAGTAAAATTTAAAATACTGGAAAAAGGGGGTATCACATTGCAAATTACTCGGGGGACAATTTAAAAGTAATACTGTACCAATTAAAATTACCCCAACCCCAATTTCCTTGTTGTCTTGAACCTTGTTAAAGGGGAACAAAAATTTTTTGGGGGGGGTTTGGTCATAGGTGTAGTATTACACTTTAAAATTTTTTAAAAGGGCCAAAATTTTTTTTTTTGTTTTCCCTTAGTGCAAAAAACCGCACCAAACCACATTTTTGATATCAAAAAATTTGGGCCCAAACCTACCCTACCCTACGCGTGACAGTGGGGAAGGGGAAATGTTGAGGGATAAATTTTTTCGAAAAACCGACATTTTTTTTCCCTTTTTTTAACACTCTACAAGCAAAAAATGCATAAAATTTCCCCGCCGCAAATTTATTGCGACATATAAAAGGGGTTACCCTCAGAGGCGTCCACTGTCTGATCCCGACATAGAAAAAACCTTTGCTATCCAAAACCTTTTTTTCCCCCCAAACCCTTTTCCCCCGGCACACCCCTTTAAAGTGACAAAAAATGCCAAATGTTTTTTTAAAGGGTTTTTAATTTTTTTTTAAAAAATTTACTTTTAATTTTTTCCCCTCAATCACTTTTATAAAATCCATCTGGACATGCATAAAAGCATGGGGAAAGAAAAGATTTTATGAACTAAAAAATTAATTGCCCGGGGACGGGGCACAAAAAAATTTCAAAGATGATATGAGGACAAATTAAAAAAACCCCTTGTCTTCACTTTTTTTAAAAGGTTTAAAAATATTTTTCCCTTTTAAAAAAATTTCCCCTAAAAAAAAACATTTACTTTTATTCTTAAATTTACAACCCCTATATTTTTTTTAAAACCAATTTTTTTTTGGGGTTTTGTTTTTCCATTTTTTTTTTTCATGTGAAAATTTATGCGTTTTTTATTTGTTTTTTTATTTTTCCTTCTTGAAAAATTGAAAACATGTGTATCTTTTCCGTGTTAAGCCAAAAATAGAAAAATATTTTTTACTTCAGAGTCAGCAGTGGGGTTGATACCTTTTTATGGGGAACTGAAAAGGGGGGAAACAAATTGGGAACCCCCTTAAGGGGACCCCCGTCTCTTCATCAGGGAAAAACAAACTAAAAAAAAAATTTAACATCACATATTTCTTTTACACAACAGGACACCGGAAAAGTGCAATAGGTAAGAAAAAGGGGAAAAGGGGCTTAACAGAACTTTTTTATCCACCGGGGGGAACAAAAAATTGGAAAAAATTCCTAAAAAAAGGAGAGAAAGTTTGTTGGGGCCCCCCCCATTGGGGGAATTTTTTTTGGGGGGTTTTCCCCGACCCTGGAAAAAAGGCATAGACGCAAATTTTCCCTTTAAGATATGGGGAAAAACATAAAAAACCCTTTGATTTTTTTCAAACCCCCCCCAACAACAGGGCAAAGGTTTTTATGGCCCCTTTATTCTGAAAAAACCTTTAAAAGTTTTCTCATATTTTTTAAATTATTTTAAAACCAGTAATTCCCCCATCCATGAGCAAAAAAACCGGGGCATACAAAATCTTTTTTCCCCCGGTAAATTCATTAATTTTCTGTGGGGAATTGGGGGGCGGCTTTATAATTTTCCCCTTTTTTCCCCCTTTTGTTGCCCCGGCTCCCCTCACTTGTCCCTCCCCCCCATTTCTTAGCTATTCCTTGCCTGTTTTGGTTTAAAAAATGTGATTCTTCATTTTTGGGGGGGGGGGGTTTTTTCTTAGCCGAGGGGAAAACACCAGGTAGCCCCCCAAAGTTTTTAATTTTTTTACCGATTTTTTTCGGGGTTCCATTAAAATTATCCCCACAGAGGACGCCCCAAATAAAAATATTTTTCTATTCTTGAAAATTAAATTTCATCATTTTTTTTGCCCCTAGAAAAAATTAAAATTTTTTCTTTTTTTGAAGTACATACTTTTTCAATGGCCCCGTAACAAGGCAATAACCAAAATTTTTGTGCCTACACCCCCTTTTTACCCTGGGCTTCAACAGCGCCAGTTTTTTGCTCAGAAGGGTTAAAAAGCACAAAGAAAAAAATCCCCCGGGGGTGGGTTTTTGGGGTTTTTGTAACGGGGCCGCTGTTCCCCTCTGGTTTCGGCAAAAATTACTGCGCTAACAAAAACTTCAACTTCAAACGTCCCCAAACTAGGCCTCGCCCCCACCCCCTTGACCCTGGGGGTTCCCCAAAGCGCCATTTTTTGCTCCGAATGGGGTTGATGCACAGAGAAAAAAAACCGATGGTTTTTTGGGGGGGGGTTAGTAACCCTGCGTTCCCCTGCTGTGTGGGCCCCCGGAAAAAATTTCTGCTAGCACCTAATTTTTGGTTAAAAAAACCCCGACAAACCAAAGTGTCCCCGTGGGGACACATAGATATGGAAGGGGACAAAACCTGATTTCTAAGCTGTAAACCCCTTTTAAACGGCAACTTTCAAAAAACCTAAAAAAGGGTTTTTTTGTCACAAATCGGTAACAAAAAAAAATTGGGGGCAAAATTTTAAAAAATATGCACAAGTCGAAAACAAATGCAAACACAAAAGCCTACTTTTTTCCATAGGAAACTGTTTTGGCAACCTTTCACCCAAAAACTTGGGGAAAAAACCAACTCCCCATAAATTTTACTAAAATTTTCTGCAATTTTTGGGTTTCAAAAAGGGGGGTTAACTTTGACAACGGGGAAAAGGGGGAAGGTTATATTTTAGTGTTCTTCCCTTTTTAAAAAAAGCAAAACAAGTAAAAAAAAAAAACCAAAATTTAAAATTAAGGGCGTGATGTACACCTGTAAAATTGTAAAAAAAGGGGGTTTTAGGAAACCCCCCCTTCCCCAAATTACTTAAAATTTTTGCCCCTTTAAAAAATAAAAAATTTTTTATTAAAAAATTTAAACCCCAAAATCAAAAGGGGCCTTTTATGTAAACAGAAAAACGCAAAAAAAAATAAAAGCATTCCCTTTGGGGTAAAGTCAATAGTGCAAAGTCACAATAGAAAAATTTTCCCCCGAAAAGTTGGGGCTGAAAAGAACGCCCCAACCCCGATGAATAGGTAATGAAAATCTATTTTTTCAACTAAAAGGGGGACAACCGTAAAAATGCCCATATAAAACTGTACCTTAAAAAAAACAGCTGGTCCCCAACCACAAAACGCATTTTTTTTTTAGCTTGTTATGTAAAGGGAAAACGGTAGGGTTTATCATAGGGGGGGGCCGTTTACTGAGTAAAGCATTTTTAAAAAACCCCCCCCTTTGTGTTGTCGGTACGTTTTCATGAGGGGAAGGGTGCGCCCCGGGAAAAAAATTTTTTGTCTGCGTCAAAGAGGGGGGGACAGACGCCCAATACCCAACATTTTCCCCGCAGGAAGCCCCCTGTCCCCTCCAAACAAAGGCGCAAGCAAAATGCCCGTCCCCTTTTTAAAAAGCTTTTAAAAAAAAAGGGAAAGGAAAATAACGCCCCAAATTTTTTTTAGGTAAAAGTTTTTCATCGCCTTTTAAACCCTGTGGAAAACCCCACTCATCATATATACCTTTTCTATCCGTTTCATGTTTTAAAGGCCACAGTCAGGCATAAAAGCGTTTTCACTATGAAAATTTTTTAAAGGTTTTTTTGGGTTAATAAAAAAAGTTTTGGACATTTTAAAATATTAAAAGATGGAAAATTTTAGAATTTTAAAAAACTTTTTAGTGATATTTCACAAATGAAAATGGGTACATACGTTACTTCCATCATTAAAGGATTCTGATATGTACTTTTTGCTTTTATTTAAAACCGTATACAGATTAAAATTTAACCATTTTTTAAATTGGGGGTTTGGGGTTGCTTTCAACATGTTTTTAAAAGCGTTTATTTTGTCAATTATTAAAATTTTTTATAAAATTTTTTAAAAAAAACAACATCTTTTTGGGGCTAAAAGGGTTTAAAAATTTTCCCTTTTTGGAGGGGTAGGGGATTTTTAATTGACCCGTAACAAGGAAAAAATTGATCTAATATTTTAAAAAAACCCCTTGACCCCCGGGCCCCCAAAAACCCCCAGTTTTTTTCTCAAAAAGGGGGTTAGCACAAAATTTAAAAACCTTTTTCCCCCTGTTACTGGGGTTTTTAATTTTTAGCGTTCCCCCCCTGTGTGAACGGGAAAAAAAACCGCGGGGCCCACCCTTTTTTCTCACCCCCCGGGTTTTTAACACCGGGGGGCCGTTTTTTTTCCCGGGAAATGCTGTTAGACAGTCACACGCTCCTGGTTTTTTGGGGTTCAGTAATGTCAGCTGTTTTTCCCCGCGTGTGAACGGCAAAAAAACCTGGGGGCCTCCCCCCCTGTTCCCCTTTTTATCCCCGGGGGTTCAACACCGCCAGTTGGTTTTTTCCCGGGAATTTTTGTTTCCCCAGTCCCCCAAACCTTCCTTCCCCTTTTTTGGGGTTTTGTAAATGTCAGCGTTCCCCTGCTGGTGAAAAGGGGAAAAGCCTGCTGCCCTCCCCCCTGTTCTTTTTTTCCTCCCTGGGTTTTAAAAAACCCCCAGTTGTTTCCCCCGGGAAATCTGGAAAACAGTCAACACTTGCTCCGGGGTTTTTGGGGTTTTTGTAATGTCACGTTCCCCGATTTTTTTAAAAAGGGAAAAAACCCTCTGCCTCCACCATTTTTTTTCTCATCCCCCGGGGTTTTAACACCGCCATTGTTTTTTTCTCGGGGAATGCTGTTAGCCCCCGTCTAAAAATTGCCCCCCGGTTTTTGGGGGTTTTAGTAATGGCAGCTTTCCCCCTGTGGGAACGGGAAAAAAACCTCCGGGGCCCCACCCCCCTTCTCTTCCCCCTCCCTTTTGGGTTCAACACCGCCATTTTTTTCTCGAAGTTTTTGGTTTGGGGGCCCGTCTACACTTGCCCTGTGGTTACGGGGTTTTTTTTAAAATCAGCTGTTCCCCCCCCGTTTGGAAAAGGGAAAAAAAAACCCCCCTTTTCCCCCCCCGGTTTTTTTCCCACCCTGGTTTTAAAAACCCCCAGTTGTTTCTCGGAAAAAGGGGGTTTTTCACAGTCTACACTTGCTCCTGTTTTACGGGGTTCAGTAATGTCACTGTTCCCCCTGCTGTGTGGGGAAGGCAAACAGTCCGCTCCCCCCCCATTTCTCTTCCATCCCTGGGCCCCCCCAAAACCGCCATTTGTTTTTTGAAGTGCTGTTTTCAACAGTCTACCCTTGCTCCCGTTTACTGGGGGCAGTTGGGGTTGGTGTTCCCCTGCTGTGTGAACGGGGAAAAAATTTTCCGCGCCTCCCCCCAAGTTCTCTTTCTCATCCCTGGGTTTTAAAAACCGCCAGTTGTTTCTCGGAAAAGCTGTTAGCACAGGGTTAACACTTTTTTTTCCGGTTACTGGGGGGTTAGTAATGTCGCTGTTTCCCCCCCTGTTTTTAACGGGGAAAAAATCCTGCGGGGCCCCAACCATGTTCTTTTTCTTTTCCCGGGCACAAACCCCCATTTTTTTTTTCGGGGAAAGGGGGGTTTTAGCACAGTCCCCCACTTTTTTCCCCTGTTACGGGGGTTTTAAAAAAAAAACACTTTTCCCCTGCGTGGTTGGGGAAGGCAAACAGTCCCCGGCTTTCCCTCCACCATGTTTCTTCTCAACCCTGGGGGTTCAAAAACCGGGGCCGTTTTTCTCCGGAAGGGGGGTTACACAGTCTACACTTGCCCCCCGTGTTTTCTGGGGTCAGTAATGTCAGCTTTTCCCCTGCTGTGTGAACGGGAAAAACATCCTGCTGCCTCCACCATGTTCCTTTTTATCCCCGGGTTTTTAACAAAACCCCATTTTTCTTCGGAAAAAGGGTTTTTTGCACAGTCTACACTTTGCTCCTGTGTTACCGGGGGGTTATAAGGGGAGCTGTTCCCCCGGGGTTGAAAGGGGAAAAAACCTCTGCCTCCACCATGTTTTTTTTCCCCCTCCCTGGGGTTCAAACCCGGGGCCGTTGTTTTCCCCGGAAATTTTTGTTAGCCCCCGTC
Organism: Oophaga sylvatica; assembly: GCA_033576555.1. Classification (NCBI taxonomy): domain Eukaryota; kingdom Metazoa; phylum Chordata; class Amphibia; order Anura; family Dendrobatidae; genus Oophaga; species Oophaga sylvatica. The sequence continues at coordinate 180,751,126 of JARQOD010000006.1, forward strand.
AAAACCCTTCTCCCGGGGTTCTGGGGGGTTAGTAATGTCCCCCTGTTCCCCTGCTGTGTGAACCCCCAAAAAATCCTGCCGCCCCACCCTGTTCCTTCTCCCCCTTTTGGGGTTCAAAACCGGGGCCGTTTTTTTTCCCGGGAAATGCGTTTTTCACAGCCACACTTTTTTCCTGTGTTAAAAGGGTTCAGAAAAATCACTGTTCCCCTCTGTGTGAAAAAGGGAAACAGTCCTGCTCCCCCCCCATGCTCTTCTTCCCCCCTGGGGGACAAAAAACCGGGGCCTTTGGGGTTTCTCGAAGTGCTGTAGCACAAAACTAAAAATTGCTCCCGTGTTACGGGGTTTTGTAATTTCGCTGTTCCCCGCGGGGGAACGCAAACAGTCCTGCTTTTCCCCCACCATGTTTTTTTTCCCCCTGGGGGTTCAACCCGGGGCCGTTGTTTTCTCGGAAGGCGTTAGCACAGTCACACTTGGGCCCCCTGTTCCCCGGGTTTAGTAATGTTTCCCCCTTTTTCCCCTGCCCCTGTGAACGGGAAAAAAACCTTCTGCCTTTAAAACCTGTTTCTTCTCAACCCTGGGTTTTTAACCCGCCCATTTTTTCTCGGAAAAGCTGTTTTCACAGTCTAAACTTGTCCTGGGCTGGGGTTTTTGTAATGTCCCCTGTTTTTCCCCGCGTGGAATGGCAAACCCCTCCTGCTGCCCCACCATGTTTTTTTCTCATTTTCCCTGGGTTAAAACCCCTGCCATTGTTTTCTCTCGAAGTGGGGTTGCACAGTCCTACACTTGCTCCTGGGTACTGGGGGCCTTTTAAGTCAGCTTTTCCCCTGGTGGGGGGGGGGGGTTTTAAAGGCAAACATCCTGCGCCTCCAAAACCTTTCCTTCTCATCCCGGGGGACAACACCGCCAGTTGTTTCTCGAATGCTGTTAGCACTCTAAACACTTGCCCCGGTTTTTTGGGTTCAGTAATGGGGACTTTTTTCCCTGTGTGGGGAAGGCAAACGCCGCGCCTCCACCATGTTCTCTTTCTGATCCCCGGGGGTTCAAAAAACCCCCAGTGGTTTTCGGGGAATTTTTGTTAAAAACAGTTTTTCACTTGCCCTTTTTTTACTTGGGTTCAGTAAAAATTTTTTTTGTTTTTCCCCGGGGGTGTGAACGGGGAAAAATTCCCCCTGCCTCAACTTTAATTTTTTCCAAGGGGACCTTTTTCTACCCATCCGGTTTTTCCTTTTCCCTCACGGTTTTCCGCAGTGCCTTTGGCCTAGGTGCCTCCATGTCGGTATCCGAGTTCCCCCAAAATCTGCTGGGCCCCTTTGGAGTGCTTTGGAGCACAGGTACCTTTTCCGCTTAGTAACCGGGCCCCCCAACGCAGCTGGGGCCCCGGTTTTTCCCCTTGGGGGTTTTTCCTTTTTCGGGGCCCCCCGGGTTTTCCGGGGCAGTCAGCTGGGGCCCCATTAAAATTTTTTTGGGGCTTGTACCTTCTGCTACCCATCCGGGTTCCAGTACCGTCAGCTGGTTCCCCCCCAGTGCCTTGGCCTAGGTGCCTCCATGTGGGGGTTCCATTCCCCGCAACGCTGCTTTTTCCTTTTAGTGCTTTGGAGCACAGGTACCCCCCCCGTTTTGTAACCCTGTCCCAGTAACGCACGGGGCCTCGGTGTGCCTTTGGCTTTTTCCCCTTTGCTGACCCCCCCCGGGTTCCCACAGAAAACGGGGCCACTTTAAAATTTCCTTGGGGTTTTTTTTCCATCACCAAAAGGACAAAAAGGTTAAAACAAACTAAAAAGATACAGAACAAAGACAGAAGAACAAAAAGCAGAAGATAAAAAAAACAGAAGAAAATTTAATAAAGCCCAAAAAAAGGGAAAGCAAAAAAAAAATCCCCAAAATTCAACAAAGAAACTAACCCGTGTACGGGGTGAGTCCTTTTCCCCCGGGTGCCCCGGAAAAAAACCTGATCTGCGCGGGGTAAACTAAAAACCCCCGGCAAAATACTGTTGAAATTTAAAAAAATTTTTTGGGGACACAAAAACGGGGGGGGAAAAAAAATTAAAAATTTTTCAGATTACAATAAAGGAATGTCTGTCACAAATAAGAAAAATGAAAAAAAGGGGAAAAATAGGAAGAACAGGGGAAAAGTAGAAATGAAAAAAAATAACTTTTTTAAAAGAACAAAATAAGTAATTTTAAAAAAAATAAAAGCAAAAATTTTTGAAGTTTTAAAAAGGGGAAGATGAAAAAATAATTTGATGAGAAAGATGATGCTGCTGAAAAAAAAGAAGGAAAAGGGGTGGAAAAAAAAAAAGGTGAAAAAACCTTTTAAATTTGTAAAACAGACATTTTTGAAAAAATAAAAAAAAGGGGTTAAAACATTTTCAATTTTTTTCGTAAAATCCAACAAAATTTTCCAAAAAAAAAAAATTAATGCTACCCTTTGGTTTTTGGGCAAACATTATGCCTTTAATGTCTCCCCCCCCCCCCCAAATTTTCTTTTTACATTACTCTTTCTTGTTTTCCTCATGCCCCAATTTTTAACCAAAAGGCAAAAAGGGGGTTTTTTTTAATTTGATATTTTGCCCCCTAGTTTTTAAAAAGGGCCCCCGGGTTAAGGAAAAGGGTATCGCCAAATTTTTAAAATGATACCCGGGGCGATACCATTACGTTTTCCGAAAATTTAGGAAATGAAAGTTTCGCTCAACCCCCATTAAACATTTTAAATTAACCAAAAAAATTTTTACATCCCCTTTTGAAAAAGGGGAAAGACAAAAATGGAAATTATTCCCCCAATTTCAAGACTAGAGATGAGCGACTTTTCCTTTTTGGGGGCCCATTTTTGGGTTTCCCCGGGAACCCAATTTCGAAAAAGGGGCGGGTTGAGGGGGAAAGGGCCCCACTACGCAAAAAAAAGGGGGGTTTTTCCCCCCAAACACAAAACCCAAGCAAGTCAATGGGGGAAGCAAAGTCGTAGAGAGTGGAGGACAGAAAACACACCTACAGGCCCTTTAAAAAGGGGCAACAATCAATCATTACTTAAGCTTGGCAACCTTAATTGATTTAAATAATGTTTTACGCTTTAAAAAAAGGGGGGTTATTGCCAATTTGTGGGGGGAGTTGGAGGCTCCCGGTTTTCGTGGGCCCTGGCCCAAAAGTGTCAGGGGCCCTTTTTTAACACATACAACAATTAATGATCTCCGTTTCGGCAATAAACCTCGGTATAGTAAAATGAGAAAATTCCTTCTTACGACAGACTGAATCATTTAAAATGTACAATAGCTAAAAAAAGGACACTATATTCCTCCAACATACTTGGCCCCCCAAAAAAAAAAAAAAAGCCAACATAAAAGACCCCATATAAGCCCAAAAGAAAGGCCCCATATTGCTCCATTTTTCCCAATATGGCCCCCAAATAATGAACCCATAGATGCCCAGTATAGATGCCCACTGGTGATGCTCCAGTTATAAAGGGGGCCAAAAAAAAACCAATATAAAATGGGCCCCATTATTAATGTTCCGCTGTAATGGGGGGCCCGTAAATGCTGCTCCAGTCTGATGTCCCCCATTTTGAAGCTTCAGTATATGATTGCCCCCTGGGGGGCTCCAGCTCGATCGCCCCCCAAAAAAAAAATGTAAAGGGGGTGGGGTTTTGGGTTGGTTTTTTTTGGTTTTTTTTTGTGTTGTTTGGTTTTTGGTTTTTTTTGGGTGGGTGTGTTTTTTGGGGGTTTGGGAAAAGGAGTTTTTTTTATTTGATTTTATTGAAAAAGTGGATATATGGGAAAAGGCCGGGCTTTTCCGGGGCGCGGCCTCTTCTTCTCCATCCCCTTTCCCCCGCGCTCCAGTCTCGTCTCCCCCCGGGGCCCTCCATCCTGATCTCCCCTTGACAATCTACTTTAAAATTTGGGGCCCATGGTGCTGCCCAGTCTCTGACAGCCCCCCGGCTGCTGCTCCAGTCTCTATCCCCCTCCGCGCTCCAGTCTCTGATCTGCCCCGGCTGCTGCCCAGGCTCTGATCGGCCCCGGCTGCTGCTCCAGTCTCTTCTGCCCCCATTTTCAAGCTCCCCATATGAGGGCCTAGGCTGCTGCCCATCTCTGATCGGCCCCAGCCGGCAGCTCCATCCGATCTGCCCCCCGGCTGCGCCCAGTCCTATCTGCCCCATTGACAAGCTACGTATATGATGGGCCATGGCTGCTGCTCCAGTCCCTTTTTTTGGCCCCCCTGCCTCGCTCCAATCTCTGACCCCCTCCAGGGGGGCTGCCCATCCCTGATTGGGGCCCTGGCGCTGCTCCAGTCTCTGATGGGGCCCCCCGGGTGCTGCTCCAGTCTCTGATTGGCCCCCCGGGGTGATGCTCCAGTATCTGATCCCCCTTTGCCAAGCTACTGTAATATGGGCCCATGCTGCCGCCCAGTTTCTGATGGCCCCATGCCATTGCCCCAGCCCCCTGATCTCCCCATGGCTGCTGCCCAGCCTCTGAGGGGCCCGGGGGCTGCCCATCTCTGAGGGGCCCCCATGCCTGCTTTCCATCTCTGACCTCCCATTGACAATGCTCCGTATATGAAGACCCTAGGCTGCGTTCCACTCTGATCCCCCCTTGCAATCCCCCTGTATATGGGGGGGCCCCAGGCGATGTCCATGTTTTTGGGCCCAAAAAAAAAGCCCATATAGATGGCCAATTATTAATGTCCATTGTAAATGCCCCCCATTTTTTTAAAAAATTTAAAAATTTTTTTTTAATAACCCCTCCTGTTTAGTGGCTGCCGCCCTCCTCAGCGGCCATCAAACAGGTCTCTGCCTTGGGGACTGTTAGGCAGGGGGGTACAGACGGGGGTAATTCCTTCTGTCCCCAATTTTACTTCAGGAAACCGGAAGACTCACAGCGGTGGGCATGGGAGGTAATATTGTAATGCATGGCCCTAAACCCGGGGGTGGCTGACTAGGGGCGGGGGCACTGGCAATAAGCCTGCGTCGGGGGCAAGAGGGCCCATCCCCGAAAAGGCAAATTTTTGGACTAGGGGGGCCTTTTGGCCCCCAGTGCCGCACACGGTCGCCCCCCCACCGCTCAGTGCACTTGCCTGGGGCGCCAGTGCGACGCCGCCCTTTTTGGGGGTTTTTTAATTTTTTTGTAGTCCCCCCCACGCTTGCAAGGTATGGCCAGGGGTTTTGGGTTGCCCAGTGACCTTGACTCCCTCCGGGGGGAGTGATGTAATGCCTGAAACAAGAAGGGGTCCCTTTAACAGGTTTCACAGCTATACCTTTTTATACTCCGGGCCAAAGGGGAACCAAAAACCTTTTTAAGGTGGGCCCCTTTAGAACATTCTGGTGGGGGGGGTTAGTAGTGTGGCGGGGGGACACGGGGAAGACTTGGATAAAAATTGGTAAAAGAGGGCTATAGAGAGCTCACCCCAAGGTTGGCGCCGAAACCGACCCAGGGGGTCCACGGGTAGGGGTAAAAAGTCCCGCTAAAAACCAGGACGTAGACAGCAGATTCGGCCAAAAATAATACTCTACTGCACAGCAGCACACCGTGAGCCGGGGACCCTAACGAGTTATTCCAAAGCGGGGTTAACCTTATGAATGAATTTATACCTACACAACAGCAGCCCCGAGTAACGGGGGGGGCTTTACCCCGGGAGTCCCCTTAAAAAAATAGACCTACAAAGGAGAGCTCCACCCACCCAAGAAAAGGGGTTAAAAAAAAGCTTCGGCCCCCCAAACTCCAGCACATCTGTAGTCATGCCCTGGACAATTGTCAGCCAAAACTTTTGAGTAAGGGTTTGGAAAAAGCACGACTGTGTCCCTCAAGTCCCCTTCTGCCCCAAAAACTCAAATGTGCCCCAATTTCATACCATTTATAATTCTCGGGGGGGGAAATTATTGGGGGGGGTTTTTAACCTGCTGCATCACGCCCGCTCCGCCAAGGGGCTGCCGCAGCCTGCAGGGGACCTCTGACCAGATACCACAGGGGGGGTCCAATACCTTCCCAAAAACTATCACCCCTGTAAATTTTTCCCCCTTTTTTTTGCCCCCCAGGGCCAAAAGGGAAAGGGGACGTGCTGTACACACCCCTTAAAAAAACGGCCCTGACCGATATCCCCCCCGCCCTGGCGCCACAAGTGAATGCATTGGTTTATACTATTTTCTCCCATGTGGTGGTTTTTTTTTGGGGCTTTTTTTTTGGCCATAATAAAAGGCTTGGGATTGTGCAAAACCTGCCTTTTATTGTGTGAACCGGAAACGGTCCCCGTACAACGCAGTTTCATTTTTTTGAAGGGAATCACAACATTTTACGATAATATCAGGGGCACACACACCGCTTTCAGGCCGTAGGATTACACAAAAATAAAAACATTAAAAGTGTAATGTATTTGAAGCTCAGCTTTAACAGGTAGTTTTAATGGTCAATCTAGTCTATATTTTATTAAAAACATCAGACCGACGCTCACACACTCAGATCATTAGATAAAAATTAGAAAAAGGTACGGGGTCACAACCCAAAGCTTATCAGTGGCTGGGAATTGTAAATCTTCTAATATTTTT
>JARQOD010000006.1:180757751-180956075 GCA_033576555.1 Oophaga sylvatica
CCACGAAGATCGTCGCGTTCACTTTTTTCTTCTCACAAACTCGTTTCTTTGGTTTTGGCCAGGGTTAATTTCGTCGTGCTGGGGCGGGACTGGGTCAGTTTTTTCCCGGTGAATTGATTTTTTTGTTATTGTTTCCTTTAAATTCCCCCGGTTTCTGCTTGGGATTTGCCATAAAAACCCATGCAGACCACAGAAGAAAACTTTTTTTGACTTAGTTTGACCCCCTTTTTGTTCAAAACTCAATTTGGGTTAAAAGTTTTTTTCCCAGACCTTTATTTTCCCCTTTGGGGTTTGGGGTGTAAATTTCAAGCAGTGTTTTCCTGCTGTCTTAATTTTTAATCGTAAAATTTTCTGAATCACCCTATCCCTTTGGTTTAGTCAGGATCCTTCTTGGACGATTCAGGGTTAGGGGTTATAGGGACAGGGTTAGGTGGAGATTTGGGCCCCTTTTCCATTATCTTTTCCCTCCAAGGGGGGATTATTGGGGCCCCTTTTTGGGTGGTTAACCCGGGCCACCTCTTTCCTGTTTCAGCCCCATCAAGTCCTAAAATTTTAAACCCCGATTTTTCCCCCGATACGGGCAGGAAAAAATTTAAAACTTACATCGATTTTCATTCTTTTGTATAAGGTTGTTCCTGTATTAATATTTTTTCTGACATTGTATAAAAAAATTAGAAAACGGCATTTTCATTTTGGCCCAAAAATTTCTCCATTCCATGACCGGCCCCGGTCGCATTCGGGTTATCCATGGAGCTGCGCAAATTTCCAAAGTTTGGGGCCCCCCCTGGACAAACCAAGTTGAAAAACCAAATAGCCTCCCGGACAGGTTACTGGGGGCGAGACAAATTTTTCACCTTTGGAGGGGTGAAAAGTATTTTCGGCTTCGGCCCGATCCAGGGGGGGAGGGCAGAGAGTGGGAATTGTTATCTCACTTCTGCAAGGGGCCCTCAATCCTGGGGTTTTTTTCCCCCCCTCCGGGATCCCCCCGGCCCACGCCCTTTGATCAAAATTTTTTCGCCCTGGGGTTGGTAATGGGAACCCCCCAAAAAAGGGGCTCTCGTGGACAAAATTAAAATAAAAAACAGCAGGGGGGTCCCGGGAAGGAATTTCTTCTGATTTCGTAAGGGGGCCCAGATACTAGGGAATGACCCACCTTTGGAGCCGTTTTTTCATGGTTTCTTATAAAAAAAGAGTTTTTGGGGCAATGGGGTCCTTTTCCCCTTCCGGGGCTGCTAGGCCTTTGCTTCCGACTGAAAGGGGTTTGGGAGGGGTGAGGAACCCCCCCCCTTTTTTCTCCCCTCCACTAAATCCCCTTTTGTTGAGTTCCCCTTGTCTTTTCGGGGCCATCAGTTGGGGGGATATCATTCGTAGGGGGATTGGCGGGCGCCCAGGACAGAAGATTTTTTTTTTCGGAAAGAGGGACATTTTTTTTGGAAATGTCCACCCGTGCCTTTTGACCAAAATCGCCGGAAAACTGTTTTAAACCCAGGGTTTTGGTGGCACAACCGGGGGATTATTTTTATCCCCTTCTCTCATTCCCTTTTACCAGGGGGTGGATTGTCGGAGTGGAGAGTTGTCTGTTCTTCTGAAGGGTTCCCGGGCAATCGGTTTTAACCTCTTTTTCTCGGGGGAAAGGGGATGCTCATGTATGGTCAAAACCGATTTCCCAATTCCCCATTGACCCACCTCTCGGGCCCAATACTTTTTTAGGGTTCAAACATTACCTTGGAGGGGCAATACATGGAACAATTATCTTTTATTGTTGGGGTCTACCACCCCATTGTGTTGGGGCTTTTCCTTTGGTTTGGTTTTAAAAAAACCCCGTTTAATTGGCATCCAGAGAAATAAGCCAGGGGGGTTTTTTTTAAAAGCAACTGCATGAACCGTCACAGGGGTCGTCCCCCGACATTGCCCCTTTTTTTGGGGATTTTGGGTTTTTCCTGAGGGGGGTTCAGGGGTTGCCCTCCTCATCCGTGTAGACTGCTCTTTAAAACCCCTTCCTGATGCTAAGTGCCAAAACGGTTTTTATAATTTTTTCGGCCTAAGCAGGCATAAAAAAATTATATTTCTGAAAGTATGGCCAAAGGGCATATTAGACCTTCATCTTCCCCAGTAGCCGCGGGTTCTTCTTTGTGAAGAAGAAAGATGGAGGCCTACGCCCTTGCTTGGATTTCCGCGAACTTAATCGGATTACTGTTCGAGATCTGTATCCACTCCCTCTTATTCCTGATCTCTTCAATCAAATTGTTGGCGCCAAATGGTTCTCTAAATTGGATCTCAGGGGGCGTAAAATCTGATTAGAATAAAAGAGGGGGATGAGTGGAAAACGGCGTTTAACACGCCGGAGGGACATTATGAGAACCTAGTCATGCCTTTTGGTCTGACTACTGCACCAGCAGTATTCCAACATTTTGTTAATGACATTTTTCGTCACCTTGTGGGGCTGTTTGTGGTTGTATATTTGGACGACATTTTAATTTACTCGCCAGATCTTGTGTCTCATCAGGAGCATGTGAGACAGGTGTTGCAGATCTTGCGAGACAATAAACTATACGCCAAACTGGAGAAGTGTGTATTTGCCGTACAGGAACTTCAGTTTTGGGTTTTTTGGTGTCAGCCTCCGGTTTCCGTATGGACCCTGAAAAGGTGAGAGCAGTGCTTGAATGGGATCAGCCAGGGATCTTAAGGCTCTGCAGCGTTTTTTGGGGTTTGCTAACTACTACCGGAAATTTATTTGTAATTTCTCATCTGTCGTCAAACCTCTCACTGACATGACAAGAAAAGGGACGGATTTTTCTAAATGGTCGGACAAAGCTTGCCAAGCCTTTTCCTCTTTGAAGAAATGTTTTGCTTCGGCACCCGTTCTCATCCAACCAGATGCATCTCAGCCGTTCATTGTGGAGGTGGATGCGTCTGACGTAGGGGTGGGTGCTATATTGTCCCAGGGTCCGTCCCCTGGTAAATGGCATCCGTGCGCTTTCTTTTCTAAGAAATTGTCGTCCGCCGAAAGGAATTATGAAATCGGCAATAGGGAACTTTTGGCCATTAAGTTAGCTTTTGAAGAATGGCGTCACTTTTTGGAGGGGCAGTCCACCCGGTTACCGTTATTACTGATTACAAGAACCTGTTGTATTTGGAATCCGCTAAGCGTCTGAATTCCAGACAAGCTCGATGGTCGTTGTTTTTTTACCAGGTTTAATTTTGTCGTCACTTATCGCCCGGGTCTAAGAATGTAAAGGCTGATGCCTTGTCTCGCAGTTTCCCAGGGGCCGGGAAAACGGATGACCCGAGTCCTATCCTTCAGGAGGGGGTGGTAGTGTCGGCTGTATTTTCTGAGCTTGAGGAGGAGGTGTTAGAGGCTCAGGGGGACGCCCCTGCAGGACCTCCAGGGAGACTGTTTGTCCCAAATCTGTTGAGACAAAAGGTTATTGAGGCACATCATAATTCTGCTCTAGCAGGACATCCAGGGAGTAAGGCTACTTTAGATCTCCTTTCTCGCCGGTTTTGGTGGCCTAATGCTAATAAAGATGTTATAACTTTTGTCGCGTCATGTGGGTGTGTGCTCGCTCTAAAACCCCTCATACCCGTCCGTCTGGGACCCTTTTACCCTTGAAACTTCCGGAGCGTCCATGGACTCATTTATCTATGGACTTCATTACGGACCTTCCTCCGTCGTCAGGGAATACTGTCATACTGGTGGTTGTTGACAGGTTCAGTAAGATGGCACATTTCGTTGCTCTTCCTGCACTCCCTAATGCTAAAACTCTGGCGCAGGTGTTCATTAGGGAGATCGTTAGACTTCATGGGTTGCCTTCTGATGTGGTGTCAGATAGGGGGTCTCAGTTTTGTGTCCAAATTTTGGAGGGCATTTTGTTTACGTCGGGGATGCAATTGTCATTTTCCTCGGCTTTTCATCCGCAGACCAATGGTCAGACAGAGCGTCTGAATCAGAGCTTAGAGACATATCTCCGTGTTTTGTCTCAGAGAACCAAGAGGACTGGTCTTCTTTCTTGCCTCTGGCAGAGTTCGCTCTTAACAACAGCGGAGCGAGTCCACTGGTAAGTCCCCGTTTTTTGGGGCATATGGTTTTCACCCCCAGTTTTGTACTTTCAATGGGGGGGGTCTTCTGAGGTTCCTGAGGAGGAGCGTTTCTCGTCGTCACTTGCTTCTGTGTGGAGAGGTGTATTGAATAATCTGAGTGCGATGGGAACCGTTACAAACGTATGGCTGATAGGAGGAGAGTTTCTGGTCCAGATCTGAATGTGAACGATCTGGTATGGTTGTCTACCAGGAATATAAAACTTAAAGTCCCCTCCTGGAAACTGGGTCCCAGATTCATCGGGCCGTACAGGATCAGTTCCATAATTAATCCTGTGGCATTTCGTCTGGAACTCCCTTCTACTTTTAAAATTCATAATGTGTTCCACAAGTCATTACTTAAAAGGTATGTGGCACCAGTCATACCGTCACCTCTACCTCCTCCTCCTGTGTTGGTCAATGGTAACTTGGAATTTCAAGTATCAAAGATCATTGACTCACGTCTGAATCGCCGTCCCTTCAGTACTTGGTGCATTGGAAGGGGTATGGTCCAGAGGAGAGGACGTGGGTCCCTGCGTCTGATGTTAACGCAGATCGTTTGGTTCGGACCTTCCACAGAACTCACCCGGGCAGGCCTGGCCCTGAGGGTCCGGAGGCCCCTCGTAGAAGGGGGGGTACTGTCATGTGTGCATTGCCACGAAGATCGTCGCGGTTGCACATTTTGACTTCTCACAGCTGAGCTGCTGTTTCTTTGTGTTTGGCAGCTAGGGAGTTAATTCTGTCTGTGCTCGGTGCTGGGACTGGGTGCAGTTTCTCCCGGCTGCAATTGATTATTTGTTGATTGGTTTCCTTTAAATTCCTGGTTGTCTGCTTGGGGAGTTGCCAGTGAAACCTTCATGCAGACCACAGATAGGAATGAATCTGTATAGACTTTAGTTGTGAGCTCCTTAGTTGTTCTAAGCTCAACTTGGTTAGAGTTTATTTCCCAGACCATTTATGTTCCTTTGGTGTTTGAGTGTGAATGCAAGCGAGTGTTATCCTGTCTGTCTTATATGTCTAATCTGTGTATTTAGCTGAGATCAGCCCATATCCCTTTGGTGGTAGTCAGGATCCTTCTTAGGACTGATTACAGGGTTCAGGGTCTGATAGGAGACAGGGTTAGGCTGGAGACTTGGACCTCTGAACCATTATCAGTACCTCCAAGGTGAGGGATTAGTTAGGACCCCAGTTTAGGGTCAGGTTAGATCCCGGTCCACCTCTTTCCTGTTTCAGCTCATCAAGTCCTCAAGATTAACCCTGAGTTCAGCAGATATCGTGTCAGGTAAATCTATTCTATACTTACATGCTGATGTTGCTATACTAGTTGTTGTATAGAGTGTTGTTCCTGTATTAATAGTTTACTGACATTGTATACATATCATTAGACAGCGTGACATCCCCTCCGGGAACAGTGCTTGAACCATAGGATGCACTTGGTCGCCCAAAATGCTAAATAATCGCGGCTAGAGTTGAGCATTCCGATACCGCAAGTATCGGGTATCGGCCGATATTCGCTGTATCGGACTTTAGATACTTAGTTCCGATATTTTCCATATATCGTATACCGGAATCGGAAGTTCCCATAATTCTTTGAGAGGCAATGTATTTTAGTCAGCCAATGAGGAATCCTAAGAAGTGTGGGCACATCCTGTACTGCTGCGGTCATGTTAACTAATGGCATGGCTGTGATTGGATGCTGAAATGATGTCAGAATGCACTATAAAAGGCGCCGCCGCCATTTTAGCGTCACTGTGCTGTGAATTCAGATAGGGACAGAATGCTGCTCGGGCTGACTCTGAGGGACAGTTAGAGATTGCGATTTTGTGTACTGTGCTTTAGGCAGGCTAGTTTACCAACCGCTGTGTAAAGCTTCCTTTTGCCTTGCAGTGTTGTTTTCACAGCTCTGCAAGGTGTGTGTGCGTGCAGGTGATGCTGCAGTTTGCTCTGCATCCAACGCTGTTTGTAGGCATCTGCACGTGTCACTCACAGACTTATTTTTTTCTTTAGTGTAATTCTTGCTGCTCCATTCAATTGAAATTATAGTGTGACGTGCTTCCATCCGTATCCAATACATTGGTTGCAAACACTATAGAAGTACACAAAGGAGCCTTTCACAGATAGTGAATAGTGTTGAGCATTCCGATACCGCAAGTATCGGGTATCGGCCGATATTCGCTGTATCGGAATTCCGATACTTAGTTCCGATATTTTTTCAATATCGTATACCGGAATCGGAAGTTCCCATAATTCTTTGAGAGGCAATGTGATTTTAGTCAGCCAATGAGGAATCTTATGAAGTGTGGGCACATCCTGTAATGCTGCGTCATCTTAACTAATGGCATGGCTGTGATTGGCTGCTGAAATGATGTCAGAATGCACTATAAAAGGCGCCGCCGCCATTTTAGCGTCACTGTGCTGTGAACTCAGTAAGGGACAGAATGCTGCTCTGCTGACTCTGAGGGACAATTAGAGATTGCGATTTTGTGTACTTTGCTTTAGGCAGGCTAGTTTACCAACCGCTGTGTAAAGCTTCCTTTTACCTTGCAGTGTTGTTTTAACAGCTCTGTGCAAGGTGTGTGTGTGAGAGTGCAGGTGACGCTGCAGTTTGCTCTGCATCCAACGCTGTCTGTAGGCATCTGCACGTGTCACTCACAGACTCTTTTTTTTTTTCTTTAGTGTAATTCTAGCTGCTCCATTCAATAGAAATTATAGTGTGACGCGCTTCCATCCGTATACAATACATTGGTTGCAAACACTATAGAAGTACAGAAAGGAGCTTTTCACAGATAGTGAATAGTTGTGTTTCAGTGTTCACTGCAGTCTGTGAGGTTTTGATTTTTTGAGTGCATATCACGCTCCAGTTAGTTCTTCATCCAGTGCTGGTTGTAGTCTGCTGAGCGTGTGTCACTGCCTCATCCTTCACATTTTTCTCTAATTGGTGCTGCTCCATTATATTTGAAAAAAATCTAATCTATTAGTGTGACGCGCTTCCATCCGTATACAATACATTGGTTGCAAACACTATAGAAGTACAGAAAGGAGCCTTTCACAGATAGTGAACAGTTGTGTTTCAGTGTTCACTGCAGTCTGTGAGGTTTTGATTTTTTGAGTGCAGATCACGCTCCAGTTAGTTCTTCAACCACTGCTGGTTGTAGTCTGCTGAGCGTGTGTCACTGCCTCATCCTTCACATTTTTCTCTAATTGGTGCTGCTCCATTATATTTGAAAAAAATCTAATCTATTAGTGTGATGCGCTTCCATCCGTATACAATACATTGGTTGCAAACACTATAGAAGTACACAAAGGGGCCTTTCACAGATAGTGAACAGTTGTGTTTCAGTGTTCACTGCAGTCTGTGAGGTTTTGATTTTTTGAGTGCAGATCACGCTCCAGTTAGTTCTTCAACCACTGCTGGTTGTAGTCTGCTGAGCGTGTGTCACTGCCTCATCCTTCACATTTTTCTCTAATTGGTGCTGCTCCATTATATTTGAAAAAAATCTAATCTATTAGTGTGACGCGCTTCCATCCGTATACAATACATTGGTTGCAAACACTATAGAAGTACACAAAGGGGCCTTTCACAGCTACTGAACAGTTGTCTGCAGTGTTCACTGTAGTCTGTGAGCTTTTCATTTTTTGAGTGCAGATTACGCTCCAGTTAGTTCTTCAACCACTGCTGGTTGTAGTCTGCTGAGCGTGTGTCACTGCCTCATCCTTCACATTTTTCTCTAATTGGTGCTGCTCCATTATATTTGAAAAAAAATCTAATCTATTAGTGTGACGCGCTTCCATCCGTATACAATACATTGGTTGCAAACACTATAGAAGTACACAAAGGGGCCTTTCACAGCTACTGAACAGTTGTCTGCAGTGTTCACTGCAGTCTCTGAGGAATAACCACACTTAGGCCTTATAACTTTTCTGACTTTCTTTATCAATCTACCAAGATGAAGAAGGCAGGGAGTAAGGCACGTGGTCGTGGCCGTGGAGTTTCAGCAGGGAGAGGACGTGGGGATTCTGTGGCTGCTGCCGCACCCAGTGACACAGCATCCACCAGTTTTCCCCCGTGAGCGTTCCTTTATGCGCACTTTTGTAGGAGCTCAGCGTACCCCCCTGCTGCGGGAAGAACAAATTGAAGCCGTTGTTGGTTGGATGGCAGCCAATGCATCGACTTCAATTGCTTCCACCTCCTCTCAGGACCACAGCACTGTTGAACAACCATCTGTCTCTTCACCGCCTGCCAAATTGCCCAGGCAGTCAGAGAGTTATGAACTGGAGCCAGCTGAGTCTCTGCTTCTGTTCTCAGAATCTGTTGGCTTGCAAACAGGGGCCCAGCCAAGCAGCATTCTGGAATGTGAAGAAGAGGCAGTATGCAGTGATGCGCAACAGCTGTGTCTCTCTGAATGTGAAGAGGTGGGTGAGCCAGTGCCGATGGTCAGCACACCGCAGAACGCATCTGATGATGATGAGACTCAGTTGCCAGTTTCTGTTGAGCATGGTGCTAGCCAGACCACCCAACAGCAGCAGGTGTTGGAAGAGGGTAGTGGAGATGATGAGGTCCAAGACCCAACATGGCGTGAGGAACAGGAAGGTGGTGGTAGCAGCTCTGAGGAAGAGATTGCCCCAACGGTCCAAACAGTAGGGAGAGGTAGGCTGCAGACTCGGTTGCCTGTAGCCTCCAGTTTGGCACCCGTTCGTAGCAGTTCTCTTCCAACAGCCAAAACGGGCGCTCCCAGGACTTGCACTGCGTGGTCCTTTTTTGACACACTTGCAGATGATATTTGCTATGTCAAATGCAAGCTGTGTAATCAAAAAGTAAAAAGAGGTAAAAATGTCAGTAACCTTAATACCACAAATATGTGGAAACATGTGCGGTCAAAGCACGTGGTTGAGTTCCAAAGACACACTGGAGATGTAGGCCAACCTACAGCAGCACCTACATCTTCAGCTCGTGTTGGAGCCTCTTCCTCCAGCTCACACACAGCTGGTTCGGCTTCCTCACAGGATCGCCATGGAAGAACCTCTGTCACTGTTGTCCAGAGACCAGTGTTATTCCACCCACAGCTGCAAGTTCCCTGTCATCCTCACACTCCCAGGCCACAAAACAGCCATCGGTAGCACAGGCATGGGATAAAAGACGGCCATACTCGGCAAACCATCCACGAGCACAAGCTCTGAATGCTGGCATTGCAAAACTCCTGTCCCTTGAAATGCTGTCATTCAGGCTGGTGGAGACTGACAGTTTCCGTAACTTAATGGCATTGGCAGTCCCACAATACAATGTGCCCAGCCGATTTTATTTCAGCAGGCAAGCCGTCCCTGGTCTGCAAAAGCATGTTGAGGGAAAAATTAAACATGCGCTACTAAACTCCGTCAGTAGCAAGGTCCACCTGACCACCGATGCGTGGACCAGTACCCATGGCCAGGGACGATACCTTTCCCTCACTGCCCATTGGGTCAATGTTGTGGAGCCGGGTACAGATCTTGCGAGTGGCGCTGTACGTGTTCTGCCAACTCCAAGGATTGCAGGAATCAAGTCTGCCCACATTGACTCCTCCTCCTACTCCATCTCCTCAGAATCATCGCTGCAGGAGCCGTCACGGTCTACCTCCACATGGACCCGTGAACGCTTACCTGATGCGACCGATATGAGCACAGCCGTGGCCAAACGTCAACAGGCCGTCCTGAAATTAATTTCCATGGGGAATCGAAGCCACACAGCGCAGGAGCTCTGGAATGCCATCAAGCAGGAGAGCGACGTGTGGTTTTTGCCAGCGAATCTCCAGCCAGGCTTGGTAGTGTGTGACAATGGCCGAAATCTGGTGGCAGCTCTGGGCCTTGGCAACCTCACTCACATACCATGTCTGGTACATGTGCTCAACTTGGTCATGCAGAGTTTTTTGAGGGACTATCCGGATCTTGATGCACTGCTGCACAAGGTCCGCCTACAGTGCGCTCACTTGCGACGTTCCAGCATGGCTAGATCGCGCATTGCAGCTCTGCAACGCAGATTTCGCCTTCCTGAACATCGCATCATATGTGACGTACCCACCAGGTGGAATTCCACGTTACATATGTTGGAGCGGTTGTGTGAGCAGCAGCCAGCAGTAATGGAGTATCAGCTGCATCAGGCGCAATCAACTCGCAACTTGCGCCGTTCACACTTCACCACTACTGAGTGGGCCTCTATGAAGGACATCTGCCACGTTTTGCGTGCGTCTGATGAGTCAACGCGGAAGGCGAGTGCAGATGATGCACTAGTCAGCCTGACTGTCCCCCTTATCTGCCTGCTTCAAAAAACACTGCAAGCAATAAGGGATGAGGTTTTGGAAGAGGTGGAGGATGAGGAGTCACAAATTCCATCACCTTCTGGACAGTCAGCGCAACGTGGTTCCTCACAAAGGGCTGGCAGGGCTCACTTTGTGAGGAGGATGAGGAGGAGTCAATGGAGGAGGAAGACATCGCTCCAGAGGGAGGTACACAACGCTCTAGTCAGTATGTAGAGCGAGGGTGGGGTGATGCAGAGCAGGCAGAGATGACGCCTCTTGCAGGGGACAGCATTTCTTGGCCAGTTGGGAGTCTGCAGCACATGGTTGATTTCATGCTGCAGTGCCTGAGAAATGACCGCCCATCGCCCACATTCTCACCACGTCTGATTATTTGGTGTACACCCTCCTAGACCCTCGCTACCGGACAACTTACAAAGCCTCATCACACCGTTGAACCGGGAGCGTAAAATGCGGGAGTACCAAGACACACTGGTGCAATCCATAATGTTCTCCATTCCAGCCGAGAGCACTGCTGCTGCTACTGCTTTACAAAGCAGCTCTGTGCATCGAGGCAGTGGAGACAGCTCTGCAACAAGAGGGAGCACAAGCAGCGCCTCTGCACAGGGCAAGACCAGTATGTTCCAAATGTGGCGAAGTTTTGTGGCAGCGCCACCAATGTCTACACCATCCGAGACGGCTCCAGTCAGCAGAGGCAACGTTTCCGTAAGATGGTGACAGACTACATGTCTTTCCCTCTCAGTGTACTCCCAGATGGCTCTTCCCCATTCAAGTTTTGGGTCTCTAAGCTGGATACATGGCCAGAGCTTAGCCAGTATGCATTGGAGGTGCTGGCTTGCCCTGCTGCCAGTGTATTATCGGAGCGCGTCTTTAGTGCTGCAGGTGGTGTACTAACAGACCGTCGCATGCGACTATCCTCCGATAATGTAGACCGGCTTACTTTTCTGAAAATGAACAAGGCATGGATCTCGCCAGAATTTGTCTGTCCGTTTTCAGATTAAATAACTGGTTCGCAACGTTATCCATGTCTCCTGTTATGTTCATCTTTCTACCACCTGAACTCTACTCCCTGGGCTACAACACTGCCAGTTGCTGCTCAGAAGTGTCGTGTCCACAGACCAATACACAAGCTATAGTGTTAGTGGGGTTCAGTAACGCCAGCTGTTCCCCTGCTGTGTGTCCGGCAAGAAGTCTCCTGTTCCCTACACATGCACACAAAAACCCATGTCGAACATGCTCCAAATAGGGAAGAGCCGTCACCCTGATTGTTATGCTTAAAACAGGAAATTGCGAAGTTTTCCAGGCCTAGAATGATAAATTTTTATTACAAATATGGACAAATAATAATTTGTCATCACAGCGCATATCTGCACATGTCTATTACAAATGGTAACAAAAACTAAAACATAGTCTTCACTTTTTGAAATTAATGCATAAAAGTACATTTCATACTTATCAATTAATGCTTTTTAAGGAACTTTATCTGTACCTGTAAGATAATGCAGTCAATGGATGTACGAATCATAAAATCCTCATCATCATCATCACGAGTTTTATTTATGACAGACATTATAAAATACACATACTGATGCCAACTGTAACTTCACACACCATATATGAAATGGCCAGCATCTAAACCTGGTAATAATGTGCAATAATAAATTATTACATCTAGAAAGTGCATCATGCATACTGACAATAGGTAGTTATACCTGCAAGTGCTGTTGAAACAACCACAACAGATATAAATTAATAATGGTATATAGGTATCACAGTGCATAGTTACTCATGGACAATGTCGATGTAATACTGTACCTCAATAAAGTCAGCGTCAACCATTATGCTTGTTAGTCTTGTAGATTGTTAAAGAGGGAACGGTCTTTTTTTGTTGGTCATAGGTGGAGTATTAGACAGTAAATGATTACTGCTGTCGTATTTTTGGCATCCCTAGGGCGCAATAATGCTGTGTAACGTCACATTTTATAGAGTCATCTAATTGACACACGCTACCCTACCCTACGCGTGACAGTAGGAAGGTAGTGTTGACGGATAAAGCCTTGCGCAACCAGACATGCTTTTACCCTCTTCAACACTGTACAAGCAAAAAATGCATGATTGCAGCCGCAGACTTTATTGACTTACAGTATAACATCGCCATTACCCATCAGAGGCTGTCCACTGTCTGATACAGACATAGAATATACCTTTGCTATCCGTAGCCTTGTTTCACCTACACTTGCAGGCACACACTTAAATTGTGACAATGCATTATGTTTTTTTAAATGGTTATTTTTTATCGTACATTATTGTGTCATCACATAGATGAGTCCATGCTGGACATGTCATACATGGTGTACAAAGTAACTATTTTATTAACTTAAATAATTGAAATGTCTGTGACTGTCACATCTAAATTGCAATGATGATGATGATGAGTGACTATTACAAAATCCATTGTCTTCACTATGTTATGGTTTAACATAGCGTTCCTTAAGCATTATTCATAAATACAAAAATGGACTTTTATTCTTAAATTTACAACACTATATTTTGTAACCAATTTTTTGGATGGTGTGTTGTTCCATTTCTTGTTGGCATGTGCATATATGCGTTTATATTTGCAGTGTCTTTATTTTTATTCTTGAAGTTAGGAAACATGTGTATCTTTGTACCGTGTTAGCCAGTAGATAGATAAATATTTAGACTTGAGAGTCCGCAGTGGTTGATACCTTTGAATGGATAACTGAAAAGATGGTAACAAATTGCAAGCTTTCTAGGCTACTCACGTCTCTTCATCAGGCAAAGACTAAAACAAAAAATGAAGCATCACATATTTCTATACACAACAGGACACAGGAATAGTGCAATAGGTAAGACAAGTAAGTGACGTGTAGCAGAACTGTCATTATCACAGAGGGATGAACATAAATATTGGAACAGTTCCTAGATAAGGATAGAAAGTTTTATTGCCCTCTGATTGGGGTCTGGTTTTGTGTTTTCATGCCCCTGGAAGGGCAGAGACGCAGATTCCTTAATTGATATAGAATGACATAAATCCGTGTGATCTATTCATTCCATCACTAACAGTGTCAAAGGTCATGATGAGCTATATTCTGAAACCTTTGTATCTTTCTCATATTTGAAGTTATATTTTAATACCACTAATTCCATATCCATCATGCTATGACCGGGCATACAAAAGTGTTTTGCCACAGGTAAATCCATTATTTTTTCTCTTATTGTGTGGCGCTGATAATTCATCCTTGTTCTCATTTTTTGGCCGGTCTCCCCTCACTTGTCCCTCCCTCACTTGTCTTACCTATTCCTGTGTCCTGTTGTGTGTAGAAATATGTGATTCTTCATTTTTTGTTTTAGTCTTAGCCTGATGAAGAGACCTGAGTAGTCTGGAAAGCTTGGAATTTGTTACCATATTTTCAGTTAGCCATTAAACGGTATCAACCACAGCGGACTCTCAAGTATAAATATTTTTCTATTCTTGGAATTGAAATTCATCATTTTATTGTCCTAGTAAAACTTCATTTATTCTTGTTTGAAGTACATACATTTGCAATGGCCACGTAACAAGGCAATAACTCAATATTTTATGCCTACACCCTCCTTGACCCTGGGCTTCAACACCGCCAGTTGCTGCTCAGAAGTGTTAGATGCACAGATGAAAACAATCGTTGATGTGTTTGTGGGGTTCAGTAATGCCTGCTGTTCCCCTGCTGTGTGTCTGGCAAAAATTACTGCTGCTAACTACAACTTCAACTTCAAACATCTCATACTAGGCCTCTGCCTACACCCTCCTTGACCCTGGGCTTCAACACCGCCAGTTGCTGCTCAGAAGTGTTAGATGCACAGATGAAAACAATCGCTGATGTGTTTGTGGGGTTCAGTAACGCCTGCTGTTCCCCTGCTGTGTGTCCGGCAAAAATTACTGCTAGCTACCTAATCATGGTGAAAAAAACATGACATGTCAAAGTGTCTAGTGCTACACATAGATATGAGGCTACACCCTGATTTCTAAGCTGTAAACATTTGAAACGTCAACTTTAAAACCATAAAATGATTAGTCTTTGTCACAAATCTGTAACAAAATAATTGTGACATATTATTACAGATATGCACATGTCGAAAACAAATGCAAACACAAAAGCCTACTTATGCTATAGGATACTGATGGTCAACCTTGTCACTCCATAGCTTAGACAAATCCAACTCACATCATGACTCAAATGCTGCAATGTTGTAAGTGCATAATGTGGGTTGAACTTTGACAACTGCTGCAGTGCGAAGGTTATACTTCAGTGTTCTTGCCTTTTAAATAAAAGCATACAAGTAAATATAATAATCCAATGTTGATTAAGGGACGTGATGTACACCTGTAATATTGTGCAAAAAATGCATGTAGGAATAGTCATCTTCAACATTACTTATATTTGTGTCATTTTAAAAAATACATATTTAATTAGAAAGTTAACAGCCCATATCATAAAGGTCCTTCATGTAAACATGATAATCGCTAACAAAAATCATGCATTACCTTGGTAAAGTCAATAGTGCATAGTCACAATAGCAAAATATATACCTGTAAGTGGTGCTGAAAGAACGACAACTGATAGAATAGGTGAATGATATCTATTTATCAGACTGAATAGCGACACCTGTACAATGTCGATATAATACTGTACCTTAACAAAACAGCTGTGTCACACCTCACACTCGTTTTTCTTGTAGCTTGTTATGTAATAGGGCACATGCGTGTATGTTTCATCATAGGTGCATGTTTACTGAGTAAAGCAGTCATGACAACGCCTTTGTGTTGTCGGTACGCTTGCGATGATGAACGATGCGCACCGTGAATGTTAGTCTGCGTCATAAGACGTACAGACGCTCCAATACCCAACGATTCACAGCAGGAAGCCAGTCTGTGCGTCCAAACAAAGGCGCAACCATACATGCACGTAACCTTTTATAAAGCTATATAAAAAAAAGTATGTAGTAGTAACGCACACTTTATTGAGGTACAGTATTACATCGCCATTCACCATCTGTGGCTATGCAGTCTCATCTATATATACCTTATCTATCCGTTGCCATGCTTGCAAGTCCAAAGTCAGGCATAAATATCTGTTTTCACTCTTCACTATGCACTTTTTAAATTTTTTGTTTGTTAATATAAATGATTGGCACATATTATCAGTATTACATGATGGAAATTTTAGATATTTTTTAAAAAAATTTAGTGATATTATTCACCAAATGTAAAGTTTTATGAATGTCAAAGATAACTTGTAATGCTGATTATGTTTTTAAGTCAGCCATTCATTGTCTACACAATAAAAATGGTGTACATACTGTTACTTAGCCATCATTAATGGATTCTGAGATGTACTTGTATGCTTTTATTTTAAACCGTATAGCAGATTATTTAACCTATTTTAATTGTGGTTTGCATTGCTTTTCAACATGTTAATGTATGCGTTTATGTTTGTAAATTATTAATTTACATATATTTTTTTAAGTTAAATCATCATCTTATGGTACTAAAGGTTATATTTCTCTTGTTTGGAGTATAGACATTTTTAATTGCCACGTAACAAGGAAAATACTTGATATAGTATTTAAACATCATCCTTGACCCTGGGCTCCAACACCGCCAGTTGTTGCTCGGAAGTGCTGTTAGCACAGTCTACACTTGCTCCTGTGTTACTGGGGTTCAGTAATGTCAGCTGTTCCCCTGCTGTGTGTAGGCAAAAAGTCCTGCTGCCTCCACCATGTTCTCTTCTCATCCCTGGGCTACAACACCGCCAGTTGTTGCTCGGAAGTGCTGTTAGCACAGTCAACACTTGCTCCTGTGTTACTGGGGTTCAGTAATGTCAGCTGTTCCCCTGCTGTGTGAATGGCAAAAAGTCCTGCTGCCTCCACCATGTTCTCTTCTCATCCCTGGGCTACAACACCGCCAGTTGTTGCTCGGAAGTGCTGTTAGCACAGTCAACACTTGCTCCTGTGTTACTGGGGTTCAGTAATGTCAGCTGTTCCCCTGCTGTGTGTACGGCAAAAAGTCATGCTGCCTCCACCATGTTCTCTTCTCATCCCTGGGCTACAACACCGCCAGTTGTTGCTCGGAAGTGCTGTTAGCACAGTCTACACTTGCTCCTGTGTTACTGGGGTTCAGTAATGTCAGCTGTTCCCCTGCTGTGTGAACGGCAAAAAGTCCTGCTGCCTCCACCATGTTCTCTTCTCATCCCTGGGCTACAACACCGCCAGTTGTTGCTCGGAAGTGCTGTTAGCACAGTCTACACTTGCTCCTGTGTTACTGGGGTTCAGTAATGTCAGCTGTTCCCTGCTGTGTGAACGGCAAAAAAGTCCTGCTGCCTCCACCATGTTCTCTTCTCATCCCTGGGCTACAACACCGCCAGTTGTTGCTCGGAAGTGCTGTTAGCACAGTCTACACTTGCTCCTGTGTTACTGGGGTTCAGTAATGTCAGCTGTTCCCCTGCTGTGTGTACGGCAAAAAGTCCTGCTGCCTCCACCATGTTCTCTTCTCATCCCTGGGCTACAACACCGCCAGTTGTTGCTCGGAAGTGCTGTTAGCACAGTCAACACTTGCTCCTGTGTTACTGGGGTTCAGTAATGTCAGCTGTTCCCCTGCTGTGTGTACGGCAAAAAGTCCTGCTGCCTCCACCATGTTCTCTTCTCATCCCTGGGCTACAACACCGCCAGTTGTTGCTCGGAAGTGCTGTTAGCACAGTCTACACTTGCTCCTGTGTTACTGGGGTTCAGTAATGTCAGCTGTTCCCCTGCTGTGTGAACGGCAAAAAGTCCTGCTGCCTCCACCATGTTCTCTTCTCATCCCTGGGCTACAACACCGCCAGTTGTTGCTCGGAAGTGCTGTTAGCACAGTCTACACTTGCTCCTGTGTTACTGGGGTTCAGTAATGTCAGCTGTTCCCCTGCTGTGTGAACGGCAAAAAGTCCTGCTGCCTCCACCATGTTCTCTTCTCATCCCTGGGCTACAACACCGCCAGTTGTTGCTCGGAAGTGCTGTTAGCACAGTCAACACTTGCTCCTGTGTTACTGGGGTTCAGTAATGTCAGCTGTTCCCCTGCTGTGTGTACGGCAAAAAGTCCTGCTGCATCCACCATGTTCTCTTCTCATCCCTGGGCTACAACACCGCCAGTTGTTGCTCGGAAGTGCTGTTAGCACAGTCTACACTTGCTCCTGTGTAACTGGGGTTCAGTAATGTCAGCTGTTCCCCTGCTGTGTGAACGGCAAAAAGTCCTGCTGCCTCCACCATGTTCTCTTCTCATCCCTGGGCTACAACACCACCAGTTGTTGCTCGGAAGTGCTGTTAGCATAGTCTACACTTGCTCCTGTGTTACTGGGGTTCAGTAATGTCAACTGTTCCCCTGCTGTGTGTACGGCAAAAAGTCCTGCTGCCTCCACCATGTTCTCTTCTCATCCCTGGGCTACAACACCGCCAGTTGTTGCTCAGAAGTGCTGTTAGCACAGTCAACACTTGCTCCTGTGTTACTGGGGTTCAGTAATGTCAGCTGTTCCCCTGCTGTGTGTACGGCAAAAAGTCCTGCTGCCTCCACCATGTTCTCTTCTCATCCCTGGGCTACAACACCGCCAGTTGTTGCTCGGAAGTGCTGTTAGCACAGTCAACACTTGCTCCTGTGTTACTGGGGTTCAGTAATGTCAGCTGTTCCCCTGCTGTGTGTACGGCAAAAAGTCCTGCTGCCTCCACCATGTTCTCTTCTCATCCCTGGGCTACAACACCGCCAGTTGTTGCTCGGAAGTGCTGTTAGCACAGTCTACACTTGCTCCTGTGTAACTGGGGTTCAGTAATGTCAGCTGTTCCCCTGCTGTGTGAACGGCAAAAAGTCCTGCTGCCTCCACCATGTTCTCTTTCATCCCTGGGCTACAACACCGCCAGTTGTTGCTCGGAAGTGCTGTTAGCACAGTCTACACTTGCTCCTGTGTTACTGGGGTTCAGTAATGTCAGCTGTTCCCCTGCTGTGTGTATGGCAAAAAGTTCTGCTGCCTCCACCATGTTCTCTTCTCATCCCTGGGCTACAACACCGCCAGTTGTTGCTCGGAAGTGCTGTTAGCACAGTCAACACTTGCTCCTGTGTTACTGGGGTTCAGTAATGTCAGCTGTTCCCCTGCTGTGTGTACGGCAAAAAGTCATGCTGCCTCCACCATGTTCTCTTCTCATCCCTGGGCTACAACACCGCCAGTTGTTGCTCGGAAGTGCTGTTAGCACAGTAAACACTTGCTCCTGTTACTGGGGTTCAGTAATGTCAGCTGTTCCCCTGCTGTGTGTACGGCAAAAAGTCATGCTGCCTCCACCATGTTCTCTTCTCATCCCTGGGCTACAAAACCGCCAGTTGTTGCTCGGAAGTGCTGTTAGCACAGTAAACACTTGCTCCTGTGTTACTGGGGTTCAGTAATGTCAGCTGTTCCCCTGCTGTGTGAACGGCAAAAAGTCCTGCTGCCTCCACCATGTTCTCTTCTCATCCCTGGGCTACAACACCGCCAGTTGTTGCTCGGAATTGTCATTGGCACGGGTACTCACTCCTGCCAAGACTGGTTACAGCACGCCATCTGTTTCCTGTCAGTGTAAACGTCACTTAGCCTCCAATAAGTTGTCCTGTCGTGTTGAGGTCGGGTTAGCCGACTCTATGGTGCTTGGAGTTTAGGTGCTTCCTATGTGTGCTGCGGGATATGCAAATAAAGGCTGTTTCCGTTGTGACAATAGGACAATCACCCACTGTAGTACTGTGGGATTCGGTAACTGCGGCCGGCTCGCGGCCTGTCAACTTAAATTTCCATGGGTACCTTCTGCTACCCGTCCGGGTTCCAGTACCGTCAGCTGGTTCTCCGCAGTGCCTTTGGCCTAGGTGCCTCCATCTCGGTATCCGAGTTCCAGCAACGTCTGCTGGTCCTTGGTAGTGCTTTGGAGCACAGGTACCTCCTGCTTAGTAACCGTGTCCCAGTAACGTCAGCTGGTCCTCGGTTGTGCCATTGGCTCTTTTCCTTCTGCTGCCCCTCGGGTTCCAGCACAGTCAGCTGGTCCTCGTTACTTGCATTGGCTCTTGTAACTTCTGCTACCCGTCCGGGTTCCAGTACCGTCAGCTGGTTCTCCGCAGTGCCTTTGGCCTAGGTGCCTCCATCTCGGTATCCGAGTTCCAGCAACGTCTGCTGGTCCTTGGTAGTGCTTTGGAGCACAGGTACCTCCTGCTTAGTAACCGTGTCCCAGTAACGTCAGCTGGTCCTCGGTTGTGCCATTGGCTCTTTTCCTTCTGCTGCCCCTCGGGTTCCAGCACAGTCAGCTGGTCCTCGTTACTTGCATTGGCTCTTGTACCTTCTGCTACCCGTCCGGGTTCCAGTACCGTCAACTGGTTCTCCGCAGTGCCTTTGGCCTAGGTGCCTCCATCTCGGTATCCGAGTTCCTGCAACGTCTGCTGGTCCTTGGTAGTGCTTTGGAGCACAGGTACCTCCTGCTTAGTAACCGTGTCCCAGTAACATCAGCTGGTACAAGGTTGTGCTACAAATACAAGATACAGAACAAGAGACACAAGAACAATAAGCAGAAGATCTAAAAGCAGAAGAACATGAAGTATAAGACCAAAATGAAGAGCAAAATATATGCTCTAAATTATAAGCAGAAGAAGACTAAGCAGTGTATGGGGGTGAGTCCGTTCCTCCTCGTGGTGCCCCTGGAAAATGCCTGCTGCTGCTGCAGGCTAAACTGAACACGGACAAATACTGTTGTAATTTAAATCTTTTGTGACAGCAAGAACGGAAGAATGAAAAATTCATACTTTGACAGATTACAAGTACAGGATTCTCTGTCACAAATAAGAATATGATGAAGAAGATGAAGTACAATATGAATTAGAATAATAGTTTAATAAGAAGAATATGAGTAATGTTAACAAAAAGATGAATAGCAAGAAGTTTAAGAGAAGATAAAGAAGGTGAAGATGAAGAATAATTTGATGAAAAAGATGATGCTGCTGAAGATTATGAAGGAGAAAGTGTGTCAAAAGTTAAAAAGGTGAAGAGCATGGAAGTTGTGAAATATACATATTTGCCAAAATAGAAAAAACGTGAACAACATTGTCAATTTCTTCATCAATCCGAACATCTTTAAAAAAAAAAATATTTATGCTATTCCATTTGATTGGGTTAAACATCTATGCCTTTAATGTCTCCTCAACCTTCCCCAATACATTCTACATTACTCTTTGTTGTTTTCCTTCATGTACAATTAACCAACAAGGCAAGAATGGGTTTTTTTTAATTCCGATATTTTGTTCCCATAGACTTACATTGGATTTCCGGTATCGGTATCGGGTATCGCCGATATTTTTGGGTATCGGCGATACAATTCTGATTCCGATACTTTTGGATATCGGAAAGTATCGCTCAACTCTAATAGTGAACAGTTGTGTTTCAGTGTTCACTGCAGTCTGTGAGGTATTTTTTTTTAAATGCAGATCACGCTCCAGTTACTTCTTCAACTAATGGTGCGTGTACTCTGCTGAGCGTGTGTCACTGGCTCATCCTTGTCATTTTTCTAAAATTGGTGCTGCTCCATTCTATTGAAAAAAACTAAAATCTATGAGTGTGACGTGCTTCCATCCTGATTAGTGTTAGCGATACTTTCCGATATCCCTAAGTATCGGAATCGGAATGGTATCGCCGATACCATTAAAATATCGGCGACACCCGATACCGATACCGGAAGTCCCATGTAAGTCTATGGGAACAAAATATCGGAACTAAAAAAAACCCATTCTTTCCTTGTAAACACTAAATATACACACATAGAATACATATATATATATATATATATATATACATGTCATTGTGACATATATATATATATACATATATGTATAGTTTATACACTTCTACATAGTAAAATATCCTCTGATTCAATTGCCGGGTAAAGCCGGCTTCAGTGAAAAGACAGAAGCACCCAACATGAAATGACACTTGGTGTACATAGGGTTAACCATGTCTTTTCATGTCGTTTGCTATCTGATTTGCACAAACAATTAAATCAGTCTATGTTTGCAAAATTTCACACCTGTAGGGGTTAATTAAAGGTGTAAATTCGTTGTAAAAAAACTGACTTTTTTGCTACGAATTTACACCTTTAATTAACCCCTACAGGTGTGAAATTTTGCACACATAGACTGATTTAATTGTTTGTGCAAATCAGATAGCAAAGGACATGGTTAACCCTATGTACACCAAGTGTCATTTCATGTCGGGTTCTGCATTTTCACAAAAGCCGGCAATTGAATTAGCGGCTATTATACTATGTAGAAGTGTATGAACTATAAATATATATATATATATATGTGTGTCACAAACTCAATGACATGTATATATATATATGAGGTGTAAAATTGCTGAAAAAAAATGCGTGGGCTCCCGCCCTATTTTCGCAACCAGACAGACAAAGCCAGTGAGTGGGGGCAGATAATAATAGCCCAGAGAGGGACCATTATTTTTGGCCCCCCCCGGCTACTAACATCTGCCCCCAGACACCCCAGAAAGGGCAAATCTCTAATTAGATTTGCCCTTTCTGGCACTTTGCCCGTCTATTCCCATTGCCCTGTAGCGGTGGTGAATGGGTTAATAAGGGTTAAAATGACCTTGCAATTGAAAGGTCACTTTAAGCCAGGTTAATAATTGAGAGCTGTCAATTAGACAACTATCAATTATTAATCCTATTGTATGAAAGAATAATCAAACACACACACTTTAATAAAAAAGAAGTTTAATGAAATAATCACACAGTTTTTGACCATATTTTATTTACCTGCTAAAACCATTTCCTGTAATAAAAATAAAATAATAAAGCAAAATTATTCTTACCAATCCGATGCACAGTCAGGTCCCACGGTGTAATCCTTCAGAAAGGGTTAATGTTTACTTCAGGGACCGCAGCTAATGCTGCAGCCTCACAGTAAACCCCCAAATGAATGAGCTCCTCTCCTGGCTGACAGGAGAGGAAGTGGAAAGCTTAATTGATTGCTTTCCACTTTCACTTCAGGTCAGCCAGGGACACCATCAGTGACGTCAGAGGGAACTGATTAACAAAAATAGGGGTTCCCTTCGAAAAAAAAATGGCGTGGGGTCCCCCCTATTTTTGTTAACCAGCCAGATGAAGCAGACTGCTGAGGCCTGGATTTTCAGGCTGTTAAGGAGCCAAGATCCATGGACCTTGCCAGCCTGATAATACCAGGCCACAGCAGTCTGCATATCTTGGCTGATTAACAAAAATAGGGGATCCCCTCGAAAAAAATTAGCGTGGGGTCCCCCCTATTTTTGTTAACCAGCCAGATGAAGCAGACTGCTGAGGCCTGGTTTTTCAGGCTGGTAAGGATCCAATATCCATGGACCTTGCAAGCCTGATAATACCAGGCCACAGCAGTCTGCTTAGCTTGGCTGGTTAACAAAAATAGGGAATCCCCTCGAAAAAAAACGGCGTGGGGATCCCCCCTATTTTGTTAACCAGCCAAGTAAAATGCAGACTGCTGCGGCCTGGTATTAAAAGACTGTCAAGGCCCATGGATTTTGGCCCTCAACAGCCTGATAATACCAGGCTACAGCAGCCCCACATTTGGCGCATCAAAAGATGTGCCAATTGTGGCACTTTACCCGGCTCTTCCCACTTGCCCTGTAGCGGTGGCAAGCGGGGTAATAAGGGGTTATTGTCACCGTTGATTGCACGGTGACAATAAGCCCGGTTAATAATGGAGAGGCGTCAATAAGACACCGATCCATTATTAATCCCAAAGTTATTAAATGTGGTAAAAAAAAGACACAGCAAGAAAAAAGTCTTTTAATGAAATAAAAGAGACAACACAGTTTTCATTTTTTTTATTACTCTCTCATTCCTGCGACGCCATCGATCTCCTGTAAAAAAATAAAAAAAACAAACCAACAGTATACCACCTGTCCGGCGCAGTCCATAGTAACGATTGTCCCACGACGATCCAGCTCTGCTACATCGCAATGACAGGCAGAGCCTGTCATCTCGACGCAGCACAGCTGATTACCTGCTTCCCCGGCGGTGACGTCATCGGACTGACTGCTTTACGGCCGCGATTGCCCAGCAGTCACTGCAGTTATCGCGAGATACTGCATGTGACCGCCGGGGAGAAGAGGATGGCGGCCATGAAGCAGTCCGGAATGTGACCGCCGGAGATCTTCTGCCAGGTAAGTGCCGCTGACTCCTGACAGACCCGACCGACGGACACTGACAGTGACAGTGACAATTCCGATTCCGGTATCCGATCTGACGAAAATATCGGAACTCGGAATCGGAATTCCGATACAGCCTATATCGGCCGATACCCGATATTTGCAGTATCGTATCGCTCAACACTAATCCTGATACAATACATTGCTTGCAAACACTATAGAAGTACACAAAGGAGCCTTTCACAGATAGTGAACAGTTGTGTTTCAGTGTTCACTGCAGTCTGTGAGTTTTTTTTTTTTTTTTTTTTGAGTGCAGATCACGCTCCAGTTACTTCTTCAACTAATGCTGCGTGTACTCTGCTGAGCGTCTGTCACTGGCTCATTCTTGTCATTTTTCTAAAATTGGTGCTGCTTTATTCTATTTTAAATTTACTAAAATCTATTAGTGTGACGCTCTTCCATCAAAATACAATACATTGCTTGCAAACATAATAGAAGTCCACAAAAAGGCCTTTCACACCAAGTGAACAGTTGTGTTCAGTGTTCACTCTAGTCTGAGGTTTAAATTTTTGGTAGGAGTGTAGATCCCGCTCCACTTACTTCAACCACCGCTGCGTGTACTCTGCTGAGTGTCTGTCACTGGCTCATCCTTGTCATTTTTCTAAAATTGGTGCTGCTTTATTCTATTTTAAATTTACTAAAATCTATTAGTGTGACGCTCTTCCATCAAAATACAATACATTGCTTGCAAACATAATAGAAGTCCACAAAAAGGCCTTTCACACCAAGTGAACAGTTGTGTTTAGTGTTCACTCTAGTCTGAGGTTTAAATTTTTGGTAGGAGTGTAGATCCCGCTCCACTTACTTCAACCACCGCTGCGTGTACTCTGCTGAGTGTCTGTCACTGGCTCATCCTTGTCATTTTTCTAAAATTGGTGCTGCTTTATTCTATTTTAAATTTACTAAAATCTATTAGTGTGACGCTCTTCCATCAAAATACAATACATTGCTTGCAAACATAATAGAAGTCCACAAAAAGGCCTTTCACACCAAGTGAACAGTTGTGTTCAGTGTTCACTCTAGTCTGAGGTTTAAATTTTTGGTAGGAGTGTAGATCCCGCTCCACTTACTTCAACCACCGCTGCGTGTACTCTGCTGAGTGTCTGTCACTGGCTCATCCTTGTCATTTTTCTAAAATTGGTGCTGCTACATTCAATTTCAAATAATTCAAATCTATTAGTGTGACATGCTTCCATCCGTATCCAATACATTGGTTGCAAAGAATATAGAATTACACAAAGAGGGCTTTCACAGGTATTGAACAGTTGTGTGAAGTGTTCACTGTAGTCTGAGGTTTTCAGGTATTATTATATTTACTTGAATGCTTTTATTTAAAAGCCAAGAACAATGAAGGCAAACATTCGCACTGCAGCTGTTGTCAAAGTTCAACCCACATTATGCACTTCCAACATTGCAGCTTTTGAGGCATGATGTGAGTTTGATTTGCCTAAGTTATGGAGTGACAAAATGGCTCAGGGAACAAAACATAGAGATTTTGGGTCCATGGGCTGGAAACTCCCCAGATCTTAATCCCATTGAGAACTTGTGGTCAATCATCAAGAGACGGGTGGACAAACAAAAAATTAAAAATTCTGACTGAAAGCATTGATTGTGCAAGAATGGACTGCTATCAGCCAGGATTTGGTCCAGAAGTTGATTGAGAGCATGCCAGGGAGAATTGCAGAGGTCCTGAAGAAGAAGGGTCAACACTGCAAAATTAGACTTGCTGCATTAACTCATTCTAACTGTCAATATAAGCTTTTGTTACTCATATGTTTGCAATTATATTTCTGTCTGTGATAAAAATATCTGTCAAACACACATAAAAACCAGAGGGCAGCAGATCATGTGAAAATATCATATTTGTGTCATTATCAAAACTTTTGGCCATGACTGTACAGTTCAGGTGGTAGAAGGATGAACATAACAGGATACATGTATAACTTGCCAACCAGTTATTTAATCGGAAACAGGACAGGCAAATTCATGCGTGATCCATGCCTTGTTCATTTTCAGCAAAGTAAGCCGGTCTACATTATCGGAGGATAGTCGCATGCGACGGTCTGTTAGTACACCACCTGAAGCACAAAAGACGCGCTCCGATAATACACTGCCAGCAGGGCAAGCCAGCACCTCCAATGCATACTGGCTAAGCTCTGGCCATGTATCCAGCTTAGAGACTCAAAACTTGAATGTAGAAGAGCCATCTGGGAGTACACTGAGAGGGCAAGACATGTCGTCTGTCACCATCTTACGGAAACGTTGCCTCCTGCTGACTGGAACCGTCTCGGATCGTGTAGACATTGGTGGCGCTGCCACAAAACTTCGCCACATTTGGAACATACTGGTCTTGCCCTGTGCAGAGGCGCTGCTTGTGCTCCCTCTTGTTGCAGAGCTGTTTCCACTGCCTCGACGCACAGAGCTGCTTTGTAAAGCAGTAGCAGCAGCAGTGCTCTCGGCTGGAATGGAGAACATTATGGATTCCGACAAGCTTACAACCTGCAATGATCCTCAGTGTACTCAACCATCGTACGACCAGCTGTACCCTTTCCTATTGCATTCTCACCCATCCCTGCAGACTGTGAGCCCTCGCGGGCAGGGTCCTCTCTCCTTCTGTACTTGTGTGTCCCTTGTCCAGCACATCTTTATTGTACCTGTCTATAATTTTCCCTTGTCATATGTAAAGCGCCATGGAATAAATGGCGCTATATAAATGTATAATAATAATAATAATTGCAGCAGTGTGTCTTGTTACTCCCGCATTTTACGCTCCCGGTTCAATGGTCTGATGAGGCTTTGAAAGTTGTCCCGGTAGCGAGGGTCTAGGAGGGTGTACACCCAATAATCAGACGTGGTGAGAATGTGGGTGATGTGGCGGTCGTTTCTCAGGCACTGCAGCATGAAATCAACCATGTGCTGCAGACTTCCAACTGGCCAAGAAACGCTGTCCCCTGCAAGAGGCGTCATCTCTGCCTGCTCTGCATCACCCCACCCTCGCTCTACATACTGACTAGAGCGTTGTGTACCTCCCTCTGGAGCGATGTCTTCCTCCTCCATTGACTCCTCCTCATCCTCCTCACAAAGTGAGCCCTGCCCAGCCCTTTGTGAGGAACCACGTTGCGCTGACTGTACATAAGGTGATGGAATTTGTGACTCCTCATCCTCCACCTCTTCCAAAACCTCATCCCTTAGTGCTTGCAGTGTTTTTTCAAGCAGGCAGATAAGGGGACAGTCAAGCTGACTAGTGCATCATCTGCACTCGCCATCCGCGTTGACTCATCAAATGCACGCAAAACGTTTCAGATGTCCTTCATAGAGTCCTTCGCCAGTCCTTACACTGGCTGCCCATCCATTATAGGATCCAATTCAAAGTACTTGTTCTCACCCACAAAGCTCTCCACAGTGCAGCACCCCCCTACATCTCCTCCCTCATTTCTATCTATCGGCCCAACCGACTGCTGCGCTCTGCAAACGACCTTGGACTAACCTCTGCACTAATCCGTACCTCCCACTCCCGACTCCAAGACTTCTCCCGCGCTGCGCCAATCCTCTGAAATGCTGTACCCCAAGAAATTAGGACTATCCGCAATTTGCATGGTTTCAGGCGCTCCCTCTAAACACATTTGTTCAGAGCGGCCTATCACATTCACTAATCAAAGTCATTCTATGTGTGTGTGTGTGTGTGTGTGTGTAGCCCATTCACTATCTCCATCCATCCATCCCTCACTCCCTCAAAATGGCTGGACCATCATTGTAAATACACCATTGTATATAAACACCTGTACTTTGTAGCTCCCCCTCCTCATTGTAGATTGTAAGCTCTCACGAGCAGGGCCGGCTTATATTGCTTTAATTATTGTATTGTTAACGTTGTTACTTATGACTTTTGTTCTGAAACTGTTAAACTGTAAAGCGCTGCGGAATCTGTTGGCGCTATATAAATAAAGATTATATTATTATTATTATTATAGAGGCCCACTCAGTAGTGGTGAAGTGTGAACGGCGCAAATTGCGAGTTGATTGCGCCTGATGCAGCTGATACTCCATTACTGCTGGCTGCTGCTCACACAACCGCTCCAACATATGTAACGTGGAATTCCACCTGGTGGGTACGTCACATATGATGCGATGTTCAGGAAGGCGAAATCTGCGTTGCAGAGCTGCAATGCGCGATCTGACCATGCTGGAACGTCGCAAGTGAGCGCACTGTAGGCGACCTTGTGCAGCAGTGCATCAATATCCGTATAGTCCCTCAAAAAACTCTGCACGACCAAGTTGAGCACATGTGCCAGACATGGTATGTGAGTGAGGTTGACAAGGCCCAGAGCTGCCACCAGATTTCGGCCATTGTCACACACTACCAAGCCTAGCTGGAGATTCGCTGTCAAAAACCACACGTCGATCTCCTGCTTCATGGCATTCCAGAGCTCCTGCGCTGTGTGGCTTCGATTCCCCATGGAAATTAATTTCAGGACGACCTGTTGACGTTTTCCCACGGCAGTGCTCATATCGGTCGCAACAGCTAAGCGTTGTGTGGTGCATGTGTGGGGTGCCCGCATCACAGAAAGCAAAGCATCATAGAAGACAAGCATTCAGTAAACGGCAGTTATTCATGGCAGTTAATCAGGGCTGGAATAAGGTAGTCCACACTTTGCTATATTTTTAATCCTGAACAAAAAATTTTCATAAATATTATGTTTATCAAATACCCTTATTATTATTATTACAACCTCATGCATGTTTTGCAATATATTTTAAATTTTATTTTAGGATATTTGTTTCTTGTTTTTTGTTATGTTTTTAATTATGTACATTAACTGTATCCTCCTGTGTTCCCATGCCTTCCACAAACACCGCCCCATCCCCCCTTCATTACGACACATACACATGAGCCCCTCCATACTTCCCTCTCCCATGTACAGTTCCCATGCACTCATCACCTTCCTGAGAAACCTCAGCCCATCTAGCCGAAACACATCACTGGAAAAACAACTTACAACACCAACAACTACCTGCTCTTTATCTTCCTACTCCTATTGATTTCAGGGAACATCTCCCCCAACCCTGGTCCACCATCCCCCAACCTCAATCCCTACCCTACCTCATATCGAAACCATAATAATCTTATTAATATTAATTGCACTCCCTCATCTCCTTCGTTTAACTGTGCCCTCTGGAATCCACGGTCTGCATGCAACAAGCTAACCTTCCTGCACAACTACTTTCTGAACAACTCTCTTCATCTGTTGGCCCTGACTGAAACCTGGATTCAGGATTCTGACACGGTTTCCCCTCCTGCCATTTCCTATGGTGGCTTATAGTTCTCACATTCCCCGAGACCCTCAAACAGACATGGTGGTGGAGTCGGCATACTCCTGTCCCCACAATGCACTTTCCAGGTCATCCCCCCAATTCCATCACTCTCATTCCCTTCTTTTGAGGTCCACACCATCATGCTCTTTCGTCCCCTCTCCTCAGAGTAGCGGTCATATATCGGACCCCAGGCCCAAAGTCATTCTATGTGTAAGTGTGTGTGTGTAGCCCATTCACTATCTCCATCCATCCCTCACTCCCTCAAAATGGCTGGACCATCATTGTAAATAGACCATTGTATATAAACACCTGTACTTTGTAGCTCCCCCACCTCATTGTAAATTGTAAGCTCTCAAGAGCAGGGGCGGCTTCTATTGCTTTAATTATTTTATTGTTAACGTTGTTACTTATTACTTGTGTTCTGAAACTGTTAAACTGTAAAGCGCAGCGGAATCTGTTTGCGCTATATAAATAAAGATTATTATTATTATTAAGCGTTCACTGGTCCATGTGGAGGTAGACCGTGACGGCTCCTGCAGCAATGTTTCTGAGGAACTGGAGTAGGAGTAGGAGTCAATGTGTACAGACTTGATTCCTGCAATCCTTGGAGTTGGCTGAACACGTACAGCGCCACTCGCAAGATCTGTACCTGGCTACACAACATTGACCCAATGGGCAGTGAGGGAAAGGTATCGTCCCTGGCCATGGGTACTGGTCCACGCAGCGGTGGTCAGGTGGACATTGCTACTGATGAAGTTTAGTAGCGCATGTTTAATTTTTCACGCAACATGCTTTTGCAGACCAGGGACGGCTTGCCTGCTGAAATAAAATCGACTTGGCACATTGTATTGTGGGACTGCCAATGCCATTAAGTTACGGAAACTGTCAGTCTCCACCAGCCTGAATGACAGCATTTCAAGGGACAGGAGTTTTGCAATGCCAGCATTCAGAGCCTGTGCTCGTGGATGGTTTGCCGAGTATGGCCGTCTTTTATCCCATGCATGTGGTACCGATGGCTGTTTTGTGGCCTGGGTGTGTGAGGATGACAGGGAACTTGCTGCTGTGGGTGGAATAACACTTTGTTTCTGGACAACATTGACCGAGGTTCTTCCATGGCGATCCTGTGAGAAAGCCGAACCAGCTGGGTGTCAGCTGGAGGAAGAGGCTCCGACACGACCTGAAGATGTAGGTGCTGCTGTAGGTTGGCCTACATCTCCAGTGTGTCTTTGTAACTCAACTACGTGCTTTGTACCCACATGTTTGCACATATTTCCCACCTCTTCCGACAAGCCTACAACCTGCAATGATCATCAGTCTACTGAACCACCACACAATCAGCTCTTCCCTCTCCTAGTGTATCCTCAACCACCCCTGTAGATTGTGAGCCCTCGCGGGCTGGGTCCTCTCTCCTTCTGTACTTGTGTGTGCCTTGTATTGCTCATGTTTACTGTAATTGTCTATATTTGCCCCTCTTCACATGTAAAGCGCCATGGAATAAATGGCGCTATTAAAATCTATAATAATAATAATATTACTGGTATTGACGTTACTGACACTTTTACCTGTTTTTACTTTTAGATTACACAGCTTGCATTTCACATAGCAAATATCATCTGCAAGTGTGTCAAAAAAGGACCACGCAGTGCAAGTCCTGGGAGCGCCCGTTTTGACTTTTGGAAGAGAACTGCTCCGAACAGGTTCCAAACTGGAGGCTACAGTCAACCGAGTCTGCAGCCTAACTCTCCCTCCTGTTTGTACCGTTGGGGCAATCTCTTCCTCAGAGCTGCTCCCACCACTTTCCTGTTCCTCACGCCATGTTGGGACTTGGACCTCATCATCTCCACTACCCTCTTCCAAAACCTGCTGCTGTTGGGTGGTCTGGCCAGCACCATGCTCAACAGAAACTGGCACCTGAGTCTCATCATCATCAGATGCGTTCTGCGGTGTGCTGAGCATCGGCACTGGCTCACCCGCCTCTTCAGATTCTGAGAGACACAGCTGTTGCGCATCACTGCATACTCCCTCTTCTTCACATTCCAGAATGCTGCTTGGCTGGGCCCCTGTTTGCAAGCCAACAGATTCTGAGAACAGAAGCAGAGACTCAGCTGGATCCTGTACAGAACTGTCTGACTGCCTGGGCAATTTGGCAGGCGGTGAAGAGACAGATGGTTGCTCAACAGTGCTGTGTTCCTGAGAGGAGGTGGAAGCAATTGAAGTCGATGCATTGGCTGCCATCCAAGCAACAACGGCTTCAATTTGTTCTTCCCGCAGCAGGGGGGTACGCCGACCTCCTACTAAAGTGCACATAAAGGAACGCTCGGAAGTGCTGTTAGCACAGTCAACACTTGCTCCTGTGTTACTGGGGTTCAGTAATGTCAGCTGTTCCCCTGCTGTGTGTACGACAAAAAGTCATGCTGCCTCCACCATGTCCTCCTCTCATCCCTGGGCTCCAACACCGCCAGTTGTTGCTCGGAAGTAATTGGCACGGGTACTGACTCCTGCCCAGCCTGGTTACAGCACGACAGCTGTTTACTGGCAGTGTCAACGTTAATTAGCCTCCAATAAGTTGTCCTGTCGTGTTGCATTCGGGTTAGCCGACTCTATGGTGCCTGCAGTTTAGGTGATTCCTATGTGTGCTGTGGGATATCTAAATAAAGTCTGTTTCCGTTGTGACAATAGGACAAGCACCCACTGTAGGACTGTGTGATTCGTTAACTGCGGCCAGCTTGCGGCCTGTCAACTTACATTTTCATGGGTGCTTTATGGTACCAGTCCGGGTTCCAGTACCGTCAGCTGGTTCTCCGCAGTGCCTTTGGCCTCGGTGCCTCCATGTCGGTATCCGAGTTCCAGCAACGTCTGCTGGTCCTTGGTAGTGCTTTTGAGCATAGGTACCTCCTGCTTAGTAACCGTGTCCCAGTAACGTCAGCTGGTCCTTGGTTGTGCCATTGGCTCTTTTCCTTCTGCTGCCCCTCCGGGTTCCAGCACAGTCAGCTGGTCCTCGTTACTTGCATTGGCTCTTGTACCTTCTGCTACCCGTCCGGGTTCCACTACCGTCAACTGGTTCTCTGCAGTGCCTTTGGCCTCGGTGCCTCCAGTTCGGTATCCGAGTTCCAGCAACGTCTGCTAGTCATTGGTAGTGCTTTTGAGCACAGGTACCTCCTGCTTAGTAACCGTGTCCCAGTAACGTCAGCTGGTCCTCGGTTGTGCCATTGGCTCTTTTCCTTCTGCTGCCCGTCCGGGTTCCAGCACAGTCAACTGGTCCTCGTTACTTCCATTGTCTCTTGTACCATCTGATACCCGTCCGGGTTCCAGTAACATCAGCTGGTTCTCGGAAGTTAGACAACCGTAAAGACCACCCCGAAGAAGATGACAACCCCAAGGACGACGAGCATCAAGCCAACCAGCCTGAACACCATCACAAAGAGGAAATAAAAGATTACCCAGAAGAAGATCACCAACAGGACAAAGAAGGTTAAGACAAACTACAAGATACAGAACAAGAGACAGAAGAACAATAAGCAGAAGATCAAAAAGCAGAAGAACATGAAAAATAAGACCAAAATGAAGAGCAAAATATATGCTGTAAATTATAAGCAGAAGAAGACTAAGCAGTGTATGGGGGTGAGTCCGTTCCTCCTCGTGGTGCCCCTGGAAAATGCCTGCTGCTGCAGGCTAAACTGAACACGGACAAATACTGTTGTAATTTAAATCTTTTGTGACAGCAAGAACGGAAGGAAGAAAAATTCATACTTTTACAGATTACAAGTACAGGAATCTCTGTCACAAATAAGAATATGATGAAGAAGATGAAGAGGAAGAAGATGAAGAAGTAGAATATGAAGAAGAATAATAGTTT
Source organism: Oophaga sylvatica (assembly GCA_033576555.1). Lineage (NCBI taxonomy): Eukaryota > Metazoa > Chordata > Amphibia > Anura > Dendrobatidae > Oophaga > Oophaga sylvatica. The sequence continues at coordinate 180,790,583 of JARQOD010000006.1, forward strand.
AATAAGAACAATATGAGTAATGTTAACAAAAAGATGAATAACAAGAAGTTTAAGAAGAAGATAAAGAAGGTGAAGATGAAGAATAATTAGATGACAAAGATGATGCTGCTGAAGATTATGAAGGTGAAAGTGTGGCAAAAGTTAAAAAGGTCAAGAGCATGGAAGTTGTGAAACATACATATTTGCCAAAATAGAAAAAAGGTTAACAACATTGTCAATTTCGTCGTCAATCCGAACGTCTTTAAAAAAAAATTATTAATGCTATTCCATTGGATTGGGTTAAACATCTATGCCTTTAATGTCTCCTCAACCTCCCCCAATACATTCTACATTACTCTTTGTTGTTTTCCTTCATGTACAATTATCCAACAAGCCAAGAATGTTTTTTTTTTAATTACGATATTTTGTTCCCATAGACTTACATTGGATTTCCGGTATCGGTATCGGGTATTGCCGATATTTTGTGGATATCGTCGATACCATTCCGATCCGATATTTTTGGATATCGGAAAGTATCGCTCAACTCTAATCGCGGCTGTTAATTCTTCCATGAAGGGATATCATTGGCCCGGCGGCTCTCCACGAAATAGCACCCCAGATCATCACAGAACCTCCGCCATGTTTTACGGTTGGGTGAAGGCAGTCTGGATGGAATGCTACTTTCGGCTGTCTCCAAACGTACACGCGGCCGGAGGTCGGAAATAGGGTAAACGATGATTCGCCTGAGAATATCACATGTTTCCACGGCTCGAGGGACCAATTCTGGAGGTTTCTTCACCACTCTAAACGCTTGGAAACATTTGTCATTGAGAGCAGCGGTTTTTGAATTGCAGTTTGTTATGAATTGGTAGCTCAGGAGGACAGGAGCAAAAAACAGCCAAGGCAGCAAAACACCAGAGACGTTGGGAATTAATGGGTTGCAGATCCCTGAACTAACCGCAAAACTAGAAGCAGCCATGGGACGTACCTACGGTGACCTAGACGCCTCGGCACAGCCGGAGAGTTAGCTACACCTAAAGATAGAAACAGATAAGCTAACTGCCCCAGATTAGAGCCCCAAAGGAATAGGTAGCCCCCACACATATAATGGCGGTTAGACAAGCCGAAATACAAACGCAGGCAGAAAATAGAGTGAGCAAACACTGGGGCCAAACACTGCCTAGATAGGACAGGACAGGACAGAATACTATCTGCAACCCAGCAAAACCATAGAAAAACTTCCAACTCTTCTGATTTAAAAAATGCTGAATCACACGATCTCTCCACCCGCTTAATCTGATCTCTGGTGTGACCAAGCTGCTAACTAGCAGCCACACAAATAGCAGGGACAGAGCAATGGAACAAATAAACAGTGACTACTGAAAAACAGAGAGTAGCACAGGCCCCTGGAGGGGAACCCGATTAACCTCCCACAAAAGTGCAGACAAAAAAAAATGGAAATAGCAAACAAGATAGAAACAAGCAGAAAATATCTTATCTGAAAGTAGCAGACGAAGGCAAGACACCAGCTGACTTCCAAATGAACCAGGAAACAACAATTGATCACCGGCGAGGATCATGAGAAGGTAGCTCACTTATATAAGCCCAGTTCATCTCTCCTGATTGCCAGTCATCGCACGCAGGTGTTGGACTACTACTATTCAACACTGGTTCAATACCCTCAGCAACCACCAGAGGGAGCCCCAACCCAGAAGTCATTTCCAACATGCTCACAACAGCAGCTCTTCCGCGGAATCCAGATTTGTTCAGCTCCCGACGAACAGTTTTCATGGAAACTGGGTTCTGTAGGTGTTCATTGAGCTCAGCAGTGATTTTCAGAGCGGTGGTCTTGCGATCCTCTCTCACAATTCGCTTTAGAGTCCGACGGTCTCTCTCAGTCAACTTCGGCTTTCGGCCAGACCTGTGCTTTGCTGTGGACGTTTTTCCTTCTCTTTCAAACGCAGTAATTACTTTGGAGACAGTACCTCTTGACACGCCAAGCATTCGGGCACTTTCGGTTACACTAGCGCCTGCCATACTAGCACCAACAATTTGGCCTCTTTGAAAATCCGAGAGGTCTGCCATTGGTATCAGGTTCTCATCAATGTTCTTACAATTATGCAAAACAAACAGTTAATTTACATACACATATCACATAACACAAATAATCAACTACAAAACATTACCATATGTCACGGTTTGCATGTTTATAACATGTTTGAAAATTATGATGCCAAAACGTTAGGTGTTTCTATTATTTTGTCCAACCCCTGTAGGTTCCTGTCCCACTTTGCAGGGAGGCACAGTACACCACTTCTGAAACCAGAACAGTTCAAACAGGTGGTTGGGTGGAATTAGCAGCACTATCCAGTCTTCCACATGGTCCAGTCTCAACAGCCTTCAGTATGGATCACTTAATCATCACCCTGATCCTCTTTCCTCCTACCATGTTGATAATAATAATAATAATCTTTATTTATAGCGCCAACATATTCCGCAGCGCTTTACAGTTTAACAGTTTCAAAACACAAGTCATAGGTAACAACGTTAACAATACAATAATTAAAGCAAAATAAGCCGACCCTGCTCGTGAGAGCTTACAATCTACAATGAGGTGGGGGAGATACAAAGTACAGGTGTCTATATACAATGGTGCATTTACAATGATGGTCCAGCCATCTTGAGGGAGTGAGGCATGGATGGAGATAGTGAATGGGCTACACATACACACTTAAACATAGAACGACTTTGGTTAGTGAATGTGATAGGCCACTCTGAACAAATGTGTTTTGAGTGAGCGCCTGAAACCATGCAAATTGTGGATAGTCCTAATTTCTTGGGGTAGAGCATTCCAGAGGATTGGCGCAGCGCGAGAGAAGTCTTGGAGTCGGGAGTGGGAGGTACGGATTAGTGCAGAGGTTAGTCGAAAGTCGTTTGCAGAGCGCAGCAGTCGGTTAGGCCGATAGATAGAAATGAGGGAGGAGATGTAGGGGGGTGCTGCACTGTGGAGAGCTTTGTGGGTGAGAACCAGTACTTGATTGGATCCTATAATGAATGGGCAGTCAGTGTAAGGACTGGCGAAGAGCGGACGCATCCGAGTACCGATTAGCCAGAAGGATGACCCTGGCTGCTGCATTAAGGATGGACTGGAGAGGGGATAGTCGAGTAATGGGGAGGCCAAGTAATAGAGCGTTGCAGTAGTCCAGGCGGGAGTGGATCAATGCTACAGTTTTTTGTTGTTTCCATGGTGAGAAAAGGGCGGATTCTAGAGATGTTCTTTAGGTGTAGACGGCAAGAGCGGGCAAGAGATTGTATATGGGAGGTGAAGGAGAGATTGGTGTCAAACATAACACCCAGACAGCGAGCCTGCTGCCGGGGTGTTATTATGGTGCCGCCCACAGAGAGGGAAATGTCAGATTTAGGGAGGTTAGTAGACGGCGGGAGCAGAAGGAGTTCAGTCTTGGAGAGGTTAAGTTTCAGATAGAGAGCGGACATGATGTTGGAGACTGCGGACAGACAGTCGGTGGTGTTCTGTAGAACAGCAGGGGTAAGTCGGGGGATGACGTGTATAGTTGTGTGTCATCGGCATAAAGATGGTACTGAAAGCCAAATCTGCTGATGGTCTGTCCAATTGGGGCCGTGTAGAGAGAGAAGAGAAGGGGGCCAAGGACTGAGCCCTGGGGTACACCGACAGTGAGAGGAAGAGGAGATGACGTGGAGCCAGAGAACGAAACACTAAAGGAGCGGTCAGAAAGATAGGAGGAGAACCAGGAGAGAACAGTGTCCTTAATACCTAGTGACTGGAGCTTAGACAGTAGGAGACAGTGGTCAACAGTGTCGAAAGCTGCAGAAAGGTCGAGTAGAATGAGCAGAGAGTGGTCGCCGTTACGTTTTGCTGTAAGAAGGTCATTGGTCACTTTGATGAGTGCAGTTTCAGTCGAATGTAGGGGGCGGAAGCCGGACTGTGAAGGGTCTAGGAGGGAGTAAGTGGAGAGGTAACGGGTGAGGCGGGAGTAGACTAGGCGCTCCAAAAGTTTAGAGATGAAGGGGAGATTGGAGACCGGTCTGTAGTTGTTTGTGCAGGAAGGGTCAAGAGCGGGTTTCTTTAGTAATGGAGTAATGATGGAGTGTTTGAAGGAGGATGGGAAAATGCCAGAGGAGAGTGAGAGATTAAAGATTGTAGTTAGGTGAGTTGTGACAACTGGAGAGAGAGACTGGAGGAGATGTGAGGGGATGGGGTCGGTAGTGCATGTAGTCGGACGAGAGGAAGAGAGGAGTCTGGAGACTTCTTCTTCTGTGATGGGATCAAATGTGGAAAGTGAGCCAGGGGAAATGCAGGGTGGGATGGGAGTCACAGCACTTGGTGGTTGAGAGCAGATTTCCTGACGGATAGTATCTATTTTTTCTATAAAGTGGGAGGCCAGGTCGTCAGCACAAATGTCTGTGATAGGGGCTTGTTATGTTACGGTAGCTGAGGAGTGCAGGTAAAAAAGGAAATACACCAGAGCAGTTGGAATCTATGAGATTGCAGTACCCTGACTAACCACCGCAACTAGAGGCAGCCGTGGAGCGTTCCTACGTTGGTCCTAGACGCCTCGTCACAGCCTGAGAAACTAACTACACCTAAAGATAGAAATAGGAAAGCTATCTGCCCCGGAGCAGAACCCCAAAGATAATAGAAAGCCCCCAAACATGTAATGGCGGTTAGACAAGAGGAAATACTGACACAGAAAGAAAATAGTATGAGCAAACGCTGGGGCCCAAACTATCTAAACAGAAAAGGATAGGAAGGGTACTTACTGCAATCTCAGAAAACCCTGAAAAAACACCAACTCTACTAATTTCAAAATCACCTGAGATCACACGACCTCTACCACCTAAATTAGTTCTCTGGTGTAACAAAAACAAAACAGCAGCCACTGAAAAAAAACTGGAAAAAGCAAAAGTACAAAACACAGTGGCTGGACTAAACTGAGAGGGCAAAAGCCCCCGGAGGGGACCCTGAAGGCCCCCACAGAAGTGCAGGACAAAATGCAAAAATATAGCAAAAACACAAAATAAGAAATTGTCTTATCTGATAGCAGGAGATGCAGACACGACACAGCAGGCTACAAGGGAAACTGGAAAGAAGGATTCAGACCAGAACAATTGATCACCGGCAACCCTGATGGGAAAATGACTCCCTTATATAAGACCAATCAGTAACACCTGATTCCCAGTCCTCACAATCCTCACTAGTACCGCTTGTAACCACCAGAGGGAGCCTCTGCTCAGAACTCATCTCAAACCCATTCACAACAGTACCCCCCCTTGAGGAGGGGTCACCGAACCCTCATTTGAGAAACCAGGTCGGTCAGGATGAGTTCTATGATACGCACGGATAAGTCTCCTAGCATGGATGTCCAAAGCAAACACCCAAGAATTGTCTTCCTGACCATAACCTCTCCATTTAATCAAATACTGGAGTCTTCGTCTAGAAAAACGAGAATCCAATATTTTCTCAACCACATACTCCAGATTGCCCTCAACCAAAACAGGGTCAGGAGGCACAGCAGCAGGAACCACTGGCTCAACAAACCTCTTCAACAAGGACTTGTGGAACACGTTATGGATCTTAAATGTCCCTGGAAGAAGCAAACGAAAAGAAACAGGATTAATAATCTCCATGATCTTATAAGGTCCAATGAACCTAGGCTTAAATTTAGGAGATGCTACTCTCATAGGAATATTCTTTGAGGACAACCAGACCAAGTCCCCCACTTTAAACCGAGGACCATCAGTCCTATGCCGGTTAGCAAACCGCTGGGCCTTCTCCTGAGAGAGGGACAACCTCTCCACTACCTGGTCCCAAATCTGCTGCATACGCTCAACAACAGAGTCAACACCTGGACAGACAGAAGCCTCCGTCTGTCCTGAAGAAAATCGAGGGTGAAACCCAGAATTACAGAAAAACGGAGACATCAAAGTGGCAGAGCTAGCCCTATTATTAAGAGCAAACTCAGCCAAAGGCAAAAAAGAGACCCAGTCATCCTGATCAGCAGACACAAAGCATCTTAGATAAGTCTCCAATGTCTGGTTTGTTCTCTCAGTTTGACCATTGGTCTGAGGATGAAATGCCGAGGAGAAAGACAATTGAACACCCAGTTTAGAACAAAAAGTCCTCCAAAATCTGGAAACAAACTGGACTCCTCTGTCAGACACAATGTTCTCAGGAATGCCGTGTAAACGAACCACGTGCTGAAGGAACAACGGCACCAATTCAGAGGAGGAAGGCAACTTAGGTAATGGCACAAGATGTATCATTTTGGAAAACCTATCACAAATTACCCAGATGGTGGTCATTCTCTGAGAAACAGGAAGATCGGAAATGAAATCCATAGAGATATGGGTCCATGGTCTCTTGGGCACAGGCAATGGCATCAACAAACCACTAGAGCGAGAGCAAGGCTTGGAGCGAGAGCAAGTCCCGCAGGACTGCACAAATTCCCTGACATCGCGAGACAAGGTAAGCCACCAAAAGGACCGACTAACCAAGTCTCTGGTACCAAAAATTCCGGGATGCCCAGCCAATGCGGAACAATGAATCTCAGACATCACACTCTTTTTCCATTGGTCCGGGACAAACAATTTTCCAACAGGGCAGCGCTCGGGCCTATCCTCCTGACACCCCTCCAGAGCAAGTCTCAAATTGGGCGAGATGGCGGAAAGAACTACACCCTCCTTCAAAATAACAGAGGGATCAGATAGCTCAGGAGAGTCCGCAAGGAAACTCCTCAAGAGGGCATCCGCCTTAACATTCTTAGTGCCAGGAAGAAAGGAAACCACAAAATTAAAACGTGTGAAAAACAAGGCCCACCTGGCCTGTCTAGGATTGAGTCGCTTGGCAGATTCCAGATAGACCAGATTCTTATCGTCCGTAAGGACCACCACCTGATGTTTGGCTCCCTCCAGCCAATGTCTCCACTCTTCAAAAGCCCACTTCATGGCCAATAACTCCCGATTACCCACGTCATAATTACGTTCAGTAGGAGAAAATTTTCGAGAGAAAAAGGCACAAGGGTTACTTTTAGAGGTCTCTGGATCTTTTTGGGACAAAACGGCACCTGCCCCAATTTCAGAGGCATCAACCTCCACCTGAAATGGCAGAGAAACATCAGGCTGCCGTAGAACAGGAGCAGAAGTGAATCTCTGCTTAAGTTCCTGAAATGCAGAGACTGCCTCAGGAGGCCAATTCACCACATCAGAACCCTTTCTGGTCAAATCAGTTAATGGTTTAACAATAACAGAAAATTACCAATAAATTTACGATAAAAATTGGCAAAACCCAAAAATCTCTGAAGAGCCTTTAATGAAGTAGGTTGGACCCAATCACAGATGGCCTGAACCTTGACCGGGTCCATTTCAATAACAGATGGGGACAAAATGAATCCCAGAAATGAGATCTTCTGTACGCCAAAAAGACACTTTGATCCCTTCACATACAGAGCATTCTCTCTCAAAATCTGGAATACAGTTCGAACATGTTTCACATGAGAGTCCCAGTCATTAGAAAAAATCAAGATATCATCCAAATAAACAATCAGAAACTTGTCCACAAAATCCCTGAAAATGTCATTCATGAAGGACTGGAAGACGGAAGGAGCATTAGTGAGCCCAAAGGGCATCACAAGGTACTCAAAATGCCCTTCAGGGGTATTGAATGCCGTCTTCCATTCATCCCCGTGCTTAATGCGAATAAGGTTATACGCCCCCCTGAGGTCAAGCTTGGTAAACCAAGTAGCGTTTTTCACCCTGGAAAACAGGTCAGAAATCAAGGGTAACGGGTATTGATATTTCACAGTAATATTGTTCAAGAGACGATAATCAATACACGGCCTTAATGAACCATCTTTTTTGGCCACAAAGAAAAAACCGGCACCCAAGGGTGAAGAGGATGGTCTGATATGACCCTTCTCCAATGATTCCTTGATATAAGACCGCATAGCGTCATGTTCAGGTACAGACAAGTTAAAAAGGCGACCTTTAGGGAATTTACTACCTGGCACTAATTCAATAGCGCAGTCATAGCTCCTATGGGGAGGTAAGGATGCAGATTTACTTTCGCTAAACACATCAGAAAAATCAAACAAAAAGTCAGGAACATCCTCAGCCTGGGGGGAGGCAGAAAAAACAGGAGTGTTGGTATTAACACATTGGCAGCCCCAACTGGTTACAGACACAGATTTCCAATCCAAAACAGGATTATGAGACTGTAACCAAGGGAAACCCAACACTATAATGTCATGCAGATTATATAGAACCAAAAATTTGCAGCACTCCTGGTGATCAGGTTCAACCCTCATTATCACCTGAGTAGAAAACTGGGGTTTATTCTCAGCCAAAGGGTAGAATCGATCCCCAGTAAAGGAATAGACTTCTGTAGGGGTATCAAGGGAAACCCACAACGTTTAGCAAAATCATAATCCATCAGGTTAATAGCTGCTCCAGAATCAACGAAAGCCTGAGCAGAAAATGAGGACAGAGAGCATATCAGAGTGACAGTTAATAAAAACTTAGTCTGAACACTACCCAAGACAACTGAGCGTGCAAAATGTCTTCCCCGCTTAGGGCAGACTGAAATAGCATGAGAGGCATCACCACAGTAGAAACATAACCCATTGCGCTTTCGAAACTCATGACGCTGTGTCCCCAGACACCACTCTATCACACTGCATGGGCTCAGAAGCTGGCTCACAAGGCAACACCACTCCACGCATACTTCTCCGCTCACGCAAACGTCTGTCAATTTGAATCGCTAATGACATAGAATCATTGAGACCAGAGGGACAGGGAATCCCACCATAACATCCTTTACATTATCCGACAGACCCTTCCGGAAAAGGGCCGCCAAAGCGTCGTCATTCCACTTGGTCAGGACTGCCCACCTACGGAATCTCTGACAGTATAACTCAGCGTCATCAAGCCCCTGATTTAATGCCAACAAGGCTTTTTCAGCTTGATCAGTGACATTAGGCTCATCGTACAATAACCCCAAAGCCTGAAAAAACGCATCAACATCACTCAAAACAGGATCCCCAGGTATCAGGGAAAAAGCCCAATCCTGAGGATCGCCGTGCAGGAGAGAGATGATAATTTGAACCTGCTGCGCTGCGTTTCCTGAGGACTTAGATTTTAAGGCAAGAAACAATTTACAATTATTTTTGAAATTCTGAAACTTAGCTCGATCCCCTAAAAACAAATCTGGCATGGGGATCCTAGTTCCACAACAGGCAACCTAGCAAGATATGCAGCAATACTCTGAACCTCAGTGGCAAGCTGATCCACACGGCCAGACAACTGTGCAAACTCCATTGGGAGAAAAGATCCTCCCCAGCACCCAGAGATACAGAGGAAAAAAAAAAAAAATGCAACAAACAGAAAAATATCTCTGACAACTTTTCTTCCTTCAAAATATTTTTTCCCCTCTGTGAGTACCATACAATTTTTATGGCCGGTGATACTGTTATGTTACGGTAGCTGAGGATGCAGGTAAAAAAGGAAATACACCAGAGCAGTTGGAATCTATGAGATTGCAGTACCCTGACTAACCACCGCAACTAGAGGCAGCCGTGGAGCGTTCCTACGTTGGTTCTAGACGCCTCGTCACAGCCTGAGAAACTAACTACACCTAAAGATAGAAATAGGAAAGCTATCTGCCCCGGAGCAGAACCCCAAAGATAATAGAAAAGCCCCCAAACATGTAATGGCGGTTAGACAAGAGGAAATACTGACACAGAAAGAAAATAGTATGAGCAAACGCTGGGCCCAAACTATCTAAACAGAAAAGGATAGGAAGGGTACTTACTGCAATCTCAGAAAACCCTGAAAAAACACCAACTCTACTAATTTCAAAATCACCTGAGATCACACGACCTCTACCACCTAAATTAGTTCTCTGGTGTAACAAAAACAAAACAGCAGCCACTGAAAAAAAACTGGAAAAAGCAAAAGTACAAAACACAGTGGCTGGACTAAACTGAGAGGGCAAAAGCCCCCGGAGGGGACCCTGAAGGCCCCACAGAAGTGCAGGACAAAATGCAAAAATATAGCAAAAACACAAAATAAGAAATTGTCTTATCTGATAGCAGGAGATGCAGACACGACACAGCAGGCTACAAGGAAACTGGAAAGAAGGATTCAGACCAGAACAATTGATCACCGGCAACCCTGAGAGGAAAATGACTCCCTTATATAAGACCAATCAGTAACACCTGATTCCCAGTCCTCACAATCCTCACTAGTACCGCTTGTAACCACCAGAGGGAGCCTCTGCTCAGAACTCATCTCAAACCCATTCACAACAGGGGCTTGTGCTTTTGGTCTGAGGAGGGAGTGAAAAGTGTCAAAAAGATTCTTGGGGTTGTTGGCTATGAGGATATCAGTGTGGTGAAGTAGGTCTGTTTGGCGAGGTGAAGGGCAGCATTGTAAGTTCTTAACATGAATTTAAAGTGGATGAAGTCTTCTGGTGTGCGGGTTTTTCTCCAGAGGCGTTCAGCACTCCTAAGCATCGCTGAAGAAGTCGAGTTTGCAATGTGAGCCAGGGCTGTTTTACTGTGTGTTTGGAGGTTCTGAGGGTGAGCGGTGCTACTTGGTCAAGGGTGCTTTTAAGAATGTCATTGTAGTGATGAACAGCCAGATCAGGACAGGAAAAAGAGGAGATTGGGACAGCGATGAGTGTAGGGATGTCTGAAAGTGTCTGAGGGTTAATGGCTTGTAGATTTCTGAATGTGTGGTAGGTAGGAGTGCGCTGGGGTGGTGGAGGATTTGTGAGCGTGAAGGAGAGAATGTTGTGGTCAGAGAGTGGAAGCGGTGAGTTATTTAGGTGGGAGATTGAACAGAGGCGGACAAAGACCAGGTCAAGGGTGTTGCCATCCTTGTGTGTCTCAGAGGTTGAAGCTGTGAGAGGCCTAGAGAAGTGGTTATGATAGAAGCTGAGATGCAGATGTGGAAGTAGGGCTGTTAATGGGGATGTTGAAGTCTCCAAGGATAAGGGTTGGTAGTTCTGAGGACATGAAGTGCGGCAGCCAGGCTGAGAAGTGGTCAAGGAACTGGGTGGGTGAGCCTGGGGGCTGATATATGACCGCTACTCTGAGGGAGAGGGATGGAAGAGCCTGATGGTGTGGACCTCAAAAGAAGGGAATGAGAGTGATGGAATTGGGGGGATGACCTGGAAAGTGCATTGTGGGGACAGGAGTATGCCAACTCCACCACCATGTCTGTTTGTGGGTCTCGGGGAATGGGAGAACTGTAAACCACCATAGGAAATGGCAGCAGGGGAGACAGTGTCAGAATCCAGAATCCAGGTTTCAGTGAGGGCCAACAGATTAAGAGAGTGGTTCAGAAAGTAGTTGTGCAGGAAGGATAGCTTGTTGCATGCAGACCGTGGATTCCAGAGGGCACAATTGAAAGAAGGAGATGAGGGAGTGCAAGTAATATTAATAAGATTATTATGGTTTCGGTATGAGGTAGGGTAGGGATTGAGGTTGGGGGATGGTGGACCAGGTTGAGGGAGATGTCCCCTGAAATCAGTAGGAGTAGGAAGATAAAGAGCAGGTAGTTGTTGGAATTGTAAGTAGGTTTTTTCTGTGATGTGTTTGGGCAAGATGGGCTGAGGTTTTTCAGGAAGGTGAGGAGTGCATGGGAGCTGTACATGGGAGAGGGAAGGATAGAGGGGCTGATGTGTATGAGTCGTGATGGAGGGGGATGGGGCGGTGAATGTGGATGGCAAGGGAACACAGGAGGAAATAGATAAAGTACATAATGAAAAATAAGGCAAAGTGTGGGGTACCTGATTCCAGCCCTGATTAACTGCCATGAATAACTGCCGTTTTCAAGATGCTTTTCTTCTGTGATGCTTAACTTCTGGGATGCATGCGCCCCCACAATGCATGCGCCCCTTAGACTACTCCTAAATATATAGTCCACACTACAGGGTCAGGAAAGTGGGATTGTGGGAGCTGCTTTGGGATAATTTGCCAGCTGGGGCCAGCACACCAGGGGGTGGTTAGATCATCAAAGGCACTAGACCTGGCAACATCTATATGTTATAGCACTTTCCACCTGATAGCATCTACAGAGGCCCCAGTCACAGGAATACACAGCAGTAAGTATTAAGCACAGTGCAAAAAATGAATTATACTAAAGTTTTACCAGGCACATTAAACTATGTTGCAAGATGGTACAGCAGTGGTTGGCAGCAATCAGAAGTATGGAGTGCATACTATTGCTATATATTTCCACATGCAAGACAGAAGGGGCTTGTGTCATTCAGCTGCTTGCTGACAATGAAATGGAGTGCATACATGCAGAGAGGATCAATTCAGAGGATGAATGATTTGGTTACCATTGCTATATATTTCCACATGCAAGACAGAAGGGGCTTGTGTCATTCAGCTGCTTGCTGACAATGAATGGAGTGCATACATGCAGAGAGGATCAATTCAGAGGATGAATGATTTGGTTACCATTGCTATATATTTCCACATGCAAGACAGAAGGGGCTTGTGTCATTCAGCTGCTTGCTGACAATGAATGGAGTGCACACATGCAGATGTTGATTCCCAGGAGACTAGTGATCCCACGCTAGGACACTCTGAGGAACTCTTTGCAACAACATTTATTGACTGTGCCCTCTCAACCTGCATGCTCAAAGAGGGACATGAGGACATGCTGTTTAGTGATACATAAAACTTAGAGTAGCCATGGCAGAAAGAAGATAATGGTGGGGGATGGCAAATTTTGACTAAGGAGGAAGTTGATGATGAAACACAGTTTCTGCTAAATATTTTTATTAAGTCATGAAGTCAGGAGCACCAGGCTAAGGGGATGGAAGATAAGGTGGTTGACAATGAAGTCACGGACCCAACTTGGGAAGCTGGAATGCAGAGCGAGGTCAGCAGCACTGAGGTGGAGAGATTGGCAGCACTAAAACATACAGAAAGAGGCAGTGACAACACAGCACCGACCATTCTGAATATCTCCTTCAAAGAGTTAGGCGTTCCCCAGTCTGGGACTGTTTCAAAGAGAGCTTTGAGACAAACAAAAATGGTCATTTGCAACCTGTTTCATGCCAAGATCAGCAGGGGCCGGACCACTAAGAACATAACCACCACCAGCATGATCAGCACATGTCATGTAAGCACCCAACTCAATGGGACGAACACCTGGGTCTACAATTGATCTCATTCTGTGCCAATGAGACCAATTCCCTTGTGCTAGGTGCTTCCCAATCCCCTGTCCAAAACACTGGTGCAGATGTCTCCCGTCCAGCACCTATCCTGCACATTCTGACTTACTCATTAGGCAACTCCAAATTGTTATCTCAGCACAGCGCTCAGCTGTCCCTACACCAGGCCTTGGAATGAAAGAGAAAGTTTGCAGCCAACTACCCACAGGCCCAAAGGCTAAACTGAAAAATTTCTAGGCTGCTTGGAAATGTTGACATTTTGGCTTATTGGCAAGGAGTATTTCAGCACACTCATGGCAACAGCCGTTCCTCTGCACCCGGTCCCCAGCCCCCACTTTTTCTCCCACTGTGGCATCCCCGCCTTGTTCTAGCACGTGTCCAGGAACTTCATAAGCGCCCTTACTACTTACTGGAATTGTCCACTTAATGACCGACACGTGAACAATCGCTTGTAACCAGGGATGCTACATTTCCCTGACGGCACACTGTTTGAACTCCTTGGTACACTCCTTGTATAACCTAAACCACTCTCCAATCTGGAAGGTTCCACATCTCATCTGTGACATGTTTCATCCTGCTCATACTGCACGGCAAGATTGCAGCCAGATACGTTTCTTTCTCTGAAACGCGCCATAGTTTCAGAGAAAACACAGTTTGAACAACTGGTTCTGCTCATGTGACTGATATCAACCTACAGTGGCATGTAAAATTTTGGGCACTCCTGGTCAAAATTACTGTTATTATGAACAGTTAAGCAAGTTGTAGATAAATGATTTCTAAAAGGCCTAAAGTTAAAGATGACACATTTCCTTTGTATTTTAAAAAAATATATAAATATACATACAGTCATACATACAGTTATCTCAGCCCACAAATCTCTAAGGGTGCCCAAACTTTTGCATGGCCCCATTTTCTGTTATATTTACTTTTCCTAAAATACAAAGGAAATGTGTTATCGTTAAATTTATCCCTTTTAGAGATCATTTCATCTTCAACTTGCTTAACTGTTCACAACAGCAATTTTGAGTAGGATTGCTCAAACTTTTACATGGTAGCAGGGAGTGTTCAGTGTTGCTCGGCATGACTAGGTGGTGGGGGGCTCCGCTAACATTTTGTGAAAGCAAAAGTCAAATTTAGGGGTGAAAAAAGTGCATCTTATAGTCTGAAAACTATGGTAATCATTGTCACATTTGAAACTTACCTTTGTAATCAATTTTATTAGAATATAAAGGACATTCCTTATTGCAAATCTAAATTTCTGTCCAAATTATGTCGGCATCTAGTCCTCTATGGATTTGTTAATCCCAACTGAAATTCTAACACTAAACATTTTCCTAATCATGTGTCACAATACTTAAATTACTACAGTGAACACACTCTGCTGCGAGACATGCTGGAGAGGAGTAGAGTGTACGGATCAGAATGTCAAAATTAATTTCTAGGTAGAGGAAATTACTTACTGTGTAGTTTAGAATATTAGCAAATACTTCTACCAATTACCATAATTTGACTCAATTTGCATGAACTCTAATGCTGCTGCTACAATGGTTCCTCTTAGTTGACAGTGAACTGCTGAGACTCTATATTCACAGAGAATATGACTCGTCTTATTACCATTCCAATCAAATCACTAAATTAAATATCTGCCATTAACCTCTTCCTAACAAAACCTAATTTAGGTTTAAATCAATTGTACAAGATAAATCTATTATTAAGCAACAAGTAAAAGTACATTAAAATGTTACCATCAATTTTTGTAATTTTGGTTGATATATCAGTTATTGGAAGATTAAACTGCATCTGTCATTGATATTTCTTTCCATAAATCATTTATACATGTAAAGATAATAAATGTTATTACATATCTTGCTGAGCAAATGTAACACACCACCACTAATCCTTGTGTCCTTTTGACTTTACTAGCTGGTGCCACCTAACAGTGGCAGCTAATCTGTTTTTGGTTTCTGGCTTTGCTACTTGGCAACATTATTGGTATCAGGATTCTTTGATAGCTAAACCCTAAATAAAAAAATGTTGATTCTGAAAGTCAATTTATAATTTGATACAGAATGCAAATTCATTCATTTAATTACAGGATCTGTCTATTTTAAAATGTGTACAAATATGTGAAACACAATCACATGATATTCAAGCATCTAGATATCAAGCTTCTCCTGCATTGCCCTCCCGATCCAGAACAGAACTTAACCATTTCTGCCATCCAACGTACTATCCCGTCCATGAAACCCGGGACAATCTGACCATGGACGGGATAGTATGTCGCAGTGATCGGACGCGCTCCCGGGGGAAGCGAGGCCGATCGCGGCCGGGTGACAGCTGATTATCACAGCTGACACCCGGCACTATGTGCCAGGAGCGGTCATGGACCGCTCCCGGCACATTAACCCCTGGCACACCGCGATCATGTTTGTGTACCGGGGCACAGGGAAGCATCGCGCAGGGAGTGGGCTCCTTGCGTGCTCCCCTGAGACCCTCAGAACAGCGCGATGTGATCGTGCTGTTCTGAGGCCTTCCTCCCTGCAAGACCCCGGATCCAAGATGGCCGCCGGGCCCTGCAGGGAGGCGGCTTTCTCAGTGCCTGCCGAGAGCAGGCACTGAGGAAGCCTGCAGCAGTGCCTGTGAGATCGCTGGTCTCACAGAGCGCTGTGCACACTGTCAGACCAGCGATCTGACATTCCACAGTGATGTCCCACCCTGGGACAAAGTAAAAAAGGTAAAAAAAATGAAAATCACAAGTGTAAAAAAAAAATTCCAAAATAAAGAAAAAAAAAATATTCCCAATAAATTCATTTCTTCCTGTAAATAAAAAAAACAAAACAATAAAAGTACACATATTTGGTATCGCCGCGTCCGTAACGACCCGCCCTATAGAACTGTCCCACTAGTTAACCCCTTAAGTGAACCCCTTAAAAAAATCAATGTGACATGGCGTCTGATCTCAATTCCAGCCAATTCTGCGTTTAAAAAGTCAAACGGTGCTCCTTCCCTTCTGAGTTCTGCCATGCGCCCAAACAGTAGTTTACACCCACATATGGGGTATCAGCGTACTGAGGACAAATTGCACAATAACTCTTGGGGTCCAATTTCTTCTGTTACCCTTGGGAAAATAAAAAATTGGGCACGAAAATATCATTTTTGTAAAAAAAAATGATTTTTTTTTTTTGTTTTTACGGCTGTACGTTATAAACTTCTGTGCAGCACTTGGGGCTTCATAGCGCTCACCACACATATAGATAAGTTCCTTGTGGGTCTATTTTCCAAAATGGGGTCACTTGTGGGGGGTTTCCACTGTTTAGGCACATCAGGAGCTCTCCAAATGCGACATGACGCCCGCAGACCATTCCATCAAAGTCTGCAATCCAAAACGTCACTACTTCCCTTCCGAGCCCCGACATGTGCCCATACAGTAGTTTTCTCCCACATATTGGGTATCAGCGTACTCAGGACAAATTTGACAACAACTTTTGGGGTCCAATTTCTCCTGTTACCATTGTGAAAATAAAATAATGGGGCGAAAAAATCATTTTTGTAAAAAAAAAAGATTTTTTTATTTTTACGGCTGAACGTTATAAACTTCTGTGCAGCACTTCGGGGTTCAAAGTGCTCACCACACATCTAGATAAGTTCCTTGGGGGGGTCTGTTTTCCAAAATGGGGTCATTTGTGCGGGGTTTCCACTGTTTAGGCACATCAGGGGCTCTCCAAATGCGACATGACCCCCTCAGACCATTCCATGAAAGTCTGCAATCCAAAACGTCACTACTTCCCTTCCAAGCCCTGACGTGTGCACATACAGTAGTTTTCTCCCACATATTGGGTATCCGCGTACTCAGGACAAATTGGACAACAACGTTTGGGGTCCAATTTCTCCTGTTACCCTTGTGAAAATAAAATATTGGGGGCGAAAAAATCATTTTGTAAAAAAAAAATATATTTTTTTTTTACGGCTGTACGTTATAAACTTGTGTGAAGCACTTGGAGGTTCAAATTGCTCACCACAGATCTAGATAAGTTCCTTAGGGGTATAGTTTCCAAAATGGTGTCACTTGTGGGGGTTTCCACTGTTTAGGCACTTCAGGGGCTCTCCAAATACAACATGGCGTCCAATCTCAATTCCAGCCAATTTTGGTTGGAAAAAGTCAAATGGTGCTCTGTTGTGAACGTGTTGGAGATGACTTCGGAGCTGAGGCTCCCTCTGGTGGTTGATGAGGGTATTGAACCTATGTTGTACAGCAAAAGTCCACCACCTGCAATTGATGAATGGTTATCAGGTGGGACGGACAGGCCTGATATAAGTGAGCTGACCTCCCATGATCCTCGCCGTTGATCAATTGTTACTTCCTGGTGTTGGTTGGAATTCAGCTTGCTTTCTGCTGTCTCCTGCTATCATTCAGATAAATTATTTTCTGTTTTTTTTTCTGTGATTTGATTTCTGTTATGTTTTGTTAGCTGAGAAGGGCAGGAGCAAAAACCGCAAAGGCAGCCAAACACCAGAGAGGTTGGGAACTAATAGGTGCAGACCCCTAAACTAACCGCACAACTAGAAGCAGCCGTGGGACGTTCCTACGGTGCCCTAGACGCCTCGTCACAGCCGGAGAGATTAGCTACCCTGAAGATGGAAAAAGGAAAGCTAACTGCCCTGGAGTAGAGCCCCAAAAGAATAGGAAGCCCCCAAACATATAATGGCGGTTAGACAAGATGAAAACACGAACACAGACAGAAAATAGAATGAGCAAACGCTGGGGCCCAAAACTGTCCAGATAGGACAGCACAGGAGAGAATACTGTCTGCAACCCAGAAAAACCCTAGGAAAAACTCCAACACTTCTGAATCCAAAAATGCTGAGACCACATGGTCTTGACCACCTATATCAGATCTCTGGTGTGAACACGCAGCTAACCAGCAGTAAAAAAATCACAAGAACTGAGCAAATGAACAAATACAAAAAGAGAACAGAGACCAGCACAAGCCCCCAAAGGGGACCCGGCTGAACTCAAAAAGCAAGCCAGCAAAAACAAGGAAGATTAAACCACAGAAAAAAACAGAAAGTAACTTATCTGAATGCAAGCAGGAGACAGCAGAAAGCAAGCTAAATTCCAACCAAGACCAGGAAGGAACAATTGATCACCGGCGAGGATCATGGGAGGTCAGCTCACTTATATCAGGCCAGTCCGTCCCACCTGATAACCATTCATCAATTGCAGGTGGTGGACTTTTGCTGTTCAACATAGGTTCAATACCCTCACCAACCACCAGAGGGAGCCTCAGCTCCGAAGTCGTCTCTAACATGTTCACAACAGTACTCCTTCCATTCCGAGCTCTGCCATGCACCCAAACAGTGGTTCCCCCCCAAATATGGGGTATCAGCGTACTCAGGACAAATTGGACAACAACTTTTGGGGTCCAATTTCTTCTGTTACCCTTGGGAAAATAAAAATTGGTGACTAAAAGATAATTTTTGTGGGAAAAAAATAGGATTTTTTATTTTCATGCCCAGGCATTATAAACTTGTGTGAAGCATTTGGGGGTTCAAAGTGCTCACCACAGATCTAGATAAGTTCCTTAGGGGGTCTAGTTTCCAAAATGGGGTCATTAGTGGGGGGTTTCCACTGTTTAGGCACATCTGGGGCACTGCAAATGGAACATGACCCCCATGAATGTCTGCATTCCAAAACATTATTACTTCTTTTCCAAGCACTGCCGTGCACCCAGTTTCCCCCCCCCCACAATATGGGGTATCAGCATACTCAGGACAACTTGGACAACAACTTTTGGGGTTCAATTTCCTTGGGAAAAATCAAAAATTTGGGACTAAAAAATCATTTTTGTGGAAAATTGTTTTTTGTTTTTTTTTCATACCCAGGCATTATAAACTTTTGTGAAACACTTTGGGGTTTAAAGTGCTCACAACAGACCTAGATAAATTCCATAGGGGGTCTAGTTTCCAAAATGGTGTTACTTGTGGGTGGTTTCCACTGTTTAAGCGCATCAGAGGCTCTCCAAACGCGACACGGCGTCCAACCTCAATTCCAGACAATTTTGGTTTGAAAAAGTCAAACGGCGCTCCTTCCCTTACAAGCTCTGCAGTGTGCCTAAACAGTGGTTTTCTCCCACATATGGGGTATTGGTGTACTCAGGAGAAATTGCACAACAACTTTATTTGTCCATTTTCTCCTTTTACCCTTGTAAAAATAAAAAAAGTTTGTAAAAGTTCATTTTTGTGACTAAAAAGTTAAATATTCATTTTTTCCTTTCGCGTTGCTTCAGCTCTTGTGAAGCACCTGAAGGTTAATAAACTTATTGAATGTGGTTTTGAGTACCTTGAGGGGTGTAGTTTTTAGAATGGTGTCACTTTTGGGTATTTTCTGCCATATAGACCCCTCAAAGTGACTTCAAATGTGAGGTGGTCCCTACAAAAAATGGCTTTGTAAATTTTGTTGTAAAAATGAGAAATCGCTGGTCAACTTTTAACCCTTATAATTTCCTAACAAAAAAAATTTTGGTTCCAAAATTGTGCTGATGTAAAGTAGACATGTGGTAAATGTTATTGGTTAACTATTTTGTGTGACATACAGTATTTCTCTGTTTTAAGGGAACAAAAATTCAAAGTTTAAAAATTGCAAAATTTTCTAAATTTTCACCATATTTCCGTTTTTTTCAAAAATAAGCGCAAGTTATATCCAATAAATTTTACCACTAACGTGAAGTACAATACGTCACGAGAAAACAGTCTCATAATCGCAAAGATCCGTTGAAGTGTTCCAGAGTTATAACCTCATAAAGAGACAGTGGTCAGAATTGTAAAAATTGGCCCGGTCATTAACGTGCAAACCACCCTTGGGGTGAAGGGGTTAAACATTTAAAAAATGAATTTGGGAATTTCTAGTCCTTTTCTTCAGTAGCACAGAAAATCCATTGTTGTCTTGTCAATAACATTTTTATATTGGGATAACTTATAAAATCTACTTTAAATCTCCTTTGTGTCTTATTGATTTTCATCTGATAATTTTAAATATACTGGTTTAAAAAGTAATATATAATATAGTACTTTATTACCTTATTTTGCCTCCTTCTCTTCCAAAAACTATGTTGCAGTGCAGTTTAAATGCATGTTTTATGCTCTCTTTAGAAGCTCTTTTCGACTGCTGCTCCTCAAAATCTGTACAATATATTTAATTATAATATGGGACTTTTCCTCTCTAAGCTTCACTGCTTCACTCCTACTCAGACAAGGGTGTCCCTGAGCTATTTCTGTATATATTGTACTGATCTTACCAAACAGCAGTTGAAAGTCAATTCTAAAGGAGCCTAAGCTGGTCAGTGAAAAAAGCCCTGCAGCATACTGTTTGGAAGAGAAGGAAAAAAATAAGGTACCGTATCTACTCGTGTATAAGCCGAGATTTTCAGCACCTTTTTTTGTGCTGAAAATACCCCCTCGGCTAATACACGAGTCACTGGGCACAAACCAGTGGGGGAGGGGGTGCTGTGACAGGAGCCGGTGGCTGGGACATCATACTCAACCTCCCCGTGCCATCGCTGAACGTCCCTGCAATCCTGCGTTGTACCCGGCTTCCTGCAGCTCTCCTGTGCTGAGCGGTGACGTAATAACGCTCATTAAGGTCATGTAATATGGACGCGATGCCACTCCAATAGGTGTGGCGTCCATATTCATGGCCTTAATGAGTGGTATTACATCACCGCTCAGCACAGGAGAGCTGCAGGAAGCCGGGTACAACGCAGGATTGCCAGGACGTTCAGTGATGGCACAGGGAGGGTGAGTATGACGGGGGGAGAACGGAGGACAGGGGAAGCATGGAGGAGGACAATGAGCACGGAGCAGGATGGGGGGGGATGGAGAGCACAGAGGAGCACGGAGCAGGAGAGGGGGAGGATGGAGGGCACAGAGGAGCATGGAGCAGGACGGGCGGCGGATGGAGGGCATAGAGGAGCACGGAGCAGGACGGGGGGAGGATGGAGCAGGACGGGGGAGGATGGAGGGCACAGAGGAGCATGGGGGAGGACAGGGGGAAGATGGAGAGCACAGAGGAGCACGGAGCAGGACGGGGAGGGAGGATGGAGGGCACAGAGGAGCAAGGAGCAGGACGGGGGGCACAGGAGGACGGAGCAGGAAGGGGGGAGCACAGCGGAGGACGGAGCAGGAGGGGGGAGCACAGAGGAGAATGGAGGAGCACAGAGCTGGATGGGGGCGCAAGGAGCAGGACGGGGCAGCACAGAGCAGGACGGCGGTTTATACACCCGGCTTATACGCGAGTCAATACGTTTTCCCAGTTTTTTGTGGCAAAAGTAGGGGGGTCGGCTTATACACGGGTCGGCTTATACATGAGTATATACGGTAATAAAGTAAATTACAAATATGTATAATTTTGCAATACCTAGAAGATAATTAAACAAAAAAGGAATTATTCTTTAAGAATTCCTAAAATTAATGCTTCTATTTTTTAAATTAGTTCTTATTGGTTTTTATTTAAGGCATACACAGGTAAAAGACCACAGTGTAAGGCTAAGTGCACACGTTCAGGATTATTTGCGTTTTTTAGCGTTTTTTCGGGGGAAAAAACGCGTCAAAAATGCATGAATTAAGCATCCTATCATTTTAAATGAATTCCGCAATTTTTGTGCACATTGTGGTTTTTATCCGCGAAAAAAACGCATCGCGGAAAATCTAGCAACATGTCCATTCATTTTGCGGAATTCTAGCATTTTTCCCGCTATATTATTGACCTAGAAAGTTCAGGGAAAAATCACGGTAAAAACGCGTCAAATCCACGCAAAAAACGCACCAAAAACGTGCAAAAAACGCTCAAAATCCGCGCAAAAAACGCGCGTTTTTGCCGCGAAAAAAGTCTGGTTTTGCTCAGGAATATTCTGCAAACATTCCTGAACGTGTGCACTTAGCCTAAATGTGTTAATAAAAAGTTCAAATTCTCCTCTTGTTGGAGTGATGGGGGCTTATTAAAGATCTCTTCAATACACCTAGCTGTAGGATTGAACAAGGAAAACTTCTGCTCTATCCAGCTGGGGCTTGTTTGCATCCTACAGTATTTTGTATTGTAGCTAGGAATTGGTAAGTATGGCCACATTTTTTCCATTATGTTTTTGGATTTGATGTCCCTTCCAGTGAATCCAGATGACGATAAGGCACTACAAATTACTGAATCTTTGTTCTTGCATGCAAAAAATTAAATGCTTATGATTTGGGTTATTCTATTGTAACCTGCTATAATGATTACACAGTATGAACACAATTTTGTGGGAATTACAACATTACATATGAAATATTCTACAAATGGCATTGTTTTTATTAAACTTTAACTGAAACCCGTCACCAGGTTTTTCCCATATAACCTAAGGCCACCACCTTTCAGCCTTGTGTTACAGCATTATGGAATGCTGCATAGAAGGCTTCAAGTCACCTGAAAACAGAAAAAAGACCTTTTATTATACTCATCTACAGGGAGTTCGGTCTCATGGGTGCCGCTGGTCTTGGTCAGGCTCCTCCGCTCATCTTGTAATCGCCGTCCTCCTCTGCTTCATATGGATGATGCTTCCTACATCATCCACACAGTGTTTCCCGTCGCACTCCTGTTCTGCTGAGGGCAGAGAAAATTACTGTTCTGATCATGCTCCGGGAAAGACCAAAGAGCGCCGGTGCATGCGCACTAGAGTACTCTGCACTGCCCTCAACAGGGCATAGAGAGGTGCGCCTGAGCAGTCGTGTGATGAGGAACACTATCTGGATGATGTAGGATGCATCATCCACATGAAGCAGAGGAGGAGGACAGCGACCACAAGAAGAGAGGAGGCGCCGAACCAAGACCAGTATCGCCCCGTAGGTGAGTTTAATAAAATGACTTTCTTTTTGTTTTGCAGAAAGGCTTTGAGAATTATAAAAAAAATTTAGAATGTTGTAACACAGAGATAAAAGTTGGTGACCCTAGGTTATATGGGAAATACTTGGTGACAGGTTCCCTTTAAGGATAAAGCGGTTCTCAAGGTTTACAGTGTTGAAATCCAATAATTACTGTGGACACTTTGAAGTGTATGAATTTCTGTATTCCTTACTTGGGTGAAGGGTGGGCAGCTGTATTTGCATGTGAAGCCTTGTATTTTGCCTCTTTATCATACAGCACACATCAACATTAGATGTTCCTTGTCTGATTCAAATTGAAGCTTCCTCTTTGACAGCTGAGGACAGCTTATCCTTCCTTGTCACCATGGTAAATACAATATCTCTTCTTCAAAAAGAGTCATAGCAAGATGGTAGAAAATGTCAAGAGCAGATCAATCAGAGTGCAGTAACTTCCTGGCAGATACATAATAATCAGATTGCTTATATGAGATCAAAATAACAGAGTCTGGTATTTTCAGTGAATGCAGAGTCATGCGTGCGATTTCTTGTTGCACGTTATCTATCTATCTTAACAAATAGTGAGTAATACATTACAAAATAGGGAACTTATTGTTATTCCTTGAATTGTAATGTTGCTTGTTTCACATTATGCTCAGACTGAAAGAAAGTGTCGAAATAAAGGGAATGTATGATAATTTTAAAAATTCATAATATTTGTAGTTTTTTCTTATTTTTATTTTTTCTACTAGAGCACATATAGGAAGCTCACTTTGTAACCTATGGTAGAACATACAGATATGGTTCTGCATTCAACTGTGACTGCTATCACTTCCTGGAAAATAACAGTCTATTGACATTTCTATCAGTTAAATGGTGTTTATAAAGACGCTCAGAATACTGTAAAATAATATAATAAAAAATAATCTTTTCAATCCCCTGCTGCTCCAGTTTCATCTCTGGTGACTGACTAAAGCTGGTCATGCCCATCTGGACCAAACTTAAAGTAAAGTCCAGTGCTTCACCCAGGCAGCATTGCAACAAAACAATCTGGAGAGTTCATATTGACTACTGCATTATTTTACAGCCTGCTTTATACTTTGTGTAATTTTTTAATAGCTGCATATCCAATTTAACTTTCATTATTTGCAGATACAGCAAAGCACAGAGTGTAGTTGATCATATTGTCATCTCTTTAATAAAACTAAAATCAAGTACAAAATATATTGCCTTTGATAAATTTTCTACTTTTGATGAGATAAATTTAAAGAACTAAACCCTCCCATACACATTAGACTAATGTCAGCTGAAGACGCCAATATCGAACGGTTCGGATGATTAGTCTAATGTTTATAGGAGTCCTGGGCAATTTGTTATCGTGGAAGAAATATCAATCTGGAGATAAGCCACCACCAAACATATCTGGTGATGGCATAGAGAACACATGAGCACTTGGCCAATGATTGCTCCTGTTTATGAGAAAGCTTGTCAAGATGACTACTGGCCAAATGATCGGACAAACTATTACTGGACCTATAGCCATCTAATATATATGGCTGATTAACCCCTTAGGGACAGAGCCAATTTTGTCCATAATGACCAAGTCAATTTTTACAATTCTGACTAGAGATGAGTGAATTTGTTCGGATTTTGGCCCCAAATCTGATTTTGACATATTTGGGTCATATTTAGTGTTGAGCGATACTGCTCGATATCTAAAAATATCGGATCGGAATGGTATCACCGATATCACTAAATATCGGCGATATCCGATTCCGATACCGGAAGTCCCATGTAAGTCTATGGGAACAAAATATCGCAACTAAAAAAAACCTTTATTTCCTTGTAAACACTAAATATACACACATAGAATACATATATATATATATACATGTCATTGTGACTATATATATACATATATGTATAGTTTATACACTTCTACATAGTAAAATATCCTCTGATTCAATTGCCGGGTAAAGCCGGCTTCTGTGAAAGGACAGAAGCACCCGACATGAAATGACACTTGATGTACATAGGGTTAACCATGTCTTTTCATGTCGTTTGCAATCTGATTTGCACAAACAATTACATCAGTCTATGTGTGCAAAATTTCACACCTGTAGGGGTTAATTAAAGGTGTAAATTCGTTGTAAAAAAACCGGACTTTTTTGCTACAAATTTACACCTTTAATTAACCCCTACAGGTGTGAAATTTTGCACACATAGACTGATGTAATTGTTTGTGCAAATCAGATAGCAAAGGACATCAAAAGACATGGTTAACCCTATGTACACTAAAGGGTATGCCACACTGAACAATATCGCTAACGGGATCGCTAAAAAACGTCACTATTTAGCGATCCCGTTAGCGATGTTGTTCAGTGCGGCAGCTTCCAGCGACGAGCTTCCTGCTGTGATCTCGCTCGTCGCTGGAATCGTTCCGGACCCTATTTTCTCGTCGGCGCTCCCGCTGGGTAAGTATATATCGCTAGTGTGGCACCTTTTCTTAGCGATTTAGCGGTACTTTTGTACCGCTAAAGTCGTTAAGAAGTTCGCTAACGGCGATAGCGTCGTTAACTATATCGCTAAATGTGGCCGCACATTAGCGATATAGAAACAATCCCGCTAGCGATCGCATTAGTATGCGTCGTTATCGTGATCGCTAGCGGGATTGTTTAGTGTGGCAGTACCTTTAGTGTTATTTCATGTCGGGTTCTGCATTTTCACAAAAGCCGGCAATTGAATTAGCGGCTATTATACTATGTAGAAGTGTATGAACTATAAATATAAATATATATATATGTGTCACAAATTCAATGACATGTATATATATATATATGAGGTGTAAAATTGTTTAAAAAAAATGCGTGGGCTCCCGCCCTATTTTCGCAACCAGACAGACAAAGCCAGCGAATGGGGGCAGATAATAATAGCCCAGAGAGGGACCATTATTTTTGGCCCCCCCTGGCTACTAACATCTGCCCCCAGACACCCCAGAAAAGACAAATCTATAATTAGATTCGCCCTTTCTGGCACTTTGCCCGTCTATTCCCATTGCCCTGTAGCGGTGGCGAATGGGTTAATATGGGGTTAAAGCCACATTGCAATTGAAAGGTGACCTTAAGCCAGGTTAATAATTGAGAGCTGTCAATTAGACAACTATCAATTATTAATCCTATTGCATGAAATAAAAATAAAACACACACACTTTAATTAAAAATCATTTTAATGAAATAAAGACACATGTTTTTGACCATCTTTTATTTGACTGCAAAAATCATTTCCTGTAATAAAAATAAAATAAAAAAGCAAAATTATTCTTACCTATCCCATGCACAGTCAGGTCCCACGGTGTAATCCTTCAGAAAGGGTTAATGTTTACTGCAGGGACCGCAGCTAATGCTGCAGCCTCACAGTAAACCCCCAAATGAATGAGTTCCTCTCCTGGCTGACAGGAGAGGAAGTGGAAAGCTTAATTGATTGCTTTCCACTTTCACTTCAGGTCAGCCAGGGACACAATCAGTGACGTCAGAGGGAACTGATTAACAAAAATAGGGGTTCCTTCGAATAAAAAAATGGCGTCGGGTCCCCCCTATTTTTGTTAACCAGCCAGATGAAGCAGACCGCTGAGGCCTGGATTTTCAGGCTGTTAAGGAGCCAAGATCCATGGACCTTGCCAGCCTGATAATACCAGGCCACAGCAGTTTGCATATCTTGGCTGATTAACAAAAATAGGGGATCCCTCGAAAAAAATTGGCGTGGGGTCCCCCTATTTTTGTTAACCAGCCAGATGAAGCAGACCGCTGAGGCCTGGATTTTCAGGCTGGTAAGGATCCAATATCCATGGACCTTGCCAGCCTGATAATACCAGGCCACAGCAGTCTGCATATCTTGGCTGATTAACAAAAATAGGGGATCCCCTCGAAAAAAATTGGCGTGGGGTCCCCCCTATTTTTGTTAACCAGCCAGATGAAGCAGACCGCTGAGGCCTGGTTTTTCAGGCTGGTAAGGATCCAATATCCATCGACCTTGCAAGCCTGATAATACCAGGCCACAGCAGTCTGCTTAGCTTGGCTGGTTAACAAAAATAGGGGATCCCCTCGAAAAAAAAAACGGCGTAGGGGTCCCCCTATTTTTGTTAACCAGCCAAGTAAAATGTAGACTGCTGCGGCCTGGTATTAAAAGACTGTCAAGGCCCATGGATTTTGGCCCTCAACAGCCTGATAATACCAGGCTACAGCAGCCCCACATTTGGCGCATCAAAAGATGTGCCAATTGTGGCACTTTACCCGGCTCTTCCCACTGCCCTGTAGCGGTGGCAAGTGGGGTAATAAGGGGTTAATGTCACCGTTGATTGCACGGTGACAATAAGCCCGGTTAATAATGGAGAGGTGTCAATAAGACACCGATCCATTATTAATCCCAAAGTTATTAAATGTATAAAAAAAAGACAAAGCAATAAAAAAGTCTTTTAATGAAATAAAAGAGACAACACAGTTTTCATTAATTTTATTATACACTCATTCCTGCGACGCCATCGATCTCCTGTAAAAAAAGAAAAAAAACAAACCAACAGTATACCACCTGTCCGACGCAGTCCATAGTAACGACAGTCCCACGACGATCCAGCTCTGCTACATCGCAATGACAGGCAGAGCCTGTCATCGCAACGCAGCACAGCTGATTACCTGCTTCCCCGGCGGTGACGTCATCGGACTGACTGCTTTACGGCCGGGATTACCCAGCAGTCACTGCAGTTATCGCGAGAAACTGCATGTGACCGCCGGGGAAAGATGATGGCGGCCATGAAGCAGTCCAGCCCGTGACCGCCGGAGATCTGCCAGGTAAGTGCCGCTGACTCCTGACAGACCCGACCGACGGACACTGACAGTGACAGTGACAATCCCGATTCCGGTATCCGATAAGACGAAAATATCGGAACTAAGTATCGAAAGGCCGATAGAGCTAATATCGGCCGATACCCGATACTTGCGGTATCGTATCGCTCAACACTAGTCATATTCAAACACTATTCGTGGCAAATGCATGTCTTATGGTCGGTTCCAAACATATTCGGTAATTTCTACTTTCATTGGCTCTAATAAAGTTCGGCTGTGTTCGACGAATATTGCAAAAACAATATTAAAATCTGATTATTTTTGGAACCGAATCCAAACAAATTCGCTCATCTCTAATTCTGACCACTGTCAATTTATGAGGTTATAGCTCTGAAATGCTTCAATGTATTCCACTGATTGTGAGAATGTTTGTTTTTTCATGACATATTGTACTTCATGATAGTGGCAAAACTTTTTCGATATGACTTGTGTTTATGAAAAAAATGGAAATTTGGCAAAAATGTTCAAAATTTAGCAATTTTCAAACTTTTAAGTTTTGTGCCCTTAAATCAGAGTTATGTCACACAAAATAGTGAATAAATAACATTTCCCACATGTCTACTTTACATAAGCACAATTTTAGATACATATTTTTTTTGTTAGGAAGTTAAAAGGGTTAAATGTTGAACAGCAATTTCTCATTTTTCCAACAAAATTTAGAAAACCATTTTTTTAGAGACAACCACCTCACATTTGAAGTGAGTTTGGGGGTCAATATGACAGAAATTACCCAAACGTGACACAAGATTCTAAAAACTGCACCCCGCAAGGTGCTCAAAACCACATTCAAAAAGTTTAATAATTGTTTAGGTGCTTCATGAGAACTAAAGCAGCGTGGAAGGAAAAAATGAATATTTTACTTTTTTCACAAAGAATTTACTTTGGAACCAAACTTTTTTATTTTCACAATGGTATCAGGAGAAAATGGACCACAAAATTTATTGTGCAATTTCTACTGAGTACGCCAATACCCTGTATTTGGGGGAAAGCCATTGTTTGGGCACATGGCAGGGCTCAGAAAAAAGGGAGCATTGTTTGACATTTTTAAATACAAAATTGGCTGAAATCAATGGTGGGGCGCAATGTCACGTTTGGAGACCCCCTGATGTACCTAAACAGTGGAAACCCCCCAAATCTAACTCCAACCCTAACACAGCCCTACCCCTGACCCTAATACCAACCATAACCCTAATCCCAACCCTTACCCTAATGACAACCCTAACCCCAGCCCCAACACCCCAACCATAACCCCAACACAACGACATCCTCAACATAACCCTAACCCCAACACAACCCTAACCCCATCCGTAACCTCAACACAATCGTAACCCTAATCCCAACACAACCCTAACCCTAGCCCCAACCCTACCCTAGCTAATCCCTAACCCTAGCTCTAACCCTAGCCCAAACCCTAACCATTCCCCAACCATAACCCTAGCTCTAACTCCAACCCTAACCCTAGCTCAAACACCACAACTGAAACCTTAACTCCATCACAACCCTAACCCTAGCCCCAACCCTAACCCTAGCTCTAACCTTAGTCCCAACCCTAACCCTAGCCCAACACTAACCCTAGCTCTAACCCTAACCATAGCCCCAACCCTAACCCTAATGGAAAATTGAAAAAAAAGCATTTTTTTATTTTAGTATTTTTACCTAAGGGGCTGATAAAGGTGGGTTTGATTTACTTTTTTTTTATTTTGAGCACTGTGATAGGGTCTATCACAGCGATCAAAATGAATCAATATTAAAAATCTTCTATTGTTGCTGGCTGGCAGATCTCGGCGGGCGCACTGCGCATGCGCCCGCTATTTTCTTTCAGGAAGATGACGTGGAGGGCTGGGGAACAGAGCTAGAGGGTCTGGGGAAGGAGAAGATACCGGGGGGGGCTTGGGGAACACATTTCTCTCTCCTCTGATATGATCTAGCATACCAATGGGAAATGTGACTTTTCAGTTTTTTTTGCGATTGATTACAAGATCACCCCCGGTAGTTGAGACCCAAGAGATTTTCCGATGCCGCGGGGAGCTATACCCTTATTTCTCAGCACTATTAAAAAGCAGCACTGAAGAATAAGGCGCCGCTGTTAAAAGGCGTATCGGCTGTCGTTAAGGGGTTAAAGCATATGTATGCAGATGAGGGATTATCCACATGCTTTTTCACCTTGTTTCTTTGGCTGACTTTGATAAACCGAAATCACTACACACACACCATCAACAGAAAGTAGAAAGCTCTGAAACAGAAAGCTCTAAACACATGCCATCAACAAACATGTCAGCAAAATGTACTTTCTACAGCATAATGCTGTGATCACTGAGATAGGTATCACTATTGTACCTTTATATAATCCCATACAGTCATTATAATATCTGAATAATGTGTTTTACATAACTTTTGTCGTCATGTTTTTAATCACATGAGAGTGAAAAAAGTAGAAACAAAGTGCAAACCAATCTTGATATTGGAAATCCATTGTAATGATTCTATATTATAGATAAACTTGATCATGAAATCCACTGGGATTGAAATATTCCGAGATCACTGTATGGTACTGAATCAAATGTCAGTGCTAAAGTTAAAACACTTTATGTTGTAGAAAAAAGTTAGTACAATTTGCACATTTACGATAGGAAAAAGTGAAAATGCTCCACATTTATTACTGGCACATACCATCATATTGATGTTATTATTAATAATATGCAATGCTTATATTGCACTATCATATTCCACACTGATCTACAGACATTATCATCACTGTCCCCAATGGGGCTCACAATCTACATTCTCTATCAGTATGTCTTTGGAGTCTGGAAGGAAACCAGAGAAGCGGAGGAAACCCACGCAAACACTGGAACAATCAAACTCCTTACAGATGTTGTCCTTGGTGGTATCCGAACATAGGACCCCTGCAGTGCTAGCTACTGAGCCACCGTGCTGCCCACAGTGAGTTGCCCATGGTAAGTTGCCTATGGTAAGCTGCCCATGGTAAGCTGCCCACGGTAAGCTGCCCGCTGTAAACTGCCCACGGTAAGTTGCTCATGGTAAACTTGAAAAGCTTGTTCAAAGTCAATTATAGTGTTGAACAAAATTTAGGCTAAAAG
Source organism: Oophaga sylvatica (assembly GCA_033576555.1). Taxonomy (NCBI): domain Eukaryota; kingdom Metazoa; phylum Chordata; class Amphibia; order Anura; family Dendrobatidae; genus Oophaga; species Oophaga sylvatica. The sequence goes on from JARQOD010000006.1 coordinate 180,821,674, forward strand.
AAAAAGTGGCAATGGATGGGATAATGTACAAGAAAAAAATCTACCATGGCTAAGAATGAAGGAATAACTAGAAGCAGTCAAAGCACCAACATCATTGGCACCAGTAACACTATGAAATACTGGCATAATTGATCTCCTGTGCCTCTGGCAAGCTATTAGCAGGGATTAAGCACAGTACATAATAAATTAACCAACCAAAACATAGTTTTATGAAGAGTGAATACATCAGCCATCTGACACAATCATACTGATTCTTGACTGTGAGATTAATCTAATTTTCAGGAATCAATATACATTTATTTCACTTAACTCCTTCACAACATGCACAGTATATATACGGCACGGCTGGAGCTGCGTAGTCGCAAAGAAAAGTTTATATACAGCGCTCCTATTTCCAGTCCCTGTGCTGCATCGCACGGTGACTGAGTTAAGATGGCTATTGTCTCTGACAGCAGGCCCTCCATGCACATCTCCCTGGGGGGCTGTATTGTCCTGTTGTGTTTTGGTAGCTGAGGAGAATAAGCAAAAACGGCAATACACCAGAGAGGCTGGAACCTATTGGATTGCAGTAACCTGAACTAACCACACAACTAGAGGTAGCCGTGGAGCGTTCCTACATTGATCCTAGACGCCTCGTCACAGCCTGAGAGATAACTACACCTAAAGGCAGAAAGATGAAAGCTATCTGCCCCGGAGCAGATCCCCAAGGAAAATAGGAAGCCCCCAAACATGTAATGGCGGTTAGACAAGAAGAAGCACGGACACAGACAGAAAATAGAATGAGCAAACGCAAGGGCCCAATCTGTCTAGACAGAAAAATACAGGAAAGGATACTCACTGCAATCCAAAAAAAACCCTAAAAAATACCAACTCTTCTGATTGCAAAAACACCTGAGATCACACGATCTCTACCACCTAAATCAGATCTCTGGTGTAACAAAACTAAGCCGCAGCCACTGAAAAAACAGGAAAAAGCAAATGAACAAATAACAGTGGCTTCAGATAACCTGAGAGGAGCACAAGCCCCCTGGCTGACCTCCACAGAAGTGCAGGGAACAATGCAAAAAGCAAGCACAAAAATAAAAGCAGAAAATATCTTATCTGATAGCAGAAGATGCAGGCAAGACTCAGCAAACTTCCAAATGAACCAGGAACCACAATTGAGACACGAACAATTGATCACCGGCAACCATCATGGGAGGGAACCTCCCTTATATCAGACCAGTCAGTGATCCCAGATTGCCATTCCTCGCTGAAAGGTTCAGTACTGTCAGTAACCACCAGAGGAAGCCTCTGCTCAGAAACCATCTCTAACACATTCATAACATTGTCCCCCATGTTGGCCATTGCTGTGATTGACTGATCAATTCTAAACAGCCAATCACAGCAGTCTGAGACAGCAACAATAACAGCAGTCGAAATGGATGGGGTGATCGTGATGTCACTACTCCTGATTAACCCCTTTGGCTCTGAACAATAGTTACTGACTAATCAGCACCAAAAGGGTTAATCTAAAATAGCAATCACCACTCTGTATGCCAACTTTACCTCAAAGTTGGTGTGCAGAGCGGTTGTAGATCCCCTTTGTGTACCTGAGAGAGAAAATTATTGGTGGCTATTGCGATCCATCTGCAATCCGTCTCCTGCTATCCAGTGCTGTGCTGTGTCTCCAGCCTCCTGCTGTGTGCTAGCTGCTGTGTGACTGAGCTGTGATCAAAGCAACAGCAACAAAAGTTCCCAATCCCTGTTCCAGCTCCCCCTACGTATTCCCACCTCCAATCCCCCCAGTCCAAAATGTATATTTTGGGCACTTTTTTTGTGCGCTTTTTTCGGTTGTGCGGCGTCCTGCACTGAGCATTCATGCTCTACCAGTGGCCACAGAATTCTGATCAGTATCGCTGCTGATCAGAGTCTGCACCTAGGAACTTTTTCCTTTTTTAGCTAGATAGAGTAGCAGATGTGTAAATACAGTGTAAGTGCAGTCTGATTTTTTTTTTAGAAATAATAGTAGTTAGTACAGAGTAGCTTAATAGGTAAAGAGGTAGCATATTAAAGTAATGGATGTCAGAGTGTGAGTAACATCTGATTTTCTTTTAGAAAAAAAATAGTATAGAGTAGCTTTATAGGTAGGGAGGTAGCGCATAAGAGTAGTGAACGTCACAGTATTAGTGACGTTTGATTTTCTCTTAGAAAAAAAATAGTACAAAGTAGCTTTACAGGTAGGAGGTAGCGCATTAGAGAAGCGGGCGTTGCAAAGTCAGTGATTCCAATTTTTTTTTAGAAAAAAGTAATAGCAGCTAGTACACAGTAGCTCTATAGGTAAGGAGGTAGCGTAATAGAGTAGCGGACATCGCAGGGTTATTGACGTCCGATTTTCTTTTAGAAGAAAAAAGTTAGTACAGAGAAGCTTTATAGGCAGGGAGGTAGCATTTTTCTTTTGCAAAAAAAAGAAAAAATGAATTTGATGTTGTTAGGTAATTTCTTAGCTAGTGCATTGGGGGAACTTACGTCACAGTATCAGTGATGTCCATTTTTCTATTGCAAAATAAGTATAGTTAAATTTATAGCTAGTGCATTAGGGAAGTGTACATTGCAGTGTTACTGGCATCCAGTTTTCTTTTGAAAAAAAAAAAGAATAGTTAGCGTGGAGTAAATTTTTAGCTAGAGCATTAGGGGAGCGTACCTTCCAGTGTTAGTGATGTTTATTTTTTTTTTTTAAGCAATAAAATGAAAAGTTAGAACCAAGTAAATTTTTAGCTAGTGCATTAGGGGAGCATATGATGCAGTGGGAGTGACATCCATTTTTCTTTTGCAAAAAAGAATAGCTAGCTCTGAGTAACTTTATAGGTAGGGCATTAGTGTAGTGAGCATCAGTGTAATTTTTTTTAAACAAGCTCTTTTTTACATCTACTGACTTTTCTTTTCATATTTTTTGTCTGTTTCTTCGAACTTTTTCTTTTTTACTTTTTTCTCTCTACTTTTTATAATAAATACTACCTTTTTCACAAGCTGCACATAAGACACATGTAAAAGCATCACTTACACACACATCCCCAGTGTTTTGAAGAATAAAATAAAAATGGCCGATTCATCAAGAAGACGCTGTTCATCAGTGGAGGCATACTCTTTCCTTGTCTCCAACACTGATTCAGGCAGTGAGGAAGATCCCACATTCCTCTAGTTCTCTTCCTTCTCCTCCTCCTCCTTATCTAGTGAGGAGGGACCACTAGCAAGGTTCCCTAGGACCCATGCAACCCCTACAGCATTCGGTCCCTTATGGACTCCTTCCCCTGAAAATTATCAGCCTGTTATTCCAGATTTCATGAGCAGCTCAGGAATCCAATTTGATGTTACATTTCTCATTGAATTTGACTTTTTCAAATTCTTTTTCATTGAGGAAATAATAAATTGTATGGTATCTCAGACAAAGTTGTATGCCCATTAATTTTCCACCCCAAATCCCAGATGGACCCCTGTTAATGCAGCAGGAATTGTGGCATTTCGGGTCATTGTGCTGCATATGGGCATAGTCAGAAAACCAGAGCTTCGTCAATACTGGAATACTGGATACACTCTATAGCACACTGGTATTCTCTATGGCCATGACAAGGACATGATTTGAAGTGATCTAAAAATGTTTGCTTTATAGTGATAATGCACAGTACCCTCCTCGAGATGATCCTAACATTAAAATTCAGCCAGTAGTTGAACAATTCAGCAGAAAATTTGCTGAGGCATAAAAACCCAATAGGACATCTGTATAGATGAATCTCTGGTTCATTTCAAAGGGAGGCTAAAACTTCGATAGTACCTACTCAGTAAGAGGGCCATGTATGGAATTAAACTGAACAAGTGGATCGCCCGCCAGGGCAGTGGGATATTCGGTTCCGGGATGGTGTCTTAAAGGGATGTGTCACGGCAGCAGTGACCCGGTCCGTGGCCCTTGGCATCCAATAAAAGGGGAATATTTACAGGAATGATAAAGAGTTTGTAGTAAAGTGTTTGTGTCGCCACCTGTGGTTTCTGGTCAGAAGTGACCAGTGCTGCAGTGCAGATCCTCTGGGACAGATGTGTGATGCAGCAGAGTTGGAATAGCTTCCCACAGGTGAAGCTTGCTGTCCCAGGGCTGAGAGATGATGTAGAGAGCAATGGTGCTGGGGGATGTAGCAGAGTGGAGTGTGTGCCGCAGGAAGAATTTGAGAGGACACAGTCATGTGCAGTTTCCAAGGTTTTACTCACAGTTCAGGTGCATGCAGTACAGGTGACTGCTTGGTGCCACGTCCTCCAGGTGAGGAGTCCAGCCAACTCCCAGGTAGATGGTGAACACCAGTCCAAAGCTCTCTGTCAGTATATGCCTTCTCTGGCCATCTTACTGTGCTGATTCCCACTCCTGCTTCCTTCCCAGCACCTCACAAAGCAGTGTCACAGTCCGGTAGCTGCGAATCTTGTAGGAAATCATGACCCAGGCGTTTCCTTGATTCTATATAGCTTTCCTTCCCGGAGAAGATGCTTGTGGTTGTGGCTGTGACCCCTAAAGTTGTCACAGCTGTCCGCTTGCTAGCTGAGTCCTGTTGTACGCTCCACTAGTCTAGGGGCCGAGTCCCTTCTGCGACCTGGATTCTCCCAGCTGACATCCGTCAGCCTGGAACGAGCCCCACGGGTAGCCTTCTGCTCAGCCGTGTCTCTGAGAAATCCCTTTTCCCTACAGGGAACCTTTGTTTCTGTCTTTCTATCTGTGAGCAGCTCCTCAGGACCTGGAGCCTGCTGCAGGGTTCTATCTATTCCCTCCTTCCCCTACGGGAGGACTGTCTATGCACGTCTGTCTTCTTCTTCATCTAAGAGAAGACTCTTCTCTGCTTCTCTTCCCTCTAACTCCTGCTCTGACCCCTAAGCTTCACCCACCATCTGACACCCTTTGCTAGCTACAGGCATGCTAGAGGAACTGAGCTAGTGTGTGTGATGGATGCAATGTTGTCAGAGCCAGGTTTGGTGTCTCCATCTTACCTGAAAGGTGGGATACCACATCTCTGGCTGAAATGCAGTACCTCTGTGGTGACTGGACCCTCAGGGGCGCTACATACCCCCCTGTTAAACGTAGCACATCCGTGGGCTGAAACAGAGTAAATGAAGTTACAGGAACCATACAAAAATTTTTAGTTGTGCATAACAACAAGTAGAAAAATAATTTAAAACTCAACTTCCCTTTAAGGGACGCACTTTGAGTTTAAACGTTGCAGAGTAACATTAACTTACATTATTTACTCTCAAAGTGCTTTTGGCAGCTACCGTTAAACTTTCAAGTTCGCCACCAGGACAGGGCATAATTTCCCTGCAGAAATACTATTATATTTACCTTTGCTTCTTTTTCTATAAAAGTACTGTCACTATATTAACACTCATTCTTTTCTTTTAGTGCAAGCCCCATCCGGGTATTCTCTGGGGTAGAAACCGTTGCTACTAGGTTCGCTACCTAATTTGGACATTTTGTCCCTGCAACACTACTTTTCTTCTTACTATTATTCTTAAAACATATTTTACAAAAAGTGCTTTCAGTTAAAACTTCTGTCTGTTTTCTCACTAAGTAGTAACTGATATCAACAACTATCATACACATTATCTACAAGTGCTATTCAATGACTCTGCAATATAAAACAATTCTTACTTTCACTTTAAGCATAATATACAAACATAATAACATTTTTATTAATAATCAAAAGCTGTCATCATATGAGGTAGGTGGCAGATACTTTTCCAGCCGAGATATCTTCAAGTGTCCTTGTGCTTGTGGAGGACCCGTTCAAAACCTCCAACATTGATCTTGGGTGGGCTGCAAGCCATAACTGGTCTCCCCCAAAAGACCTCGTGTTTGGCCACACCTAACGGGTTTTTCTTCAGATTTGTAGTTGTTCAATGATGGGACTTATTTTTCTAAAAGTGCATGTAAAACCAAGAAGGAGCACCTAAAGAGGTGCAAAACTATTTACAGACTAAAAGTTTCCGGATCATTCAGCGTCCATGATCTCTCAGTCTGTCAGTGATTAATACTGGAACATCAAAATAACTCGTGGAACAATTGTGCAGAAACCCTCCTGGGGTCAACCATTTACAGTTCCTTGCCTGAAGGAAAAAGAGAAGAAAATTTTCTTTATTCAGCTGAGGACTGATCCCGGCAATCCCCGGTTTGTCGCCACCTGTGGTTTCTGGTCAGAAGTGACCAGTGCTGCAGTGAAGATCCTCTGGGACAGATGTGTGATGCAGCAGAGTTGGAATAGCTTCCCACAGGTGAAGCTTGCTGTCCCAGGGCTGAGAGATGATGTAGAGAGCAATGGTGCTGGGGGATGTAGCAGAGTGGAGTGTGTGCCGCAGGAAGAATTTGAGAGGACACAGTCAGGTGCAGTTTCCAAGGTTTTACTCACAGTTCAGGTGCATGCAGTACAGGTGACTGCTTGGTGCCACGTCCTCCAGGTGAGGAGTCCAGCCAACTCCCAGGTAGATGGTGAACACCAGTCCAAAGCTCTCTGTCAGTATATGCCTTCTCTGGCCATCTTACTGTGCTGATTCCCACTCCTGCTTCCTTCCCAGCACCTCACAAAGCAGTGTCACAGTCCGGTAGCTGCGAATCTTGTAGGAAATCATGACCCAGGCGTTTCCTTGATTCTATATAGCTTTCCTTCCCGGAGAAGATGCTTGTGGTTGTGGCTGTGACCCCTAAAGTTGTCACAGCTGTCCGCTTGCTAGCTGAGTCCTGTTGTACGCTCCACTAGTCTAGGGGCCGAGTCCCTTCTGCGACCTGGATTCTCCCAGCTGACATCCGTCAGCCTGGAACGAGCCCCACGGTAGCCTTCTGCTCAGCCGTGTCTCTGAGAAATCCCTTTTCCCTACAGGGAACCTTTGTTTCTGTCTTTCTATCTGTGAGCAGCTCCTCAGGACCTGGAGCCTGCTGCAGGGTTCTATCTATTCCCTCCTTCCCGTACGGAGGACTGTCTATGCACGTCTGTCTTCTTCTTCATCTAAGAGAAGACTCTTCTCTGCTTCTCTTCCCTCTAACTCCTGCTCTGACCCCTAAGCTTCACCCACCATCTGACACCCTTTGCTAGCTACAGGCATGCTAGAGGAACTGAGCTAGTGTGTGTGATGGATGCAATGTTGTCAGAGCCAGGTTTGGTGTCTCCATCTTACCTGAAAGGTGGGATACCACATCTCTGGCTGAAATGCAGTACCTCTGTGGTGACTGGACCCTCAGGGGCGCTACATACCCCCCTGTTAAACGTAGCACATCCGTGGGCTGAAACAGAGTAAATGAAGTTACAGGAACCATACAAAAATTTTTAGTTGTGCATAACAACAAGTAGAAAAATAATTTAAAACTCAACTTCCCTTTAAGGGACGCACTTTGAGTTTAAACGTTGCAGAGTAACATTAACTTACATTATTTACTCTCAAAGTGCTTTTGGCAGCTACCGTTAAACTTTCAAGTTCGCCACCAGGACAGGGCATAATTTCCCTGCAGAAATACTATTATATTTACCTTTGCTTCTTTTTCTATAAAAGTACTGTCACTATATTAACACTCATTCTTTTCTTTTAGTGCAAGCCCCATCCGGGGTATTCTCTGGGGTAGAAACCGTTGCTACTAGGTTCGCTACCTAATTTGGACATTTTGTCCCTGCAACAATACTTTTCTTCTTACTATTATTCTTAAAACATATTTTACAAAAAGTGCTTTCAGTTAAAACTTCTGTCTGTTTTCTCACTAAGTAGTAACTGATATCAACAACTATCATACACATTATCTACAAGTGCTATTCAATGACTCTGCAATATAAAACAATTCTTACTTTCACTTTAAGCATAATATACAAACATAATAACATTTTTATTAATAATCAAAAGCTGTCATCATATGAGGTAGGTGGCAGATACTTTTCCAGCCGAGATATCTTCAAGTGTCCTTGTGCTTGTGGAGGACCCGTTCAAAACCTCCAACATTGATCTTGGGTGGCTGCAAGCCATAACTGGTCTCCCCCAAAAGACCTCGTGTTTGGCCACACCTAACGGGTTTTTCTTCAGATTTGTAGTTGTTCAATGATGGACTTATTTTTCTAAAAGTGCATGTAAAACCAAGAAGGAGCACCTAAAGAGGTGCAAAACTATTTACAGACTAAAAGTTTCCGGATCATTCAGCGTCCATGATCTCTCAGTCTGTCAGTGATTAATACTGGAACATCAAAATAACTCGTGGAACAATTGTGCAGAAACCCTCCTGGGGTCAACCATTTACAGTTCCTTGCCTGAAGGAAAAAGAGAAGAAAATTTTCTTTATTCAGCTGAGGACTGATCCCGGCAATCCCCGGTTTGTCGCCACCTGTGGTTTCTGGTCAGAAGTGACCAGTGCTGCAGTGAAGATCCTCTGGGACAGATGTGTGATGCAGCAGAGTTGGAATAGCTTCCCACAGGTGAAGCTTGCTGTCCCAGGGCTGAGAGATGATGTAGAGAGCAATGGTGCTGGGGATGTAGCAGAGTGGGGTGTGTGCCGCAGGAAGAATTTGAGAGGACACAGTCAGGTGCAGTTTCCAAGGTTTTACTCACAGTTCAGGTGCATGCAGTACAGGTGACTGCTTGGTGCCACGTCCTCCAGGTGAGGAGTCCAGCCAACTCCCAGGTAGATGGTGAACACCAGTCCAAAGCTCTCTGTCAGTATATGCCTTCTCTGGCCATCTTACTGTGCTGATTCCCACTCCTGCTTCCTTCCCAGCACCTCACAAAGCAGTGTCACAGTCCGGTAGCTGCGAATCTTGTAGGAAATCATGACCCAGGCGTTTCCTTGATTCTATATAGCTTTCCTTCCCGGAGAAGATGCTTGTGGTTGTGGCTGTGACCCCTAAAGTTGTCACAGCTGTCCGCTTGCTAGCTGAGTCCTGTTGTACGCTCCACTAGTCTAGGGGCCGAGTCCCTTCTGCGACCTGGATTCTCCCAGCTGACATCCGTCAGCCTGGAACGAGCCCCACGGGTAGCCTTCTGCTCAGCCGTGTCTCTGAGAAATCCCTTTTCCCTACAGGGAACCTTTGTTTCTGTCTTTCTATCTGTGAGCAGCTCCTCAGGACCTGGAGCCTGCTGCAGGGTTCTATCTATTCCCTCCTTCCCCTACGGGAGGACTGTCTATGCACGTCTGTCTTCTTCTTCATCTAAGAGAAGACTCTTCTCTGCTTCTCTTCCCTCTAACTCCTGCTCTGACCCCTAAGCTTCACCCACCATCTGACACCCTTTGCTAGCTACAGGCATGCTAGAGGAACTGAGCTAGTGTGTGTGATGGATGCAATGTTGTCAGAGCCAGGTTTGGTGTCTCCATCTTACCTGAAAGGTGGGATACCACATCTCTGGCTGAAATGCAGTACCTCTGTGGTGACTGGACCCTCAGGGGTGCTACATACCCCCCTGTTAAACGTAGCACATCCGTGGGCTGAAACAGAGTAAATGAAGTTACAGGAACCATACAAAAATTTTTAGTTGTGCATAACAACAAGTAGAAAAATAATTTAAAACTCAACTTCCCTTTAAGGGATGCACTTTGAGTTTAAACGTTGCAGAGTAACATTAACTTACATTATTTACTCTCAAAGTGCTTTTGGCAGCTACCGTTAAACTTTCAAGTTCGCCACCAGGACAGGGCATAATTTCCCTGCAGAAATACTATTATATTTACCTTTGCTTCTTTTCTATAAAAGTACTGTCACTATATTAACACTCATTCTTTTCTTTTAGTGCAAGCCCCATCCGGGGTATTCTCTGGGGTAGAAACCGTTGCTACTAGGTTCGCTACCTAATTTGGACATTTTGTCCCTGCAACAATACTTTTCTTCTTACTATTATTCTTAAAACATATTTTACAAAAAGTGCTTTCAGTTAAAACTTCTGTCTGTTTTCTCACTAAGTAGTAACTGATATCAACAACTATCATACACATTATCTACAAGTGCTATTCAATGACTCTGCAATATAAAACAATTCTTACTTTCACTTTAAGCATAATATACAAACATAATAACATTTTTATTAATAATCAAAAGCTGTCATCATATGAGGTAAGTGGCAGATACTTTTCCAGCCGAGATATCTTCAAGTGTCCTTGTGCTTGTGGAGGACCCGTTCAAAACCTCCAACATTGATCTTGGGTGGGCTGCAAGCTATAACTGGTCTCCCCCAAAAGACCTCGTGTTTGGCCACACCTAACGGGTTTTTCTTCAGATTTGTAGTTGTTCAATGATGGGACTTATTTTTCTAAAAGTGCATGTAAAACCAAGAAGGAGCACCTAAAGAGGTGCAAAACTATTTACAGACTAAAAGTTTCCGGATCATTCAGCGTCCATGATCTCTCAGTCTGTCAGTGATTAATACTGGAACATCAAAATAACTCGTGGAACAATTGTGCAGAAACCCTCCTGGGGTCAACCATTTACAGTTCCTTGCCTGAAGGAAAAAGAGAAGAAAATTTTCTTTATTCAGCTGAGGACTGATCCCGGCAATCCCCGGTTTGTCGCCACCTGTGGTTTCTGGTCAGAAGTGACCAGTGCTGCAGTGAAGATCCTCTGGGACAGATGTGTGATGCAGCAGAGTTGGAATAGCTTCCCACAGGTGAAGCTTGCTGTCCCAGGGCTGAGAGATGATGTAGAGAGCAATGGTGCTGGGGATGTAGCAGAGTGGAGTGTGTGCCGCAGGAAGAATTTGAGAGGACACAGTCAGGTGCAGTTTCCAAGGTTTTACTCACAGTTCAGGTGCATGCAGTACAGGTGACTGCTTGGTGCCACGTCCTCCAGGTGAGGAGTCCAGCCAACTCCCAGGTAGATGGTGAACACCAGTCCAAAGCTCTCTGTCAGTATATGCCTTCTCTGGCCATCTTACTGTGCTGATTCCCACTCCTGCTTCCTTCCCAGCACCTCACAAAGCAGTGTCACAGTCCGGTAGCTGCGAATCTTGTAGGAAATCATGACCCAGGCGTTTCCTTGATTCTATATAGCTTTCCTTCCCGGAGAAGATGCTTGTGGTTGTGGCTGTGACCCCTAAAGTTGTCACAGCTGTCCGCTTGCTAGCTGAGTCCTGTTGTACGCTCCACTAGTCTAGGGGCCGAGTCCCTTCTGCGACCTGGATTCTCCCAGCTGACATCCGTCAGCCTGGAACGAGCCCCACGGGTAGCCTTCTGCTCAGCCGTGTCTCTGAGAAATCCCTTTTCCCTACAGGGAACCTTTGTTTCTGTCTTTCTATCTGTGAGCAGCTCCTCAGGACCTGGAGCCTGCTGCAGGGTTCTATCTATTCCCTCCTTCCCCTACGGGAGGACTGTCTATGCACGTCTGTCTTCTTCTTCATCTAAGAGAAGACTCTTCTCTGCTTCTCTTCCCTCTAACTCCTGCTCTGACCCCTAAGCTTCACCCACCATCTGACACCCTTTGCTAGCTACAGGCATGCTAGAGGAACTGAGCTAGTGTGTGTGATGGATGCAATGTTGTCAGAGCCAGGTTTGGTGTCTCCATCTTACCTGAAAGGTGGGATACCACATCTCTGGCTGAAATGCAGTACCTCTGTGGTGACTGGACCCTCAGGGGCGCTACATACCCCCCTGTTAAACGTAGCACATCCGTGGGCTGAAACAGAGTAAATGAAGTTACAGGAACCATACAAAAATTTTTAGTTGTGCATAACAACAAGTAGAAAAATAATTTAAAACTCAACTTCCCTTTAAGGGACGCACTTTGAGTTTAAACGTTGCAGAGTAACATTAACTTACATTATTTACTCTCAAAGTGCTTTTGGCAGCTACCGTTAAACTTTCAAGTTCGCCACCAGGACAGGGCATAATTTCCCTGCAGAAATACTATTATATTTACCTTTGCTTCTTTTTCTATAAAAGTACTGTCACTATATTAACACTCATTCTTTTCTTTTAGTGCAAGCCCCATCCGGGGTATTCTCTGGGGTAGAAACCGTTGCTACTAGGTTCGCTACCTAATTTGGACATTTTGTCCCTGCAACAATACTTTTCTTCTTACTATTATTCTTAAAACATATTTTACAAAAAGTGCTTTCAGTTAAAACTTCTGTCTGTTTTCTCACTAAGTAGTAACTGATATCAACAACTATCATACACATTATCTACAAGTGCTATTCAATGACTCTGCAATATAAAACAATTCTTACTTTCACTTTAAGCATAATATACAAACATAATAACATTTTTATTAATAATCAAAAGCTGTCATCATATGAGGTAGGTGGCAGATACTTTTCCAGCCGAGATATCTTCAAGTGTCCTTGTGCTTGTGGAGGACCCGTTCAAAACCTCCAACATTGATCTTGGGTGGGCTGCAAGCCATAACTGGTCTCCCCCAAAAGACCTCGTGTTTGGCCACACCTAACGGGTTTTTCTTCAGATTTGTAGTTGTTCAATGATGGGACTTATTTTTCTAAAAGTGCATGTAAAACCAAGAAGGAGCACCTAAAGAGGTGCAAAACTATTTACAGACTAAAAGTTTCCGGATCATTCAGCGTCCATGATCTCTCAGTCTGTCAGTGATTAATACTGGAACATCAAAATAACTCGTGGAACAATTGTGCAGAAACCCTCCTGGGGTCAACCATTTACAGTTCCTTGCCTGAAGGAAAAAGAGAAGAAAATTTTCTTTATTCAGCTGAGGACTGATCCCGGCAATCCCCGGTTTGGGTTGAAGCATCTTGCTTTCTCTGCTTCCAGGGCAGGATTTGTCTTCCGTGGTCATCCACTGCGATGAGAGCTGTTAAGTGAGACAACACTCTCAGGGATGCAGTGGCAGTAGCCTGAATGGCTACCTGTGGTACTTCATCTGTAGCCCTGGAGGGCGCTACAGCCACTCGCGGCATTGCGGGCGTGGCAGATGCCTGTCTGGAAGCCGTTGGTGATGATGCTGCGGCTGCCTCTGGTGTCGCTGTTGCGTGCGCTGAAGCCGTCGTGTCTGCTGCCCCCTGGCGATAGCATGGTGTCAGCTCATCTGGGATCCGGCGCACATGGACAGTGTACCATCCCCTCGCACCAAGATGGCGGGTGAAGGAGGCGAGCTCTCCCTGGAACAGGTCACGCTCTGGATGTCCCCGTATTAAATGGGCCTCAATGTCCCGCCGGTTTACAAAAAGGTCCGGGGCCTTTTGTGAGTCCTGGATGAAGCTGAATCCTCGCTCTAGATCTAAGCTGAGGACCCGGCCCTATCCCATTGGATTCAAGTACTCTAGGGATTTCTCCCTAGCCTGGCATTTGCCCACGAGATCCCTCTCCAGTAGGGCCGCTCACTGGGCCTGCCGGTCCTTCTCCTGCTGCACCAGCTTCTCAATCTGCCAGCTTCAGAACTCCTCCACAGTGATCGGGAACCCCATCAGGTTGGTTCTGCCAGAGTCATCAAACCTCAGGACCTCCGACTTGTGCTTCACTATGGGGGTAGCGGTGGGATAGGTACTGGTTCCAGGATTACCCCCTGTGGGATGATGTTATGGTCCCAGGCAATATCCAGCAGTAACTGGCCTGCCTTTGGGGTCGGTGGTAACCCGATGGGGCCTAGCCAATTCTCCCATGACCCAGGGGCGCTGCTCATACCTGCACTCCTGGTGCAGCTGTCCTCCGCTGTCGCCTCTGGTAGCGTGGCGATGGGATCCTGTGTTACTGATGGTGAGGGTACCGGTGTAGTGGGTTTCGTGGCGGTGGGTGCCGGTGATGCAGGTACCGGAGCTTCGGGTACAGGTGGTAGGGGTACCGGGGCCTCTTGCTTGGTGGCCTGTCTCCTCCACTCCAGCAGCGTGCATTTTTTTTCCAAGTGTCGAGCCAGCTCCTGTATTTCCCACTCTATACCAGCAAGGTCAACCACCTCCTGGGAGCTGGAGCCTGTTTCCTCAGAGCCGGGGCAGATTTTCTCTTCCTTCAAACACTCCTCAGGCCTCCCTCCTCTCTCCATGATGGCTGCCTGATCGACTGCCTTTTTCTTGGCTCTCTTTCCCGCCGCTGAGTATCTCTCCACCCCCGAGGGGCGGTGTCTTTTTCCTTTGCCGCCATACCACGCTAGGACGCGGACTCCCCTAGCGGTTGGCCACGATGCAGTTGCATAGAAATACAGGCAGGGGAGGTTCATTTCTTTTCGCGCTCTTTCTTGGATACCGCCCACAATGACACGCCTCACTGCGCACCTCGTGGTACAGCCATATCCGCCATCTTTACAGTCCAATTCACAGTTCAATAGATCTAATACTTTACACATTCTGTTAGGCGCACAGGACCCTTGTCCAAGGGTCAGTTCATCCTGTTCGTGACGCCAAAATGGATTGCCCACCAGGGCAGTGGGATACTCGGTTCCGGGCCGGTGTCTTTAAGGGATGTGTCACGGCAGCAGTGACCCGGTCCTTGGCCCTGGGGATCCAATAAAAGGGGAACATTTACAGGGAATGATAAAGAGTTTGTAGTAAGGTGTTCATGACGCCACCTGTGGTTTCTGGTCAGAGGTGACCAGCACTGCAGTGCAGATCCTCTGGGACAGATGGTGTGATGCAGCAGAGTTGGAATAGTTTGCCATGGGTGAAGCTTGTTGTCCCAGGGCTGAGAGATGATGTAGAGAGCAATGGTGCTGGGGGATGTAGCAGAGTGGAGTGTGTGCCGCAGGAAGAATTTGAGAGGACACAGTCAGATGCAGTTTCCAAGGTTTTACTCACAGTTCAGGTGCATGCAGTACAGGTGCCCGCTTGGTGCCACTTCCTCCAGGTGAGGAGTCCAGCCAACTCCCAGGTAGATGGTGAACACCAGTCCAAAGCTCTCTGTCAGTATATGCCTTCTCTGGCCGTCTCACTGTGCTGATTCCCACTCCTGCTTCCTTCCCAGCACCTCACAAAGCAGTGTCCCAGTCTGGTAGCTGCGAATCCTGTAGGAAAACGTGACCCAGGTGTTTCCTTGATTCTATATAGCTTTCCTTCCCGGAGAAGATGCTTGTGGTTGTGGCTGTGACCCCTAAAGTTGTCACAGCTGTCGGCTTGCTAGCTGAGTCCTGTTGTACGCTCCACTAGTCTAAGGGCCGAGTCCCTTCTGCTACCTGGATTCTCCCAGCTGACGTCCGTCAGCCTGGAACGAGCCCCACGGGTAGCCTTCTGCTCAGCCGTGTCTCTGAGAAATCCCTTTTCCCTACAGGGAACCTTTGTTTCTGTCTTTCTATCTGTGAGCAGCTCCTCAGGACCTGGAGCCTGCTGCATGGTTCTTTCTTTTCCCTCCTTCCCCTATGGGAGGGCTGCCTATGCACGTCTGTCTTCTTCTTCCCCTAAGAGAAGACTCTTCTCTTACTTCCCTCTAACTCCTACTCTGACCCCCAAGCTCCACCCACCATCTGACACCCTTTGCTAGCTACAGGCATGCTAGAGGAACTAAGCTAGTGAGTGTGATGGATGCAGTGTTGTCAGAGTCAGGTTTGGTGTCCCCATCTTACCTGAAAGGTGGGATACCACATCCTTGGCTGAGATGCAGTACCTCTGTGGCGACTGGACCCTCAGGGTTGCCACACAAGCTGTGCAAGAGTACTTCAGGGTACACAGATTTAGGGTCTATGAAAGGAAGGACACCTACATTGACCCCCCTGAATGCTCCTCTGTCTTGGGGATGAGTGGGAAAATTGTGTGGGAGTTGCTGCACCCACTGCTAGTTAAAGGTGATCACCTCTACATAGATAACTTTTACAATAGCATCTCACTCATTAAGATCCTCTATGTCAGAGGTACAGTTGCATGTGGCACCGTGCATAAAAATTAGAGAGACCTCTCTAAGCTGCTAATTGGGCAACTGCTGAGGAAGGGCGACAGCAGAGCCCACTGCAGCAACAACATGCTGATGGTCAAGTATCAGGACAAAAATGATGTTCTCATCTTGACTACCATACACCGTGACAACAGCTCCCGTGTCACTGTCCGAGGTACCACAACACAAGTCCCAAAACCAGATTGTATCTTGATTATAATATGTACATTGGGGGTGTAGATCTCTCAGTTCCAGTCTTCAAACCATACAGTGCCATGAGAAAGGCTAAAGTAAGATACAAAAAAACCCATGCACATTGTACAGATGGCACTGTACAATGCTTTTGTGCTGTTTTGATCTGCAGGCAATACCGGGAACTTCCTTCAGTTTCAGCAGGTAGTCATCATGGTTCTAATGTTTGGCACTCAGGAAACTGATGGTGCAAATATCGCATCAGGTCAACATTTTCCAGTAGAGGTTCCGCAAACAGCAAAGATGGGAAGATCACAAAAAAGGTGCAGAGTATGAAATGTGGCATTAGAAATCTGGCCTTTGCATTAAAGGGAACCTGTCACCTCCTTTTTCGGATACAAGCTGTGACCACTGCCTTTAGGGGCTTATCTACAGCATTCTTGATGCTGCAGATAAGCCCCCGATGTAACCTGAAAGATAAGAAAAGCAAGTTATATTATACTCACCTGTGGGGGTGGTCCAGTGCGGTCCGGTCCGATGGGCGTTGCAGGTCCGGGTCCGGCGCCTCCCATCTTCATATGATGTCGTCATCTTCCTTGCTTCCTGTCGCGACTCCTGTGCTGGCGTACTGATTTGCCCTGTTGAGGGCAGAGCAAAGTACTGCAGTGCACAGGCGCCGGGCCTCTCTGACCTTTCCCGGTGCCTGTGCACTGCAGTACTTTGCTCTGCCCTCAACAGGGCAAATCAGTACACCTGCAAGGAAGATGACAACATCGCATGAAGATGGGAGGCGCCGGACCAGGACCTGCGACGCCCATCGGACCGGACCGCCCCGGGTGAGTATAATATAACTTGTTTTTCTTATCTTTCAGGTTACATAGAGGGCTTACCTACAGCATTCTAGAATGCTGTAGGTAAGCCCCTAAAGGCGGTGGCCACAGCTTATATCTGAAAAAGGAGGTGACAGGTTGCCTTTAAGAATTGCTTTAAAGAGTATCACATGTCCACAAATTAACGTAATTTCTTTTTACCCTGTTGACACAACACACTTTTATAATCTGATATACTCTGCACGACTTACACATACCACCACATTATAAATTCATACACAAGTAAAACCAAAAGCATTATTATCATTGCTATAACTATGCCTACAGATAATTCCTTGAGGGGTGTAGTTTCTAAAATGGGGTCACTTATTGGGGATTTCCACTGTTTAGGCACATCAGGGGCTCTCCAAACGAATACCGTTCCATCAAAGTTTGCTTTCACTGTCAACCGTCATTCCTTCCCTTCCAAGCCCTGGCATGAGCCCAAATAGTAGTTTTCCACCCCATATGGGGTATCGGCATACTCAGGGAAAATTTCACAATTTTTGGGTGCACATTCTCCTGTTACCCTTGTAAAAATAAAAAAATTGGGGCTTAAAAACAATTTTGTGTAAAAAATTAGATTTTTTTATTTTTCACAACTCAATGTTATAAATTTATGTGAAACATATGGAGGTTCAGTGTGCTCATCACACAACTAGATACATTCTTCAGGGACTCGCATGCGTGGGGGTTTCTATTGTTTAGGCACATCAGGAGCTGTCCAAACTGAACACATGGCATGCACACAAATAGCCTGCACCCACACATGGCGTGCACAGACCATTCCATCAAAGTCTGTGCTCCAAACTGTCACTCCTTCCCTTACAAGCCCTGCTGTGCACCCAAACAGTAGTTTTCAACCACATATGGGGTATTGGTGAACTCAGGGAAAAGTGCACAACAATTTTTATGTTCTATTTTAAAAGAATATTTTTGTGGGGCCTCAAGGTGCTCATTACACATCTAGATAAGTTCCTTGAGAGGTCTAGTTTCAAAATGATGTCACTTGTGAGAGGTTTCCATTGTTTAGGCACATCAGGGGCTCTCCAAATGTGGCATGAGGTCCACTCTCGATTTCGAGCCCTGCTGTGGACCCAAACAGTGATTTTCCCAAATTTATGGAGTATAAGGGTATTTTTGGGTCCATTTTCTCCTGTTAACCTTGTAAAAATAAAAAAAGTTTGGTCTAAAGAAACATTTCTGTGAAAAAAAAGTTATATATTAATTTTTTCCTTTCACATTGCTGCAGTTCCTGTGAAGCACTTGAAGGATTAATAAACTTTTTGAATGTGGTTTTGAGCGCCTTGAGGGGTGCAGTTTTTAGAATGGTATCACTTTTGGGTGTTTTCTGTCATATAGACCCCTTAATGTCACTTCAAATGTGATGTAGTTCCTAAAAAAATGGTTTTGTAAATTTTGTTGGAAAAATTAGAAATTGCTCATCAACTTTTAACCCTTTTAACTTCCTAAGAAAAAAAATTATGTTTCAAAATTTGTTCTGATGTAAAGTAAACATGTGGGAAATATTATTTGTTAACTATTTTGTGTGACATGACTCTGGTTTAAGTGCATCAAAATTAAAAGTTTGAAAATGGCGAAATTTTTGCCAAATTTTCAATATTTTTACAAATAAGCACAAAAAATATTGAGCAAATTTTTCCACTATCATGAAGTACAATGTGTCTCAAGAAAACATACTGAGAATTGATGGGATCCATGGAGCCTTTTTAGAGTTATTACTTCATAAAATAATGCTGGTCAGAATAAAAAAAAATTGGCCTGGTCAGTAGTGTTGAGCGATACTGCTCGATATCTAAAAATATCGGATCGGAATGGTATCGCCGATATCACTAAATATCGTCGATATCCGATTCCGATACCGGAAGTCCAATGTAAGTCTATGGGAACCAAATATCGACATTAAAAAAAACCATTCTTGCCTTGTTGGTTAATTGTACATGAAGGAAAACAACAAAGACTAATGTAGAATGTATTGGGGGAGGTTGAGGAGACAATAAAGGCATACATGTTTAACCCAATGCATTGGAATAGCATTAATTTTTTTTTTTTTGGAAATACCTTTGGATTGACTAACAAATTGACAATGTTGTTAACCTTTTTTCTATTTTGGCAAATATGTATGTTTCACAACTTCCATGCTCTTCACCTTTTTAACTTTTGCCAGTGCCACACTTTCTCCTTCATAATCTTCAGCAGCAGCATCATCTTTCTCATCAAATTATTCTTCATCTTCACCTTCTTAATCTTCTTCTTAAACTTCTTGCTATTCATGTTTTTGTTTACATTACTCATATTGTTATTATTAAACTAATTAATCTTCTTCATATTCAAATTCTTCATCCTCTTCCTCTTCATCTTCTTCATCATATTCTTATTTGTGACAGAGATTCCTGTACTTGTAATCTGTAAAAGTATAAATTGTTCATCCTTCCGTTCTTGCTGTCACAAAAGATTTAAATTACAACAGTATTTGTCCGTGTTCAGTTTAGCCTGCAGCAGCAGGCATTTTCCAGGGGCACCACAAGGAGGAACGGACTCACCCCCATACACTGCTTAGTCTTCTTCTGCTTAGAATTTAGAGCATATATTTTGCTCTTCATTTTGGTCTTATACTTCATGTTCTTCTGCTTTTTGATCTTCTGCTTATTGTTCTTCTGTCTCTTGTTCTGTATCTTGTAGTTTGTCTTAACCTTCTTTGTCCTGTTGCTGATCTTCTTCTGGGTAATCTTTTATTTTTTCTTTGTGATGGTGTTCAGGCTGGTTGGCTTCATGCTCGTCGTCCTTGTTGTCGTCATCTTCTTCTGGGTGGTCTTTAAGGTCGTCTAATTTCCGAGAAACAGCTGACGTTACTGGAACCCTGACGGGTATCAGATGGAGCAAGAGACAATGGAAGTAACGAGGACCAGCTGACTGTGCTGGAACCCGGACGGGTAGCAGAAGGAAAAGAGGCAATGTCACAACCGAGTACCAGCTGACGTTACTGTGACACGGTTACTAAGCAGGAGGTACCTGTGCTCCAAAGCACTACCAAGGACCAGCAGACGTTGGTGGAACTCGGATATGGAGATGGAGGCACCTAGGCCAAAGGCACTGGGGAGAATCAGTTGACGGTACTGGACCCCGGACGGGTAGCAGAAGGAAAAGAGGCAATGTCACAACCGAGTACCAGCTGACGTTACTGTGACACGGTTACTAAGCAGGAGGTACCTGTGCTCCAAAGCACTACCAAGGACCAGCAGACGTTGGTGGAACTCGGATACGGAGATGGAGGCACCTAGGCCAAAGGCACTGGGGAGAACCAGTTGACGGTACTGGACCCCGGACGGGTAGCAGAAGGAAAAGAGGCAATGTCACAACCGAGTACCAGCTGACGTTACTGTGACACGGTTACTAAGCAGGAGGTACCTGTGCTCCAAAGCACTACCAAGGACCAGCAGACGTTGGTGGAACTCGGATACGGAGATGGAGGCACCTAGGCCAAAGGCACTGGGGAGAACCAGTTGACGGTACTGGACCACGGACGGGTAGCAGAAGGAAAAGAGGCAATGTCACAACCGAGTACCAGCTGACGTTACTGTGACACGGTTACTAAGCAGGAGGTACCTGTGCTCCAAAGCACTACCAAGGACCAGCAGACGTTGGTGGAACTCGGATACGGAGATGGAGGCACCTAGGCCAAAGGCACTGGGGAGAACCAGTTGACGGTACTGGACCCCGGACGGGTAGCAGAAGGAAAAGAGGCAATGTCACAACCGAGTACCAGCTGACGTTACTGTGACACGGTTACTAAGCAGGAGGTACCTGTGCTCCAAAGCACTACCAAGGACCAGCAGACGTTGGTGGAACTCGGATACGGAGATGGAGGCACCTAGGCCAAAGGCACTGGGGAGAACCAGTTGACGGTACTGGACCCCGGACGGGTAGCAGAAGGAAAAAAGGCAATGTCACAACTGAGTACCAGCTGACGTTACTGTGACACGGTTACTAAGCAGGAGGTACCTGTGCTCCAAAGCACTACCAAGGACCAGCAGACGTTGGTGGAACTCGGATATGGAGATGGAGGCACCTAGGCCAAAGGCACTGGGGAGAATCAGTTGACGGTACTGGACCCCGGACGGGTAGCAGAAGGAAAAGAGGCAATGTCACAACCGAGTACCAGCTGACGTTACTGTGACACGGTTACTAAGCAGGAGGTACCTGTGCTCCAAAGCACTACCAAGGACCAGCAGACGTTGGTGGATCTCGGATACGGAGATGGAGGCACCTAGGCCAAAGGCACTGGGGAGAACCAGTTGACGGTACTGGACCCCGGACGGGTAGCAGAAGGAAAAGAGGCAATGTCACAACCGAGTACCAGCTGACGTTACTGTGACACGGTTACTAAGCAGGAGGTACCTGTGCTCCAAAGCACTACCAAGGACCAGCAGACGTTGGAGGAACTCGGATACGGAGATGGAGGCACCTAGGCCAAAGGCACTGGGGAGAACCAGTTGACGGTACTGGACCCCGGACGGGTAGCAGAAGGAAAAGAGGCAATGTCACAACCGAGTACCAGCTGACGTTACTGTGACACGGTTACTAAGCAGGAGGTACCTGTGCTCCAAAGCACTACCAAGGACCAGCAGACGTTGGTGGAACTCGGATACGGAGATGGAGGCACCTAGGCCAAAGGCACTGGGGAGAACCAGTTGACGGTACTGGACCCCGGACGGGTAGCAGAAGGAAAAGAGGCAATGTCACAACCGAGTACCAGCTGACGTTACTGTGACACAATTACTAAGCAGGAGGTACCTGTGCTCCAAAGCACTACCAAGGACCAGCAGACGTTGGTGGAACTCGGATACGGAGATGGAGGCACCTAGGCCAAAGGCACTGGGGAGAACCAGTTGACGGTACTGGACCCCGGACGGGTAGCAGAAGGAAAAGAGGCAATGTCACAACCGAGTACCAGCTGACGTTACTGTGACACGGTTACTAAGCAGGAGGTACCTGTGCTCCAAAGCACTACCAAGGACCAGC
This sequence comes from Oophaga sylvatica, assembly GCA_033576555.1. Taxonomy (NCBI): domain Eukaryota; kingdom Metazoa; phylum Chordata; class Amphibia; order Anura; family Dendrobatidae; genus Oophaga; species Oophaga sylvatica. The sequence goes on from JARQOD010000006.1 coordinate 180,843,559, forward strand.
AGACGTTGGTGGAACTCGGATACGGAGATGGAGGCACCTAGGCCAAAGGCACTGGGGAGAACCAGTTGACGGTACTGGACCCCGGACGGGTAGCAGAAGGAAAAGAGGCAATGTCACAACCGAGTACCAGCTGACGTTACTGTGACACGGTTACTAAGCAGGAGGTACCTGTGCTCCAAAGCACTACCAAGGACCAGCAGACGTTGGTGGAACTCGGATACGGAGATGGAGGCACCTAGGCCAAAGGCACTGGGGAGAACCAGTTGACGGTACTGGACCCCGGACGGGTAGCAGAAGGAAAAGAGGCAATGTCACAACCGAGTACCAGCTGACGTTACTGTGATACGGTTACTAAGCAGGAGGTACCTGTGCTCCAAAGCACTACCAAGGACCAGCAGACGTTGGTGGAACTCGGATACGGAGATGGAGGCACCTAGGCCAAAGGCACTGGGAGAACCAGTTGACGGTACTGGACCCCGGACGGGTAGCAGAAGGAAAAGAGGCAATGTCACAACCGAGTACCAGCTGATGTTACTGTGACACGGTTACTAAGCAGGAGGTACCTGTGCTCCAAAGCACTACCAAGGACCAGCAGACATTGGTGGAACTCGGATACGGAGATGGAGGCAGCTAGACCAAAGGCACTGGGGAGAACCAGTTGACGGTACTGGACCCCGGACGGGTAGAAGAACGCACCCATGAAAATGTAAGTTGACAGGACGCAAGCCGTCCGCAGTTACCGAATCACACAGTCCTACAGTGGGTGCTTGTCCTATTGTCACAATGGAAACCGCCTTTATTTACATATCCCACAGCACACATAGGAATCACCTAAACTGCAGGCACCATAGAGTCGGCTAACCCGAATGCAACACGACAGCACAACTTATTGGAGGATAATTGACATTCACACTGCCAGGAAACAGCTGTCGTGCTGTAACCAGGCTGGCCAGGAGTCAGTACCCCTGCCAATTACTTACGAGCAACAAATGGCGGTGTTGTAGCCCAGGGAGTAGAGTTCAGGTGGTAGAAAGATGAACATAACAGGAGACATGGAAAACGTTGCCAAACAGTTATTTAATCTGAAAACGGACAGGCAAATTCAGGTGAGATCTGTTATGATTCGGTAGCTGAGGAGTGCAGGCAAAAAGGCAATACACCAGAGCAGTTGGAATCTATGAGATTGCAGTACCCTGACTAACCACCACAACTAGAGGCAGCCGTGGAGCGTTCCTACGTTGGTCCTAGACGCCTCGTCACAGCCTGAGAAACTAACTACACCTAAAGATAGAAATAGGAAAGCTATCTGCCCCGGAGCAGAACCCCAAAGATAATAGCAAGCCCCCAAACATGTAATGGCGGTTAGACAAGACGAAATACTGACACAGACAGAAAATAGTATGAGCAAACGTTGGGGCCCAAACTAACTAAATAGAAAAGGATAGGAAGGGTACTTACTGCAATCCCAAAAAAAACCCTGAAAGCACCAACTCTACTAATTTCAAAAACACTGAGATCACACGACTTCTACCACCTAAATTAGCTCTCTGGTGTAACAAAATCAAAACAGCAGCCACTGAAAAAACTGGAAAAAGCAAAAGTACAAACATCAGTGGCTGAACTAAACTGAGAAGGCAAAAGCCCCCTGAGGGGACCCAGAAGGCCCCCACAGAAGTGCAGGACAAAATGCAAAAATCAAGCACAGAAACAAAAAGAAGAAAATGTCTTATCTGTTAGAAGGAGATGCAGACACGACACAGCAGGCTACAAGGGAAACTGGAATCAAGGATTCAGACCAGAACAATTGATCACCGGCAAACCTGATGGGAAGGTGACTCCCTTATATAAGACCAGTCAGTAACATCCGATTCCCAGTCCTCACAATCTTCACTGAACAGACCAGTACCGCTTGTAACCACCAGAGGGAGCCTCTGCTCAGAACTCATCTCAAGCCCATTCACAACAGTACCCCCCCTTGAGGAGGGGTCACCGACCCCTCATTTGAGCAACCAGGTCGGTCAGGATGAGTTCTATGATACGCACGGATGAGTCTCCTAGCATGGATGTCCGAAGCAAACACCCAAGAATTGTCTTCCTGACCATAACCTCTCCACTTAACCAAATACTGGAGTTTCCGTCTAGAAAAACGAGAATCTAATATTTTCTCAACCACATACTCCAGGTTGCCCTCAACCAAAACAGGGTCAGGAGGCACAGCAGCAGGAAACACTGGCTCAACAAACCTCTTCAACAAGGACTTGTGGAACACGTTATGGATCTTAAATGTCCCTGGAAAAAGCAAACGAAAAGAAACAGGATTAAGAATCTCCATGATCTTATAAGGTCCAATGAACCTAGGCTTAAATTTAGGAGATGCTACTCTCATAGGAATATTTCTTGAGGACAACCAGACCAAGTCCCCTACTTTAAACCGAGGACCATCAGTCCTATGCCGGTTAGCAAACCGCTGGGCCCTCTCTTGAGAGAGGGACAACCTCTCCACTACCTGGTCCCAAATCTGTTGCATACGCTCCACAACAGAGTCAACACCCGGACAGACAGAAGCCTCCGTCTGTCCCGAAGAAAATCGAGGGTGAAACCCAGAATTACAGAAAAATGGAGACATCGAAGTGGCAGAGCTAGCCCTATTATTAAGAGCAAACTCAGCCAAAGGCAAAAAAGAAACCCAGTCATCCTGATCAGCAGACACAAAGCATCTTAGATAAGTCTCCAATGTCTGGTTTGTTCTCTCAGTTTGACCATTGGTCTGAGGATGAAACGCCGAGGAGAAAGACAATTGAACACCAAGTTTAGAACAAAAGGTCCTCTAAAATCTGGAAACAAACTGGACTCCTCTGTCAGACACAATGTTCTCAGGAATGCCGTGTAAACGAACCACGTGCTGAAGGAACAAAGGCACCAATTCAGAGGAGGAAGGCAACTTAGGCAATGGCACAAGATGTATCATCTTGGAAAACCTATCACAAATCACCCAGATGGCGGTCATTCTCTGAGAAACAGGAAGGTCGGAAATTAAATCCATAGAGATATGGGTCCATGGTCTCTTGGGCACAGGCAATGGCATCAACAAACCACCAGAGCGAGAGCAAGGCTTGGAGCGAGAGCAAGTCCCGCAGGACTGCACAAATTCCCTGACATCACGAGACAAGGTAGGCCACCAAAAGGACCGACTAACCAAGTCTCTGGTACCAAAAATTCCGGGATGCCCAGCCAACGCGGAACTATGAATCTCAGACATCACACTCTTTTTCCACTGGTCCGGGACAAACAATTTTCCAACAGGGCAGCGCTCGGGCCTATCCTCCTGACACCCCTCCAGAGCAAGTCTCAAATTGGGCGAGATGGCGGAAAGAACTACACCCTCTTTCAAAATAACACAAGGATCAGATAACTCAGGAGAGTCCGCAAGGAAACTCCTCGAGAGAGCATCCGCCTTAACATTGTTAGTGCCAGGAAGAAAGGAAACCACAAAATTAAAACGTGTGAAAAACAAGGCCCACCTGGCCTGTCTAGGATTGAGTCGCTTGGCAGATTCCAGATAAACCAGATTCTTATGGTCCGTAAGGACCACCACCCGATGTTTGGCTCCCTCCAGCCAATGTCTCCACTCTTCAAAAGCCCACTTCATGGCCAATAACTCCCGATTACCCACGTCATAATTACGTTCAGTAGGAGAAAATTTTCGAGAGAAAAAGGCACAAGGATTACTTTTAGAGGTCTCTGGATCTTTTTGGGACAAAACGGCACCTGCCCCAATTTCAGAGGCATCAACCTCCACCTGAAATGGCAGAGAAACATCAGGCTGCCGTAGAACAGGAGCAGAAGTGAATCTCTGCTTAAGTTCCTGAAATGCAGAGACTGCCTCAGGAGGCCAATTCACCACATCAGAACCCTTTTTGGTCAAATCAGTTAATGGTTTAACAATAACCGAGAAATTACCAATAAATTTACGATAAAAATTGGCAAAACCCAAAAATCTTTGAAGAGCCTTTAATGAAGTAGGTTGGACCCAATCACAGATGGCCTGAACCTTGACCGGGTCCATTTCAATAACAGATGGGGACAAAATGAATCCCAGAAATGAGATCCTCTGTACGCCAAAAAGACACTTTGATCCCTTCACATACAGAGCATTCTCTCTCAAAATCTGGAATACAGTTCAAACATGTTTCACATGAGAGTCCCAGTCATTGGAAAAAAATCAAGATATCATCCAAATAAACAATCAGAAATTTATCCACAAAATCCCTGAAAATGTCATTCATGAAGGACTGGAAGACAGAAGGAGCATTAGTGAGCCCAAAGGGCATCACAAGGTACTCAAAATGCCCCTCCGGGGTATTGAATGCCGTCTTCCATTCATCCCCGTGCTTAATGCGAATAAGGTTATATGCCCCCCTGAGGTCAAGCTTGGTAAACCAAGTAGCGTTTTTCACCCTGGAAAACAGGTCAGAAATCAAGGGTAACGGGTATTGATATTTCACAGTAATATTGTTCAAAAGACGATAATCAATACACGGCCTTAATGAACCATCCTTTTTGGCCACAAAGAAAAAACCGGCACCTAAGGGTGAAGAGGATGGTCTGATATGACCTTTCTCCAATGACTCCTTGATATAAGACCGCATAGCGTCATGTTCAGGTACAGACAAGTTAAAAAGGCGACCTTTAGGGAATTTACTACCAGGCACTAATTCAATAGCGCAGTCATAGCTCCTATGGGGAGGCAAGGATGCAGATTTACTTTCGCTAAACACATCAGAAAAATCAATCAAAAAGTCAGGAACATCCTGAGCCTGGGGGGAGGCAGAAAAAACAGGAGTGTTGGTATTAACACATTGGCAGCCCCAACTGGTTACAGACACAGATTTCCAATCCAAAACAGGATTATGAGACTGTAACCAAGGGAAACCCAGTACGATAATATCATGCAGATTATACAGAACCAAAAATTTGCAGCACTCTTGATGATCAGGTTCCACCCTCATTATAACCTGAGTAGAGAACTGAGGTTTATTCTCAGCCAAAGGGGTAGAATCGATCCCCAGAAGGGGAATAGACTTCTGTAGGGGTATCAAGGGAAACCCACAACGTTTAGCAAAATCATAATCCATCAGGTTAATAGCTTCTCCAGAATCAACGAAAGCCTGAGCAGAAAATGAGGACAGAGAGCATATCAGAGTGACAGTTAGTAAAAACTTAGTCTGAACACTACCCAAGACAACTGAGCGTGCAAAACGTCCTCCCCGCTTAGGGCAGACTGAAATAGTATGAGAGGCATCACCACAGTAGAAACATAACCCATTGCGCTTTCGAAACTCATGACGCTGTGCCCCAGACACCACTCTATCACACTGCATGGATTCAGAAGCAGGTTCACAAGGCAACACTATTCCACGCATACTTCTCCGCTCACGCAAACGTCTGTCAATTTGAATCGCTAATGACATAGAATCATTGAGACCAGAGGGGACAGGGAATCCCACCATAACATCCTTTACATTATCTGACAGCCCCTTCCGAAAAAGAGCCGCCAAAGCGTCGTCATTCCACTTGGTCAGGACTGCCCACCTACGGAATCTCTGACAGTATAACTCAGCGTCATCAAGCCCCTGATTTAATGCCAACAAGGCTTTTTCAGCTTGATCAGTGACATTAGGCTCATCGTACAATAACCCCAAAGCCTGAAAAAATGCATCAACATCACTCAAAACAGGATCCCCAGGTGTCAGGGAAAAAGCCCAATCCTGAGGATCGCCGCGCAGGAGAGAGATGACAATTTGAACCTGCTGCGCTGCGTTTCCTGAGGACCCAGATTTTAAGGCAAAAAACAATTTACAATTATTTTTGAAATTCTGAAACTTAGCTCGATCCCCTAAAAACAAATCTGGCATGGGAATCCTAGGTTCCACAACAGGCAACCTAGCAAGATAGATAGCAATACTCCGAACCTCAGTGGCAAGCTGATCCACACGGCCAGATAACTGTGCAAACTCCATTGAGAGAAAAAAAAAATCCTCCCCAGCACCCAGAGATACAGAGGGAAAAAAAAAAAAAAATGCAACAAACAGAAAAATATCTCTGACAACTCTGACAACCTTTTTTTTTTTTTTCTTTCACAATATTTTTTCCCTTCTGTGAGTACCATACAATTTTCAATTTTTTGGGCCGGTGATATTGTTATGATTCGGTAGCTGAGGAGTGCAGGCAAAAAGGCAATACACTAGAGCAGTTGGAATCTATGAGATTGTAGTACCCTGACTAACCACCACAACTAGAGGCAGCCGTGGAGCGTTCCTTCGTTGGTCCTAGACGCCTCGTCACAGCCTGAGAAACTAACTACACCTAAAGATAGAAATAGGAAAGCTATCTGCCCCGGAGCAGAACCCCAAAGATAATAGCAAGCCCCCAAACATGTAATGGCGGTTAGACAAGACGAAATACTGACACAGACAGAAAATAGTATGAGCAAACGTTGGGGCCCAAACTAACTAAATAGAAAAGGATAGGAAGGGTACTTACTGCAATCCCAAAAAAAACCCTGAAAGCACCAACTCTACTAATTTCAAAAACACCTGAGATCACACGATCTCTACCACCTAAATTAGCTCTCTGGTGTAACAAAATCAAAACAGCAGCCACTGAAAAAACTGGAAAAAGCAAAAGTACAAACATCAGTGACTGAACTAAACAGAGAGGGCAAAAGCCCCCTGAGGGGACCCAGAAGGCCCCCACAGAAGTGCAGGACAAAATGCAAAAATCAAGCACAGAAACAAAAAGAAGAAAATGTCTTATCTGTTAGAAGGAGATGCAGACACGACACAGCAGGCTACAAGGGAAACTGGAATCAAGGATTCAGACCAGAACAATTGATCACCGGCAACCATGATGGAAAGGTGACTCCCTTATATAAGACCAGTCAGTAACACCCGATTCCCAGTCTTCACAATCTTCACTGAACAGACCAGTACCGCTTGTAACCACCAGAGGGAGCCTCTGCTCAGAACTCATATCAAGCCCATTCACAACAGAGATCCATGCCTTGTTCATTTTCAGAAAAGTAAGCCGGTCTACATTCTCTGAGGATAGTCGCATGCGACGGTCTGTTACTACACCACCTGCAGCACTAAAGACACGCTCAGATAATACACTGGCAGCAGGGCAAGCCAGCACCTCCAATGCATACTGGCTAAGCTCTGGCCATGTATCCAACTTAGAGACCCAAAATTTGAAAGAGGAAGAGGCATCTGGGAGTACACTTAGAGGGAAAGCCAAGTAGTCTGTCACCATCTTACGGAAACGTTTCTTCCTGGTGACTGGAGCCGTCTCGGATGGTGTAGACCTTGCTGGCGCTGTCACAAAACTTTGCCACATTTGTAACATACAGCTCTTGCCCTGTGCAGAGGCGCTGCTTCTGCTCCCTCTTGTTGTAGAGGTGTCTACACTGCCTCGACGCACAGAGCTGCTTTGTAAAGCAGTAGCAGCAGCAGCAGCTCTCTCGGCTGGAATGTACAACAGTATGGATTGCACCAGTGTGTCTTGGTACTCCTGCATTTTACGGTCCCGGTTCACCGGTGTGATGAGGGTTTGTAAGTTGTCCCGGTAGCGAGGGTCTAGGAGGGTGTACACCCAATAATCTGACGTGGTGAGAATGTGGGCGATGCGGCGGTTGTTTCTCAGGCACTGAAGCATGAAATCAACCATGTGCTGCAGACTCCCAACTGGCCAACAAAGGCTGTCCTCTGGAAGAGGCGTCATCTCTGCCTCCTCTGCATCACCCCACCCTCGCTCTACATACTGACTAGAGCGTTGTGTAACTCTCTCTGTAGGGATTTCTTCCTCCTCCATTGACTCCTCCTCCTCATCATCCTCCTCACAAAGTGAGCCCTGCCCAGCCCTTTGTGAGGAACCACGTTGCGCTGACTGTCCTGAAGGTAATTTAATTTGTGACTCCTCATCCTCCACCTCTTCCAAAACCTCTTCCTTTAGTGCTTTCAGTGATTTCTGAAGCAGGCAGATAAGGGGGACAGTCATGCTGACTAGTGCATCATCTGCACTCGCCATCCGCGTTGAGACATCAAACGCACGCAAAACGTCGCAGATGTCCTTCATAGAGGCCCACTCAGTAGTGGTGAAGTGTGAACGGCGCAAATTGCGAGTTGATTGCGCCTGTTGCAGCTGATACTCCATTACTGCTGGCTTGCTGCCACACAACCGCTCCAACATATGTAACGTGGAATTCCACCTGGTGGGTACTCACATATGATGCGATGTTCAGGAAGGCGAAATCTGACTTGCAGAGCTGCAATGCGCGATCTGGCCATGCTGGAACGTCGCAAGTGAGCGCACTCTAGGCGGACCTTGTGCAGCAGTGCATCAAGATCCGGATAGTCCCTCAAAAAACTCTGCACGACCAAGTTGAGCACATGTGCCAGACATGGTATGTGAGTGAGGTTGCCAAGGCCCAGAGCTGCCACCAGATTTCGGCCATTGTCACACACTACCAAGCCTGGCTGGAGATTAGCTGACAAAAACCACACGTCGCTCTCCTGCTTGATGGCATCCCAGAGCTCCTGCGCTGTGTGGCTTCGACTCCCCATGGAAATTAATTTCAGGACGGCCTGTTGACGTTTGGCCACGGCTGTGCTCATATCGGTCGCAACAGGCAAGCGTTCACGGGTCCATGTGGAGGTATACCGTGACGGCTCGTGCAGCGATGATTCTGAGGAACTGGAGTAGGAGGAGGAATCAATGTGTACAGACTGGATTCCTGCAATCCTTGGAGTTGGCAGAACACGTACAGCGCCACTGGCAAGATCTGTACCCGGCTCCACAACATTGACCCAATGGGCAGTGAGGGAAAGGTATCGTCCCTGGCCATGGGTACTGGTCCACGCATCGGTGGTCAGGTGGACCCTGCTACTGACGGCGTTTAGTAGCGCATGTTTAATGTTTCCCTCGACATGTTTTTGCAGAGCAGGGACAGCTTGCCTGCTGAAATAAAATCGGCTTGGCACATTATATTGTGGGACTGCCAATGCCATAAAGTTCCTGAAACTGTCAGTCTCCACCAGCCTGAATGACAGCATTTCAAGGGACAGGAGTTTTGCAATGCCAGCATTCAGAGCCTGTGCTCGTGGATGGTTTGCCGAGTATGGCCGTCTTTTATCCCATGCCTGTGGTACCGATGGCTGTTTTTTGTTCTGGGAGTGTGACGATGACTGTGAACTTGCTGCTGTGGGTGGAATAACAGTTTGTCTATGGACAACAGTGACCGAGGTTCTTCCATGGAGATCCTGTGAGGAAGCCGAACCAGGTGTGTGTGAGCTGGAGGTAGAGGCTCGAACACGACCTGAAGATGTAGGTGCTGCTGTAGGTTGCCCTACATCTCCAGTGTGTCTTTGTAACTCAGCTACGTGCTTTGTCCGTACATGTTTCCACATATTTGTGGTATTCAGGTTACTGATATTTTTACCTCTTTTAACTTTTTGCTTACACAGCTTGCATTGAACATAGCAAATATCATCTACAAGTCTGTCAAAAAAGGACCACGCAGTGCAAGTCATGGGAGCGCCAATTTTGACATTTCTAAGAGAACTGCTCCCAACAGGTGCCAAACTGGAGGCTACAGGCAAGCGAGTCTGCAGCCTACCTCTCCCTCCTCTTTGTACCGTTGGGACAATCTCTTCCTCAGAGCTGCTCCCACCACCTTCCTGTTGCTCACGCCATGTTGGGTCTCGGACTTCATCATCTCCACTACCCTCTTCCAACACCTGCTGCTGTTGGATGGTCTGGGCAGCACCATGCTCCACAAAACCTGGCACCTGAGTCTCATCATCATCATAAGATGCGTTCTGCGGTGTGCTGTCCATCGGCACTGGCTCACCCGCCTCTTCAGATTGAGAGAGACACAGCTGTTGCGCATCACTGCATACTCGCTCTTCTTCAAATTGCAGAATGCTGCTTGCCTGTGCCCGTGTTTGCGAGCCAACAGATTCTGAGAACAGAAGCAGAGACTCAGCTGGCTCCTGTACAGAACTCTCTGACTGCCTGGGCAATTTGACAGGCGGTGAACAGACAGATGGTTGCTCAACAGTGTTGTGTTCCTGAGAGGAGGTGGAAGGAATTGAAGTCGATGCATTGGCTGCCATCCAACCAACAAGGGCTTCAATTTGTTCTTCCCGCAGCAGGGGGGCACGCCGAGCTCCTACCAAAGTGCGCATAAAGGAACGCTCATGGGTAAAACTGGTGGATGCTGTGTCACTGAGGGCGGCAGCAGCCACAGAATCCCCACGTCCTCTCCCTGCTGAAACTCCACGGCCACGACCACGTGCCTTACTCCCTGCCTTCTTCATCTTGGTAGATTGATAAAGAAAGTCAGAAAAGTTATAAGGCCTAAGTGTGGTTATTACGCAGAGACTGAAGTGAACACTGAAACACAACTGTTCACAATCTGTGAAAGGCTACTCCTTTGTCTACTTCTATAGTGTTTGCAACCAATGTATTGGATACGGATGGAAGCGCGTCACACTAATAGATTATATTTTAAATGGAATGGAGCAGAACCAATTGGAGATAAATGAAAAGGATGAGGCACTGAGACACGCTCAGCAGAGTACAAGCAGCAGTGCTTGAACAAGTAACTGGAGCGTGATGTGCACTCAAAAAATAAAAAACACAGACTAAAGTGAACACTGAAACACAACTGTTCACAATCTGTGAAAGGCTACTCCTTTGTCTACTTCTATAGTGTTTGCAACCAATGTATTGGATACGGATGGAAGCGCGTCACACTAATAGATTATATTTTAAATGGAATGGAGCAGAACCAATTGGAGATAAATGAAAAGGATGAGGCACTGAGATACGCTCAGCAGAGTACAAGCAGCAGTGCTTGAACAAGTAACTGGAGCGTGATGTGCACTCAAAAAATAAAAAACACAGACTGAAGTGAACACTGAAACACAACTGTTCACAATCTGTGAAAGGCTACTCCTTTGTCTACTTCTATAGTGTTTGCAACCAATGTATTGGATACGGATGGAAGCGCGTCACACTAATAGATTATATTTTAAATGGAATGGAGCAGAACCAATTGGAGATAAATGAAAAGGATGAGGCACTGAGACATGCTCAGCAGAGTACAAGCAGCAGTGCTTGAACAAGTAACTGGAGCGTGATGTGCACTCAAAAAATAAAAAACACAGACTGAAGTGAACACTGAAACACAACTGTCCACAATCTGTGAAAGGCTACTCCTTTGTCTACTTCTATAGTGTTTGCAACCAATGTATTGGATACGGATGGAAGCGCGTCACACTAATAGTTAAATTGCATGCAGCTGCAAGAATTACACTGAAGAAAAAAAAAAGAGTCTGTGAGTGACACGTGCAGATGCCTACAGACAGCGTTGCATGCAGAGCAAACTGCAGCGTCACCTGCACTCACACACACCTTGCAGAGCTGTTAAAACAACACTGCAGGCAAAAGGAAGCTTTACACAGCGGTTGGTGCTAGCCTGCCTACAGCACAGTACACTAAATTGCAATCTCTAACTGTCCCTCAGAGTCAGCACAGCAGCGTTCTGTCCCTTACTGAATTCACAGCACAGTGACGCTAAAATGGCGGCGGCGCCTTTTATAGTGCATTCTGACATCATTTCAGCATCCAATCACAGCCATGCTATTAGTTAACATGACCGCAGCAGTACAGGATGTGCCCACACTTCTTAGGATTCCTCATTGGCTGACTAAAATCACATTGCCTCTCAAAGAATTATGGGAACTTCCGATTCCGGTATACGATATATGGAAAATATCGAAACTAAGTATCGAAAGGCCGATAGAGCTAATATCGGCCGATACCCGATACTTGCGGTATCGTATCGCTCAACACTACTGGTCAGGAAGGTGAAAACAGGCTTCAGGGTGAAAGGGTTAAACACTTATTTTTATATGTGCTACTTTATATTTCTTTTAAATGACTGTCCTATAGCTTATACTTATCTGTATGTTAATGAATGTCCTATAGTTTAAATCTACATGTTATATGTGGTTAGCAAAAATATATGAACTTACCATATTTTTCGGATTATAAGTCGCACTTTTTCCCACCCGACCTTATCGACCATGTTGGAGCAGGGTCCCAGGGTCGTGGCTGGAGCAGGAACGAGGGGAGATTTCCTACAGGCTGCAGGCTGGGATGAGGGAGTATTCAGATGTGCGGTGCACTGCTGCGGGTGTCCGATGCTGCGGGTGTCCACCTCTCCGGGTGACCAGTGCTGTGGGTGTCCGGTGCTGCGGGGGCTCTGCTGACATTTTGTGAAAGGCCAGAGCCCCCGCAGTTCCATGGTTTCCTATGCGGTGGATTCCGGAAAATGGCTGCCTGGGGGGCGCATGCGCAGATGGAGATCTCGGCACTAAGATCTAGGGAGATGAGATCTCAGGGCTGAGACCCAGACGACACCAGTCAAGAGTCGAGGGCCAGCCTCTCCACTTTACCAGATCGAGGAGACACCCATCAGCGGTCAAGCATCAAAAATACCTGTAGAATACGGGACCAAAGACTCTCACATCAGCTTGTGATCACAAAACCCAAGTGAGCAGGGCCATTGCTTTCAGCACAGACTCATGGTATCGGGTGTGAGCAGGTCCCGCAATGTCGTACCCTAGAGACTGTTACTGCTAAATAAAGCATTTGCCCCATCCTGGTTAGACCAAGGTTAGACTGTAGACCCAGAACTGATCTCGAGGACATATCTCTTGTAATGTGCTAACTAGGGTTGAGCATTCCGATACTGCAAATATCGGGTATCGGCCGATATTGGCTGTATCGGAATTCCGATTCCGAGTTCCGATATTTTCGTCATATCGGATACCGGAATCGGGATTGTCACTGTCACTGTCAGTGTCCGTCGGTCAGGTCTGTCAGGAGTCAGCGGCACTTACCTGGCAGAAGATCTCCGGCGGTCACGGGCTGGACTGCTTGATGGCCGCAATCTTCTTTCCCCGGCGGTCACATGCAGTTTCTCGCGATAACTGCAGTGACTGCTGGGTAATCCCGGCCGTAAAGCAGTCAGTCCGATGACATCACCGCCGGGGAAGCAGGTAATCAGCTGTGCTGCGTCGCGATGACAGGCTCTGCCTGTCATTGCGATGTAGCAGAGCTGGATCGTCGTGGGACTGTCGTTATGGACTGCGTCGGACAGGTGGTATACTGTTGGTTTGTTTTTTTTCTTTTTTTACAGGAGATCGATGGCGTCGCAGGAATGAGAGTATAATAAAATTAATGAAAACTGTGTTGTCTCTTTTATTTCATTAAAAGACTTTTTTCTTGCTTTGTCTTTTTTTTAAACATTTAAAAACTTTGGGATTAATAATGGATCGGTGTCTTATTGACACCTCTCCATTATTAACCAGGCTTATTGTCACCGTGCAATCAACGGTGACATTAACCCCTTATTACCCCGCTTGCCACCGCTACAGGGCAAGTGGGAAGAGCCGGGTAAAGTGCCACAATTGGCACATCTTTTGATGCGCCAAATGTGGGGCTGCTGTAGCCTGGTATTATCAGGCTGTTGAGGGCCAAAATCCATGGGCCTTGACAGTCTTTTAATACCAGGCCGCAGCAGTCTGCATTTTACTTGGCTGGTTAACAAAAATAGGGGGGATCCCCACGCCGTTTTTTTTTTCGAGGGGATCCCCTATTTTTGTTAACCAGCCAAGCTAAGCAGACTGCTGTAGCCTGGTATTATCAGGCTGGAAGGGCCATAGATATGGATCCTTGACAGCTTTAATACCAGGCCCAGCGTCTGCTTCTTCTTGGCTGGTTAACAAAAATAGGGGGGACCCCACGCCGTTTTTTTTCGAGGGGATCCCCTATTTTTGTTAATCAGCCAAGCTAAGCAGACTGCTGTGGCTGGTATTATCAGGCTGGCAAGGTCCATGGATTTGGTCCTTACCACCTGAAAACCAGGCCTCAGCGTCTGCTTCATCTGGCTGGTTAACAAAAATAGGGGGGACCCCACGCCAATTTTTTTCGAGGGGATCCCCTATTTTTGTTAATCAGCCAAGATATGCAGACTGCTGTGGCTGGTATTATCAGGCTGGCAAGGTCCATGGATCTTGGCTCCTTAACAAACCTGAAAATCCAGGCCTCAGCGGTCTGCTTCATCTGGCTGGTTAACAAAAATAGGGGGGACCCCACGCCAATTTTTTTCGAGGGGATCCCCTATTTTTGTTAATCAGCCAAGATATGCAGACTGCTGTGGCCTGGTATTATCAGGCTGGCAAGGTCCATGGATCTTGGCTCCTTAACAGCCTGAAAATCCAGGCCTCAGCGGTCTGCTTCATCTGGCTGGTTAACAAAAATAGGGGGGACCCCACGCCAATTTTTTTCGAGGGGATCCCCTATTTTTGTTAATCAGCCAAGATATGCAGACTGCTGTGGCCTGGTATTATCAGGCTGGCAAGGTCCATGGATCTTGGCTCCTTAACAGCCTGAAAATCCAGGCCTCAGCGGTCTGCTTCATCTGGCTGGTTAACAAAAATAGGGGGGACCCCACGCCATTTTTTTTTCGAAGGGAACCCCTATTTTTGTTAATCAGTTCCCTCTGACGTCACTGATTGTGTCCCTGGCTGACCTGAAGTGAAAGTGGAAAGCAATCAATTAAGCTTTCCACTTAAGGGCCCGTCTCACATAGCGATATCGCTACCGAGATCGCTGCTGAGTCACTAGTTTTGTGACGCAGCAGCGAGCTCACCAGCGATATCGCTGTGTGTGACATTCAGCGACGATCAGCCCCCCTGCCGGGTATCGCTGATCGTCGCAGAAATGTCAGGACCTTTTTTTGATTGCTGGTTTCCCGCTGACAGGCACACATCGCTGCTGTGACAGGCGGGAGACCAGCGATCCGCTGGTAACCAAGGTACACAGCGGGTTTCCAGGCGCAGGGCTGTGCCTAGAAACCCGCTGTGTACCTTGGATACCAGCGCCCTGATGCAGGGAGCTGGTATCCAAGGTACACAGCGGGTTTCCAAGCGCTGCGCGGTGCCTGGAAACCCGCTGTGTACCTTGGTTACCAGCGGATCGCTGGTCTCCCGCCTGTCACACGCAGCGATGCGTGCCTGTCAGAGGGAAACCAGCTATCAAAAAAAGGTCCTGACATTTCTGCGACGATCAGCGATACCCGGCAGGGGGGCTGATCGTCGCTGAATGTCACACACAGCGATATCGCTGGTGAGCTCGCTGCTGCGTCACAAAACTAGTGACTCAGCAGCGATCTCGGTAGCGATATCGCTATGTGAGACGGGCCCTTAAGCGATGTTACCCGCAGTGTCGCTGTCCCAGATCGCTGCCTGAGCTGCCTGTTTGGCAGCTCAGCAGCGATCATGTAGCGATACACCAGCGATCCTGACAAATGCATATCGTTGTCGGGATCGCTGGTGTATCGTTATGTGACACCCAGCCTTTACTCTCCTGTCAGCCAGGAGAGGAACTCATTCATTTGGGGGTTTACTGTGAGGCTGCAGCATTAGTTGCGGTCCCTGCAGTAAACATTAACCCTTTCTGAAGGATTACACCGTGGGACCTGACTGTGCATGGGATAGGTAAGAATAATTTTGCTTTTTTATTTTATTTTTATTACAGGAAATGGTTTTTGCAGTAAAATAAAAGATGGTCAAAAACATGTGTCTTTATTTCATTAAAATGATTTTTAATTAAAGTGTGTGTGTTTTATTTTTATTTCATGCAATAGGATTAATAATTGATAGTTGTCTAATTGACAGCTCTCAATTATTAACCTGGCTTAAGGTCACCTTTCAATAGCAAGGTGGCTTTAACCCCATATTAACCCATTCGCCACAGCTACAGGGCAATGGGAATAGACGGGCAAAGTGCCAGAAAGGGCGAATCTAATTATAGATTTGTCTTTCCTGGGGTGTCTGGGGGCAGATGTTAGTAGCCGGGGGGGGGGCAAAAATAATGGTCCCTCTCTGGGCTATTATTATCTGCCCCCACTCACTGGCTTTGTCTGTCTGGTTGCGAAAATAGGGCGGGAGCCCACGCATTTTTTTTCAGCAATTTTACACCTCATATATATATATATACATGTCATTGAATTTGTGACACATATATATATATATTTATATTTGTAGTTCATACACTTCTACATAGTATAATAGCCGCTAATTCAATTGCCGGCTTTTGTGAAAATGCAGAACCCGACATGAAATGACACTTGGTGTACATAGGGTTAACCATGTCCTTTGCTATCTGATTTGCACAAACAATTACATCAGTCTATGTGTGCAAAATTTCACACCTGTAGGGGTTAATTAAAGGTGTAAATTCGTAGCAAAAAAGTCCATTTTTTTTACAACGAATTTACACCTTTAATTAACCCCTACAGGTGTGAAATTTTGCACACATAGACTGATTTAATTGTTTGTGCAAATCAGATAGCAAATGACATGAAAAGACATGGTTAACCCTATGTACACCAAGTGTCATTTCATGTCGGGTGCTTCTGTCTTTTCACAGAAGCCGGCTTTACCCGGCAATTGAATCAGAGGATATTTTACTATGTAGAAGTGTATAAACTATACATATATGTATATATATATATGTCACAATGACATGTATATATATATATTATGTATTCTATGTGTGTATATTTAGTGTTTACAAGGAAAGAATGGGGTTTTTTTTAGTTACGATATTTTGTTCCCATAGACTTACATGGGACTTCCGGTATCGGTATCGGGTATCGCCGATATTTTAATGATATCGGCGATACCATTCCGATTCCGATACTTTTGGATATCGGAAAGTATCGCTCAACTCTAGTGCTAACCAATATATCTCTATGCATATAATTGCCTGTAAATGATACTGAGAATATAGTTCTTGGGCAATTTATCTGTGATAATAATCTTTCACGCATATAGCCGTGTTAAGTGAATAAAATAGAAGTAGATTGCTGATCCTACCTGTTGTCTCCGCTGTTGCATTCAGATCACCTTTGTTACATGGGCAAGGATTGTCTTAATTATATAAACCTTGCCTTTGACTCAAATGTCGTGTATGATGCATTTTCCACTGTATTATGACACCATTTTACTGCAGTCATTTTGATGACATGGTTGATATTGTATACATGAACAATACTATTCTTTTACACTGATATACGTATGGGTTTCAGCTATGAAAAGTACAAGGACAAGGTGATTCATATACAAGCATATCCACATCGACTGAGTGATGGGAACTCAGATGATTAGATTACTATTTCTTGAAATGTATTTCAAGACATTATAGAACAAAAGGCTAATCTTGTGAAGGCTTGTGTGATTTTAACATGACTTAGATCTAGAACACCACATTACGAAGCAATAATAAAAAAATTGCTAATTATTTTTAAGAAACGAGTGTTTGGAATCTATAGAATCCAAAAGAGTTCCAGTCCAAAAACTTTACCTCCTAGATTAAAGCCAAGAATTATTATAGAAGACTACTATCACACAAAATCCTATCAGAGGCTAGCAGCTGATGTTGGCATGCCCTTTTGGGTGGCACTTGATGTCACTGCCATGTCACTGCCCGGACCCCCTGCGCTGTCTATGGAGGAGGGAGAGGAGGGAGAGGACACTGATCTCTGCAGAAGTGAGGAGAGTTAAGAAGAATCGATTTTTTTTTTGTTTAAATGTGTTTGAGAAAAGTGCCACCAGGGGAACATTATTACAGGAAGGGCCAGGACAAGGAAAATTAAAGTGTGGGAGCCGGGATGGCGGACATTGTTACAGAACAGAGGACATTATTATAGGATAACAAAACAGAAGGAGCCAGCTTACCACAGTGACAAAGAACACAGCATGTGTTCGAAACGCGTTGCTGCGTGTACTGGGTGCCATATGTAATTTGGTATGTTTTTACCATTTTTGAATAAATTCAGTCTTTTAATCAGCTGGACTCAAATCATCGTTTTTTTATTATTATAGGATGGGTGCTAGAATGGGAAACATTATTAAATAAAGGTCACTGGACAAGTGCTATTATTACAAGATGGGGCCAAAATGGGGAACATTATTACAGGGGACATTATTACAGGATCAGGGGCATTAATATAGAGGCCCATAAATCTGACCAATATCCTGGTCATATTGGGGCCCTGGTTCAAATTTTGGGCATAGGACTTTACTTACACCATTGATTGAATTGCCCCCTTTTAGGATATGTTCTCACTTGGCAGATTTGTTGAAGAAATTACTGTGAATGCAAATTTGCTCCTTATACCAAATAGCAACAGAAATTAAACAAATTACCCTAGATAAGCTTCGAAACAAATTTCCTAAGAATGCCATGTGGGTAAAGACGGATTCCCTCCTAAATGTTTTTGCACTGAATTTATGTTTAATATGAGTTATGTAAACAAGCAGAACGTTTGACCAGTACTACAGTTAAAAATTGCGAAAATGGCACTGAGAATAACAATGATCTGTCAAAATGGGGAGGGAAATAATGGAAGCAGTGTGCACCCATGGAAATATTGGTTTTGTAGGATATTATGCCATATTTACTATATTTTATGTAGGTGGAGATTCCAACATCCCAGTGTCCACATGAACTGTCATGCAATTACTAAATGGAAAATATCCTATCCATTTATTAAACAAGTTTTAGTACTACTAAACCAAATGTGTTAAAATGTACTAGTCACTGACAACCAGGCAGCTCTCCTATGGCTTTCTAATTGCTCGACTTTTTGCATCATCAGATGTCAACCTAATGGAGCAGCCTAATGAAGGCCATCTTAGATTATGCTATTTGGTTGTTATTTTCATAATGCACTAAATCAACAGCTCTGAAACCAATATATTATTAGCAGTGACTGCAAGTATAGTGAAAGGGTTCAACAGGTTCTCCAGGAATGTCTGTTGTTTTATGAAAAGTATTGCATTCATTAAACTTTAATGCGCCTGATTGATGAGGATATTTTCACCAGAACACTGGTGTAAAGTATCTTCAAATATTGCACAATTTTGTCAAACAAGACTTTGCGAAAAAATTAATTTGTGACTTTTTACGTTTCCACACCAGTTTCAATAAGCTCTGCAGAAGTGGGTAGAGCTTGGGTAGAGTGGGGTGTGGTGAACTCCACTCGAAATATTCATCAAAGATCACCTTGGCACAAGCTATTTATTAGATAATCAATATTCATGTGGCATGCACCTTTTAATGAATTAGAAGCCCTCTTACTCCTGCACGTCTATTAGTAAGACTGGCATACAGTCTTAATGAATCAGGCCCAATGATTTCACTGAGAATCTTGCCTAACTCTTATGAGAGGTGAACCTCACTGCAAGGAAACATTGAATTAGCATTTAGTGCACATTGCCTCCACCTCAATACAATCTATTTAATGAGAGAACATTTCTTCTGTGGGGTTTGTCATAGTTCATCAATTTGAAGGGAAATGTCACGTATAAATTTCATTTTCATAAATTACAATTAAGTATGTACTAAAAATGTTATTTTGTAGCTATGTATTATTTTAAATGTTCATAAATCTTCCTGGGTGCTGTTTAATCAGACAGACACTTCATTACCTTCACGTCTACCATCTTGGAAACGATAGTGCAGCAGGGTGTGTGCGCATTAGGCATAATTAACACATTTTCACAGTTTTTGTTGGAGTTATTATGCCTTTCTCACAAAATATTTGAAAAAAAAAGTCATTTTTTGGGCATGGTAGCAGTATTGATATGGCGCTGAGCCCACTCTACATAGAATGTCTGCTACCTATATAATGGACACCTGAGTGTAATTGGAAGGCGGGGATGAAAAAACATAAGTAAAAAAAAATGCCAGGCTGCTAAGGGATTACCAGAATAAATGCTGAGGCTAGATGTCACTTCAACAAATGTATTTTTCTGGTGTTTTGGTGTCATTTTTGTATTTAGTGTCATTTTTTAAAATGATAACATGTTCATGGTATGCATTTTTTTTCTTTTATAATCTTCTTTGTAATCATCCATCTGGCTAATCGGTACTCGGACTCGACCACTCTTCGCCAGTCCATACATTGACTGCCCATTCATTATAGGATCCAATTCAAAGTACTTGTTCTCACCCACAAAGCTCTCCACAGTGCAGCACCCCCCTACATCTCCTCCCTTGATTCTGTCTATCGGCCTAACCGACCGCTGCGCTCTGCAAACGACTTTCGACCAACCTCTGCACTAATCCGTACCTCCCACTCCTGACTCCAAGGCTTCTCCCGCGCTGTGCCAGTCCTCTGGAATGCTCTACCCCAAGAAATTAGGACTATCCACAATTTGCATAGTTTCAGGTGCTCTCTTAAAACACATTTGTTCAGAGAGGCCTATCAAGTTCACTAATCAAAGTCATTCTAGGTGTAAGTGTGTGTAGCCCATTCACTATCTCCATCCATCCCTCATTCCCTCAAGATGGCTGGAACATCATTGTAAATACACCATTGTATATACACACCTGTACTTTGTATCTCCCCCACCTCATTGTAGATTGTAAGCTCTCACGAGCAGGGTCGTCTTATTTTGCTTTAATTATTGTATTGTTAACGTTGTTACTTATGATTTGTGTTTTGAAAGTGTCAAACTGTAAAGCACTGCAGAATATGTTGGCGCTACATAAATAAAGATTATTATAATTATTATTCTTTATATGAATTAGAAAATGGCAGAATAAAAGTATGTTTTATTGTTACAAAACCAAAAAAGAATAAAAAAAAAATGATACTTGGAAAAGCCATGAGGATTTTAGAAAACAACAAAAGAGATATGTTTACAGGTTGTGTTATGACAGCTGTAGTGAATGGAAGTTATTGCTTTCTTTTCTAACATTAAATATATTTAAGTAAAACTGTGAGTAATTGTTTGACCTGGACAACTGGAACAGTCTAGATTTCCATGAAAGATGATTGTTCCATTTTTTAATAATTGTTTTCTGCACAAAATAATTCAAAATATTATTTTTGTAAACACTCATATAAAGATTACACTTTTTGTTCTTTTTCTTTCTTTATTTTACAATCAATAACATCCCAAAGTCCCAAAACATTAGGATGAACTAGAGATAAGAACAACAAAATGAAAGTGTATATCACCCTACCTAAGAACTTCAGCTCTAGAAACCAGGCTTTGTACTTCAAAGAAAGACAAATAATGTACCAAGTATTTGTAGGAATTTATAAAATGTCATAGTTCGTCATCAGAATACATTGTGGAGCATATAAATGTTTACATGCACTATACAATATTAAGGAGCATTCAGTTTTTAAGTCACAAAAACCTGCACAAACTAATCATTTAAATTGTTTAGGATGAAGATAACTCCCTTTAAAATGACAACAGGAGAATTACTGCAAGCTTATAACAAATACAAATGCTATTACTAAGTTACTTCATTTACGAAAGAAGATTGAGATTTGAAGTAGGAGGACAAAGGCTTTCACAAATGTAATCAAACATTTCTATTTATCAACCTAACTGTTTTGACATTACGGGTTGGTGCAGACAATTGGATTCTCTCTATCCAAGAAAATCGAATATCCTGATCGGCATCAATTTCTCTCGAAAATGGAGAGAAAAAAAATTTCTCCATCTTCTCCACTTTGTCAGACCGTGAAAACACGGATTTTGGTAAGAACTTACCTGTAAAATCCTTTTCAGCGAAGAAGGAAGGGAGACACAGTCATTACTAGTGGGTAGGCGTAGACCACATAGGATAAACACACCTCAGATTAAAAAGTGTTGACCGGCCCCTCCAGCTATATAGGGCTCCTCCTACTCCAGCTCTCCAGTCGTACCCAAGCTTAAGGAAGAGCAAATATCACCAGCGTAGCAACATAACCCCTTCTGAAGGACTTCAGAGAAAAAACAAGAAGACAGGTTATGCATATAGCCGAAACAACCACACAGTCCAGGTACTACTCACTGAACCTGACCACTGCGATGAGCTGGCAATGCTGGAACAGAGCCTTAGCGCGCCGACCTCAGCCCAGATAATCGCTATCAGAGAAGGGTCACGCCGCATCTGAAAACAACAACACACTTCTGCCATGGGAGGGATCTGTGTCTCCCTTCCTTCTTCGCTGAAAAGGATTTTACAGGTAAGTTCTTACCAAAATCCGTGTTTCAGCTGCAGATGAAGGAAGGGAGACACAGTCATTACTAGTGGGACGTCCCAAAGCAGTCCAAAAATAAGGGTGGGCAGGAAAGCAAAAAAGGCAGATACCCACAACCTAGATAAATGCGCAAATAGCGCTAACTATAAGTTCACAAGAACTTTTAAACTACAGCCGCCTGCAGGACCCTATGTCCTAAGGCCGCATCAGCGGAAGCACTAACGTCCGCCTTATAAAATTTTGTAAATGTGTGGACGGAACGCCAGGTCGCCGCCCGGCAGAGCTGAGCTGCCGAGGCTCCTTGATGAAAAGCCCACGATGAACCCACAGCCCTTGTGGAGTGAGCTCGAATCTTAATCGGGCAAGGTTCGCCCTTAAGTCGGTAAGCCTCTAAAATGGCTGACCGAATCCAACGAGCTATAGAATCCTTGGAAGCTCGTTGCCCACGTCGACGACCTGCTGGAATCACAAACAGAGAATCCGACTTCCGAAAATTTTGAGTAATGGACAAATAGAACTTTAAAGCCCGCACCAAATCTAATGTGTGCAAGGCTCGTTCTTTTGCATTCCTTGGCTCCGGACAGAGCGAGGGCAACACAATATCCTGGTTAACATGAAACTGTGATACTACTTTAGGTAGAAAGTCGCCACGTGTGCGAAGCACTACGCGATCTGGGAGAAACTCCAGAAAAGGAGGCGAGCAAGAGAGAGCCGCCAACTCAGAAACCCTTCTCAAAGAAGTGACCGCCACTAAGAAGGCAACCTTCCAAGAAAGCAAAGAAAGGCTAACAGAGTCCATAGGCTCAAAAGGCCCATGTTGAAGAGCCTCCAAGACCAGATTGAGCCGCCAGGGAGACACAGGCGCCTTCCGCGGCGGAAACTGACGGGTTACTCCGCGAAAAAAGGAACGTACATCCCTATGCGAAGCGATAGCCTTCCGAAATAGCAAGGACAGAGCAGAAACTTGCCCCTTCAAAGTGCTAACTGCCAAACCCCTGTCCAGCCCGTACTGCAAAAAGGCCAACAAATTGGGAATGGAAAAACTCCTCGGGTTCCTAGAAGAACCCGAAACCACAAAAAGAAGGCTTCCCAAGTCTTATGATAAATTCTAGTGGTAGCCGGACCTCTGGCAGCTCGCAGAGTGGCAATGACTTCGGCTGAAAAACCTTGACGGGTCAAGATTTCGGTCTCAAGAGCCACGCCGTCAAACGCAGAGACTTCAGGTCCGGGTGACGAACCGGCCCTTGGGTTAACAGGTCCGGGCGAAGAGGGAGTGGAAGTGGAGGCGCTGCCAGAAGCGACACCAGCGTTGAGAACCACGTCCTCCTTGGCCAATCTGGGGCTATCAATATAGCCGGGACTCTCTCCAGTCTGATCCGACGCAAGACCAGAGAAAGTAAGGATATCGGCGGGAACACATAAATTAGCTCGAAATGGTCCCAAGGAGCCACCAGAGCATCCACCGCCACAGCCTTCGAGTCCTTGTACCTGGACATGAATGTCGGTAACTTGGCATTGACCCTGGATGCCATCACATCCACTTGGGGAGTCCCCCAACGGGAGCACAGCAGCGCAAAAATTTCCGGATGAAGACTCCATTCTCCGGGATCCATCTTTTCGCGACTCAGGAAGTCCGCTGTGATATTCTGAACTCCTGGAATGTGAATCGCAGAGATGGCTGGCACCCTGGCCTCGGCCCATACCAGAATTCGAGACACTTCCATCATGAGCCTGAAGCTCCTCGTTCCACCTTTATGGTTGATATACGCGACCGTCGTCGCGTTGTCTGTCTGCTCTCGGACTGGTAGACCGCTTAAAGGGACCGTCCAGTGTTGGAGGCAAAGGAAAATTGCCCTCAATTCCAGGATGTTGATCGGCAAGACAGACTCTTCCAATGACCATACTCCCTGAATCCAGAGACCGTTCCAGACGCCCCCCCAGCCCGTCAGGCTGGCATCGGTGGTTATGATCGACCACCTTGGAGGAAGGAAGGACTTCCCCAGGGATAACGCTTCCGGACGTAACCACCATTCTAGCGACTCTCTCACCCTGTGGGAGATGATGACACTGCAATCCAGTGAAAACCGTGATCGATCCCAACGGTTCAAGATGAGCATTTGGAGAGCCCTGGAATGAAATTGGGCAAACGGAATTGCTTCCATTGACGCCACCATCAAACCCAGAAGGCGCATACACCTTCGAAGGGATATTGCTGTCGCAGACTTCATACCCTGCACATGGTGAAGAAGACTCGCTTGCTTGTCTGAGGGCAGAGACACCACTGCTCGTACCGTGTCGAACTGCATTCCCAAAAACAGGATTGACTGCGACGGTTCCAGGGACGACTTCTCCCAATTGATCAGCCACCCGAAGTCCTCCAGGAGCTGAAGGGATAAATCGCGAGCCGTCACCGCCTCCTCCTTTGAGGACGCCACAATCAAAAGGTCGTCCAGATAGGGAAGAATCGTAATCCCCTGTCTTCGCAGAATCACCATGAGAGGAGCCAGAATTTTTGTAAAAACTGGGTGCTGAGGCCAGACCGAATGGCAGGGCCACAAACTGGTAATGGTCCTGACCTATGGCAAAACGCAGGAAGCGTTGGTGGGCCCTTCCGATGGGGACATGCAAATA
This sequence comes from Oophaga sylvatica, assembly GCA_033576555.1. Classification (NCBI taxonomy): domain Eukaryota; kingdom Metazoa; phylum Chordata; class Amphibia; order Anura; family Dendrobatidae; genus Oophaga; species Oophaga sylvatica. The sequence continues at coordinate 180,868,376 of JARQOD010000006.1, forward strand.
GGCGTCGCGAATGTCGATTGACACCAAAAAATCGTTCTGTGACAAGGCCGCCACAACGGAGCGAAGTGATTCCATGCGGAATTTTCGGGTGCGGACATGCCGATTCAATCTTTTGAGATCCAGAATGGGACGAAATTTGTCCTCCTTTTTGGGGACTACAAAGAGGTTGGAATAAAACCCTCTTCCCGGTTCTCCGGTGGAACTGGTACCACCACACCCTTCTGTAGAAGGGAATCGACCTCCCGCAGTAGAGCGGCAATTAGCCCGGGCTCTGACGGAATGCGGGATAGGCAAAAACTGTCTGGGGGTCGAGAAAGAAACTCTATGAAGTAGCCTGCCGACACGACCCGCGTCACCCAGGTGTCCGACACGCGAGAATGCCAAGTCGGCTTGAATTGGAGCAGGCGACCTCCCACTCGAGAGCCCTCGAGTGAGACCCTGGCGTCAGTCCTCTTTAGCGGGCTTTTTGTCAGCTTCCCGCTTGTCTTGGCGGAAGCTCTGTTTCCAGGGAGTGCGAGATTTCTGAGCGCTCTTTTTTCCTGAAAAAGAGGGACGACCCGATCCCCAAGAGGGCTGACCAAACCTTCCCCTGGACCGAAAGGACCGCAGACTACCGCCGGCACTAGGCCTGCCAGACGCAGAAGCCACAGCTCTTCGTTGCGGTAAAGCCGTTTCTTTTGCCTTTGCTTTGGCAATCAGCTCCGTGAGGCCAGATCCAAATAGCTGACCACCTTTGTAAGCTAAAGAAAGCAAACCTTGCTTGGAAACCGCATCCCCGGTCCACTGTCTAAGCCACAGAGCTCTCCTGACTGTGATCGCCGAGGATTGTGCCCTGGACAGCATGGAGGCAGTATCCAAACCTGCATCACTGCCATATCGAGCTGCATCCTCCAATGACTTGAAAAGCCCCTCTACCTCGGATAGTGGGGATCCATCTTGCCACACCGTCCGTAGACGGTCTAACCAGCTCAAGGAGGCTTTACAAGCACACATGGATCCTAGCACAGCTCTGAATCCATGACCCGTGGCCTCGTAGATGGATTTCGCCGCCATCTCCGTTTTTCTGTCCAGCGGATCCTGCAGACTCGCCTTCCCTTTAACAGGAAGTAATGAGGATTTGCTAAGCTGGGATAAAGGGACATCCACTTCAGGAGAAGGAATCCAATTAGCAATCAACTCCGTAGTACACGGATACAGCGTCTCAAAAAACCGTGTCCCCTGAAAACGTTTATCTGGACACAGGCGTTCCTTCTCCACTGCCTCATTAAGCTCATCCAGAGATGGTAAGGCTGATCGCGATCTATGCGGCTCCTGAAACATCCGGGCCGACTTACCAGGACGTCTAGTTACCTCCTCCGGTAACTGTAACGCCTCCCTCATGGCTCCAATAAAAGCCTCTGTACGGCTCAAAAGAGAGGCAGATTGTCCCTGCCGATCCTCCTTATCCGAATCGGATATCTCACCATCTGAGCTTGGAGGGGAACCCTCCATATCAGAAATCTCTGAGTCGCTACGCGAGAAAGATGGCACCGGCCTGTGTCGCTTCCTGCCATGAGAGGATCTAGCTGACACCCAATAACCTAGAAGGTCAGACAGGCCATCAATAGAACGAGCGAGGGCATCCATTTTGGCGTCACTGTAGCCTCCGACCACTGCGCTTGACGCCGTCGAGGTCTGCGTGTCAGATACGCGAGGCTGATCCTGTAGCGGATCTGGGAGACGGTCCGCTCCTGGACCCTGATCCGACATGCCCTCACACAGTATATGGCAGGTAAAAACCTGTCAGCACCAGAACAGTGTGGTTTTCAAAAGCAAAATGAACGCTGAAGGGTTAAGCTTCTTAAATAGAGAGCTACCCCAGCTTTTGTCTCCCAATAAAGGGTTAACCACCTAAGAAGGGGTTAATGTTGCAGACTCTCCACAACCCTTATTTAATGAAAAGGGTGTGCGAGCCGCAGGTGCCTCTTATGAGGTAACAGCCGCAGGACAGTGTTCAAAAATATGCTACATTAAACAAGAACGCCAAAGAGATTGCTAACATATTGCGCTGAATTGTATATCGCAATACCAAAGTCGCTAAAGAGATCGCTAACCACTTATGCGTCGTCAATGAGATCGCCCACCGTGGAAGCTACTAGAGACATAAAAAAACGATCACAAAAGAAAAAACGACCGCAAAACTATGCGTCGCCATTGTGATCGCAGCGGGAGCGTTCTGTGTGACAATACCTTGTCCTGCGCTGAGGGGGTCAAGCTTCTGCCCTGACAGGTAGAGGCGACTCACCCAGCTGGCCGTGGTGTAGTGTCTCCTTTCGGTCGGTCGGGGAGAGCGGAGAGTGAGGAGCCCAAGGAGGCCGTCAGTAATGGCCGCCGCGCTAGAGGAGATCTAAACCGGAAGAAAAAAGGCAGGATAAGGCGCGCGCTCAGAGCGCTTCCTGCCTATGAAAAAATGGGAGAGCGCGAAGCCACGCCCCCCGCCGGTTTCAAAAAAAGAGCGTGACTCACTCCGCTCTCCGCTCCCATGTCCTGCAGGCATCCACCTGCGGACAAAAGTACACAATCACCACATTGAATACATGTAGCAGCGGCTGCCGCAGCAGCCGCTGTAGCACTCAAACACATTAAAATGTGGAGTACTCACCCAGCTGAGCGCCACAGGGACCCCTCAGAGATTTGTGGCGCTGTGCCCGTAGCTTCCCCCCAGGGCGGGGAACGCAGTGACCCCAGAAGCGCGGTTTGCGTCCCCGCCAGGGAAGCAATCCTCATCCCCCAGGGCCGGCAGGGTTCTGCAGGGACCACCTTATAGGGTAATACAGATCCGCCAAGGGAGAGGTGGGAGTCCAGCAGCGCTGAGACCCCTGAGACTTCTAGACCATTGGCGGTCAAAGTCTCTGTCCGACTAAAATAAAAAAATCTTCTGAGGAGCTGCTTCCAGCAGCGACTATCCTCTGTGAACCTCAAATTTTAGACTGGAGAGCTGGAGTAGGAGGAGCCCTATATAGCTGGAGGGGCCGGTCAACACTTTTTTAATCTGAGGTGTGTTTATCCTATGTGGGCTCCGCCTACCCACTAGTAATGACTGTGTCTCCCTTCCTTCATCTGCAGCTGAAATGTCATCCGAGTGCAGTCCAATGTTTTCACGGACTGTCATAGAAATAATTAAAATCCAGAATATCTCCTGAAGGATAAAGAGTTTACAATTTAAACCTCTTTTAGTAATAGGACCACATGTGTAACATATGAGAAGAGAGTAAATTACATACATACAAAATTAATTAAAACTCCCTTTGACGCTGAGACTACCATCGGTGACCAAATAATCAAAACAAGATATTTATTGTGGGAAGAAGTCAGAAAGACTGAGATGTGTAGATTCGAGAGGAAGAGAAGTTGAAAATCTAACACCTTCAATGGTATCTATTCTTCTCTTGAGAGGAAACTGGACATCTGCAACTGGACACTTGGACACTGGTGGAAAGTTATGAATACTGGGGTTTGTATAGATCTGATATTGATGGGACATGCATTTTTAACTTCAGGACTAATAGGAAGAAATAATCTGCATATTTTTTCATAACTGTGAAACATGCCAATCAGTTCCAAATTACTAGTGTCCAGATGCAATTGTCAAAGATCACAGCTGGGGATGGGGGGTCACAATAAACCCACCACGCTGTTATCTTTTTGTCATGAACAGCCCTCTGCTGCCCCTTATAATCAGGACAATTATGCAATTTACAGACGATTAATGGCGGAGGCCGCAGCTGTTAACACTACAAGGCTGGTTATTGAAGAAATAATAGTGAGAGTATGGTATATACACCTCCGATTTAAACACAATGAACATATATGTATATAGCCCTGGTACGTCACTGCCAGCTACGCAATAACAAAACTAACTACTCGCTGCCACCATCAATTGTTTATACAGACCAATTAGACGCCTGACTGTGTGGGTGTAACTTAGGTGCTGATAAAGAGACAGGGCAAATTATCATCTATGTTTAATGATAGGAGATACATATCTGGTAGTCATGATCCACATTCACTGAATGTTTCCAATCGAAGTGCTCCCCTTTGCTAAGCTATGAGCTATCTCCGTGACAAGTGTTTTGTAGGTTCTGATGTGCATCCTTTTTGTACTGTTTTGTCCACTTTGTAAAATCTTTTGCATATTTTCTATAAACACTGCCTATCTTTCTGGATTAAACATACAATTTAATAGTTCTGTTCCTTTTGTTCTGTAAAGTGCTACCCCCCGAAGCCATATGCTACCTATCAGGTGTCCAATCTGCCTGTATAAGTGATTGGTGGTGGCAGCGAGTAGTTAGCTTTGTTATTGTGGAGCTGGCATATACATATATTCCGTTAATTGGAATTGGAGGTGTATATACCATACGGTTACTCTTAGTTCTCCAGTAACCGGCCTAGTAGTGGTAATATCTGTGACCTCCTCCTTTAATCATCGGCCAATTGCATAATTGTCCTGACAATACAGGGCAGCAGAGGTCTGTTTGTGACAAAAAGATAACAACGCCTGTGATCTTTAACAATTGGTGGCAAATGGTGGGATAATACAAAACATCAGTGGCTGGATTGAGCAATCATTCCTGTCATTGAATACGTGCATGGTTCTTGAGAGATTATAAGCAGAATTTTGAGGAATTATTTTTTTTATCTGGGACAATAATGTACAAGTAGTAGTTACACCTCTCCCCCTCTCTTGTTTTTATGTCCTATTTTTTGTTTAGCAATTATGGCTTCAGTTGGGGGGCTGGTACAACCAGCATATCTAGAATGTTCTTACTGCCATCTGTATGATGAAACAGATTGACTCCACTGGCAAGACCAGAAGGCAAATGATTAAGGATCTGCTGCAGGTTGACAGAGTAAGTCCGTCACCTGAGCCCTGATGAAGGGGAGGCCAGAAAAGGCATAGGTAGCGCTGCTGCAGAGGTCCCACCTGTGGATGCCAGTCACATCAGCAACCAGGGTAGCGTAGACCCCCACCTGCATACGGCCTTACAGCAACTCGGCGCAGATGACCATGACGGACTAGTGATGAGCAAACCCATGGTTGTTTGCGTTTGCTGGGTTCCCTGAATATACAGTAAAAAGTTCAGTTTGGGTCTGAACTTGAACTCGAACTTGACCCTGGACCCAAACCCAATAGAATTCAATGGGGACCCTAACTTCAATGATTTAAAATGGTTGTAAAATGGTCTTAGTCAGGGCTAGGGAGCTGCAAAAGGAAGCTAAATGGGGTAAGAGCAGGACAATTGCCATTCAAATAACTGTGGATAGGGAAATAACTTAAAGGGGTTCTGTCACCATAGCAATCATGGTAAAATAGGAAGTAAATGAATAACATAACAATTTTAACAGTGCTCTCAGAAAGACTGAGGCTTGCTATTGCAAGTCCAGTTAAAAATGTCACCCACAGAGCATGAGACAGAGTACGTCTACAGAAGCAGATTTCAAATTTCACCCTCAGAGCATGGGGTACAGTACCCCTACATAATCTTATAAAAAACGTCACCCACAGAACATGGGGCACATTACCCCTACAGTAGAAGCTGACGAAATGCCACCCACAGAGCATGTTTCTGCATTTATTTCAAAGAAGTTGATAACAAATTTCACCCACAGAGCATGTTTCCACATTTCCTTTAGAAAGCTGATTAAAAATTTCACACCCAGACAACAGGGCACAGTACCACCAAAGTCAGGGTTGCAGAGTAGACACTATATTTTTTTTAGCTTTTCTTCAGACTTTTTTATTTTATTTTGTTCTTTATTTTTGTTTTGGAACTGAATTAAAACAATGTACAATTTACAAAACCAAACTAGCTATCTCAAACCCCGAGGTGTACATCCAAGTAGAAGAAGAGGTGGACCTGTCGGTATGGACAGAAGAGACAAGGGAGTAGTAATTCAACACTGTTTTTTTTAAAAAAGAAACTAGCTTTCTCGAACCACGAGACTTAGGTCCAAGTGTAGGAAGATGTGGCTGTTTCGGTATGGGTTGGATAGGAAGGGGAGGAGTATTCAAACTTTTTTTAATGTAACTCACTTAAAACAACCTAGATTTTACAAAACAAATACTAGCTATTTAGAGCTGTGAAGTGTTGGTCTAAGTCAAGGAAGAGGTTTATGTATAAGTGGAAGAGGCAAAGGAGGAGGAATCTAACACTATTTGTTTTAAGGAACTGACTTCAAAGAATATAGAATGAACCCAAAATAAACAAGCTACAATCAGGGGCAGAGGTCCAACTGGAGGAGGTAGCCAACACAGTTTATTGTTTTTTTTTATTTGGGGAGGATGCACCCAAATAAAATGAATGGCAAATAAAGTTGAAGACTGACTGGGTTTGGCTGTTATAGTTCTCTAGTCATCCAAAGGTATGGACAAATTCTGGGGAATCCACGCCTGGTTCATTTTAAGGAATGCTAGCTTCCCCACATTGGATGTGGACAGGTAGATGAGACCGTCTGTGATTATACCTCCTGCCATGCTAAACACACATTCTAACAGTACACTAGGGCAGAGCAGCACCTCCAAGGCATAAAGGGCAAGCTCAGGCCATGTGTCTAATTTGGAGACCCAGAAGTTAAATGGGGCAGACCCATCTGTTGGCACGTGGAGACTTGTGGACACATACTCTTCCACCATGTTGTTGTAATGATGCCTCCTGATAATATGAACCATATCAGATGGTGTTGCCAGATAAAGTTTTTCCACTTTTTGGCCATACTAACCCTGACTCCTGAGATGCTGGCTGTTACCCAGCTGCTTTGGTGATTTCATCCTCCACCTCTTCCTTGTTGTTCCACTGAGCTCCCACTGTCAGGTGGGAAAGCCATTAGTGGGAGTGGAAGTAATGATGGTACGTTGTTCTTGTAGCGGTGATCCAGCAGGGTGGACATTCAGTAATCTGCATTTGTAACATTACGGGCAATTCAGCGGTCATTGCGTAGGCCTTTGCTGCATATATTTGCTCATGTGTGCCAGGCTTCCCAAGCTGCCAACGACAAGCTGTCCTCATGAGAGATATATCGTCTGGATACTCTGTATCCCTCCAGTGATGCACGTGAGCTGATCTGAATGCTATCCTGCTGTGAACACAGTTCTTCCTCTTCCCCTGCCTCCTCCTCCTCATCATCATAATTCTCCCAAACTATTTCCTGGATGTACAGTTGGGTACTTGGTCGATGTTGGGACAATAACCCACCCTCCAAGCTTTGTGTGGATGACTGGCCTAATAACGGTGTGACTTCGCTTTGCTCCTCCTCATGCTCCTTTTCCTTCTGTGCCACCACCTCATCCATCATGGCCTGAATTGTTTTTGAAGTAGGCATAAAAGTGGTATAATAATGCTAATTATGTCATCATCAGCACTGGCCATATTGGTGAAATATTCGAAGCTACGGAACACGATACAGCCGTCCCGCATGGAGGCCCAGTAATTGGTGGTGAAGTGGAGTTGTTCTGCAGAGCGACTCAGCAGTACGTGCTGCAGCTGAAACTCCACCACTGCCTGCTGCTGCTAGCACATCCTCTCCAGCACATGCAAGATGGAGTTACACCTTGTTGGTATGTCGCATGTCAGTTGCTGAGCAGGAAGGCAGTAGTGACGCTGTAGTAGTGCAGACAGGCAAGCAGCAGTAGGGTGAGAATGATGAAACTGTGCACACATTGCTAGCACATTCAGTAGTAACTCCACCATGAGTGGTTAATTTTTCAGGAAGCTCTGCACCAGCTCTGCTGCTATGAGATTTCTCCAGTTATTGCAAACCACCATGTGGGGCTTGAGGTGTGTTTTTAGATGCTTAATGACACTGTTGGTGTTGTTGGTGATGATTCTGTCACATCCTCTCTTTGTGGGAAGACAAGTGGCGCTGTTGATCTTTAGTGGAAGGACGAGGTCTACACCTCAGAGGAAGAGGGAGCAAAAGAAGGCTCTGAACTGTGATGCTTTTTTAAGGTGCGTACTCCCCTGCACCTCATGCTTGGAATTCAGATGCCTAGTCATACAGGTGGTGCTCTAGTTCAGGACAATTATGCCTCACTTCATGGTCTAGGTGAAATAGATAAACTTGGCACTCAACTTTCAGACGTAAATTCCAATTTATTGCAGTCAAAGAACAGAAAAGACGTTTCGGTCCAACAAGGGCCTTCCTCAATCCGACTGCTTGTGGTAAGGAGATAGTATGAATGAAAGGCAGCTTGCCTTATGGGGGAGGGTCCCTCTTATAGTTTAATTATTGTATAAGTTTCTTATCTGATGATATCTAGTCAGGGCATTATCCAAAATGAGATCCAGGGCTATGGGCCAGAATGGCTCTATCTAATTAAACATAAACCGCACATACGGTACATATTGTACTGGAGGGACACAGGTGGGTACAACATAGAAGGGGATACAAAATTCATACAACTCATAGATGTATAGGCACACATATTTTCATACCCCTTCAAAATCTATAGGTATATGTCAGTTTCTGTATTCTTAAATGAAGGAGTATAAGTCATATTCTCTGTTCAGACCCTTTGGTGAAAGGGTCTGCAATTCATGTATCCAATATGCCTCCCGTTTTTTTAGGAGGCGTATTCTATCTCCCCTCGTCTAGGGGCACGTACATGCTCTATAACCTGGAATTTTAGCTGCAAGATCTGGTGACCTTTGGCAATAAAGTGGGACGGTATTGGCAGGAGAAGGTTTTTACACCTAATCGTGCTTTTATGTTTGGAAATCCTTTCTTTAATGGTCTGTGTGGTTTCTCCCACATAGAGGAGGCCACACGGGCATTTGATCAGGTAGACAACAAACGTTGAATTGCAGGTAGCATAACATTTAATGTTATATCTCTTACCGGAATGGGGATGATATATAGTATTACCTTTCATGACATTATGGCATTGGTTACATTGAAGGCAAGGAAATGTACCTGTTTTTGGTGTGGATAGAAATCTCTGATTATGTATTTGTTTGTTATCACCTATGTCAGCCCTCACTAGGTCATCGCGAAGATTGGGTGCCCTTTTATAGCATGGGAGAAAAGGTTTTCGAAATTCAGGTACCTCAGGATGGGCTTTACTAAGAAGACCCCAATGTTGTCTTATTGTTTTGTGGAGTATTTCCACAAAGGGGTGGTACGTATGAACAAAGGGGATTCTTTTGCCCACCTCAGTGTTTGGTCTTACTGATGGTGCCGCTGCTTCAATTAGGATGTTAGGGGGGTATCCTCGCTCTAAAAATTTATTATGCATCTCGTTTTGTCGGAGAGAGAGAGTGTCATCGTTAGATACAATTCTCTGTACTCGTTTGAATTGTGAGCGCGGTATAGATTTCTTAGTCGCTGGTGGGTGTAGGCTATGGAAGTGTAGCAGACTGTTACGGTCCGTCACTTTGGTGAAGAGATCGGTGCTCAAGTTATTATTTACATCTTTGATTACATTAGTATCAAGAAAGCTGACCTTCTCTTTACTTTCGGACATGGTAAAGGTAAGGCCAAGCCATGATTCATTCAATGTAGTGAAAAATTCTTGTAAGGTAGATGTGGGTCCGTCCCAAATGCAAAAAATGTCGTCTATGTACCTCTTACATAGACGACAATGGGTGCAGAACAGAACATTGTTGTAAACTACCTCCTCCTCAAATTTGGCCATATAGCAGATAGCATATGGGGGGGCCACGTTGGATCCCATGGCCGTACCTTTAATCTGCATATAAAACGTTTCTTCAAAAAGAAAAAAATTCCTTGTGAGGACAATTGTCAACAGTTCTAAGCATAGTTGTATTGAATCAGTTTGCATGTTTGATGCTTCTAGTAACTGTCTGGCACAAGAGATCCCTTTGTCGTGTGGTATCGATGTGTAAAGATCTTTGACATCTAGTGTAACTAGGATAGAGGTTCCCGTCAGTGTGCCTAAAGAGCCTATCGTTCTCAGGAAATCGCTTGTATCCAAAATGAAGGATGGTATTTTACGGACAAGTGGAGTGAGTATCTTTTCTAAAAAGATAGATAAAGGTGATAAAATAGACTCAGTTGATGCGACTATGGGTCTGCCTGGGGGATTTTCCAAATTCTTGTGTATTTTTGGCAAGGTGTAAAACACCAGTGTTATCGGATTGTTCTTAGTAAGATATTCTTTGGTTTTTATGTCAATAACACCTAAATCAAGAAATCTCGATAGTACTGAATTAATCTGATTACTAATTTCACTAGTAGGATTCCTTAATAATTTTACATAAACAGTGGTGTCATTAAGTTGTCGATGGATTTCATTTAAATAATCAGATTTGTTCATGACTACTATGGAGCCGCCCTTGTCGGCCGGCTTCATAATGATAGTCTTATCCTCCCTTAGGGAGCGCAAAGCCTGTTGATCGAGTGGGTTGAGGTTGGGATTCAGGTGTAGTTTCCCATTCTCCATATTATGTCTCAACTGTTTAGATGCTTGGTCGACAAATTCAATGAATGCCTCCAATGCATGAGAACCTCGTGGTGGGATATAAGTACTTTTGGTTCTGAGACCTAATTTGGTGATAGAGAGTAGTCCCCTATCACGTGGTGGTTCTGGTATACTTGGTGGTTGGTTGGCAAAATGAGTCTTCAGTCGAAGGCTACGGTAGAACCTTTGAAGTTCCATGTCAAGATTGAAGGTGTTCAATCGATATGCCGGGCAAAACGACAGTCCCCTCTGTAGGAGATGATATTCTGCAATACTGAGTGTACGTGATGAGATGTTGGTCACCAATGGGCATATACCTGTGAGCGTGTCACTACTTGGTCCGTGTCCCTTCTTATGCCGTCCTCTCCGTGTCCTCTTCCTCGTCGATATTTAGTTCTTTGTCCTAAAAACGACCTGGTCCCGGATGTGGATCTCTCCGTTCCGTTTCAGATCCCGAGGTTGAGATGTCGGAGAAGGATCTGTAATTAGGCCTAGTACGAGATGAGCGAAAGTTATTAACAAATTGCCAGCGATAAACGCGACCCTGTTCATAATCATCCGCGTCTCTTTGGAATTTGGTTCTCTTTCTGTGTTCAGTATCCTTCCTATGCTGGTCTGTCACAGATTTAATACGGGTTTTGAGTGTTGTAAGTTCTTCTGGAGTTCCTATTGTAGACAATTGAGTCTCTATATTAGCGATCTCCTCCTTAGTTTTGGTAATGGCAGATTGTAAGTGTTCAATAGTTAGAGTCATAAGATCAAACGAGCATTTATTTAAGATCTGTTCAAATTTAAGGCAGAAGTCAGTGGAGTCGCGAAATAGAGTGGGTTGTAATGATACCCTCAATCCTCTAGGGATCCTCTTCATCCGTAGGTATTCGGACAATGTAGCGTAATGTAATTCATAGTTAATCTGATGCCGTAAATCTTTCTCTAGGTCCCTTCCCCTTGTCTCCCTAGGAGGAACTTTCAAAAAATCACTAGGAAGATTTAATTTAGACAAAATATTCGTGGTCTCCTGTTGTGAATGGACTTGAAATGAGTTCTAAGCAGAGGCTCCCTCTGGTGGTTACAAGCGGTACTGGACTGTCCAGTGAAGATTGTGAGGGGTGGGAATCAGGTGTTACTGACTGGTCTTATATAAGGGAGTCGCCTTCCCATCAGGGTTGCCGGTGATCAATTGTTCTGGTCTCAATCCTTGAGTCCTGTTTCCTTTGTAGCCTGCTGTGTCGTGTCTTCATCTCCTGCTAACAGATAAGACATTTTCTTCTTTTTGTTTTTGTGCTTGATTTTTGCATTTTTGTCCTGCACTTCTGTGGGGGCCTTCAGGGTCCCCTCCGGGGGCTTTTGCCCTCTCAGTTTAGTTCAGCCACTGATGTTTGTACTTTTGCTTTTTCCAGTTTTTTCAGTGGCTGCTGTTTTGATTTTGTTACACCAGAGAACTAATTTAGGTGGTAGAGGTCGTGTGATCTCAGGTGATTTTGAAATTAGTAGAGTTGGTGCTTTTCAGGGTTTTTTGGGATTGCAGTAAGTGCCCTTCCTATCCTTTTCTATTTAGGTAGTTTGGGCCCCAACGTTTGCTCATACTATTTTCTGTCTGTGTCAGTATTTCATCTTGTCTAACCGCCATTACATGTTTGGGGGCTTTCTATGTTCTTTGGGGATCTGCTCCGGGGCAGATAGCTTTTCTCTTTCTATCTTTAGGTGTAGTTAGTTTCTCAGGCTGTGACGAGGCGTCTAGGACCAACGTAGGAACGCTCCACGGCTGCCTCTAGTTGTGGTGGTTAGTCAGGGTACTGCAATCTCATAGATTCCAACTTCTCTGGTGTATTGCCTTTTTTACCTGCACTCCTCAGCTACCGAAACATAACAGTATCACCGGCCCAAAAATTGAAAATTGTATGGTACTCACAGAAGGGAAAAAATATTGTGAAAGAAAAAAGGTTGTCAGAGTTGTCAGAGATATTTTTCTGTTTGTTGCATTTTTTTCCCTCTGTATCTCTGGGTGCTGGGGAGGATTTTTTTTTTCTCTCAATGGAGTTTGCACAGTTGTCTGGCCGTGTGGATCAGCTTGCCACTGAGGTTCGGAGTATTGCTGCCTATCTTGCTAGGTTGCCTGTTGTGGAACCTAGGATTCCCATGCCAGATTTGTTTTTAGGGGATCGAGCTAAGTTTCAGAATTTCAAAAATAATTGTAAATTGTTTTTTGCCTTAAAATCTAAGTCCTCAGGGAATGCAGCGCAGCAGGTTCAAATTGTCATCTCTCTCCTGCGTGGCGATCCTCAGGATTGGGCTTTTTCCCTGACACCTGGGGATCCTGTTTTGAGTGATGTTGATGCATTTTTTCAGGCTTTGGGGTTATTGTACGATGAGCCTAATGTCACTGATCAAGCTGAAAAAGCCTTGTTGGCATTAAATCAGGGTCTTGATGACGCTGAGTTATACTGTCAGAGATTCCGTAGGTGGGCAGTCCTGACCAAGTGGAATGACGACGCTTTGGCGGCCGTTTTTCGGAAGGGTCTGTCAGATAATGTAAAGGATGTTATGGTGGGATTCTCTGTCCCCTCTGGTCTCAATGATTCTATGTCATTAGCGATTCAAATTGACAGACGTTTGCATGAGCGGAGAAGTATGCGTGGAATGGTGTTGCCTTGTGAACCTGCTTCTGAACCCATGCAGTGTGATAGAGTGGTGTCTGGGGCACAGCGTCATGAGTTTCGAAAGCGCAATGGGTTATGTTTCTACTGTGGTGATGCCTCTCATGCTATTTCAGTCTGCCCTAAGCAGGGAAGATGTTTTGCACGCTCAGTTGTCTTGGGTAGTGTTCAGACTAAGATTTTATTAACTGTCACTCTGATATGCTCTCTGTCCTCATTTTCTGCTCAGGCTTTCGTTGATTCTGGAGCAGCTATTAACCTGATGGATTATGATTTTGCTAAACGTTGTGGGTTTCCCTTGATACCCCTACAGAAGTCTATTCCCCTACTGGGGATCGATTCTACCCCTTTGGCTGAGAATAAACCTCAGTTCTCTACTCAGGTGATAATGAGGGTTGAACCTGATCATCAGGAGTGCTGTAAATTTTTGGTTCTGTATAATCTGCATGATATTATCGTACTGGGCTTCCCTTGGTTGCAGTCTCATAATCCTGTTTTGGATTGGAAATCTGTGTCTGTAAGCAGTTGGGGCTGCCAATGTGTTAATACCAACACTCCTGTTTTTTCTGCCTCCCCCCAGGCTCAGGATGTTCCTGACTTTTTGATTGATTTTTCTGATGTGTTTAGCGAAAGTAAATCTGCATCTTTGCCTCCCCATAGGAGCTATGACTGCGCTATTGAATTAGTGCCTGGTAGTAAATTCCCTAAAGGTCGCCTTTTTAACTTGTCTGTACCTGAACATGACGCTATGCGGTCTTATATCAAGAAATCATTGGAGAAGGGTCATATCAGACCATTCTCTTCACCCTTAGGTGCCGGTTTTTTCTTTGTGGCCAAAAAGGATGGTTCATTAAGGCCGTGTATTGATTATCGTCTTTTGAACAATATTACTGTAAAATATCAATACCCGTTACCTTTGATTTCTGACCTGTTTTCCAGGGTGAAAAACGCTACTTGGTTTACCAAGCTTGACCTCAGGGGGCATATAACCTTATTCGCATTAAGCACGGGGATGAATGGAAGACGGCATTCAATACCCCGGAGGGGCATTTTGAGTACCTTGCGATGCCCTTTGGGCTCACTAATGCTCCTTCTGTCTTCCAGTCCTTCATGAATGACATTTTCAGGGATTTTGTGGATAAATTTCTGATTGTTTATTTGGATGATATCTTGATTTTTTCTAATGACTGGGACTCTCATGTGAAACATGTTCGAACTGTATTCCAGATTTTGAGAGAGAATGCTCTGTATGTGAAGGGATCAAAGTGTCTTTTTGGCGTACAGAGGATCTCATTTCTGGGATTCATTTTGTCCCCATCTGTTATTGAAATGGACCCGGTCAAGGTTCAGGCCATCTGTGATTGGGTCCAACCTACTTCATTAAAGGCTCTTCAAAGATTTTTGGGTTTTGCCAATTTTTATCGTAAATTTATTGGTAATTTCTCGGTTATTGTTAAACCATTGACTGATTTGACCAGAAAGGGTTCTGATGTGGTGAATTGGCCTCCTGAGGCAGTCTCTGCATTTCAGGAACTTAAGCAGAGATTCACTTCTGCTCCTGTTCTACGGCAGCCTGATGTTTCTCTGCCATTTCAGGTGGAGGTTGATGCCTCTGAAATTGGGGCAGGTGCCGTTTTGTCCCAAAAAGATCCAGAGACCTCTAAAAGTAACCCTTGTGCCTTTTTCTCTCAAAAATTTTCTCCTACTGAACGTAATTATGACGTGGGTAATCGGGAGTTACTGGCCATGAAGTGGGCTTTTGAAGAGTGGAGACATTGGCTGGAGGGAGCCAAACATCAGGTGGTGGTCCTTACGGACCATAAGAATCTGGTTTATCTGGAATCTGCCAAGCGACTCAATCCTAGACAGGCCAGGTGGGCCTTGTTTTTCACACGTTTTAATTTTGTGGTTTTCTTTCTTCCTGGCACTAAGAATGTTAAGGCGGATGCCCTCTCGAGGAGTTTCCTTGCGGACTCTCCTGAGTTATCTGATCCTTCTGTTATTTTGAAAGAGGGTGTAGTTCTTTCCGCCATCTCACCCAATTTGAGACTTGCTCTGGAGGGGTGTCAGGAGGATAGGCCCGAGCGCTGCCCTGTTGGAAAATTGTTTGTCCCGGACCAGTGGAAAAAGAGTGTGATGTCTGAGATTCATTGTTCCGCGTTGGCTGGGCATCCCGGAATTTTTGGTACCAGAGACTTGGTTAGTCGGTCCTTTTGGTGGCCTACCTTGTCTCGTGATGTCAGGGAATTTGTGCAGTCCTGCGGGACTTGCTCTCGCTCCAAGCCTTGCTCTCGCTCTAGTGGTTTGTTGATGCCATTGCCTGTGCCCAAGAGACCATGGACCCATATCTCTATGGATTTCATTTCCGACCTCCCTGTTTCTCAGAGAATGACCGTCATCTGGGTGATTTGTGATAGGTTTTCCAAGATGATACATCTTGTGCCATTGCCTAAGTTGCCTTCCTCCTCTGAATTGGTGCCTTTGTTCCTTCAGCACGTGGTTCGTTTACACGGCATTCCTGAGAACATTGTGTCTGACAGAGGAGTCCAGTTTGTTTCCAGATTTTGGAGGACCTTTTGTTCTAAACTTGGTGTTCAATTGTCTTTCTCCTCGGCGTTTCATCCTCAGACCAATGGTCAAACTGAGAGAACAAACCAGACATTGGAGACTTATCTAAGATGCTTTGTGTCTGCTGATCAGGATGACTGGGTCTCTTTTTTGCCTTTGGCTGAGTTTGCTCTTAATAATAGGGCTAGCTCTGCCACTTTGATGTCTCCATTTTTCTGTAATTCTGGGTTTCACCCTCGATTTTCTTCAGGACAGACGGAGGCTTCTGTCTGTCCAGGTGTTGACTCTGTTGTGGAGCGTATGCAACAGATTTGGGACCAGGTAGTGGAGAGGTTGTCCCTCTCTCAGGAGAGGGCCCAGCGGTTTGCTAACCGGCATAGGACTGATGGTCCTCGGTTTAAAGTGGGGGACTTGGTCTGGTTGTCTTCAAGAAATATTCCTATGAGAGTGGCATCTCCTAAATTTAAGCCTAGGTTCATTGGACCTTATAAGATCATGGAGATTCTTAATCCTGTTTCTTTTCGTTTGCTTCTTCCAGGGACATTTAAGATCCATAACGTGTTCCACAAGTCCTTGTTGAAGAGGTTTGTTGAGCCAGTGGTTCCTACTGCTTTGCCTCCTGACCCTGTTCTGGTTGAGGGCAATATGGAGTTTGTGGTTGAGAAAATATTGAATTCTCGTTTTTCTAGACGGAAACTCCAGTATTTGGTTAAGTGGAGAGGTTATGGTCAGGAAGACAATTCTTGGGTGTTTGCTTCGGACATCCATGCTAGGAGACTCATCCGTGCGTATCATAGAACTCATCCTGACCGACCTGGTTGCTCAAGTGAGGGTTCGGTGACCCCTCCTCAAGGGGGGGGTACTGTTGTGAATGGACTTGAAATGAGTTCTGAGCAGAGGCTCCCTCTGGTGGTTACAAGCGGTACTGGACTGTCCAGTGAAGATTGTGAGGAGTGGGAATCAGGTGTTACTGACTGGTCTTATATAAGGGAGTCGCCTTCCCATCAGGGTTGCCGGTGATCAATTGTTCTGGTCTCAATCCTTGAGTCCTGTTTCCTTTGTAGCCTGCTGTGTCGTGTCTGCATCTCCTGCTAACAGATAAGACATTTTCTTCTTTTTGTTTTTGTGCTTGATTTTTGCATTTTGTCCTGCACTTCTGTGGGGGCCTTCAGGGTCCCCTCCGGGGGCTTTTGCCCTCTCAGTTTAGTTCAGCCACTGATGTTTGTACTTTTGCTTTTTCCAGTTTTTTCAGTGGCTGCTGTTTTGATTTTGTTACACCAGAGAACTAATTTAGGTGGTAGAGGTCGTGTGATCTCAGGTGATTTTGAAATTAGTAGAGTTGGTGCTTTTCAGGGTTTTTTGGGATTGCAGTAAGTGCCCTTCCTATCCTTTTCTATTTAGGTAGTTTGGGCCCCAACGTTTGCTCATACTATTTTCTGTCTGTGTCTGTATTTCATCTTGTCTAACCGCCATTACATGTTTGGGGGCTTTCTATGTTCTTTGGGGATCTGCTCCGGGGCAGATAGCTTTCCTCTTTCTATCTTTAGGTGTAGTTAGTTTCTCAGGCTGTGACGAGGCGTCTAGGACCAACGTAGGAACGCTCCACGGCTGCCTCTAGTTGTGGTGGTTAGTCAGGGTACTGCAATCTCATAGATTCCAACTTCTCTGGTGTATTGCCTTTTTTACCTGCACTCTTCAGCTACCGAAACATAACAGTCTCCTCAGTGTTATATGAAAAGGTATTAGTGGACATAACTCCCGGTGTGCATACGGAGATACAACTATATAGTGAAAATATAGTAGCACTACCGTGATGGTGCACAAGTAGGTTTCCCAACCAATACAAGGTGAAATAGATAAACTTGGCACTCAACTTTCAGACGTAAATTCCAATTTATTGCAGTCAAAGAACAGAAAAGACGTTTCGGTCCAACAAGGGCCTTCCTCAATCCGACTGCTTGTGGTAAGGAGATAGTATGAATGAAAGGCAGCTTGCCTTATGGGGGAGGGTCCCTCTTATAGTTTAATTATTGTATAAGTTTCTTATCTGATGATATCTAGTCAGGGCATTATCCAAAATGAGTTCCAGGGCTATGGGCCAGAATGGCTCTATCTAATTAAACATAAACCGCACATACGGTACATATTGTACTGGAGGGACACAGGTGGGTACAACATAGAAGGGGATACAAAATTCAAACAACTCATAGATGTATAGGCACACATATTTTCATACCCCTTCAAAATCTATAGGTATATGTCAGTTTCTGTATTCTTAAATGAAGGAGTATAAGTCATATTCTCTGTTCAGACCCTTTGGTGAAAGGGTCTGCAATTTATGTATCCAATACGCCTCCCATTTTTTTAGGAGGCGTATTCTATCTCCCCTTCGTCTAGGGGCACGTACATGCTCTATAACCTGGAATTTTAGCTGCGAGATCTGGTGACCTTTGGCAATAAAGTGGGACGGTATTGGCACGAGAAGGTTTTTACACCTAATTGTGCTTTTATGTTTTGAAATCCTTTCTTTAATAGCCTGTGTGGTTTCTCCCACATAGAGTAGGCCACACGGGCATTTGATCAGGTAGACAACAAACGTTGAATTGCAGGTAGCATAACATTTAATGTTATATCTCTTACCGGAATGGGGATGATATATAGTATTACCTTTCATGACATTATGGCATTGGTTACATTGAAGGCAAGGAAATGTACCTGTTTTTGGTGTGGATAGAAATCTCTGATTATGTATTTGTTTGTTATCACCTATGTCAGCCCTCACTAGGTCATCGCGAAGATTGGGTGCCCTTTTATAGCATGGGAGAAAAGGTTTTCGAAATTCAGGTACCTCAGGATGGGCTTTACTAAGAAGACCCCAATGTTGTCTTATTGTTTTGTGGAGTATTTCCACAAAGGGGTGGTACGTATGAACAAAGGGGATTCTTTTGCCCACCTCAGTGTTTGGTCTTACTGATGGTGCCGCTGCTTCAATTAGGATGTTAGGGGGGTATCCTCGCTCTAAAAATTTATTATGCATCTCGTTTTGTCGGAGAGAGAGAGTGTCATCGTTAGATACAATTCTCTGTACTCGTTTGAATTGTGAGCGCGGTATAGATTTCTTAGTCGCTGGTGGGTGTAGGCTATGGAAGTGTAGCAGACTGTTACAGGAAGCTCTGCACCAGCTCTGCTGCTATGAGATTTCTCCCGTTATTGCAAACCACCATGTGGGGCTTGAGGTGTGTTTTTAGATGCTTAATGACACTGTTGGTGTTGTTGGTGATGATTCTGTCACATCCTCTCTTTGTGGGAAGACAAGTGGCGCTGTTGATCTTTAGTGGAAGGACGAGGTCTACACCTCAGAGGAAGAGGGAGCAAAAGAAGGCTCTGAACTGTGATGCTTTTTTAAGGTGCGTACTCCCCTGCACCTCATGCTTGGAATTCAGATGCCTAGTCATACAGGTGGTGCTCTAGTTCAGGACAATTATGCCTCACTTCATGGTCTGACAGAATTGAGTGCAAACCACTTGTCGGCAGCACAATACCTGAAGAAATGCCATGGAGCTCTTTTGAGCTGTCTTTGGTATGCTTATTTCATCAGTGCAGTGGGCAGTAGCAGCCAACGTACTTGCTAGGGGCTGCCCACTGTGTCTTTACACCCTTCTCCCTCTTTTGCTGTGCTGCAGCGGCACCATGGCCAGCCCTTCCCTTTCCAATGAAATGCGCACATCAATAGGATGGCCTCCGATCCATGTGGAGTCTGGGACCTCATTATCCACTGCATCATCATCCACCAACTCCTCAACCCTGTCCTCCTTGCCAGTCTGCACACTGCAGAAAAACGCTGCAGTTGACATCTGAGTTTCGTCACCATCTTTCATGTACTGTGCTGGTCCTCTGACTGTGTGCACTATCCTTCCCATGTACTCATCCTCCAACCTAACAAATGGTTGCGCTTTAGTGCACTCAGTCTCTTCCATTTCTGGGTCAGATGCAGGTGGATGGGCCACTGATCCCCAGCCAGTGAAATCATCAAAAAGCAGAAGAGACTGTTGCATGAATTGGCGCTTATACTGCTTGGCTGATTCGCAAGGGGGTGAGGTGTAAGCTGGATGACCATGGTCCTTAGGTGCTAACTGTGCACTCTCTGCAGTGAATCAGGTGGAAGGAATCTGAAGGAACTGGAGACACTCTCAGCCATGCAATCTAAAACCTTTTCGACATCTTGTGTCCACACCATTCGCACAGGGGTATTCGGGCCTAAGAAAGGATGCATAATGTCCTGTCGCCTTTGTGCACGAAAGGAAGGTTTTGTATTTGGACACGTAGCAGGTACAGAATGACCACATCCTCTCCCTGCATCAGCTACACCAGCAGCTACACCAGCACCACGTCCCTTATTTGATGTTCTCATTTTTGGAAGTGGTTTTTCTAAACACTACTTCCAAAGAGTGGTTGAAGAGTAGATTTATTTATTTGCAACAGTACTAGAAAACACACAGCGGTCAGTAAAAAAAAAATTTTGGGCGTAGAAATGGCAACTAGATGGTTGATGAACATTATTTATTTCACAGACTACTTAAAAGCACACACTAGTCAAGAAAAAACTTTTTGGAGCCTAGAAATGGCAACTAGATGGCTGATGCCAATTATTTATTTTGCAGACTACTTAATAACACATACCTGGCCAGAGAAAAAATATTTTTGTGCCTAGAAATGGCAACGAGATGGCTGATGCCAATTATTTATTTCATAGACTATAAAAACCACAAACCAGTGAATGTTGATTGGCTGTACTGCAGCCTTTCAACAAGTTTTATTAGAATGGTGAACCAAATAGGAAAACGGACATGCAATAAAAAAGTCCTTGTTCGGAGTTCGATAGCGGTCCCTGTACTTTCCAGTTCGGGTTTGCTCATCCCTATGAGGAATGGCTGAAGCTGATTCTGCAATTCCAAGAGTGAGCAGACCCACATGTCAACTGATAGGCTGAGGAAGCAGAGTGACAAGCTGAGTGTCGGTACCAGCTGCAGCTAGCCTGAATCTAGAAAGAGCCATCTACCACATTGAGCAGCGAGTCCAGCAATGCCAACAGCTTTAAACCCTATCCTGAGATTTCCCTGTGATGGAAAGGGATGGGGACTTGGAGATATTTCTTTGGGGGATGGAAAAGACCTGCAGACAATACCAGCTGCCTTACCACCAGTGGGCCCGATATTTAACCCCAGGGCTACAAGGCAAAGCTCTGGAGATGTTTGCCCCTCTCCCTCGTGACCAAGTTGGAGACTATGAGGCCATCAAAATGGTAAGTAGAATCCACAGACTGTCAGGTGGGTGGGAAAGAAGAGTCTACAGCCTATCAGGGGGTAACAAAGCAGGACCCTTAGTCCATGAGCATTATGGGAAACCATGTCCCATAGCCTGTCAGGGTGGTGAGAAAGTTTTATCCCTACCCTGTCCAGATAGTGGGAAAGTGTGTCCCACAGCTGGTCACGGTGAGAAAAAAGTGATACCCACAGCCTGTCAGGGGGTGGGAAAGTAAAATCCATCACCTGTCAGGCTAAAGGGGAAGTGTAGTTTTCCAACCGGGGAGACAGCATACATAGCCAGTGTCACCCACAGTTAGAGTATCCAGAATGTAGGTAACGCACTGCCTTACCATCCAGTGGGATAACAGGGTCACTTACTGACCCAGAACAGATCCCAGAGGGTTCCTGTCAGTTTGAGGTCTTGTCATCACTTCTGGCTACCTCTAGCAAGGAGTCTCAGACCTGTCTGGAGGCGCTGTGTGATCCTTCTGAGGAGCCCATCTCCAAACCTCAGATGGAGAGGGTACTGTGAGATCCAGGGATATTGGTTCGTAAGCTAGGTTTAGGAGATGACCTGTAAATCCCCAGGAGAAAAAAAGCTTACAGTCTAAATCTCTTTTGGTAATAGAACCAAATGTTTAACATATGGGAAGAGTGTAAATTATGTATAGCTAAGAAGTGACAAAACTAATAAAAACTCCCTTTGAGGCTGGGATTGCCTGCGGTGACCAAATAGTTAAAACAGGTTATCTATTGTGAGAAGAAGTCAGAAAGACTGCGATTTGTAGATTCAAAAGGAAGGGAAGCAAAAATCCAAGACTTTTAGCGGTAACTATTGTTTTCGTGGACATCTGCCACTAGACACTTGGAAAGTTATGAATATTGGGCTTTGTGTAGATCAGATATTGTTGGGACATGCATTTTCAACATCAGGACTAAAAGGGGAAGAATATGTATATTTTTTCATAACTGTGAAACATGCCAATCAGACCTAAATTAATAGTGGCCCATTAGCTGACAACAGCCATGCTGCCATGTTTCTTAACTTCGAAAAGGTAAAATCACTATAAAAAATATAATCGCAATATCAAATGCCTATGATCGTCAGGAGTGAAGATATCATAAATGTTGGAAATCTCATAATTTTCTGAAAATGAAGCCATATCCCATAAGCTCTGTTATGAGCCATCAAGGGGAGGTGTGTTGGTGTAAATTAGGTGCCAATAAAAAGACAAGGCAAATTATCATTTATATTTAATGCAGGGAGATACAATATCTGTGTAGGCATGATCCATGTTCACTGGATATTTCTAATTGAAGTTCTCCCCCTTTGCTAAGCTCAGAGCTATCTCTGTGATTTGTGTTTAGTAAGTTCCGTTGTTAAAGGGAATCTGTCACCCTAAATTGGCGGGATATTTAAATGATGGCAGTAAGGTCAGATGAGCGGTGTTTTGGGTACTTGCCTTAACATGTTGTTCGCCGCTGTCTCCATTATTTCTGGGAATTGTAGTCGTTGCCCTCCATATAACGCGACTGAGCATTGCAATCTGCGGGCAAAGCATACTGCGCGTGCGCAATTCAAGATTGCAATGCGCAGGCGCGTTATATGGAGGGCAACGACTACAATTCCCAGAAATAAGGGAGACAGCTGCGAACAACATGTTAAGGCAAGTACCCTAAACACCGCCCATCTGACCTGACTGCCATCATTTAAATATCCCACCAATTTAGGGAGACAGATTCCCTTTAATCCTTTTATTTTATGTAATTGTATATGCTGCATTGTTTTGTCCCCATGGCAAAATCTTTTGTATAAACACTGTGTTAGGGTTCGAGTTCCTGCTGCTGCACAAGGGGAGTCTCGAACCAGTCCCGCATCCATCTCCGGCTGCAGTGGAGCCTGCTCAGCAAAGATGTCGGTCCCAGCGTCTCGCCAGTTCTAATACTGTGCAGAGACTTGCTGCTGCCTCTTCAGGTTCTGCTATTGTAGCCAGTACTGGTCAGCGGCGAGCAGACGTCTTTAGGACTAAGTCCTTTGTTGCTTCATCTGAGCGTGCCCAGAGCAAGATCTCCCATTGGAGATCAGGGGTCACATGCTCAGATACAGCTGCCACTCCTATTGGTCCTTCAGGAAGGTCCTGTGGCTGTTGATGTTCTGAAGCAGCTTCCCATTGGTCCTTCCTCGAAGGTCTTTTTCTCGTGGCTGCTATAAAAGGCTGTCCTTACCGCACGGCCGTGCGCTAGTATCAAATCTGTTACGTGCTTGCGCCAGTGTGGTCATGTATACATGTGGTTAGGTCTGGCTGAAATAAGCCCCTAGAATACCGGCACCTCCGGTGAGGAGATTGTATGCACGTGTTCAGGGCTCGGCTGAAAATGCCATTAGAATACCGGCTATTCCGGAGAAGGGATTACTGCTTGGGTTCTGATTGCATGACCACAGACTGCAATCAGCTTAACAGTCATCTGTGTTCCCTGTGAGTCTAACAGGACACAGTCTTTGTTACAACGGCTCTGTGAGTTAACAGAGACCGATTATTCCGCCATATAGTGCTACGGCGTTTACATTTGCGACTCTGTGGGATAACAGAGTTCGCTTATACTGCCTATTTACGCCATCTTACTAGCAGCAGGCTCTGCCTGCACGGTGGACCCCGGGCTGCGAACGCACCTCTCCTTAATATTTATTAGGTGCGTTCCGCAGGCCCTTAACACACTGCTTATTTTTCTGGCCTAAATATAAAATGTAATAACTGTTCCTTTTGTTCTTAAATCGCTACCTGTGAGGTGTCCAATCAACCTGTATAAATGATTGATGGTGGCAGTGAGTAGTTAGTTTGTTATTGCAGAGCTGGCAGTGACCTTACCAGGGGTATACAAATATATTCTATGAGTTGGAATCTGAGGTGTATATTTCATATACTCACTATTAGTTCTCCAATAACTGACCTAGTAGTGGTAACAGCTGTGGCTTCCTCGTTATTCGTCTGTCAATTGCATAATTTTCCTGACTAGAGATGGGAGAACCCGAATAGTAAAGTTTGGGGTCCATACCAAACACCTACTGTTCAGGCATGGGCCCAAACACTGGGTGTTTCTCATTCTGTCCTCTGCATAACAGCATGAGAAACACAGGTGGTAAGATTAATACCACCGGTCAGAGAGCTGTGGTTCTCATGCTATGGGATGACAGCATATGCCTGCAGCTGTGACTGGAGGTAAAAGTTTATCTCCAGTCACTGGAGTCTGCTGATGGGACCACTACTCCCATCAGCCTAAGCCTTCTGCT
This sequence comes from Oophaga sylvatica, assembly GCA_033576555.1. NCBI lineage: Eukaryota > Metazoa > Chordata > Amphibia > Anura > Dendrobatidae > Oophaga > Oophaga sylvatica. Next base: position 180,892,652 of record JARQOD010000006.1, read on the forward strand.
GCTAATAACAGCAAGGTTAGGTTGCATATAAATAAATACATTATTTTAAAAAACTGCATGGGTTTCCCAGTAATTTTGATAGCCAACCAAGCAAAACTGATAGCAGCGGGCTGAAAACCACAGCTGTTAGCTTTAGCAAGGCTGGTTATCAAGAATAGAGGGGTCCCCATGCCGTTTTTTTAAATTATTTACATAAATTATCTCAGGCTGGTAAATAATTAAAAAAATGGCTTGGGGACCCCTCTATTCTTGATAACCAGCCTTGCTAAAGCTTACAGCTGATTATTGCAGCCCACATCTGTCAGTTTTACCTGGCTGGTTATCAAAAATACAGGGGAACCCACACCATTTTTTAAAAATGAGTTATTTAATTATAGCACAGGCACCGGCCGATGAATGCTCCCATCAGCCGCCGCCTGCTCTCGCTGTTATTAGCAGCAGGTGTAGGCTGATGTGAGTAGTAGTTCTATTAGCCAATGCCTGTGCTCGGAGGTAAACTTTTTACCGCCGGTCATAGCTGTGGGCTTACCCTGTCATCTGATAGCTTGGGAGCCATGCATCTGTGACCGGCGGTATTGATCTTACCGCCAATAGAGGAAGTGTTTTCCGCGCTATCATGCACATAACAATGTCGCGAACACTGGATGTTTGGGCCCCCTATTCAAGTTAATGAGGTCTGGTTTCGGGATTGAGAACTGTTCTGGTACCCAAACTGAACTTTTTTGAACTGTTCGGCCAAACTTGTCGAACCCAAACATCCAGGGGTTTCTCCCATCACTTGTCCTGATGATAGAGGGCAGCAGAGAGATTTTTGTGACACAAGGATAACAGCTAGAGATGAGCGAATTTGCCTTTTGGAGGGTCGAGTCTGGTTTCGTGAAACCCGACTTTCTCAAAAGTCGAGTCGAACGAAATCGACCGACTGTTGGAGGTCCAGCTGAAACACGAAACCCAATGCAAGTCAATGGGGAAGCAAAGTCGGCAGGGAGTAGAGGACAGTATACACACCTACAGTGCCCATTTCAATGCCAACGACATCAATTCTTATTACTTAAGCTTGTCAACCTTAATTTACTTTATAATAATAGTTACGCATTGAAAACTGGGGGTTATTTGGCTAAAGTTGTGGGGGGGTAGAGCTAGCTCCAGGTTTTCGTGTGTCCCTGGCGAAAGAGTGTCAGTGGGCCCCTTTAACACATACCACAATTCATGATGCTCCAATACGGCAGAGAAATATGTATAGTACAATGACAAATACTTCACTTCTTACATTACATGACTGATATCTATTTTAAATTCTACAATATCTCAAAAACCAGCCAGTATATTCCTCCATACAGTATTATGGCCACCACATAGTGTGCCATACAGAATAATGAGCCCCATATATTGCTCCATACAAAATAATTGGTCCCATATAATGTTCCATACAGTATATGATGAGCTCCACATAATGCTACAGTATATGATGGTCCCCATATAATGTGCTATACAGTTTAGGAAGGTCCCCATAAAGTATAATGAGCCCCACAATTCTCCAGTGTATAATGCTCCCCATATATTGCTCCAAACATTAAAAAAAATGAAATACCTCTCCTCACTGGGCACTGCTCTACTCTGGACTAGTGTTGAGCGATACGATACTGCAAATATCGGATATCGGCCGATATTAGCTGTATCGGCCTTTCGATTCCGAATACCGATATTTTCGTCATATCGAATACCGGAATCGGATTTTTCACTGTCACTGTGAGTGTCCGTCGGTCGGGTCTGTCAGGAGTCAGCGGCACTTACCTGGCAGAAGATCTCCGGCGGTCACGTCCTGGACTGCTTGAGGCCGCCATTATCTTCTCCCTGGCGGTCACATGCAGTTTTTCGCGATAACTGCAGTGACTGCAGGGTAATCCCGGCCGTAAACCAGTCCGATGACGTCACCGCCGGGGAAGCAGGTAATCAGCTGTGCTGCGCCGGGATGACAGGCTCTGCCTGTCATTCTGATGTAGCAGAGCTGGATCGTCGTGGGACACTCGTTACTATGGACTGCGTCGGTCAGGTGGTATACTTTTTTTTTTCATTTTTTTACAGGAGATCGATGGCGTCGCAGGATGAGACTGTAATAAAAGTAATGAAAAATGTGTTTTTTTTTTTATTAAATTAAAAAACTTTTTAATGAACATTCACCCGTCCGGGTACATCAACAATTTAACTATTTATCAACAATTTAACTATTTACATACAGGGACCCTGTCCGGGTTATTTATACTTCTTTGGCCGGGGTGTTCCAGGTACCACCTGGTACTCTTCTGATGCTTGCCAAACATCCGAGGCACCAAGGACCACCAGGACCTGATGACGTCGTGTGGCCTGTACAGTCAAGTCGTGACCCGCTATCTGGGTCTGTGTGGCCACCTCTTTCATCTCCCTCCGGGTCTGGAACCCTATGTCCCGACTGAACGAACCCCAGGGGGCCTAACAGGCGCCGGGTACGGGCCAGCTATAGTTATCATGTCCATAGCTGGGGCTGCTGAGGAGACCACTGAGGGAGGCTGTGGAGATTTACGGCGTGGGGTGGGCACTTTTGCAGAGGCCTGGATGTGGGAGGCTGAAGGCTCCGAGGGTCTCACAGGTTCCTGACACTCTGGGGAGTAGGGGTCGCACCTGGTAACATTTAGGGCGTACCACCCATTGTAACCCCAGTGTCGGGTGTAAGTCACCAAGTCTCCTGGCAACAGGTCCCTCCCCGGGTGTCCTTCTGGGAGGTGAGTCTCCACGTCCCGCCGGGTCACAAAAACTTCTAAATAAAGTCCAGGCTCCTGGATGAAGCCCCAACCACCTTTCAATTTAAAGCTCCGTACTGCACCCTTACGCCGCGGCTCCCTCACCGTACTTTTATCCTTTCTCATCCGGTCCTTATCTGCCCGGTCCTTCTCCACCTGACGTTGGCGAAGTTTTTGGGTTTCTCGCTGCTCCCTTTGTCGCTCTGCTTCCCGCTCCCAACGTCTCCACTCTTCCTCCTGACGCCGGTTGTAATTCTCCTCCACCAGCAGCTCCATGTCTCCACCACTCCACTGCAGCTTGCGATGTCCGGTTTGCGGCAGCTCTCCTGGCGCCCCCCAGTCCTGGCGGCGCTCCCCTGCGGAGGAAGCAGACGGCTCTAAATCAGATGACAGTCGGGGCTCCGGTACAGACAGGTAGACCTCTGGTGCCTGCGCGGCCTCCTCCATGAGGACGGGTGTCGCTTCTTCTGTCTCAGCGACGGGGGCAGACAGCGGGATCTGGGGTGCTGACGGTGCTGCGGTTTTTGCAGGAACGGGTGCCTCCACTGCGACAACGTCAACCGGATCACATTGCAAGGGCTCCTCTACTAGAACGGGTGCCTCACCTTCCGGTACAGACACTTCAGGTAAGAGAGATTGGCGCCGCTCCAAGTTTATTTTTAGGGCACGCCAGCTCGCTTCCATCCTGGCGACCTCCTCCCGGTGCCGGGCCAGGCCTCTTAGGGTATCCTCCGCTTCTTGCAGCGTAGGAGGGTTTACAGGCCGGGTGCCCAACGGTGATTCCGTGGCGATCGGGTCGCTTCCGTGGGGGGGAGAGCTCTGACTGCTCCATCCCTTCACACTTCTGCTCGTGTCCATTAGCCATCTCTGCCAAGTCACATGTGTCATTAGCATCTGGAGAGGGCCCCTCTTTTGTAGGGAGGCGGGACCTTCGTGTTAGTTTCCGCACACTGAGGAGGATGAGGAGGCGGAACTCCAGAGCTGTGGGGCACGATCTTACATTGCAGTAACATTTACACTGGTCGGCCATCGTTTTCACGCCACTGAGTGAGTGTACACCCACGAAGAGCACGCCCTTCTTCTTCACCAGTGCCTCGTCGTGACGCAGATATGGCGGAAAAAATTGGCAAATACATTCTCTGATGATTTTAGCAATTCTCAAGCACAGAGTCTATTTTACTATGTAGAAGTGTATAAACTATAAATATATGTTTATATATATATGTCACAATGACATGTATATATATACAGGTCCTTCTCAAAAAATTAGCATATAGTGCTAAATTTCATTATTTACCATAATGTAATGATTACAATTAAACTTTCATATATTTTAGATTCATTACACACCAAATGAAATTTGTCAGGTCTTTTATTGTTTTAATACTGATGATTTTGGCATACAACTCCTGATAACCCAAAAAACCTGTCTCAAAAAATTAACATATTTCAACCGTCCAATAAAATAAAAGTGTTTTTTCAAAACAAACAAAAAAACCATCAAATAATAATGTTCAGTTATGCACTCAATACTTGGTCGGGAATCGTTTTGCAGAAATGACTGCTTTAATGCGGCGTGGCATGGAGGCAATCAGCCTGTGACACTGCTGAGGTGTTATGGAGGCCCAGGATGCTTCGATAGCGGCCTTAAGCTCATCCAGAGTGTTGGGTCTTGCGTCTCTCAACTTTCTCTTCACAATATCCCACAGATTCTCTATGGGGTTCAGGTCAGGAGAGTTGGCAGGCCAATTGAGCACAGTAATACCATGGTCTGTAAACCATTTACCAGTGGTTTTGGCACTGTGAGCAGGTGCCAGGTCGTGCTGAAAAATGAAATCTTCATCTCCATAAAGCATTTCAGCCGATGGAAGCATGAAGTGCTCCAAAATCTCCTGATAGCTAGCTGCATTGACCCTGCCCTTGATGAAACACAGTGGACCAACACCAGCAGCTGACATGGCACCCCACACCATCACTGACTGTGGGTACTTGACACTGGACTTCAGGCATTTTGGCATTTCCTTCTCCCCAGTCTTCCTCCAGACTCTGGCACCTTGATTTCCGAATGACATGCAAAATTTGCTTTCATCAGAAAAAAGTACTTGGGACCACTTAGCAACAGTCCAGTGCTGCTTCTCTGTAGCCCAGGTCAGGCGCTTCTGCCGCTGTTTATGGTTCAAAAGTGGCTTTACCTGGGGAATGCGGCACCTGTAGCCCATTTCCTGCACACACCTGTGCACGGTGGCTCTGGATGTTTCTACACCAGACTCAGTCCACTGCTTCCTCAGGTCCCCCAAGGTCTGGAATCGGTCCTTCTCCACAATCTTCCTAAGGGTCTGGTCACCTCTTCTCGTTGTCCAGCGTTTTCTGCCACATTGTTTCCTTCCAACAGACTTCCCATTGAGGTGCCTTGATACAGCACTCTGGGAACAGCCTATTTGTTGAGAAATTTCTTTCTGGGTCTTACCCTCTTGCTTGAGGGTGTCAATGATGGCCTTCTTGACATCAGTCAGGTCGCTAGTCTTACCCATGATGGGGGTTTTGAGTAATGAACCAGGCAGGGAGTTTTTAAAAGCCTCAGGAATCTTTTGCATGTGTTTAGAGTTAATTAGTTGATTCAGAAGATTAGGGTAATAGGTCGTTTAGAGAACCTTTTCTTGATATGTTAATTTTTTGAGACAGGTTTTTTGGGTTATCAGGAGTTGTATGCCAAAATCATCAGTATTAAAACAATAAAAGACCTGACAAATTTCAGTTGGTGTGTAATGAATCTAAAATATATGAAAGTTTAATTGTAATCATTACAGTATGGTAAATAATGAAATTTAGCACTATATGCTAATTTTTTGAGAAGGACCTGTACACGAGCCCTAAGGCAATTTTTTTATCCCTTAACATTCAGTCTGTGCCGTATGCCAACGTCTGTGGATATCTGAATGGTAATTTATCCCAATTTTAGCATTTTTACTCTTAATTGTCAAAACTGTCTTGCAGAAAAAGGCTTTGTGATTTGTTGATGGGTGACAAGGCCAATTGTCCTTGTTTTAATAAAGTTTTGATAAATAAGTTTACAGTTTTCATAAATAATGCCAACCATTCCCTTTATTTGGATATTTTTGGTACTTGAACATTGTCACAATTATAATGCAGAAAGAAAAGAGTTAACAAAACTTGTACCGAGATTTTTGCTACTTGCCTGTATTCTCTGTACTATTTTATCACCTACTATGGCCCCAATTCATTAAAGTGTTTTTGCCAGATTTTAGCATAAAAAACACTTTGAAAAGTTTTCACATCAGTCTTGGCCAGAAATGTTAAAGTGTGAGGAGCTAGAGGGGGATGTGACAAAAGCATGTCCAGTAAATTCTTGAAAAGTTATGCTACTTTAGTAGTATAACTTATGCCAGAAATTTACTCCAGTCCTTCACCAGAATCACATCTCTGGCAACTTGAATAGAGGTGCATGCGAGAGATAATATGCGCCTAATTCAGTTAGTAGTGTGTGACTGTTATTGAATTAGGTGCATCTTACTCCTACACCCCCTCATTAATATATACAAAATCCTCAGTGACATCTCAAATGTCAAATGGTAAGGCTGAAAATAGCCCACCTACAAAAAAACAGCAAACACCTACTCCAATGAATATGTATAATAGGAGTAAAAGGAGCACTCAGGTGAATATAGTGAAAAACACAACTTTATTTAGGAAAATTCATATATCAAAAGGTAACATACAAAAATAGTGAATATGACACCACAGCAGGATAAGACCAGAGAACCACAGGGTAGCAGAATACCAAACTGCCCAAAGGTACATGAAAGACAATAAATATATACACCGTATATACTCATGTATAAGCCGACCCGTGTATAAGCCGACCCCCCTAATTTTGCCACAAAAAACTGGGAAAACTTATTGACTCGCGTATAAGTCTAGGGTGAAAAATTATTATGCCCCCATATGATGCTCCACAGATTATGCCCCCATATGCTGCACAGATTATGCCCAATATGCTCCACAGATTATGCCTCCATATGCTCCAGATTATGCCCAATATGCTTCAGAGATTATGCCCCCATATGCTCCAGATTATGCCCCCATATATTCCACAGATTATGCCCCCGTATAATCCACAGATTATGTCCCCATATGCTCCAGATTATGCCCCATATGTTCCACAGATTATGCCCCCATATGCTCCAGATTATGCCCCATATGTTCCACAGATTATTCCCCCATATTCTCCAGATTATGCCCCATATGCTCCATATTATGCCCCCATATGTTCCACAGTTTATGCCCCCATATGCTCCAGATTATGCCCCCATATGCTCCAGATTATGCCCCATATGTTCCACAGATTATGCCCCCATATGCTCCACAGATTATGCCCCATATGTTTCACAGATTATGCCCCCATATGCTCCATATTATGCCCCCATATGTTCCACAGTTTATGCCCACATATGCTCCAGATTATGCCCCCATATGTTCCACAGTTTATGCCCCCATATGCTCCAGATTATGCCCCCATATGTTCCACAGCTTATGCCCCCATATGCTCCAGATTATGCCCCCATATGCTCCAGATTATGCCCCCATATGCTGCACAATTATACCCCATAGTATAGGCCTCATATGCTGCTGCAAGAAAAAAAAAAATGACATACTCACCTCTCGTCGCTGGGGGACAGGTGCCGGTGTCACCACTCGCTCAGGACCCCGGCACCTGAGATATTTACCTGTCCTCTCTGCACCGCTGCGCTGCTCCCTCGGTCTGACTCCTCTGGCTGTGAATGATCTGGCAGAGGGCGGGGCGCACACTAACGATGTCATCGCGCCCTCTGCCTGATCATCCACAGCCAGAGGAGTCGGACCGAGGGAGCAGCGCAGCGGTGGCACGGGGACAGGTAAATATCGCTATACTCACCCCTCCGATGCACATCCCTGCAGCCTCTCCTCTTCTCCCGGCGCTCTCCGCAGCGCTTCAGTCTTGCAGCGGTCACATGGTACCGCTCATTAAAGTCATGAATATGTGCATATTCATGACTTTAATGAGCGGTGCCATGTGACTGCTGCAGGAAGGAGCCGGAGATCGTGGGAGAAGCAGGGGGGCTGCAGAGACCGCGCCTGTTCTATTTCTTGTTTATGCCTCTGACACGATTGTGGTAACGGGTTACTTTTATTGTGTGCAGGTTCTCTCAGCCACCATTACATGAATGCTTCCTGTCTCATGCTCTTACCAACGAGTCCCTCCTTTCTATCCTCTGAATACATCCAGGTAGTGAGACCCCTAGAGGCGGCTCAGCATATAACATATTGCTACATCCTTTGTCTTTTAACTGAAGAAATAACTAAGCTAATATAACTAACATACATGTGAACATTTCAATATTCAAGATATTGGTGACATAAACATAACTGGCAAACATCATGCTATTAAGATACTTTAAAATACTTGGTTGTATATATAGTCCTTGAGGTGTGCTGGCTTTGTGATCATTCTGCCCGATCTAGTAACATACGATGCGTTACTGCCACTATTCGGTGGTTCTCTCGATTCGGGCGTTACCGCATCTGGTATTGCCTGTCTCCGACCGGAATCTCCACACTGAACCTGGGCCATCCCTGTAGCCTCTCTGCTTAGACTTGCTGTTTCCTCATCTTGGATATGAGGATACTGTTCATATGACCATGTATCAGATCCTTCTTGCGTTTTCCTCAGATGTCTCCGATTTCTCCTTAGTTTTGTTCCTTCCTCTGTCACAATCTCGTAGGATCTAGATCCTAGTTTCTGGAGCACCTTTGCTTTTCTCCATTGTTTGTCATATTTGCTCGGCTGCATCCTGATGTTGTCATTTTGTCTCAGTTCTGGTAGATCTTTTGCCGACTGATTATAATTGAACGCTTGTCTATCCTGATTTTTCTTTAGTTTTGACCTCATTCCCCTCACCAGATTTGGCTTCAGAAGACGACTAGCTGTTGGTATGAGTGTCCTTGTCCGTTTACTCAGAAGCCTCTGTGCTGGGCTGCTGTCTAGATCTTGGGAAGGTGTGTTTCTGTGGTCCAGTATAGATAGATATACATCTGTCCCTGCCTGTTTCGCTCTCTTAATCAACTTCTTTGCTGTTTTCACCGCTGATTCCGCTTTGCCATTGCTTTGAGGATATCCAGGAGATGATGTATTGTGTTCAAATTCCCATAACTTGCTGAACTCCTTGAACTCTTCTGACATAAATTGAGCGGTATTATCAGTAAAAACCATCTCTGGAATCCCATATCTGGCAAAATGAGCCTTGAGTTTTTTAATAACTGTTCTTGCTCTTGTATCCTTCAAATAGTCCACTTCCCAAAAGTTAGAAAAATAGTCCACAGTTACCAGGTATTCTCTTTCCTCCAATGTGAACAAATCTATTCCTATTTTTGACCATGGTCTATTTGGAACGGCATGCGGTTGCAATGGCTCTTTCGGTTGTTTATCCCCGCCGGACGCACATATCTCACATTGTGCTATGTAACTTTTTATGTGATCATTCATACCCGGCCAATAAACTGATTCTCTTGCTCGCCGCAAACATCCTTCAATGCCCAAGTGGGATGAGTGTAATTTCTGTAGTATGTCTCTTCTCAGAGTCTCCGGTATCACTGCCCTTTCTCCCTTTATGATGATTCCTTGGTGTACTGACAGTTCATCTCGTATATGGAAGAATGGAGCAACTTCCTTTGGAGCATGCTGCTTATATTTTGGCCAGCCCTGCAGGATCACAGTTTTTAATATCTGTAGTGTTTTATCTTTTTCTGTGAAGGTCTGTATTTGTTTCAGTTTATCTTCAGATACAGCAAGATACTCACACATATTGATGTTGTCCATTTCTTGTCCTTTATCCTCTGAGTTGGGTAAGTACGCTCTGCTTAGAGTATCTGCAATCAACAAGTCTTTTCCTGGACAATATCCAATTTCATAATCATATTTTTGAAGTCGCAGAAGCATGCGCTGCAGTCTCTTTGGTGCATTTAGTAGTGGTTTTTTTGTAATGCTCTCCAACGGTTTGTGACCTGATTGTACTGTTACCTGTCGACCGTATGTGTACTGATGAAACCTTTCCATTCCAAACACCACAGCTAGTAACTCCTTTTCGATTTGGGCATATCCCTGCTCTGTCGGTGTTAGCGCTTTGCTTGCAAATGTGATTGGTTGCCGCTCTTGTATTAATTGTGGCACCTAGGCCTTTTTCTGATGCATCACATAGGACTACCACCTCTAACTGTGGATCAAAATATTTTAAGGTTGCTGTGTCTGCAATGGCTGTCTTTACTGATTGAAAAGCCGTCTCCTGTGCTTCTGTCCATTCCCACAACACATCTTTGTGAGTTAGCTGTCTCATTGGCTCACACATGTCTGATAGATTCTTACAAAACTTGGACAGATAATTCACCATGCCCAAAAATCGTTGTACTCCACACACATCAGTTGGGGTAGGCATCTCTTGTATCGCCTTCACCTTTTCCGGATCCACTTTCACTCCATTTGAGGTTAGAAGATGTCCTATATATGGCACTTCCGTCATTTTCAGTTTCAACTTTTCCAAGTTCAACTTTATCCTTTTTTCTCTACACCTATCTAAAAATCGTAGCATCCTTGTATAGTGATTCTTTATTGCAGATTGCATATCGTCACCTTCTCCCACTATTAATATATCATCTGCTATCGTCTTTACCCCTGGGAGTCCTTCCAAAGCTTGCATCAGCTTCTGCTGAAATATTTCTGGAGCTGGTGTCAGTCCCATGGGCATTCTCAGCCATTTTATTGCGACCAAATGGAGAAGAAAACGTTGTCAATAAACTGGATTCTTCATCCAGTTCCACATGCCAAAATCCATTTTTTACGTCACAAACTGAAAATATTTTTGCCTTTGATAAATCTGGTAGCACATCCTCTATTGTAGGCATCGGATAGTGATTCCTTTTTAGAGCTTTGTTGAGTGGTTTGGGATCGATACAAATTCTTAGTTTTCCTGATGGTTTCTGCACTATGACCAAACTACTTATCCAGTCTGTACTCTGATGGACGACTTCTATCATGCCTAGCTTTTCTAAATCCTGTAGTTCTTCTTTCAATGGCTGAAGTAGCGCTACAGGCACTTTTCTTGTCGGTAATCTGGTAGGTTGTACTGTGTTATCAATTTCCAGTTTGTGTTTTCCTTCAAAACATCCATCACCCTCAAATACATCCGCATACTGTGTTTTTATAATCTGTAAATCTAGATTGCTGTCTGCTTTTGGGATATCCTTCATACTCTGTTTGACTTCCACAGACATAATGTTATGGAATTGTACCTTTATTAAGTCCATTGCCTGAACTGCTTTTATACCTAGTAACGGTATGTGGTCACCACCCTGCAGCACTGTAAATTGGGCTCTATAACTCTTTCTGTTGCATGGGTTACTAACCTTCAGTTTGCATGTCCCAAGAGGTTTCAGTATCGTTTTGTTGTACATCATAAGTACCTTATCAGTAGGTTCAATGAACACCTGTTCATTTAGTAGATCCTCCGGTATGACATTGCAACTTGCTCCACAGTCCAACTGAAATCTAATGGGTTTGTCATTTAATAAAAGAGTTGCAAACAGTTGTCTTGTATCTTTAGGTTCTGGCTGTCTGACTGTATTGACATTCTCTGTTGCAGACTGTAGCTGTATCCATGTAATATCTTCTGCACTGTCACTGTCATTGTCCTGTGTCACACTGTGAATTTCTGTATGCTTTTTAAAGGGCTTAAGTCTACAGAGAGCTGCGAAATGATTCATCTTACCACAGGTCCTGCAGCTTTGTCCATATGCTGGACACTTCTCTTTGTCTCTCTCATGTCTTCTGCCACAGTATCTGCATTGGACTGTTCTCGCTTGGTGCTCTGCTTTTCCTCTCATGGTTACTGCATGTACTGGCTCCTCAGTGGTGTCTGCCATCATCTTCAGGCTGTCTCTTGTTAGCTCTGCAGCTCTGCTTATTTGCATGCATTTCTCTAGGGTTAACTCCCCCTCTCTCAGCAGTCTCTCTCTTAGCTGTGGCTCTCTGATGCCGCACACTATTCTATCTCTGATAAGAGAATCTCTGATCTCTCCAAAGCTGCATGTTGCTGCCAGTCTTTTCAGCTCAGTCACATATGCGTCTATATTCTCTCCCATCTCCTGATTTCTGGTGAAAAACTTAAATCTTTCCACTGTCTCATTCTTCTTGGGGTCACAGTGCTTATCAAATGCCTGTACAATGTCTGCCAGACTGTCCGTACCGTCCTGGATCAGGGTCTGAGCAAGTTCTCTGCCTTTTTCTCCAATCAGATAGTAAAAGAGCTTCACCTTACGCTTCTGATCATTGGTGTCTACTGTAAGATCCACATACAGAGTAAACTCCTCCTTCCAATGTCTCCAGGTCTGCGATAGATTTGAGGACATGATGTCTAGTCTCTGAGGAGGTTTTAATGCGGTCTCCATAATGCTGTACTGTGGGCACTGTACTTACAGTTGAGCTTTGTACCACAAGCTGCCTGGATTGTCTGTCCACTTGTTCTTTATAGGTTCAGCCCTGCTGCCACCATGTTCTATTTCTTGTTTATGTCTCTGACACGATTGTGGTAACGGGTTACTTTTATTGTGTGCAGGTTCTCTCAGCCACCATTACATGAATGCTTCCTGTCTCATGCTCTTACCAACGAGTCCCTCCTTTGTATCCACTGAATACATCCAGGTAGTGAGACCCCTAGAGGCGGCTCAGCATATAACATATTGCTACAGCGCCGGCGGAGGGGTGAGTATGATCCGACACCCCCGCTCCCCCTCCCCCGCCGACCCCCGTATATGACCCATGTATAAGCCGAGAGGGGGACTTTCAGCCCTAAAAAATTGGCTGAAAATCTCGGTTTATACATGGGTATATACGGTATGTAAAGTGCAAATGCAAGCATAAGATCATGCACGGCGGTAAGGAAACCCCAGGTCACTGTGCACAAGTGATCAGAAGAACTGATCACTAGATCAAATAAATGGGGGTAAAAACTTACCAAGTGCAGAGGCAAGGAGAACCCTGGGCCAGGTGTGAAGGACCCTGACGCGTGTTTCACGTGTCAACGGCAACACCTTCTCAAGGACAGATCTTAGAAGAGGGTGAGAGAGTTTGTCCAAGCCTATGTGTGCACAGTTTAACAAATCAGAATCCTGTAGTGTTGATATTGGTGCTGAAGCTGAACCATCATTCTAACAACCCTTCTAAAAGCTCATCGCCTTCTTTTCATGTTTGTATCTTATGCAATCTGCATTTAGCCTAGGTACAGCTGCAGTAGCCGGGAGAGTGGCAGAATACAGTGTCTAAGCAGGGCTTAGAGCTTTGCAGTCCGTTGCTAAATACTGTATACAGTATATCTGCTGCACATGACCACATTCTTTTTTTGGAGGTGTGAAAAAATTGACTATATTATCATTTATAGAGTATAACATGCTTTGTGTTAAATTTCTGTGATATATAACACTCCAAAAAAGTGTTCAAAAATGCTTCTAGGTTCAATTAATCATCCATAGAGTATTACGTGCTTTCTGGCACATTTCGGTAGTATATAACACTCCAAAAAACTTTTGAAATTTTTTTCTGCATACAATTAGTCATCCATAGAGTATTAGGTGCTTATTGTTAAATTTTGGTGTTGTATTACACTAGGAAAAAGCATTGAAAAATTTTCAGTATTCAGTTAGTCATCTACAGAGTATTACGTGCTTTGTGGTACATTTTGGTGGTATATAACACTCCAAAAAAGTGTTGAAAAATTATTCTGGATTCAATTAGTCATCTATAGAGTATTACATGTTTAGTGGGCGACAAGGATGGCAGAATCCCACGAGACTCCCGAGGGAACGATATCCTGAGTCTTTTTCAAGCCTTGCTATAGGGTTAACACTGGAGCCACTTGGCATCTAGCCACATGGACTATACACCTCCAGAAAGACATTTTCCCCTACCATGAATCCCAGGTTGTTAACACCATAGCAATGCTTGAAAAACTCACGATTGGGTCGAAATGTTGCAAACTGCTATCTTCTGAACCATCATCTATTGTTATATGTCTTAGTGACTATTGTAAATAAAACTTTCTACTAGGTATCAAGAGGTTGTTACGTATGATTGACAGTTCAGATCGGGGTCCAAGGCAGATTTTGGGTCCTGTCATCACATCCCATTCAACCAGCTGGAAGTAGAGATGTAACATTGCCTCAAAGGCTGCAAGAGCTGAGAGCTGGAACCAGGGTCACATTACTCGAAATGGAGGGTCAACATCACTGGTATGTGGAGAGTATGATCCAAGATGGAAGTGAGTATCATGAACCCTTCTTGTGAAATGAAGGGGCCTGGAAGAGGCTCTTTGAGTTGACTCAAGAGGGTGCTACCACCCCAGAGAGATCAGACTTTCCTTGCTGTTCCCCACTTCCTATGCGGGAGCAGCCACGACGGTGCAAGTGACACAGGGAGCTGTCGCCTATTTCTACATGTCAAGGACTCCAGCACTACCCTAAGCCAGGTCATTTACAGCTCAGGCACCAGGAAATTGGGCTCCATGAAGCAAGTGAAGGCAGTCTCCCAGAGGAAGGAGAACAAGAAGCTGACACATGAAAAGGGTTATTATATTACCCTCCTTATAATTTTTTCCTGGCTTTGCACTTTGTGCAAAGCCCTTATGAGGGCAGTTGACTGGAATACATCAAATACACTTTCAAAATATTTGAATGAAGCAAGCAAGTTATTGCCTTTCAGGTGTCTATGGATGACTGGATGACCCTCCTTATAATTTTTTCCTGGCTTTGCACTTTGTGAAAACCTTTATGAGTGTAAGAATACCACTACATGACAGTTTGGGCATAATGTTTATGAGATCCTCCTTTTTATCTAATACAGGGTGTATCTGAGTCCCTCTTCTGTCTAATTTTTGGCAGTTCTTGCTTCCTTCATAAATAACACTGAAAGTTCCAACTTTTTAATAAAAAATAAATACAAATTTAATTTTGGTTTACTTACATTATTATTTTTTTAAATCATTTTTAAATGTTACCTTATATACAAGTCATTATACAGGAAAGAATGTTTCTTAACATTTTTTTCCTGTAAACTCCAATTTCTTGACGATTTTGAATGTTTTATTGTCAGGCCTTAAAGTGGAGTATAAGTGTGACCATTGCTCTCAGCAATGATCTGGGTGTCAGAGATGTTTCCAGGGGTCTTCACTATTGTGTTCTCCTTCCATTCAGCACTTTTTCCATCTACTTCAATATTTTCACTGCCAACCCAGACCTCCTTGTAGGATCTGCCAGAAAAATGCTCATATTTCCCATTAACTCCAATTATACTTGTTACTCGACACGAGCATCTGAGCATTAGGAATTGCTCAGTTCGAGTAACAAGCATCAGAGCATTTCAGTGCTCAGTCATCCCTAATGAATGTGCTTTCATCTGAACCAATCCATTGTGTCTCTGGCAGTATGTTTAGAGCTGTTGTCCTTTTCAAAGGTGAACCTATGCCCCAATCTCAAGTCTTTTGCAGCATTTAACAGATTTTCATCTAGGATTGCCTCGTCTTTATCTCCATCCATCTTCTGATCAACTGTGGCCAGCTTCCCTGTCGCTGCAGAAGAAAAACATCCCAACAGCATGATGCTGCTACCATCATATTTGACTATGAGGATTGTGTTTTCAGGGTAATGTTTCTCAAGGTGTTAGCTTTCTGTCACACATAGCATTTGACCAAAAAGTTCTACTTTGGTCTCATCTAACCAGTGCATCTACTTTCACATGCTAACTATGCCCCCTACATGGCTTTTTGCAAACCGCAAATGGAACTTCTTATGGCTTGGGTTCATAAATGGCTTTCTTCTTGCCACTCTTCCATAAAGGCCAAATTTGTGGAGTTTACAACGAACACCTGAGCTGTGGATTTCTGCCACTCTTCCAGAGTGATCATGGGGTTCTTCTTTGCGTCTCTAATATGTGCTTCCTTGATTGGGATGTCAGTTTAGGTGGATGTCTATGTCTTGGTAGGTTAGAAGTTTTGCAATACTTCTTCTATATGTGGATGATGGATTAAATAGTGCTCTGTGAGATGCTCAGAGCTTGGGCTATTATTTTATAACATAACCATGTTTTGTTTTCCTCCACAACTTTATCCCTCACCTGTCTGATGTGTTTTTTGGTTTTCAAAATGTTCTCAAACAAACCCTGAAGCCTTCACAGAATGACTGTAGTTATACTGAGAATAAATTACACACAGGTAGACCCAGTTTGCTAATTATGTGAGTTCTGGAGGCAATTGATCACTCAGGATCACTCAGGATTTTATTTAGGGGTGTCAAAATACATTGGGCTGAATACAAATGTGCTTCACATGTGTGTGAATGCCCCAGTCAAATTCTAAGCTTAAATTCCATTGAGAATCTGTGGCAAAACTTGAAAATTGCTGTTAAGTACAGAAGCTCTCCAACCAATCTCATTGAGCTATAGCTGTCCCCATCTGCTAGTGAAAAATGAACATTACATTGATGATATTCAATTCTCATTTCAGCAGATGGCAGACAATATTATATGTTGAGCAGTGTCAGGTAAGAAAGTAATATGCGAGAAAGATTTACAGCTCCAACTTCTCACATTACTGCTTACTGAATGTGAATGTATGTACAGTTGTGCTCAAAAGTTTACATTCTCGGGCAGAATTATTGCTTTCTTGACCTTTTTTCAGAGAATATGAATGATAACACTAAAACAACAATTCTGCTGGAGTATGTAAACCTTTGAGCACAACTGTATGTACTGTGTGTATACAACACATTTGTGTATATGTGTTAAATTGTACATATTGTAAGGGGAAATTTAATGAGGACCTGCTTTCAGGTCAATAGTATTTGTTCTTGTTTTAATCCTACATCCTCTGAGTACACTTTTTTTTAAAAGAATCCACAGGCTCACCACACCTGCGTCTTTAACATTCTGGGTGCTTTACAGTGTGAGCAGGCATGAAGATAAACGCAACTGAAAAAAAAGTTGTCACTCAATCCTCCAGGATGAACTCTTGTTCTGCATTCAAAAGTCATGTGAATAGACATTTAAAAATATGTATCAGAATATCTTCTTACCTTAATAATACATGTAAACAACATAGGGTACTTAGGTGACATTATTTTAACAAAAGAGTGTAAAAGCCATCCAACTGCAACAAGGTGTAGCCAATCAGAATGAACCCTAACTTTTGTAGTTAACCTAGCTATATGTCAGCTGTCGCCATAATAGATGTAGGCAGAGCAGGATCCAGACCTGTTTTGCAGCTGCCCATTGAAAGCTGTGTAGACAAGATGCACAGCCCAAAAAGAGGGAGCCACACACTTATACTGACATGTGCTCCAGCTCATTTCTTTGGTTTTGCTTTAGATTTGTGTAATTTTTCCATACACTCGGGTGGCTCACCCCTTTTTGTGCTTTTTGTCTATATAGCATCTTATAGCTTTCCACAAGCAGTTGAAAAATAGTCAGGTCTGAGTCCTGCTCTGCTTCCATTTTGAGGTCTGCAGAGCATAACAAGGTTAGCTACAAAAGTTAGATATGCCTTTTCTGGGCAGCTACGGGCTGCTATTTTTAGGCTGGGGGGCCAATATCCATGGCCTCTTACCATCCTGAGAATACCTGCCCCCAGCTGTCTGCTTTAGCAAGGTTGGTTGTCAAAATTGGGGGGACCTCACGCCTTTTTTTAATTATTTGTTTAAATAATTAAAAAAACAGGGTGGGGACCCCTCTATTCTTGATAACTAGCCTTGCTGAAGCTGACAGCTGAGAGTTGCAGCCCCCAGCTGTGAGTTTTGTCTGGTTGATTAGCAAAAATACAGGGGAACCCACGCCATTTTTTAAAATTATTTATTTACAGCGCAGGAGCGGCTAATGAATACTCCCATTCCCCACTCCTGCTCTCACTGTTATTAGCGGCAGCAGGTGTCGGATGATGGGATCAGTAGTCCCATCCACTGACACAAATGACTGGAGGAGTAAACTTTATACCTCCAATCATAGCTGAGCGCTCACGCTGTCTTTTGAACAGAGTCAGGAGAAGACCAGGTCTAATGTATTAGCGTCTTCATGCATAGGAGAATTAGTAAGCTGTGAAAAGCAGAGTGAGAACGTTAGAAAAAGAAGATGAGGAGGAGATGCAGAGAGTGGATGGGCTTGTTAAAAGGGGATGGTATGTTAAATGGGGACATTAAAGTCCCTCATGATGAAAGTATGTCACAGGATAGCAAGTGTGGAAGCCAGGAGGCAAAGTGATCCAGGACCTTGTTTCTTCTGCCTGGAGGTCGGTACACAACCACCTCTTGCAGGGAGAAATGTTTGAAGAGTCCAACAGTGTGGACATCAAAAGAAGGAACATGAGCGAGGAAACCGATGGGATTACGTGGAAAGCACATTACATGCGCTTGTATATTTCACAGTGTCTCTAGGAGTATGTGGGTGTGTGTATGTCACAGTGTGTCTAGGAGTATGGGTGTGTGTATGTCACAGTGTGTAAGAATATATCCGTGTAAGTGTCACAGTGTGTAGGTTCATGTTGGGATGTATCTGTGTGTCACAGAGTGCATGTGCCAATGTATGCAGATATATGTGGGTGTGTGTGTCATAGTGTGAACCTGTGGGTTAAAATATAACTATATATGTGCATAGCAATTTGTGTATGTTTTTATTTAGGTATTCATATACTGTATACTGTATAAGGCCGGGATCACACATGTGAGAAACGCGGCCGAGTCTCGCATTTGTAATCCCAGCTCTGGCGCCGGCACTCGGGATTGAAGCGAGCGGCTGCAAAGAAATACATGCAGCCGCACACTCTCTCCCGAGTGCCGTCACCAGAGCTAGGATTTCACATACGAGACTCGGCCGCGTTTCTCACATGGGTGATCCTGCTCTAAGTGTGGTGAACTTTCACTTTCAAAATCCTGAGTACAGTGGGTGAAATAAATATTGAACCCGCCATCAATTTTCTAAGTAAATATATTTCTAAAGGTGCTATTAAGACATAAAATTCTCATCAGATGTCGGTAACAACCCCGATTTGATTTCTTTTCCTGTGTTGATTGGATGGGTTGTTACTGACATCTGGTGAAAATTTCATGTCAATAGCAAATTTAGAGATATATTTACTTAGAAAATTGCGCAAGGATATCGGAAACGAGATATAAAAGTGGAGACAAGGGGCGCAGAGTCTAAGTGTAGGTGTATGATAACCATAAGAAGCTATACAGTACAGACCAAAAGTTTAAATGAGAAGGTGTGTCCAAACTTTTGGTCTGTACTGTATATTGTTGCATTGACCCTTTGGATGTCTTGTGTGTACATTCAATTGATCCATATGATGGATCCACTCCTTATAATCTTCCGGTATGCAGCACAATTGCAGGAACTATGCCAACCTTGATCCAAGGATTGCATGTGGACACAATGGTAAAAAGAAAAAAAAAAAAAAATCCTTTCTTGGTGCTTCCAGAGGACAAGAATAGTATCAAGGATTTTTCTTTCACCAACTGTATATGCTGCCACTCCTCATCCTGTAAAGAATTAATCATCGCACCTTTTGTGAAGTTTTTCCACTTTACCTTCTAATAATTTTCACCTTGCAACTGAGGACTTATAAGGCCCAGCAGTTCTCTTGTCAGATCTCAACAACTAGGACTGCTGCCAGTTAAATGACACAAATGTGGCGTTTCCTATGTCAGTTTAGGTGCTTTCAATCAGCTGCAGGTGGTAATAAATACCCAATACCCTAGCACATGTTCAGTCACATGGGCTATAAATGGACAAACATTTTACTGGACGCTGATAAACTCATTTGTATCAGAAATCTTTATTAGTTAACCCCTTAACGACCAAGCCATTTTGTAGGCCAATTTTTACATTTGTGACCACTGTCTCTTCATGTACTTATAACTCTGGAACGCTTAAACGGATCTTGGCGATTCTGAGAATGTTTTCTCGTGACATATTGTACTTCATGATAGTGGTAAAATTTCTTCGATATAACTTGCGTTTATTTATGAAAAAAACAAAAATCTGGCAAAAATTTTGAAAATTTTGCAATTTTCAAACTTTTAATTTTTATGCCATTAAATCAGAGAGATATGTCACAAAAAAATAGTTAATAAATAACATTTCCTACATGTCTACTTTACAACAGCACAATTTTGGAACAAAATTTTTTTTTTGTTAGGAAGTTATAAGTGTTAAAAGTTGACCAGCAATTTCTCATTTTTCCAACAAAATTTGCAAAAGCATTTTTTTTAGGGACCACCTCACATTTGAAGTGAATTTGAGGGGTCAATATGACAGAAAATACCCAAAAGTTACACAATTCTAAAAACTGCACCCCTCAAGGTGTTCAAAGCCACATTCAAGAAGTTTATTAACCCTTTAGGTACTTCACAATAATTGAAGCAATGTGGAAGGAAAAAAATGAACATTTAACTTTTTTTCCCAAAATTTTTCTTTCGACACAATTTTTTAAATTTTGTCATGGATATCAGGAGAAAATGAACCACAATATTTGTTGTAAAATTTCTCCTGAGTACACCGATACCCTATGTGTGGGGGAAAACCAATATTTAGGCGCACGGCAGTGCTCAGAAGGGAAGGAGCATGATTTGAGATTTTGAATGTCAAATTGACTGGAATCAAGAGTGGACACCATGTCACGTTTGGAGAGTCCTTGATGTACCTAAACAGTGGAAACCCCCCATAAGTGACCCAATTTTGGAAACTAGACCCCCAAGGAACTTATCTAGATCTGTGGTGAGCACTTTGAACCCCCAAGGGCTTCACAGAAGGTTATAACGTAGAGCCGTAAAATTTAAAAATCATATTTTTTCCACAAAAATTATCTTTTCACCCCCAATTTTTATTTTTCAAAGGATAAAAGGTTCACAAAAGTTATTGTGCAATTTGTCCTGAGTACGCTGATACCCCTTATGGGGGGGGTAAACCACTATTTGGATGCATGGCAGAGCTCGGAAGGGAAGCAGCGCCTTTTGACTTTTTTGGCTGGAATTGAGATTGGATGCCATGTCGCATTTGGAGAGTCCCTGATGTGCCTAAACAGTGGAAACCTCCCACATGTGACCCCATTTTGGAAACAAGACCCCCCAAGGAACTTATCTAAATGTGTCGTGAGAGCTTTGAACCCCCAAGGGCTTCACAGAAGGTTATAACGTAGAGTCATAAAATTAAAAAATCATATTTTTTCCACAAAAATGATCTTTTCATCCCAATTTTTATTTTCCAAAGGATAAAAGTACCCCAAAAGTTATTGTGCAATTTATCCTGAGTACTCTGATACCCAATATGTGGGGGTAAACCACTATTTGGGCGCATGGCAGAGCTTGGAAGCGAAGCAGCGCCATTTGATTTTTTTGGCTGTAATTGAGATTGGACGCCATGTCGCATTTGGAGAGTCCCTGTGTGCCTAAACAGTGGAAACCCCCCACAAGTGACCCCATTTTGGAAACTATACCCCCCAAGGAACTTATCTAGATGTGTGGTGATAGCTTTGAACCCCAAGGGCTTCACAGAAGGTTATAATGTAGAGCTGTAAAATTAAAAAATCATATCTTTTCCACAAAAATGATCTTTCCACCCCCAATTTTTATTTTCCAAAGGGTAACAGGACCCCAAAAGTTATTGTGCAATTTGTCCTGAGTACGCTGATACCCCATATGTGGGGGGGAACCACTATTTTGATGTATGGCAAAGCTTGGAAGGGAAGGAGAGCCTTTTTCAAATGCAGACTTTGATGGAATGGTCTGCGGGTGTCATGTCACGTTTGGAGAGCCCCTGATGTGCCTAAACAGTAGAAACCCCCCACAAGTGACCCCATTTTGCAAACTAGACCCCCCAAGGAACTTATCTAGATGGTGGTCAGCACTTTGAACCCCCAAGTGCTTCACAGAAGTTCATAACGTAGAGCCGTGGAAATAAAAAAATCATATTTTTTTCCACAAAAATGACCTTTTTGCCCCCAAATTTTTATTTTTATAAGGGTAACAGGAGAAATAGGACCCCAAAAGTTGATTTGCAATTTGTCCTGAGTACGCTGATATCCCATATGTGGGGGGGAACCACTGTGATCGCCTTACTGCGATCTTTGGGAGGCAGAATGAACAAATCCACAAAAGGTGAAGAATTGGTTTTATTTTTTACACCGTTCCTCGTGCGGTATTAGTGATTAGACGACTTTTTCGGGTCAGTGCGATTACAGCGATACCATATTTATACCCTTTTTTCAGGTTTAGCTTCTGTCACACACTAAAAGATGCTTTTTTTTGGAAGAATTTTTTGTAAGAAATTTTTGCACCGCCGTATTTTGAGAGCTATAATTTTTCCATATTTCGTCCGACAGAGTTTTCTGTGGGCTTATTTTTTGCGGGACGAGCTGACGTTTTTATTTGTACCATATTCGGGCACATAACGTTTTTTGATTGCTTCCTATTCCGATTTTTGTGGAAGCAGAATGAACAAAAACCAGCAATTCAGGAATTGTTTTTTTTTTCCCTCCGTTCCGCGTATGGTAAAATTGATAAAGCAGCTTTATTCTTCGGGTCACTACGATTACAGCGATACCTCATTTATATATTTTTTTATGTTTTGGCGTTTTTTACACAATAAAAATTTTATAGAAAAATAATTATTTTTGCATCAGTTTATTCCGCGAGCTATAACTTTTTTATTTTTTCGCTGATGATGCTGTATAGTAGCTTGTTTTTTGCGGGACAAAACGTTTTCAGCTGTACCATGATTATTTATATGCCACTTTATGATGATACCGCTTGGAAAAAGTATAATTTACTACTTTTTTTTTTTTTACAGCTTTCACTGAAGGAGTTAACTAGGGTTACGCTTTTATAGATGGGATTTTTACGGACGCAGCGATACCAAACAGGTGTATTTTTTTTGTTGTTTGTTTTTTTTTAAAAATGCTTTTTTTACCTTGTCCCTTTATGGGACTTTCACTTTTTTACTTTTGATTGCAGTTACAATGCATTGCAATGCTGCAGCATTGCAATGCATTGTACCTATAGTGAAAGCTGCTGTGACCATGGTCACAGAGGCTTTCCGTAGCTAGATGACCCGGAGGTTGTCATGACAACCCCGGGTCATCAAGGCAGAGATCGGGCCCTGCAAATACATTGCAGGGTGCTGATCTGAGACAGAGGGAGCTCCCGACCCTCTGCCTCTCCCCCTGAGCACTGCAATCGCGCTCGATCGCAGAGGTCATGGGGTTAACAGCCAGGGGCGGTGGGGGCGCCGCTCCTGGCTGTCATTGCAGGAAGCTCGGCCACTGCAGCACCGAGCTCCTGCATTGATCGGGCAGAAGAGGCTGAAATTTCAGCCTCTTCTGCCTGATCGCTGCTGTGTTTGGTCAGTCACATTGACTGACCAATCACAGCGCTGTAGGTGCGGTGACCGACTGCAAAGGTCCCCGCACCGCTTGCTGTGCCTCTCAGCTGTCTGTGACAGCTGTCGGCACTGAACTACCAGGCAGTGGTAGTTCAAAAGCATGACGTGCACAGTCCGTCAAGGTGCCAAAACTGACACCTTGCCATGACGGACTGTGCACGTCAGTGGACATTAAGGGGTTAAAATGTTATTCCTCAAAAGCAAATTATATCCTACTGATTGGGAAGACCTTACTGATCATTGCGTGTCCAGCAGCTGGGACCTCAAGTATTCCTGTGGTCCAGGTTATTCAACCCTAAGACTGGGGCTCTGCAGCCCCCTCATAAATGAAGTGGAAATATACAAGATAGAGTGGTGAATCCCCAATTTTGGGAATGCTAGGGGTCCAAGAAGTCTGACTCCTATCAATCAGTGTGTTATCATCTATCCTATTAACCCTTTTCTACCATATGAAGCACTATCCCATCCATGTGACCTGTGACTTAAGTCCAAGTGACGGGATAGTACGTCATAGTCGATCGGCCGCGCTCACGATTTTCACAGCTGACACTCGGCACTAAATACCAGGAGCAGTCACGGACCACTCCTGGCACCTTAACCTCTGGAACATTGCGATCAAACATGATTGCAGTGTTCTGGCGGCTGCAGAGGGGCTGAAAAATCCCTCTGCTTTTGGATCAGACACCCCGCGGCATGCCGCAGGTTCCCGATCGCTGCCATGGATACCTGATGTAATCTCGATGACATCCGGGTCTCCAGGCCTGAGGGACTTCCTGTCATATGCATTGACGACCAGGAAGTCTCTTAGGTCAGTGCTATAGGAGCTGCAGCGCTGACAGCTTCTATAGCATGCTGATCTGCATGCTATAGAAGCTATCAGCCTGCATAAAATGAGTGTCCCATAGTCGGGCAAAGTGTAAAAATAAGAATTATATAAAAAAAAATTTTTTTAAGTAATAGTAAAAATATTTTAAAAAATACTAAAAAGTGATAATACAAAAAACAATATTTATTACAGCAATAAATAAATATTTTAATAAAAAAATCTAAACAATAAAAGTACATCTATTTGGTATCACCACATCCGTAATGACCCGCCCTATAAAACTGTCCCATTAGTTAACCCCTTTAGTGAACACTACAAAAAAAACAAGGCAAAAAACAATGCTTTATCATCATACCGCCGAGCAAAAAGTGGAATGACGCGCTATCAAAAAACGGAGATAAATAAACGTGGTACCGCTGAAAATGTCATCTTGTTCTGCAAAAAATAAGCTGCCACACAGCATCATCAGAGAAAAAAATAAAAAAGTTATAGCTGTCAGAATGAAGCGATGCAAAAATAATTATTTTTTCTATAAAATAGTTTTTATTGTATAAAAGCGCCAAAACATAAAAAAAATTATATAAATGAGGTATCGTTGTAATCGTACTGACCTGAAGAATAAAACTGCCTCATCAATTTTACCACAGGCGGAGCGGTGTAAACGCCCCCCCAAAATAAATTCATGAATTGCTGGTTTTTGTTCATTCTGCCTCCCAAAAATCATAATAAAAAGCAATCAAGAAATGTCATGTGCCCGAAAATGGTACCAATAAAAATGTCAAATTGTCCTGCAAAAAACAAGACCTCATATGACTCTGTGCACCAAAATATGTAAAAATTATAGCTCTCAAAATATGGTGATGCAAAAACTATTTTTTGCAATAAAAAGTATCTTTTAGTGTGACAGCTGCCAAACATAAAAACCCACTATAAATAGTAAATCAAACCCCCCTTTATCACCCCCTTAGCTATGGAAAAATAATAAAATAAAAAAAAATACTTATTTCCATTTTCCCATTAGGGTTAGGGTTAGAGTTGGGGCTAAAGTTAGGGTTAGGGTTTGGGCTAGACTTAGGGTTAGGGTTGGGGCTTAAGTTAGGGTTATGGTTAGGGTAGGGGCTAGAGTTGGGGTTAGGGTTTGGATTACGGTTAAGGTTGGGATTAGTGTTAGGGTTGGGATTAGGGTTAGGATTGGGATTATGGTTAGGGTTGGGATTAGGGTTAGGGGTGTGTTGGGGTTAGGATTGAAGTTAGAATTGGGGGATTTCCACTGTTTAGGCACATCAGGGGCTCTCCAAACGCGATATGGGGTCAGATATCAATTCCAGCCAATTTTAGTTTGAAAAAGTCAAAACGGCGCTCCTTCCATTCCGAGCCCTGCCGTGCGCCCAAACAATGGTTTTCCCCCACATATGGGGTATCGACGTACTCAGGAGACTTTTTCTGTCAATTTTCTCCTTTTATCCTCGTGAAAATAAAGAAATTGTTTGTAAAAGATCATTTTTGTGACTAAAAAGTTAAATGTTCATTTTTTTCTTGCACATTCCAAAAATTCCTGTGAAGCATCTGAAGGGTTAATAAACTTTTTGAATGTGGTTTTGAGTACCTTGAGGGGTGCATTTTTTAGAATGGTGTCACTTTTGCGTATTTTCTGCCATATAGACCCCTCAAAGTGACTTAAAATCTGAGGTGGTCCCTAAAAAATGGTTTTGTAAATTTTGTTGTAAAAATGAGAAATCGCTGGTCAACTTTTAACCCTTATAACTTCCTAACAAAAAAAATGTTTTGTTTCCAAAATTGTGCTGATGTAAAGTACAAAATGGGAAATGTTATTTAGAAACTATTTTATGTGACATATTTCTCTGTTTTAAGGGGATAAAATTCAAAATTTGAAAATTGCAAAATTTTCAAAAATGTTCAACATTTTTGACATATTTCCATTTTTTTCATTAATAAACGCAAGTTATATAGAAGAAATTTTACCACTCTCATGAAGTACAATAAGTCACGAGAAAACATTCTCAGAATCGCCAAGATCCGTTGAAGCGTTCCAGAGTTATAACCTCATAAAGGGACAGTGGTCAGAATTGTTAAAATTAGCCCGGTCATTAACATGCAAACAACCCTCGGGAGTAAAGGGGTTAATAAGGGGATAACTTGTTTAACTCTTTGATGAGGTATATTAAATATTAAGGGGTTTTAAGCTCTTGAAACTTTGTAGAGATCTAACCTCTATAAGTAAAGTATAGTGCAGTTTGTGGTTTCTCAAAACCCTGTCGCTGTGCAAAAAATTGGGAAAGAAATATGGAAAATCCAATTAAAATTACTTGCTAATCAAACATGTTCTAATACCAAGTGACCACAGGGATAATGAGCTCATTATGCTGCATATAATAAATCTAAATTAACCACTGGCCATAATACAGTGACATCCACTGCAGTACATAGTTATTCCATGATAGAAGTGTTTCTGGATCTACGATCCGCTTGTGGTTTCTGTGGAAAGTTAAATTTTAAATTAGTGAGAATTATCTTATAGTTTCTGAACGATTTGTTTCCATTCATCAATCAACAGTAAAGAAAGAACATTTTTGCTTACTTGTTCTACTTACTGTGAAGAAAAAATAATGTGTATGCATATTCAGTTATTTGCCATATGGTACACTGTGAACAGGAGGTTCACTCTCAATTGTTATTTTCTATAATTGAAGTTAGCTTTATAATTTGGATGGTTTGCTCAGATTCCAACACACCGCACCTTCAGTATTCCTGCTTTAATGCCAAGTACTGACATTTTTTTTTCAAGAAATCTCAAAAAATAAAAAAAGGACTTTCATTTCATACTAGCTTGATAGACTGATCTGATTTGATTCAGCATTTTCCCCAAGTTTTACTGTTCCTATTACTTTTGCTGTATTATTTGTAAAGATGATGCTTAGGGGCCCTGATTCATTTTTTTTTTTGCTTAGGCACTGTTAATTGTATCATAGGGCACTAGTGGTTAAACGCAATTTGTGATCTACACCATAGCAATACATTAATATACAGTTCATATTTATCACAATGGACAAAAAGCGGACTGGCGTCATGGTTGTGTTCACATGCCATCTCCACAAGCAATACAATCTAGTTATTATGTCCTTGATCATTTGTGCTCACGGTTTCCCATGGGTCATTGAGACTATGCAAAACAGTAATTATATATATACTAGATGGAGACCCGATGCTATCGCATCGGGAGGGCGGTAATGTCAAGATGGGGGCAGGCTTTGCAGCGTTGAGAATCTCCCCCCCCATGTGCTCACCCGCCTATTCACTCTCTCTTTAAAACTGTGCATGCAATCCTCCTGTACAAAGATGTGTGTTCACAATGGTGTTCGCTGGTGGTACCACGCAAGAGGCTTCGTATGGCGTATACAGTGTGTGTGTGGTGTACGGCATATACAGAGTGTGTGTGTGTGGTGCGTACGGCGTATACAGAGAGGGTGTGTGTGTGTGGTGGTGCATACGGCGTGTGCAGTCTGTGTGGAGTATACGGCTTATACAGTGTGTGTGTGTGGTGTGTACGGCCATATACAGTGTGTGTGGTGCATACGGCATATAGAGTGTGTGTGGTGCGTACGGTGTATACAGTGTATGTGTGGTGCGTACGGCGTATACAGTGTGTGTGTGGTGCATGCGGCGTATACAGTATGTGTGTGGTGCGTGTGTCATATACAATGTTTGTACGGCGTATACAGTGTGTGTATGTGGTGCTTACGGCGTATACAGTGTGTGTGTGTGTGGTGCGTACGGCATATACAGTGTGTGTGTTGCGTACAGCGTATACAGTGTGTGTGCAGTGTGTACGGCATATACAGTGTGTGTGTGGTGCGTACGGTGTATACAGTGCATATGTGGTGCATACGACATATACAGTGTGCGTGTGGTGCGTACGGCGTATACAGTGTGTGTGTGGTGCGTGTGTCATATACAATGTGTGTATGGCGTATACAGTGTGTGTATGTGGTGCTTACGGCATATACAGTGTGTGTGTGTGTGGTATGTACGGCGTATAGAGTGTGCGTGTGTGGTGCATACGACATATACAGTGTGTGTGTGGTGCGTACGGTGTATACAGTGTGTGTGTGGTGAGTACGGCGTATACAGTGTGTGTGTATGTGTAGTGCGTACGGTGTAAACAGTGTGTGTCATGCTACGGTGTATACAGTGTATGTGTGTGGTATGTACGTCGTATACAGTGTGCGTGTGTGGTGCATACGACATATACAGTGTGTGTGGTGCATACGGTGTATACAGTGTGTGTGTGGTGCGTACGGCGTATACAGTGTGTGTGTGGTGCGTATGGCATATACAGTGTGTGTGTGATGCATACAGTGTATACAGTGTGTGTGTGTGGTGCGTACGGCGTATACAGTTTGTGTGTGTATATGGCATATACAGTGTTTGTGTGTGGTGCGTACGGCGTATACAGTGTGTGTGTGTGTGTGTGTGGTGCGACGGTGTTCCGCTAGTAGCACACCGCAAGAGTCTGGTGGATCGCCCGCCAGGGCAGTGGGAAACTCGGTACCAGGCCGCTTCTTAAAGGGGAAGTGTCACAGCGGCAGTGACACAGTCCGTGGCCCTGGGCGTCCAATAGAAAGGGGTATATTTACAAGTGATAATATAGTTTATAATAAAGTGTTCGTGACGCGACTTGTAGTTTCTGGTCAGAGATGACCAGCGCTGCAGTGCAGATCCTCTGGGAATGGCGGTGATGCAGCAGAGTTGGTATAGCTCTCCACAGGCAGAGCTTAATCCCAGGGCAGATGTAGGATGTAGAAGATGGTGAAGATGTAGTATTTGGCAAGGGATGTAGCAGTGTTGGATGAGTGGACGCAGGAATAATTAGAGGACACAGCTGGGTGCAGTTTCCAAAGCTTTACTCACAGTTCTGGTGTGCACACATGCCCGCTTTGTGCCATGTCCTCCAGATGAGGGGATCAGCAAACTCCCAGGTAGATTAGGATACACCTTTCCAGAACTCCCTTCAATATGTTACTTTCTCAGTCATCTCACTGTGCTGACTTTCCACCTTTCCTTCCTGTCCAACACCTAGCAATCAGTGTCCCAAGCAAGTAGCCGTGGACCTTGGTGGATAACATCCTCTCTGCATTTCCTTGCTCCCTTAAGGCTACCTCTTCGGAGAAGATAACTGCGGTTCAGTAGCTGAGGCACCTAGTGATGCCACTGCCTCCGGCTCGCTAGCTGATTCTTAAAGTTCTCCACTAGGCTGGGGGACGGAGTCCTTTCTGCGACCTGGTCCCTCCACTATCAGATGGATCACTCACTATCCATGCCCCTAGGACCCCTTCTGTCCTTCCAGAAGCTTCTCTCTCTGTTCTTTCCTTATTTGACTTTCTTCATCTGGGGACGAGCTGCTACCAGCTCCAGGTCCCCTCCTATTCTGTTCAGTCTCTCAGGACTCACTTTCCCACTTTCTTAAGCTTCATTTCCCCCTCCTTCTTACTTTCTCCACCCACCTCTCAACACACTTTCCTACCCAGCCTGGGATGAGACCATCCTCCCTTAGGGTATGTCCAGGGTGCCCGGCTGCTATGGTCTGTGTTGGCTGCAAGTGTTAGAGTCCTGGGTGGTGCTTCCTCCTTAACTGAGATTGGGGTATCACACCTCTGGATGAGGTGCAATACCTCTGTGGTGACTGAACCCTCAGGGGCGCCACACTGGTACCACCAGCAGTTTGCATATTGAGACACTCATCACTTGGGTGTCCCAATATTGCGGTCGGTGAGCTTCCGCTGCTTGGAATTCTGGGATCCAGACACATCTGAATGGAACAGGATGTGAAGTCATTACATGGTAAGTATATGTTAGATTTTTAAAAGTTGCAAATAACGCTGAATATATAGAAGCAGAAGTAACGATTGTAAAAGAGAAAAGCAACAACTATTGCGCTGTGAGAAAAGTTGTCAGCACAGATTTCATTTCAACTGGGTATCAGTGTTTGTGTGAATAGTGAAAGTTGGTGGCATAAGGTGAAATGGCTGCTTGTAAATTTAACATGGATATAAGCATTGATCTAATTAAAAAACACTCTTTGGACAAAGACAAATTCCTTCATTGATTGAAAAACCCAAAGTCGTCCGCCATAAGCCTGTCACCCGATACAAGGTATTGTCAGAATACATGCTTACTGGTAGATTCCCCTTGTGATTTTAACATGGAATGTGACCTTGAATTGTGGCCAACCATAATCAAAGAGATGTGGGATGCTAGGAGAGGGAGTGATGAGTGCCGCAATGAAAATGTTACTATCATTAACTTAATTTAATGGATGAAAAGCAAAAGCGATATTTTTGTTGAATTAGTATGTTATAAATTAGTGGAAAGCTTCTTCAACTTCTTTAGTGCTGATGGGCACTTTTGGTTGATGCCTTTGATAGTTTACCTGTTATTAAACATCTGAATGATACATTCCCATGCTGAGGAATATGTAAAATATCATAAAAGCCTTTCAAATTATTTTCAAAGAATATGTAACTAAAAAGTAACACCCAGCAAGAACCAAAAGGTATTTTTTGGAAAATGGCATTTTACTGCTTTTTTGGTCTTCAGTCATGTAAAGGTTTCCTAAATCTGGAATAAAGCTGCAAAATACAGATATAATCTTCAATGATGCTTTGTGGAATTGTGCTGAGCTGTCATAGCAGAGCATAGCAGCTAAGAAGTTCGCAAACATTGACCAAAATTAACTTGACATTAGCTTCCTACGGAAATGGATATAGGCCTGGATTGTAAGAGTGGAAAAGAAGGAAACCTCACCATGACATGTTTGCAACTAGGCCCATGACAAGGTTGAAGAAGGAGGAAAAAAGTCCTGTTTGCTCAGTTAGCCAATTAGAGTAATATTGTTCTGCTTCAGCATTGCTCAGTGCATTTGGAATCATGTTGTGTTGCGTAATCAGATCAGTTATGCTCGTCCACGATCCTGCCCCTCAGTCTAACATAAATGTCCTCTATCATCACTCAGACATCTGTCTCGAGCAGTGTTTCTTTAGGTAACCTGTCCTAGCGTGTGCTAAGAATGGGCTGTAGCCTGAGATATGTGACTGTGGCCATTTTGGACAACTTGTAGAAGAATCTCTTAATCTTGCCGTCAAAGGCTAAGATGACCCTATAAGTAATGAACTGATGCAAGGGTGAGCTTAGTTTATGGTACTATTATGTACATACTCTCTAGAAAGCAATGTATAACATTTTTTTTAATGTATAGCTTCAATAAATTAAACCCATAGTTTCAATTTGCACCTGGTGAGACAGAACAGCAAACCCATATAATACTGAGCAGCCCTATCAAGTACAAAAGGGATTGATTAATTAAGACTGTCAGTGAGAAAAAAACAAAGCTTGCCATCCACGTAGTAAATCCTTCCTTGGAAATGCTTTGCAGTTCCAATTAAGCTCAATCGGCAGGAAACCAATTTGCAGAAGGTCATTACAATTATTTCTAAATTTGGATAAGGTCCTTGCTAGATTCTGTACTTATCAGTTATGGGGCCAAACAGTTGCAGTGTGCTTAACATGAACTTTCAATACTGACTGCTTACATGTCCATTTTCAATTCAAATGCTGATTGACCCGATATATTTCCATGTGTTTTAAGGATAATACTTCAGTGCAGATAGACCTATTATAATGTGCTTTTGCATTTGTCAAATATAACTAAAGATAAAGGTTGAAAAACTGAAAACAGCATTCATTGCATTGACAGTTGTGGTTCGAATTGTTTCATCCCTGCTAGATTTGACAGATTCATTAACAGTGTTTACAGCTGGAAATGGTGCAATATATTTGTTTCTTAGAGAGCTCATGCTGTGCTATTCAGATTCTTTTAGAACAACAAAGTGCTAATAACATATTATTTCTCACTAACTTTAACGTCATTTAATTTATAAAAGCATAAAAACATTTTACTTTGATCCTGCTTTACATGTACATTTTCTCAGGTAGAATAGCATATTTTGTTACATTTAAAAACGGTATTTGGTTTCTAACCCCCTTTTACTGTATAGTATGCCATGATGCAAATATCATCTCGCTTTTTATTGTGAAGCTCCACCTAGTTGGCGTGACCCAAAGCCAAATTTATTGAGCTCATGAAATTTGCTCAAAAATATTAATTAACACTTTTTTATGTATCTTGACTAGAGTTTATTTAAAATGAATTTAAATTGGTATAAATGAAAAAAGTGGATATGGACATCTCAGGTGGGGTTTTTCCCCCAGGACACCAGTGTATGAGTTAAAAAAAAGAGTCATTTTGTATGAGAGGCCCTCATTTGGAATGACTTGAGAAATCATTATAATTATAAAGATGGCCATTTAGCGGCTGCTGCAGATTACATAACAGGCTTCTTTTGACTTCCCCCAGTAATGCCAGTAGTGTGACTCAAACGATCTGCTGGGGCCTTCATTTTATAAGGTAAAGAGTAGAGTTGAGCAAAACGGGTTGGTCAGATTCAAAAACCACCGACTTTCGCCAAAGTCGAGTTTCGTCGAGCGAAACCCGACTATAGTGTGAGGTCGACCATGCGGTCGTCGACCCGAGCGCCAAAGTTGGTTTTCCCATAATGCTTGCAGGTGCCTTTTCTCAGCCAATGAGCAAGGACGCACACTGTGGGCAACGAGATAACATGGGCAGTGGCCACCACCATCTTAGAGAAGGGCATTGCAGTGATTGGCTTGCTTTGTGTGGCATCACAGTGGCTATAAAAGCCCTGATGGCCGACTGCCATTTTACTTCTGCCG
Organism: Oophaga sylvatica; assembly: GCA_033576555.1. NCBI lineage: Eukaryota > Metazoa > Chordata > Amphibia > Anura > Dendrobatidae > Oophaga > Oophaga sylvatica. Next base: position 180,925,581 of record JARQOD010000006.1, read on the forward strand.
ATCTTAGCGTAGGGAGAGGTTGCTGCCGCTGTTTATCAGTAGGGAGAGAGTTAGGCAGGAAAGAAAAGTGATTCTGTGCTTGTGCTGATAGCGATTGTGCTGTACAGTTAGTATGCAGTGACAGGGGAGGATTTTCTTGTGTGCAGCAGCGCTGGTTATTAGGCTGCCTGCCAGTGACAGGGGAGGATTTTCTTGTGTGCAGCAGCAGAGCTGATTATTAGGCTGCCTGCTAGCTGTATTGCTGTGTGAACACTGCTGTGCAGAGTGCTTTCTACACAGCACATACACATACAATAAAATACTTTTATTCTTTTTTTCTGCACAGTTACCGAGCGTTCATTTTTTCCCACACCGTATAGAGCTGTACGCTCCTCACACACTACCGTGTACCGGCTGGTATCACGGACAAATACATGCTGACTATCTGTGTGTGTGACTCCGGAAATATATACGGAGATTTCAATTTTCCCTAAAACCGTATACAGCTGGTATCTTCTGATACAGTACCGTTTTTCTGCCTTCTTTATTACGGTCAAATCCATACTGAGAGAGCGTCTGTGTGTGATTCTGGAAATATATACGGAGGTTTAAATTTTCCCCTAAACCATGCACAGTTGGTATCTTCTGGTACAGTACCGTTTTTCTGCCTTCTGTATTACAGTGTTGAGCCCACGGCATCTTCTGGCTCAAGAAGGCCTGTGTTAGGCGTTGGTAGGATTTGAACTTGGATCTGAGGCACTAGTGGTCCCCCATCCAGGTTTCAGCCAGGGCAGATGCGCAGATGCTGCTTAGCTTCACCATTGATCCCAACACCTAGCCAGTACAAGAGAGTTCAAGCTGTCTCCAGGGACTTTGTTAATAGTAGCCTAAAGCATAGGTTACAGAAGGAGACAGGGCTGTTATAGCCTAAGTCCAGAAATGCCTGCACTGAGCATGTCCGTGACATGGCAAGCCATGATTGGTGGTTAATATCAGCTGGTCCTCTGACCTGCACTGCCTGATTGGTCACGGATGACATCACCGATGATGCGATTAACGAGATGGCTGGGGGCGGAGCTTAGCCCTTAAATAGCTTGTCTGTCCGTGGTGCTGTCAGATCATACTAAAATAGGCAGTGCTCATGTGTGGATATACCAGAATCTGGGCTCCACGTGCTCGCTAGCTTTGCTCTCCGGCCCTGCCGATGCCAGAGTTCGCTCGGCTAATTAGCACAGGTCCTTCAGGCAGATTTAACTTATGCCAGGCAGGTAGCCAATGTGGCGCAGTCTTGCTACGAATATAGGGTAGCTATACACCCTGAGCAGACTGCAAAGCTGAACAGAGCGTTGCTCAGTCCGGTCTCAAGCCGGCTGGTAGCATGTACGCCTGGCGTTAGTCGCACGCACTTCCCAGCGGCTGGCACATAGCTTCTGTGCAGTCAACAGGGCTACGTCTACACCAGCTTGCAGCACATAGTGCAAACCTTATAACTGGCAAGAGGCTTCTGTGCCATTAACAGGCTACATCTATGCCAGTCGATAGCACATCTGCCATGACGCTAACGGAGAGAGTGTAAATTCTACATCTCCCCTAGTGTGAAGTAACACAGGCGAGATCTAATAATATATTTCTGTCGTCAGTTTTACCCTCATACCCAAGGGGTGTTCGGCAGCAGTGACTATAATTGCATTGGGAACCCCGGGTTCGGTTGAAATCCATTATTTAATAAAGTTGTTGCAACCGAGCTCATAACAGTATCTGACCGCCAGGGTCTAGCCGAACATGGCTGACATTCAGCAGCTACAGCGCTACGTTCAGCAACTAGAGGCCAGACAGGTCTCTGGAGCAGGCCGCTCCGGTTGCTGATCTCACTGCAGTAGCTACTCAAGCAGCCGCACAAGTAGCCATTCTTGTAAATAATGCTGCGACAGCTGCTAGAGTTTCATTACCCCGTTTTGACCTCCCAGAAAAATTTTCTGGCGACAGCAGATCCTGCAGAGGGTTTATTAATTTATGCTCCATTCAGTTAGAAATGATGGAGGCATGTTTCCCCTCCGAAAGGGCTAAAGTGGGTTTTGTCATATCATTACTTTCCCGCAAAGCCTTGGAGTGGGCTACTCCTCTGTGGGAACGGAATGATCCGGTAGTGGCTAATGCGGGTCTCTTTCTTAGAATCCTAAAAAGTGTGTTCCTCTGTCCTCAGGTTACACATGATACGGCTCTTAAGCTTCCTACATTAGTACAGGGTTCGACCACGGCCAGTTACTATGCCGTCCAGTTCAGTGCATAAGCGGCAGAACTGGATTGGTCTGAACCGTCGCTAATCCCGGTGTTCTGGAAGGATCTGGCTGGGCATATAAAAGATGCTCTAGCCACCAGGGAGATTCCAACTTCTCTGTAAGAGTTAATGACTCTTGCCAACCGAATAGATTTACGTCATGCAGAAAGCAAGTTGGAGCTGGAGGTCTCTAAACCTCTGTTCCAGTTGGCACCTTCGTTTTCTAGACCTATTTCCGAACCCGCGGTTCCTGACATGGAACCTGAGCCTATGGATATATCCCTGACTAGGAAATGGTCCCCTCGTTCCCATCCTACACATCTCTTGGAATACCCCTGTACTAAGGGTTCCAAGCAGGCGGAGGAACGAGAGTGTATAACCATCATTAGAGGAAGTGTGTTAGATTCTGGGACCTCTACCTGTAAACTAATATATGAGGTAACGTTGCTCTTCAAAGCAACTGCGGTTTCTGCCAAGGCGTGGGTGGACTCTGGAGCAGATGGCAATTTTTTGTCACAAAGACAGGGATCGTCGAACAGTGTGCTGCCTACCTGGCGCTCGAGTCCGACACATCACTGATCGGGTTGACAGATTACTGGGAGGGGCTGGTGAGGACCCAGCAGTCATGGTGCACATTGGCACAAATGACAAAGTTAGAGGTAGGTGGAAGGTCCTTAAAGATGATTTCAGGGAATTAGGCTGCAAGCTTAAAGCAAGGACCTCCAACGTGGTATTTTCTGAAATACTGCCGGTACCACGTGCCACACCAGAGAGGCAACGGGAGATTAGGGAGGTTAATAAGTGGCTCAAGAATTGGTGTAGGAAGGAGGAGTTTGGGTTCCTGGAGCACTGGGCCGACTTCTCAGTTGGCTACAGGTTCTATGCTAGGGACGGGCTGCACCTCAATGGGGAGGGTGCAGCTGTGCTGGGGGAGAAAATGGCTAGAAGGTTGGAGGAGTCTTTAAACTAGGGACTAGGGGGGAGGGTATTCATTTTATAGGAGGGGAAGGCAGTGCAGATAGAGACCTGGGTACAAATAATGAAATTGGGGGTATGGGGGGTGGGGTTAGAACAGTTAATAATTTAAGTAAGAATAGAGGTTCAGAGAGATACATAAAGTGCATGTATACTAATGCTAGAAGCCTCACCAACAAAATGGCGGAATTAGAATTAATTTTGTTGGAACATAATTATGACATGGTGGGGATATCTGAGACTTGGCTGGATGAGAGCCACGACTGGGCGGTTAATTTACAGGGCTATAGTCTGTTTAGAAATTACCGTAAAAATAAGCGAGGTGGGGGTGTGTGTTTATATGTAAAATCATCTTTAAAACCCATCCTGTGTGATATCTGTGAATCTAATGAAGATGTAGAGTCTCTGTGGGTGGAGATTAGGGGAGGGGGGAAAAATAATAAATTACTGATAGGCATTTGTTATAAGTCTCCTAAAATAATGGAAGCAACAGAGAATATCCTCGTAAAGCAAATAGATGAAGCAGCAACTCAAGGAGAAGTCATTATTATGGGGGACTTCAACTACCCTGAAATACATTGGGGAACAGAAACCTGCAGTTACAGCAAAGGTAATACGTTTTTGGCAACTATGAGAGACAATTACCTTTCACAACTAGTTCAGGACCCAACAGAGGGGGGGCACTGCTAGACCTAATATTATCCAACAGGCCAGACCGCATATCAAATATAAGGGATGGGGGTCACTTGGGTAATAGTGATCACAAAATAATAAGCTTTCATGTATCCTTTAATAAGATGTGTAGTCGAGGGGTTACAAGGACACTAAACTTCAGGAAGGCAAATTTCCAACGGATGAGAGATGATCTTGGTGCAATAAACTGGGACGATATCCTGAGACATAAAAATACACAAAGAAAATGGGAGACGTTTATTAGTATCCTGAATAGGACCTGTGCACAGTATATACCCTATGGGAATAAACATGCTAGAATTAGGAGGAAACCACTATGGCTAAATAGCAAATCAAGACAGCAAAGATTGAGGCAGAGAGACTCATTGCCAGAGAAAGTAAAAATAATCCCAAAATATTCTTTAACTACATAAATAGCAAGAAACTAAAAAATGATAGTGTTGGACCCCTTAAAAATAGTCTGGGTGAAATGGTGGATGAGGATGAGGAAAAAGCCAATATGCTAAATGACTTTTTTTCAACTGTATTTACACAAGAAAATCCCATGACAGATAACATGATCAGAGATAAAACAATTTCTCCATTAAATGTCACCTGCTTAACCCAGCAGGAAGTACGGCGGCGTCTAAAAATCACTAAAGTTGACAAATCCCCGGGCCCAGATGGGATACACTCCCGAGTACTGCAGGAATTAAGTACAGCTATAGATTGTTGGGGTTTGATTTCCCGCTGCTGCACAAGGGGAGTCTCGAACCCATCCCGCTGCAGTCTCCCATTCATCTCCGGCCGCAGTGGAGCCTGCTCAGCAGAGATGTCGGTCCAGGCGTCTTGCCCACTCCTCTACTGTGCAGTGACTTGCTGCTGCCTTTCCTGGATCTGCTATTGTGGCCAGTGCTGGAGCAGTCGTCTTTGAGACAAAGTCCTGCGTTTTCCCATCTGAGCATGCCCAGAGTGAGATCTCTCATTGGAGATCAGGGGTCACATGTTCAGGTGCTGCAGCGGCTCCTATTGGTCCGCCAGGAAGGTCATGTAGCTACGTTTGTTTGTAACAGCTTCTCATTGGTCCTTGTTCCTGGAAGGTCCTGTAGCTGTTGCTATAAAAGGGTAGCATGGCTGGGCCGCCATGCGCTAATATCAACCATTGTATGCTATGCGCCAGTGTGGTCATGCGTGTGTGTGGTTAGGGACCCGGCTGAAATAAGCCACTAGAATACCGACCTATTCGGTGAGGAGTTTGGTATGGTAGCTGGTCAGGGTCGGTGTCCTAGATGCCCTAGATTACCGGCATAACCGGTGAGGAGTTTTGATTGCCGTATTCAGGGTCTGGCGTTCAGACGCCATAGATTGCGGGTGACTCCCGCGAGGACATTAGCACATGATCACGCTTTATGTACGCTTAGCACTTAACTGTGTATCTGAGAGCCTGACAGGACACAGTACTTTTTCTCAGCGGCCCTGTGACGTAACAGGGTTCGCTTTCAACGCTAGACAGCGCCCTAGCATGTTTTCTTTGCCACTCAGTTGTGTCTAGTGAGTGCGCACACATCGCCATATAGCGCTGAGGCTCTCCTTCTAGCGGCTCTGTGGAGTAACAGAGTTCGCACTTATTGCCACAGCGCATTACGGCGTTTATGTTGGCGACTCTGCGGGATAACAGAGTTTGCTTCTCGCGCCATTTCTACTAGCAGCAGGCTCCGCTTGCACGGTGGACCCCGGGCTGCGAACGCACTTCTCTACTTTATATATTTGGTGCGTTCCGCAGACCCTTAACATAGATAGACCATTATTTTTAATCTTTAAAGATTCCATAATAACTGGGTCGGTACCACAGGACTGGCATATAGCAAATGTGGTGCCAATATTCAAAAAGGGGGCAAAAACTGAACCTGGAAATTATAGGCCAGTGAGCTTAACATCTACTGTGGGTAAAATCCTGGAGGGTTTTTTAAGGGATACTATATTGGAGTATCTGAAGCTGAATAACCTCATGACACAGTATCAGCATGGGTTTACGAGGGACCGTTCTTGTCAAACTAATCTGATAAGCTTTTATGAAGGGGTAAGTTCAGGACTGGACCAAGGGAATGCAGTGGACGTGGTGTTCATGGACTTCTCAAAAGCTTTTGATACAGTGCCACACAAAAGGTTGATACATAAAATGAGAACAATGGGGATAGGGGAAAATATGTGTAAGTGGGTTAAGAACTGGCTCATGGATAGAAAACAAAGGGTGGTTATTAATGGAGCACACTCGGACTGGGTCACGGTTAGCAGTGGGGTACCACAGGGGTCAGTATTGGGGCTGCTTCTCTTTAACATATTTATTAATGACCTTGTAGGGGCATACAGAGTAGTATTTCAATATTTGCAGATGACACTAAACTCTGCAGGGTAATAAATACAGAGGAGGATAATTTTATATTACAGGAGGATTTATGTAAACTAGAAGCTTGGGCTGATAAATGGCAAATTAGCTTTAATGGGGATAAATGTAAGGTCATGCACTTGGGTAGAACAAATAAGATGTATAATTATGTGCTTAATTGTAAAACACTGGGCAAAACTGTCACTGAAAAAGACCTGGGTGTATGGGTGGACGACAAACTCACATTTAGTGGCCAATGTCAGGCAGCTGCTGCCAAGGCAAATAAAATAATGGGATGCATTAAAAGAGGCATAGATGCTCATGAGGAGAACATAATTTTACCTCTATACAAGTCACTGGTGCGACCACACTTAGAATACTGTGTGCAGTTCTGGTCTCCGGTGTATAAGAAAGACATAGCTGAACTGGAGCGGGTGCAGAGAAGAGCGACCAAGGTTATTAGAGAACTGGGGGGTCTGCAATACCAAGACAGGTTATTACACTTGGGGTTATTTAGTTTGGAAAAACGAAGGCTTAGGGGTGATCTTATTACAATGTATAAATATATGATCTTTTTAAATATAATGATCTTTTTACTCTTAGACCTGTGACGGGGACAAGGGGGCATCCTCTACGTCTGGAGGAAAGAAGGTTTAGCCATAATCACAGGCGCAAATTCTTTACTGTAAGAGCAGTGAGACTATGGAACTCTCTGCCGTCTAATGTTGTAATGAGTGATTCCTTACTAAAATTTAAGAAGGTACTGGATGCCTTTCTTGAAAAGTATAATATTACAGGCTATATTCACTAGTTTCCTAGATACAGCGTTGATCCAGGGAGCTAGTCTGATTGCCGTATGTGGAGTCGGGATGGAATTTTTTCCCCAATGTGAAGCTTACTGTTTGCCACTTGGGTTTTTTTTGCCTTCCTCTGGGTCAACATGTTAGGGCAGGTTAGGATAGGATATGGGTTGAACTAGATGGACTTAAAATCTTCCTTCAACCTTAATAACTATGTTACTATGTTACTATGTTAACCTTTGCCCAGAGACATGCCATTCCTATGGAGTTACTGCCCAAACCAATGAACATTAAGGTAGTCAACGGTTCACGGCTAGACATGCAAATCATTCACCAGTCGATTCCCCTCACTATGTCATTTCCTCAGGGTCACCTGGAGCATATTTGTTTTCTCATTATTCCCGGTGGATCGGATGAGGTGCTATTAGGCCTTCCATGGCTACGTTGTCACAATCCACACATTAACTGGAACACGGGGGAGATTAATTTCGGGGTTGAGAATGGTGTTTCTCAGCGTATGATTGCCTCGACCCGGAGGGTAGTCACAGAGCCGTCTGTTGACTTGGTCGCTCGTCCTGAGCATTCCAAAAAGGCTGTTGAGACTTTGCCTGTTAGAACCCTCTTGTTAGATTTTGTTTCAGTTTGCTGGTCACATGACCTTTTTACCCTATTTAGTCTGGCTCCGCCCTTCTGGCTTTGCTGGACTTCATTGTATTATCTACTCTTAAGCTAGCCGGGTGCTTAGGTGCCTTACTCTGTCAGTTTTGCTTGATCTTAGGATCTCTTAGTATTTGTTTTCTGTTTTATATTCCCTGCTACACTTTCTGTTAGGAGGTGTCCACCTTTTCACCCAGTCCCTAGATCTTGTAGGGATTCCTCGCTCGCAACTATAGATCTTCGTTCAGACTAGCTGAGGACTTTAGCGGGTCTGGTCGCAGGATCAGGTTCCCCATTACATCGTAGGGATCCAGCTCAGTCCTATTGTAGGGACAGAATTCCCACCTTTCCTTAGTGCTTGTAGCAGATCATAACAGTAAGTCCAGCCCAAAGAAAAAAAAAAAAAAATCTCTAAGGAAAGATTTTCTGTTTCATCATGGTCTCGGTTCAGGATTTGGTTCAACGCCTGCAGGGACTTTCTCTGGAGGTGGCTGAGATAAAGCAACACGTGAGTAGTTGTTCTGGAGCACATTTCGTGGAGCCAAAGGTACGTTTGCCTGATTTATTTTTTGGTGAACAACAAGATTTTTTTTCTTTTAAAAATGCTTGCTTGTTGTATTTCCGTTTGAGACCCAGATCCTCTGGTGATGAATCACAGCGCATAGGGTTCATAATGTCACTTTTGCGCAAAGAACCTCAGGACTGGGCCTTTTCTCTGCAGCCTAGTGATCCATGCTTTAGATCAGTGGATAGTTTTTTTCTGCTCTGGGGTTATTGTATGACAATCCGGATCGTGTTTCATCAGCTGAGACAGAATTGAGACGTTTGAGACAGGGATCAGGTAATGTGGAAAAATATTGTACTCACTTCCGAAGGTGGTCCACTCAGGTGGGCTGGAACGATTCAGCTTTGAAAAGTGTATTTCTTGCAGGGTTAAGTGAGAGGGTTAAAGATTTGCTGATTGCTTATCCCATACCTGGTAACTTGCAAGAGGCTATGCAATTAGCCATACGGGTGGATAGGAGACTGCGTGCAAGGGTTAATGAGAGTAAATCTGCCTTGTCAGCTCCAAGTTTGGAGAAGGAATGTACTGACATTGGAGAGCCGATGGAAATTGGAGCAATGGCACCTCACTCTCGAGAAAAAGAACACAGATTTGCTAAGGGCTTGTGTTTCTATTGTGGCAAATCTGAGCATTTTATTAAGAACTGTGCGCTTCGAATGAATAAAGAGAGAAAAAAAAATGAGGTCAGTTTTGCCCGCATAGCTTGTTTAAACAATAAAGGTGTCTTTCTTTCTGCTACCACTGCTGTTGAGGAGGAATTAATGGAGTTTTGGGTATTTGCGGATTGTGGTTCAACTCTCAATGTGATTCATGGGAAATTTTTGGAAAAACTAAAATTAAAACCCAAACTTCTGTCTTCCCCTATTAATGTGGTGTCTGTGGATGGTTCTCACTTGAAAAATGTTACTCACCATATCTGTGAATTTCCTCTTACTATTAATGGTGTTCATCAAGAGAATTTGGAATTGGTATTTTGAATAATTTGCCCTCACCGGTGATTTTGGGGTTACCCTGGTTAAAATTGCACAATCCGGTACTGGATTGGTCTACCAATGAAATTAAGTCCTGGAGTCCCAATTGTTATGACAAGTGTTGTAACGGGCGTATTGCTGCTGTTGTTAAGGGGGAGTTACCTGTACCTATTCAGGATTTTTGGAAAGTTTTTTCTGATAAGGAATCGCAGGTATTGCCTCCTCATAGAGATTATGATTGTGCAATTGAATTTGTCCCTGGAGCGACTCTTCCTAAAAGTCGTTTATTTAATTTGACTATTCCTGAGAGAAAGGCTTTGGAGGAATACATACAGACAAGCTTGGCCGCCGGTCACATTAGGCCTTCCAAATCTCCTGTGGCGGTTGGATTTTTTTTTGTTAAAAAAAAGGACGGCGGTTTACGGCCTTGTCTAGACTTTCGTGAGATTAATAAGATTACTGTACGCAATCCTTACCCACTGCCATTAATTCCTGATTTGTTTAATCAGTTAGTGGGGGCCAAGTGGTTCTCGAAAATTGATCTTCGAGGGGCATACAATTTGTTGCGCATGAAGGAGGGGGATGGAAGACTGCGTTTAACACTCCACTGGGTCATTTTGAGAATCTGGTCATGCCCTTTGGACTTTCCAGTGCTCCGGCATTTTTTCAGAATCTTATTAATGACATCCTTAGACCTTTGATCGGCAGAAATGTGGTTGTGTATTTGGATGACATTTTGATTTATTCATCAGATTTGGAGTCTCATTGGAGGAGTGTGCGTGAAGTATTACAGTTACTGAGTGTTGTATTAGTCTATGCCTGATGAAGAGACCTGAGTAGTCTCGAAAGCTTGCAATTTGTTACCATCTTTTCAGTTAGCCATTAAAAGGTATCAACCACTGAGGACTCTCAAGTCTAAATATTTTTCTTAGTTACTGAGTGATAATTCACTTTTTGCCAAACTAGAAAAATGTGAGTTCGCTGTACAGAGACTTAGTTTTTTGGACTACATTGTCTCCAGTGAAGGTTTTGAGATGGACCCAGTGAAATTGCAAGCTGTGCAGGATTGGCCTAGACCTATTGGTGTGAAATCAATACAGAGGTTTTTGGGGTTCGCCAATTATTATAGAAAATTCATAAAAAAATTTTCTGTGATTGCCAAACCTCTGACCGATCTCACCAGGAAAGGTGCTGATGCGGTTCAGTGGACTACTGAGGCCATTGAGGCTTTTGTGTTGCTAAAGGAGAGGTTCAGCTCTGCTCCCATCCTTACGCAGCCTGATGTGACTAAACCATTTTTGGTTGAGGTTGATGCTTCTTCTGTGGGGGTCGGCGCGGTGTTGTCTCAGGCAAAGACTGATGGAGTACATCCCTGTGCTTTTTTTTCAAAGAAATTTTCTGAGTCTGAACTAAATTATGATATCGGTAATCGGGAATTGTTGGCAATTAAACTCGCATTTGAACACTGGCGTCATTTTTTGGAGGGAGCGGAATTTCCCAATCAAGTCTTCACCGATCATAAAAATCTGATCTACCTTGATGCTGCCAAACGCTTGAATGCCCGTCAGGCTAGGTGGGCACTGTTTTTCTCACGGTTTAATTTTACCGTTACTTACATCCCAGGTACTAAAAATGTTAAAGCTGATGCTTTGTCTCGCAGCTTTTCTCCTATGGTGGGTACTGAGGAGGAGGAGGAAAACATCTTGCAAGAGGGGGTTGTTATTGCTGTTTTGGACTCCGTGTTGGAAGATGAGATTCTTAAAGCACAGGAGAATGCCCCATCTAACACGCCGCATGGGAGGTTGTTTGTGCCTGGTACCCTGAGGAGAGATTTGTTTGTTGAATGTCATGACTCTCGGTTGGCAGGTCATCCTGGAATCTCTGAGACCAAGAGACTTGTGGGTCGCAGTTTTTGGTGGCCAGGATGGCAGAAGGAAGTCATTAAGTGGGTGCGTCAATGCACTGTGTGTGCTAGATCTAAGTCTTCTCATACTCCTGCTGCGGGGTTGCTTTGCCCTCTGGAGGTCCCTAGTGCACCTTGGACACATTTGGCTATGGACTTTATTACTGACCTTCCCCCCTCTGAGGGTTTCACTGTCATCTGGGTGGTCGTGGACCGTTTTAGCAAGATGTGTCACTTGGTTCCTTTCATCAAACTGCCCTGCGCTAAGACTCTCGCTAAGGCCTTTGTCAAGGAAATAGTCAAACTACATGGCGTTCCTACTGACATTGTTTCCGATAGGGGACCTCAGTTTGTGGCTCGTTTTTGGCGCGCTTTTTGTGACAGGTTGGGAGTTCATTTGTCTTTTTCTTCCGGATATCATCCTGAGTCTAATGGCCAGACAGAAAGGAAAAACCAGGATGTTGAGCAGTTCTTGCGTTGTTTTGTGACTGATAATCAAGAGGGGTGGTCTGAGTTTCTGCCACTTGCTGAGTTTGCTCTTAACAATCATACATCCGCTTCTGCTGGTTGTTAGCCTTTTTTTTGTTGTACTGGGAGACATCCGTCTTTTGGGTCATTTTCCAAGTTAGGATCGGTTGTACCTGAAGAGGAGAATTTTTCTGGTGTTTTGGAAAGAGTTTGGACTGATGTGTGTGGTAATCTTCAGGAGGCTAACAAAAGATCCAAAGTGTATTTTGATAGAAAACGACAAGAGGTTTTGTTTGCTATTGGTGACATGGTTTGGTTGTCCTCTAAGAATCTGCGCTTGAGGATTCCGTCTAAGAAATTGGGTCCCAAGTTTGTAGGGCCCTTTAAGGTGCTTCAGGTTATTAACCAATCTGCTGTTAAGTTGGAGCTTCCTACCTCCTGGAAGATTAATCCGGTGTTTCATGTTTCTCTCTTGAAAAAAGCTGAGGTCTCAGATGGAGACGTCTCGGCCACTGTTCCCCTGGTGGTGGAGGAGGGCAATATGAGATTTCCCGCATCCTAAAATCTAGACAGTATAGAGGGAGTTTGCAGTACCTCGTCGCTTGGAAGGGTTATGGACCCGAGGATAACTCATGGGTGAGGGCGGATGATGTTTCTGCGTCTAGACTTGTTAGAGCGTTTCACAAGAGGTTTCCGGATAAGCCTAAGTCCTAGGGGATCCGGAGGATCCTCTTTGAAGGGAGGGTACTGTTAGAACCCTCTTGTTAGATTTTGTTTCAGTTTGCTGGTCACATGACCTTTTTACCCTATTTAGTCTGGCTCCGCCCTTCTGGCTTTGCTGGACTTCATTGTATTATCTACTCTTAAGCTAGCCGGGTGCTTAGGTGCCTTACTCTGTCAGTTTTGCTTGATCTTAGGATCTCTTAGTATTTGTTTTCTGTTTTATATTCCCTGCTACACTTTCTGTTAGGAGGTGTCCACCTTTTCACCCAGTCCCTAGATCTTGTAGGGATTCCTCCCTCACAATTATAGGTCTTCGCTCAGACTAGCTGAGGACTTTAGCGGGTCTGGTCGCAGGATCAGGTTCCCCGTTACATCGTAGGGATCCAGCTCAGTCCTATTGTAGGGACAGAATTCCCACCTTTCCTTAGTGCTTGTAGCAGATCATAACATTGCCTTCCCACCAACAGTATGACCATCCAATTGATTTGGTCCCCGGCTCAGAGCCTCGTAGCGGTAGGGTTTATTCCCTGCCTGTAGATATGACCGAGAACAGTAACGAGCCCAAAAATGTCATGCCTTCTGGGGATTTGCGGATGGTGGCACCTATGACCTTAGACCAGGTTCTTCCCGGGAAGATGTTTGTTCCTTCTAAATAAAGTGCTCTCTTGTGCACATGCCCCTAAATCCGGTAGGTCATTTTGGAATCAAACGTACCACTAAGTTTCTACAACGGTCGTATTGGTGGCCTTGGTTGCCCCAGGACGTTAAAAAATATGTCCAATCTTGTACCAGAGAGAAATCGTCCCAACAGAGACAGTCGGTTGACAATTATCTCTGTCCAGGCCCCGTATTATCCCAGGGCGACAAGGCCTGTCTCGCGACTCGCAATATTAGAGGACTCGGGGAATCTGCTAAGTTCGCCTCCCGTTTTCTGGGTCCTTTCAAAATTTTGGACCATATTCATGCCCCTCGTCTCATTGAGGAATTTGAGCATCAGGTGGGGGGGATAATGTTAGGCATTAGTTGGATTTGAACCTGAGGCATCAGTGGTCTCCTATCCAGGATTCAGCCAGGGCAGATGCTTCTTAGCTTCACTGTCAATCCCAACACCTAGCCAGTACAAGAGAGAACAAGCTGTCTCCAGGGACTTTGTTAATAGTAGCCTTAAGCATAGGTTACAGGAGGAGACAGGGCTTTTATAGCCTAAGTCCAGAAATGCCTGCACTGAGCATGTCCGCGACATGGCAAGCCATGATCGGTGGTTAATGTCAGCTGATCCTCTGACCTAGCACCGCCTGATTGGTCACGGATGACGTCACCGATGATGCGATTAACAAGATGGCTGGAGGCGGAGCTTAGCCCTTAAATAGCTTGTCTGTCTTCGGTGCTGTCAGATAATACTAAAATAGGCAGTGCTCATGTGTGGATGAACCAGAATCTGGGCTCCACGTGCTCTCTAGCTTTGCTCTCTGGGACCTGCCGATGCCAGAGTTCATTCGGCTAATTAGCTCAGGTCCTTTAGGCAGGTTTAGCTTATGCCAGGCAGGTAGCCAATGTGGTGCAGTCTTGCTACGAATATAGGGTAGCTATACACCCTGAGCAGACTGCGGGGAGCGTAACCTGGGCATCACCTGCCAAGCTGAACAGAGAGTTGCTCAGTCCGGTCTCACGCCGGCTGGTAGCACGTACGCCTGGCGTTAGTCGCACGCACTTCCTAGTGGCTGGCACATAGCGTCTGTGCAGTCAACAGGGCTATGTCTATACCAGCTTTCAGCACATAGTGCAAACCTTATATCTGGCAAGTGGCTTCTGTGCCATTAACAGGTCTACATCTACGCCAGTCGATAGCACATCTCCTGTGACGCTAGCGGAGATAGTGTCAATTCTACATCTCCCCTAGAGTGAAGTAACACAGGCGAGATCTAATAATATATTTCTGTTGTCAGTTTTCCCTCATACCCAAGGGGTGTTCGGCAGCAGTGACAATAACTGCATCGTGGACCCTGGGTTCGGTTGCAATCCATTATTTAATAAAGTTGTTACAACCAAGCTCATAACAGCCTGGAAGGCTCCCTTTTCTGGGAGTAAGTAAACCGCTTTTAAAGCCTGAGCATCAGGAACAGGTTTTGTCTTACATTGCCGAAACAGCCTATAGCTCTATCGCCTCCTCTTCTGAACTTTCAAAAAATGCAAGCACTGAGTTGTCAGTGCAGGCTCCTGGTGAGAAACAAGAACTTTCCTTGTGTCCTTCACCCCCACCAAAGTGAAGGATGCAGCAGGCCACACTTCAGATTACTCCATGGAGCTCTTTTCACATACCATGCCTGTGTTATCAAGTCAAATCCTGAATTCCCCAGTCCAACTTGAATCTGACATGGAGTGCACTGATGCACAGCCACTGCTAGATGATTCTGCTGGTACATTCACCCAAAGCACTACATTGCCCTCGCAGTCTACTGAGCCAGAATCTGACCCTGATGAAACTCAGTTGCCTCTTCCAGCATACTATACCACCTTACACGGTGACACAGAGGAAGGTGCAGATGAAATTGAAGAGGAAGTGATGGATGACTCAGTTGTGGACCCGGATTGGTATCCATTGGGGGAAGAGGGTGCTGCTGGCAAAAGCTCAGAAGAGGAGAAGGATCTGCAACAGGCATCGACATCGCTGCAGCGGTTATCTGGCAGGCTCGCAGCAGTCCAAAAAGGTGTTAAAAAAACAAAAAGAGTTGCAGGACAGCTTGGTCAGATGGTCAAATTAGCACAGCGTGCAAGCCCTGAAAATTTATACCATAGTAGGAAGAGTATACACCAAAAGAAAGGAGTATGGATAACATCATTAAAAAGTACAAAAGGCTTTATTAATGAACAACAATATGCCAACAATAATGGCCAACAATACAGAGATAAAATATGGAGGCAAAAAAACTGCAGGTATATAGGCAGGGGTAGCACAGACACCTCAGTAACCAGGGTATATTTTAGAGTATTATTATTAAACACTTAAATAGTGTAAAGAATGGTGCATATTACTAGGTATAAATATATATCCTGACCCATCAGGCCACCGATAGCCCATCAATAGTCATAGTATAGCGCAATAGGCACCAAGTGATTGATAATCAATTCTTACCCATATCAATTGGTTCAGGCTGTGCGTCCCCAGCGACCCCCTGACGCGCGTTTCGCGGCAGTGCTTTCTCTTTGAAACGCACCTAGCACCGCCTAATCATAGACGTTGCAACAAGGTGGAACTCCACCATGCACATGGTGGGAGGATACACGGGCAGGCAGTTTGAGGACAGACATGGAGTTTTCGGGTGTGCAGTGGTCAAAGCTGAAAGACCTCTGTAAAGTCCTTCAGTGCTTTGAGGAATGCACATGGCTGGTAAGCGCAGACGACGCCATCATAAGCATGTGCATCCCACGTATGCGTCTGCTCATGCAAACTTTGACGCACATTAACCCCTTTAGGCCATCCGATGGACTATCCCGTCCATGTTACCTGGGCCCGTATGACCACGGACGGGACAGTACATCCCATGCGATCGGGCTGATTATCACAGCTGACACCCGGCACTATGGGGCAGGAGCGGTCACAGACCGCTCCCGGCACATTAAACCCTGGCACAGGGAAGCATCGCGCAGGGAAGGGGCTCCCTGCGTGCTTCCTAAGACCCTCAGAACAGCGCGATGTGATCGCGCTGTTCTGAGGCCTTCCTCCCTGCAAGACCCCGGATCCAAGATGGCCACGGGGTCCTGCAGGGAGGCGGGTTCCTCAGTGCTTGCTGAGAGCAGGCGCTGAGAAAGCCTGCAGCACTGCCTGTCACATCGCTGGTCTGACAGTGTGCTGTGCACACTGTCAGACCAGCGATCTGACCCTATACTGTGAGGTCTCACCCTGGGACAAAGTAAAAAAGTTAAAAAAATGAAAATCACATGTGTAAAAAAAAAAATCCAAAATAAAGGAAAAAAAAAATTTTCCCCAATAAATTAATTTCTTCCTGTCAATAAAAAAAACCAAAACAATAAAAGTACACATGTTTCGTATCGCCGTGTCCGTAACGACACGCTCTATAGAACTGTCCCACTAGTTCAGGGTTCCCCAACTCCAGTCCTCAAGGCCCACCAACAGGTCATGTTTTCAGGATTTCCTTAGTATTGCCCATGTGATAATTCAATCACCTGTGCAATAAAAAGGAAATCCTGAAAACATGACCTGTTGGTGGGCCTTGAGGACTGGAGTTGGGGAACCCTGCACTAGTTAGCCCCTTTAGTAAACCCCTTAAAAAAAAAAAACAAAGCAAAATAAAAAATGCTTTATCATCATACCGCTGAACAAAAAGTGGAATAACACGTGATCAAAAAGACGGATATAAATAAACATGGTACCGCTGAACGCGTCATCTTGTCCCACAAAAAACAAGCTGCCATACAGCTTCATCAGCGAAAAAATAAAAAATTTATAGCTCGCAGAATAAAGCGATACAAAAATAATTATTTTTTATATAAAATTGTTTTTATTGTATAAAAGCGCCAAAACATAAAAAAGGATAGAAATGAGTTATCGCCGTAATCGTACTAACCCGAAGAATAAAACCACTTTATCAATTTTACCACACATGGAACGGTATAAACGCCCCCCCAAAAGGAATTCATGAATTGCTTATTTTTGTTCATTCTAACCTCCCAAAAATCAAAATAAAAGCGATCAAAAAATGTCACATGCCCAAAAATTGTACCAGTAAAAACATCAACTCGTACCGCAAAAAATAAGACCTCACATGACTCTGTGGACCAAAATATGCAAAAATTATAGCTCTCAAAATGTGGTGATGCAAAAACTATTTTTTGCAATAAAAAACTTCTTTTAGCGTGACAGCTGCCAAACATAAAAACCCACTATAAATAGTAAATCAAACCCCCATTTATCTCCCCCTTAGTTAGGGAAAATAATAAAATTTTAAAAATGTATTTATTTCCATTTTCCCATTAGGGTTAGGGTTAGGGTTGCAGCTAAAGTTAAGGTTAGGGTTGGGGCTAAGGTTAGAATTAGGGTTATGGTTGGGATTAAGGTTAGGGTTGTATTAGGGCTAGGTTTGTGGTTAGGGTTATGGTTAGGATTGGGACTAGGGTTAGGGGTGTGTTGGAGTTAGGGTTAGAGTTAGAATTGGGGGGTTTCCACTGTTTAGGCACATCAGAGGCTCTCCAAATGTGACATGGCGTCTGATCTCAATTCCTGCCAATTCTGCGTTGAAAAAGTCAAACCGTGCTCCTTCCCTTCTGAGCTCTGCCATGTGAACAAACAGTAGTTTACCCCCACATATGGGGTATCAGCATACTCAGGACAAATTGTACAACAACTATTGGTGTCCAATTTCTTCTGTTACCCTTGTGAAAATAAAATATTGGGGGCGAAAAAAATCATTTTGTAAAAAAAAAAAAAAAAAAAATTATTTTTACGGCTGTACGTTATAAACTTTTTTGAAGCACTTCGGGGTTCAAAGTGCTCACCACACATCTAGATAAGTTCCTTTGGGGGTCTATTTTCCAAAATGCGGTCACTTGAAGGGGGGTTTACACTATTTAGGCACAGAAGGGGCTCACCAAAAGGGACATGTTGTTAGCTTTTATTCCAGTCAATTTTCTGTTCAAAAAGTCAAATGGTACACCTGGTCCCTATCATGCGCCCAAACAGTACTTTTTCCCTTATGTAGGGTAAGAACCCAAAAGGAAAAAAGGATCCTCCAAGCGCAAAATAGTGTCTAAAAAGTTTTGATTTTTTTTTTAACAATTGTTCTAAAAAAGGACATAATTAATGTTAGGGTTCGAGTTCCCACTCCTGCACAAGGGGAATCTTGAGCTATTCCCACTGTGGTCCCCCATCCGTCTCCAGCCTCAGTGGTTCCTGCTCAGCAGAGATGTCGGTCCCAGCGTCTTGCCTGGCCCAGCACTGTGCAAAGACTTGCTGCTGCAACCAGTGTTGGAGCAGGCAGATTTGGGACTAAGTCCTTTGTTGCTTCATTTGAGCATGCCCAGGGCAAGATCTCCCATTGGAGATCAGGGGTCACATGCTGTTTAGGCGCATCAGGGGCTCTCCAAACGCGACATGGTGTCCAATCTCAGTTCAAGCCAATTTTGGTTTGAAAAAGTCAAACGGCGCTCCTTCCCTTACGAGCTCTGCCGTGTGCCCAAACAGTGGTTTCCCCCACATATGGGGTACCGGCATACTCAGGAGAAATTGCACAACAACTTTATCTGTCCATTTTCTCCTTTCACCCTTGTGCAAATAAAAAAAGTTTGTAAATGTTCATTTTTGTGACTAAAAAGTTAAATGTTCATTTTTTCCTTCCACGTTTCTTCAGGTCCTGTGAAGCACCTGAAGGGTTAATAGACTTCTTGAATGTGCTTTTGAGTACCTTGAGAGGTGCAGTTTTTACTTTTGGGTATTTTCTGCCATATAGACCCTTCAAAGTGACTTCAAATGTGAGGTGGTCCCTAAAAAAAATGGCTTTGTAAATTTTGTTGTAAAAATGAGAAATCGCTGGTCAACTTTTAACCCTAATAATTTCCTTAAAAAAAAATTTTGGTTTCAAAATTGTGCTGATGTAAAGTAGACATGTGGGAAATGTTATTTATTAACTATTTTGTGTGACATATTTCTCTGTTTTAAGGGAATAATTTTTCAAAAATATTGATGAAATTTTATCACTAACGTGAAGTACAATATGTCATGAGAAAACGGTCTCAGAATCGCGAGGATCCATTGAAGCGTTCCAGAGTTATAACCTCATAAAGGGACAGTGGTCAGAATTGTAAAAATTGACCCGGTCATTAACGTGCAAACCATCCTTGGAGGTTAAGGGGTTAAGGATCAGGGGTCTGCAGCGGAGGAGGAAGAGGAGGAGGAGGAGGGAAGCCTTGATGACAGTCACGCACTGTCTGCTCAGGGAACTGTCCTGGACGAGGTGGAGGAGGAAGAGGAGGAGGAGGATGAGGGGATGATTATTTTGGGGAGGAGGATGCTTCTCAGGGGGCAAGAAAAAAGTTGGCTTGCCAAAGTCAGGTACAGGGTTTGTGCATGACTGGAGGGATGTGGATTTGGCAGAAAGTGCTCCTTCACCCACCACAGGCAGTGCATCATTGACATCTGGAACATTGGCCCACATGTGTGATTATGTCTTGCGGATCCTAAAAAGGGACCCAAAATTATGAAGGATGACGACTACTGGTTGGCCAGCATCCTCGATTCACACTATAAAGGCAAATTACAGAACATCACGCCACAAGAGAACCTAGAGCTAATATAGGCAAAAAAACAGCAACTCTGGTTAACCGTTTGTTAGAGGCATTCCCAGCACACAGCAGCGGTGCAGGTTCTACCACGAGCCATACTGGGCCAAACAGAAGAGGTGTTCGTGGTGCACACAGCCGAAGTGGCATTGGAGACAGGGTTTCAGTCGGACCTCCGACTTTTCCCGATAGTTGGCCGATTTAGTTTGACCCGACTTTTGAGAAAGTCGGGTTTCATGAAACCCGACTCAACCCTAAAAAAGGCAAAGTCGCTCATCTCTAGTAGAGACAATCCTGATTTACATTTTTTTAATAAATATTTTTATAAAAAATAAGATTTTACTATATAAAGGAGCTGATGCAGCACCACTATATCGAACATACCAATCAATTACCATAACCACATCTCTAGCAAGCCCACCCTTGAATGAGCAAAGAAATTGTAAAAAGACAGGAATGAAAGAGAAAATAGTGACAATTTTAAAAGTGGCAAAATTGGATTTTCCTCTATATCCATATCTTATAAGACTGACATTTTAAATAATTCTTGAACATGATCTTTCATATAGCACAACTTTTTCCACTCCATCGTCATTGGTGGATGCCCTGAGCGGCAATGGCACAAAATTATAGGAATTACAACGAATATCTGAAAAGCTAAAATCAGAGGTCTGGATTGAAAACTATTCCTTAATGGATCCATAGCATAGATATTGCATAAACCTGGGTTATTAAGAGACGCTAGACCAAAGAACTCCATGCCAATACCTATTCAGATTCACAAACAGGTGACTACGGCATAGCATGATGTAGACAAAAGAAGGGTAAGTTCAGTGATTGACTGCAGGGGTCACATGTGTTGTGGTCATAACATCACTGTTTATATACAAGATTGGAACAGTGGCAGAAAGGAATCACTGGAGCAGCAAAGGTTAATTACAATTCTTTTCATTATTTTTAACCTAATACAAACTGATAGGCTGAAGAAACTTATTCCGGAAAAAACCCTGTAATCCTTCTTTCACATTTTTTCATTTGTTTCCAGAACGATGTCTTTGTTGATTTGACCGCCTGTTTTTTTTTTCTGTTTTTTCCATGGTATTTTTATTAGTGTTTTCTGGTTATTTCTTTTTTTGCCATTCATTAAGGCTGAAATCACTAGGAAACACTCAAAAACATGCCCAGGAGTCTTACGGGATTCACAACGTCTTAATATTCAACCAGAGTCCAGCTTTTATTTTACCAGAGCAGTGTGAGAAGTGAAAGCTGAGCTTTGATTGAGTGCTATGGGTAACTAAGCCAGATTTGCTATTGAACAGTTTTTCATTATTTTTTGTGTACACTTTTAAGAAGTGAAATTATGTCGCAGATTTTACATGCAAAGTTTTTTGTAACACAAGTGTAAAGATTTTTTTTGTCGGCACTTGTATATTGTAAAGTATTGCGGAAGATACCTGAAAAATGGTTGGGTCATTTCTTTTAACCGTTTGGCGTCTTTTGAAACCTGAAGAGTTAAAAGATGCTCAAAAGCCTCAACACATGCACTTCAAGTCATTTTTACATAGTAAGGCCAGCGTCACAGTAGAGAGGAATACGGACGAGTGAGAGGCGTAAAAACAATGCATTACACTCGACCAATGTTTCTCTATGAGGCAGCTCCCATCATCCGTATATTTCTCGCCTGTATTTTACGGTGCGAAACAATCGCAGCATGCTGCGATTGTCAGCGTATTATGCCCATAGTACGCCAATGCAAGTCTATGGGGGCGAGAAAAATACGGATTACACACGGACCACACATGTGACTTGCGAGAAATATGCAAGACTTCTGCAGGTCACAGGAAATAGGGCAAGCCATGAATCAGGAAGCTTACACATGTAAATTAGTTCAAAAAGTGCGCCAGACATCCACGGAGTCCTGCAGCATGTCTACAAACATAAATGTAGAGATGCTCATCGTTTTGGTCCTTGAAAGGCCCAAAATTTGGGACCAACCGGATGCACATTATTCCAACTGGGCCAGAAAAGAGGCGGCATGGAGGCGCATCTGTGGTCAGATGTTTCTGCAATTTTCTGAAAGCCCAAGTGAGGAGCAGCACCAAATAAGTAAGTGACCTAATTTTTGTCCAATCATCTTAACCCCTCTCTGACATCAGACGTACTATCCCGTCCATAAAACCCGTGACAATCTGACCATGGACGGGATAGTACGTCATAGCGATTAGCCCAGGGGGAGCGCAGCTAATCGCCGCCGGGTGTCAGCTGATTATCACAGCTGACACCCGGGACTCTGTGCCAGGAGTGGTCACGGACCGCTCCCGGCACATTAACCCCTTGCACACCGCGATCAAACATGATCGCGGTGTACTGGGGGCACAGGGGAGCATCGCGCTGGGAGGGGGCTCCAAGCGCGCCCCCCTGAGACCCTCAGAACAGCGCGATGTGATCGCGCTGTTCTGAGGGCTTCCTCCCTCCCAGGACCCGGATCCAAGATGGCGCCGGGGTCCTGGAGGGAGGCGGCTTCCTCAGTGCCTGCCGAGAGCAGGCACTGAGAAGCCTGCAGCGCTGCCTGTGAGATCGCTGGTCTCACAGAGTGCTGTGCACACTGTGAGACCAGCGATCTCACATTTTACAGTGATGTCCCACCATGGGACAATGTAAAAAAGTAAAAAAAATAAAAATAAACGTGTAAAAAAAAATTTCCAAAATAAATAAAAAAAAAAATATATATTTCCCCAATAAATTCATTTCTTCCTGTAAATAAAAAAAAATAAAACAATAAAAGTACACATATTTGGTATCGCCGTAACAACCCCCCCCTATAAAACTGTCCCACTAGTTAACCCCTTTTGTGAACCCCTTAAAAAAAATATAAAAACAAAGCAAAAAATCAGTGCTTTATCATCATACCGCTGAGCAAAAAGTGGAATAACTCGCGATCAAAAATACCGATATAAATAAACATGGTACCGCTGAAAACGTCATCTTGTCCCGCAAAAAACGAGCCATCATACAGCATCATCAGCGAAAAAATAAAAAAGTTATAGCTCGCAGAATAAAGCGATGCAAAAATAATTATTTTTTATATAAAATTGTTTTTATTCTATAAAAGCGCCAAAACATAAAAAAAATGATATAAATGAGGTATCGCAGTAATCATACTGACCCGAAGAATAAAACTTCTTTATCAATTTTATCACACGCGGAATGGTATAAACGCCTCCCCCAAAAGAAATTCATGAATTGCTGATTTTTGTTCATTCTAACCTCCCAAAAATCGAAAAAAAAAGCGATCAAAAAATGTCACGTGCTCAAAAATGGTACCAATAAAAACGTCAACTCGTACTGCAAAAAATAAGACCTCACATGACTCTGTGGGCCAAAATATGCAAAAATTATAGCTCTCAAAATGTGGCGATGCAAAAAACTATTTTTGCAATAAAAAGCGTCTTTTAGCGTGACAGCTGCCAATCACAAAAACCCGCTATAAATAGTAAATGAAACCCCCCTTTTTCACCCCCTTAGTTAGGGAAAAATAATAAAATTAAAAAAATGTATTTATTTCCATTTTCCCATTAGGGTTAGGGTTGCGGCTAAAGTTAGGGTTAGGGTTGGCGCTAAAGTTAGGATTAGGGTTATGGTTGGGATTAGGGATAGGGGTGTGTTAGGGTTAGGTTTGTGGTTAGGGTTGGGACTAGGGTTAGGGGTGTGTTGGGGTTAGGGATGGAGTTAGAATTTGGGATTTTCCGCTGTTTAGGCACATCAGGGGCTGTCCAAACGTGACCTGGCGTCCGATCTCAATTCCAGCCAATTCTGCGTTGAAAAAGTCAAACGGTGCTCCTTCACTTCTGAGCTCTGCCATGCGCCCAAACAGTAGTTTACCCCCACATATGGGGTATTAGTGTACTCTGGACCCCAAGAGTTATTGTGCAATTTGTCCTATTTCTTCTGTTACCCTTGGGAAAATAAAAAACTGGGGGCAAAAGTATCATTTTTTTTTTTAAAAAAAAGATTTTTTTTTGTTTTTACGGCTGTACGTTATAAACTTCTGTGAAGCACTTGGGGCTTCATAGCGCTCACCACACATCTAGATAAGTTCCTTATGTGGTCTATTTTCCAAAATGGGGTCACTTGTGGGGGTTTCCACTGTTTAGGCGCATCAGGGGCTCTCCAAATGCGACATGACGCCCCCAGACCATTCCATCAAAGTCTACAATCCATAGAGTCACTACTTCCCTTCCGAGCCCCAATGTGTACCCATACAGTACAGTAGTTTTCTCCCACATATTGGGTATCCGCGCACTCAGGACAAATTGGACAACAACTTTTGGGGTCCAATTTCTCCTGTTACCCTTGTGAAAATAAAATATTGGGGGCGAAAAAAATAATTTTTGTAAAAAAAAAATATATTTTTTATTTTTACAGCTATACATTATAAACTTCTGTGAAGCACTTCGGGGTTCAAAGTGCTCACCACACATCTAGATAAGTTCCTTGTGGGGTCTATTTTCCAAAATGGGGTCACTTGTGGGGGTTTCCACTGTTTAGGCGCATCAGGGGCTCTCCAAATGCGACATGACACCCCCAGACCATTCCATCAAAGTCTACAATCCATAACGTCACTACTTCCCTTCCGAGCCCCAATGTGTACCCATACAGTAGTTTTCTCCCACATATTGGGTATCCGCGTACTCAGGACAAATTGGACAACAACTTTTGGGGTCCAATTTCTCCTGTTACCCTTGTGAAAATAAAATATTGGGGGCGAAAAAAATAATTTTTGTAAAAAAAAAATATTTTTTATTTTTACAGCTATACATTATAAACTTCTGTGAAGTACTTCGGGTTCAAAGTGCTCACCACACATCTAGATAAGTTCCTTGTGGGGTCTATTTTCCAAAATGGGGTCACTTCTGGGGGGTTTCCACTGTTTAGGTGCATCAGGGGCTCTCCAAATGCGACATGACGCCCCCAGAGCATTCCATCAAAGTCTGCAATCCAAAACGTCACTACTTCCCTTCCGAGCCCCAACGTGCACCCATACAGCAGTTTTCTCCCACATATTGGGTATCAGCGTACTCAGGACAAATTGGACAACAACTTTTGGGGTCCAATTTCTCCTGTTACCCTTGTGAAAATAAAATATTGGGGACGAAAAAATCATTTTTGTAAAAAAAAAAAAAAAAAAAATTATTTTATGGCTGTACGTTATAACCCTCTGTGAAGCACTTGGGGGTTCAAGGTGCTCACCACACATCTACATAAGTTCCTTGAGGGTCTAGTTTCCAAAATGGTGTCATTTGTGGGGGTTTTCCACTGTTTAGGCAGATCAGGAGCTCTCAAAACACGACATGGCATCCAGCCAATTCTGCGTTGAAAAAGTCAAACGGCACTCCTTCCCTTCCAAACTCTGCCATGCACCCAAACAGTGGTTTACCCCCACATATGGTGTATCAGCGTACTCAGGACAAATTGCACAATAACTTTTGGAGTCTTGTTACCCTTGGGAAAATAAAAATTGGGGTGAAAAGATCATTTTTGTGGAAAAAATATGATTTTTTAATTTTACGGCTCTACGTTATAAACTTGTGTGAAGCACTTGGGGGTTCAAATTGCTCACCAAAGATCTAGATAAGTTCCTTAAGGGGTCTAGTTTCCCAAATGGGGTCACTTGTGGGGGGTTTCCACTGTTTAGGCACATCAGGGACTCTCCAAATGCAACATGGCGTCTAATCTCAATTCCAGCCAATTTTGGTTGGAAAAAGTCAAATGGTGCTCCTTCCATTCCGAGCTCTGCCGTGCGCCCAAACAGTGGTTCCCCCCCACATATCGGGTATCAGCGTACTCAGGACAAATTGGACTACAACTTTTGTGGTCCGATTTCTCCTGTTACCCTTGGGAAAATAAAAAAATTAGTGACTAAAAATAATTTTTGTGGGAAAAAAATAGGATTTTTTATTTTCATGCCCGGGCATTATAAACTTGTGTGAAGCACTTGGGGTTCAAAGTGCTCACCAAAGCTCTAGATAAGTTCCTTAGGGGGTCTAGTTTCCAAAATGTGGTCACTTGTGGGGGTTTCTACTGTTTAGGCTCATCTGGGGCACTGCAAACGGATCATGACCCCCATCAACGTCTGCATTCCAAAACGTTACTACTTCCTTTCCAAGCCCTGCCGTGTGCCCAAACAGTTTTCCCCCCCACATATTGGGTATCAGCGTACTCAGGACAAATTGGCCAACAACTTTTGGGGTCCAATTTCCTTGGGAAAAATCAAAAATTTGGGACTAAAAAATCATTTTTGTGGAAAATTGTTTCTTTTTTTTTCACACCCAGGTATTATAAACTTTTGTGAAACACTTGGGGGTTCAAAGTGCTCACAACAGATCTAGATAAGTTCCTTAGGGGGTCTAGTTTCCAAAATGGTGTCACTTGTGGGGGGTTTCCACTGTTTAGGTGCATCAGGGGCTCCCAAACGCGACATGGCATCCAATCTCAATTCCAGCCAATTTTAGTTTGAAAAAGTCAAACGGCGCTCCTTCCCTTACGAGCTCTGCTGTGCGCCCAGAGAGTGGTTTTCCCCCACTTATGGGGTATTGGCGTACTCAGGAGAAATGCACAACAACTTTATCTGTCAATTTTCTCCTTTTACCCTTGTGAAAATAACAAAAAAGTTTGTAAAAGATAATTTTTGTGGCTAAAAAGTTAAATATTCATTTTTTCGTTCCACGTTGCTTCAGCTCCTGTGAAGCACCTGAAGGGTTAATAAACTTCTTGAATGTGGTTTTGAGTACCTTGAGGGGTGCAGTTTTTAGAATAGTGTCACTTTTGGGTATTTCTGCTATATAGACCCCTCAAAGTGACTTCAAATATGAGGTGGTCCCTAAAAAAAATGGCTTTGTAAATTTTGTTGTTAAAATGAGAAATCGCTGGTCAACTTTTAACCCTTATAATTTCCTAAGAAAAAAAAAATTTGATTCCAAAATTGTGCTGATGTAAAGTAGACATGTGGGAAATGTTATTTCTTAACTATTTATGTGACATATTTCTCTGTTTTAAGGAATAAAAATTCAAAGTTTGAAAATTGCAAAATTTTCAAAATTTCGCCATATTTGCATTTTTTTCAAAAATAAACGCAAGTTATATCGAAGAAATTTTACCAATAACGTGAAGTACAATATGTCACGAGAAAACAATCTCAGAATCGCGCAGATCCGTTGAAGCGTTCCTGAGTTATAACCTCATAAAGAGACAGTGGTCAGAATTGTAAAAATTGGCCCGTCATTAACGTGCAAACCACCCTTGGGGTGAAGGGGTTAAAGGCCAGAACTTAAGAATTGTCCACAGTATCTACTAAAATCATATTATGGGTATTTTGTTATGATTGATTTAAGCGCTAAAGTTTTATTAATCTGACACCATACTAGGCCCCATGACTATGTGAAATGTTTGTAAAATTTGTCAATTGGCAGCAATGTAATGATGAAATTATATGTCACATTGCAGTTGAAGATGTCATGAGACGCTGGCGCAGCATCCGCGACCAGTACCAGCGGGAACGTCAGCAGAGGGCCAGGGGTGGGACTGCAGCACTCACCAAGCGCAAATGCATCTATTTGACCGTCTTGTTTTTTTGGCTCCTATTCTGGATCTCAGACCATAAGTACATACATCACATCACATTACACATAAGCTGTTTAGGGTCAGATCTCCAACCTTTTTTATTTAAATTTAATTTCCTAACAGAACTCAGTCCAACCTCACTGAGATTGAGACAGGGTCGGATTCTGAGGCCATTATAGACCTGGTCGGGGAGGTGAAGAGGTGACTGGCCCATCTTCTGAGCCTCCCAGTTGCAACCCCCAAGCTCCACCAGCACCAGAACCTGACTCACCAGCTGCCCCAGTACCAGGACCTGTTTCAGTTCCTGCACCAGGACCTGACCCACCAGCTACACCAGCACCCGGCAGCCTTGAGGAAGGAGCAACAGCAGCAGTCCTACTGTACGTCTGGGGGCACCCCCAGCCTGCTGCCATATCCCCGCCGTGGGAGACGAAGGCGAGAGAACCCTGCCTCTGATACCTGGAGGCATGTGGACACAGGGGTCCTCAATTACCTGTTGAGGGCAGCCGTGGATGAGGGTGAAGAGGCTTATTCATGCAGCCTTGCCAGTTACCTACGTCCCCTACCCGGTGAGGTCAGGCTACGTGTGCGAGGATCCATTCAGATCCTAATTGATGCATGCACACCCCCCAATACCCCATAAGAGGTGTTTGAATTCCTTGAGAGGTGGCAGCTCTCACCCCGTAATCTTCTTCGCCTTACCCCCCACCCAGATGTGCATGCTCAATTAGATCTGAGGTACCTCCTGCACGTGTGCCTACACCTCAACCCATTCCCCCACAAAACCAAACTTTCCAACAACAGGGTCAAATGGTAGCCTATAACCCACCTGCCCAATATGGCCACTTGTACAGATCCAGTGTTGGAGGCTGGTCCCAACCTGATTTGGACGACATGGCCATATTGGGGTATGATTCTCGTGGGTATCATCATCCCCAGGAGTATAATCTCCTTTATCCTTATGGCCATTTGACAACACAACAACCTGACCCTGGCCACATGTTACCTCTGGGCCAAGAAAATCCACCCCAACAGGGTGATGGTCAAGGTGGTCACCCAAGCCAGTAACAAAGAGATGCTGGGCTCCTGCCCTCACCTCCACCAACATACCACAAATTGTAATTTGTTATTTTTCTTATATTTAATATTTATCCAAATGTTTGTTTTTTTTATAATTGATTTTTCTACATGTATTTGCACTAATCTGAATGACTACAAAAAACCATATGCTACAAATATGGTAGTCACTAGCCAAAGTGACAGTTTGTTATTTTATTATATATTATTATTTATACAAATGTTTGTAATTTTTTCTTACTTATTTTGATACATGTTGTTTAAAGCATAATTGCACTAATCTAATTTAAAGACAAAACCATATGCTACAAAAATGGTAGTCACAGTTTTACCAATATAAAAAGTATTTAAATGGCAAGTTTGGACTCTTTAATTTATTCCTTATAGAACACAACGAACACATCTGTAATGAACATTAACAGAAGACACAAAGACAATGTAAGGAAAAAAATATATTTATATAGACACACATAACAACATTACAATATTGATAATGCCTGATTTTGCCAGGTAGTAGTACTCTGAGGTGACACAAAATACTGTATAAATATATCACGGACTTTGAGTCCTGAGAGTGGACGACGTAAAGGCATCAAATGTGGCCTAGGCATATCCCCATTGTTCACCACACATTCACCAACATCAGATGGTATACAATCATGCTGTCACGCGGTCTTAATGATATGTGTACGATGTCAGTAAACTAATTCTTAAAAGAACAACACTCTATACAACATATAGATTAGCAACATCAGCAGTAAATATAGAATAGATTTACCTGACACGATATCCGTTGAACTCAGGGTTAATCTTGAGGACTTGATACACTGTCACAGGAAAGAGAGGACCGGGGTCTAACCTGACCCTAAACTGGGGTCCTAACTAATCCCTCACCTTGGAGGTACTGATAATGGTTCAGAGGTCCAAGTCTCCAGCCTAACCCTGTCTCCTATCAGTCCTGAACCCTGTAATCAGTCCTAAGAAGGATACTGATTACCACCAAAGGGATATGGGCTGATCTCTGCTAAATACACAGATTAGACATATAAGACAGACTGGAGAAAACACAGACTTGCATACACACCAAACACAGAAGGAACATAAATGATCTGGGATATTAAACTCTAAGCAAGGTGAGCTTAAAACAACTAAGGAGCTCTTTAACTTAAGTCTATACAGATACAATCCTATCTGTGGTCTGCATGAAGAATTTCACTGGCAACTCCCAACACAGACAACCAGAGATTTAAAGGAAACCAATCAACAAATAATTAATTGCAGCCGGAGAAACTGCACCCAGTCCCAGAACTGAGCACAGACAGAATTAACTCCCTAACTGCCAAACACAAAGAAACAGCAACTCAGCTGTGAGAAGTCAGAATGTGCAACCGCGACGATCTTCGTGGCGATGCACACATACGATACCCCCCTTCTACGAGGGCCCTCCGGACCCTCAGGGCCAGGTTTGCCCGGTGATTTTTGTGAAGTCGCACCAAACGACTGCGAATTTAGACGCAGGGAAACCCCCTCCTCTTCCCCTGGACCCTACCCCTTCCAAGCCCCAAGTACTGAAGGGGCCACGATCAACTATCATGAAAACTTTGACACTTGAAACTCCAATTTCCATTGCCACCACGGAGGGGGGGGGTAAGTATGGTATACTGACCCCCGTACCCTTAAGTAATGACTTGTGGGAAAACATGTGGATTTTAAAAAAAGTAGGAGGGGGCCAACGAAATGGGCCCCGGGTTAAAAATGGAACGATCCCGTACGCCCATGAAACTGGGGCCCACTTCCAGAGGGAACTTTAAGTTTTAATTCCTGGAGACAACCATCCAGATCGTTCACATTTTAAATCGGACCAGAAACTCCCCCTCCTATCACCATCTTTAAAACGGTTTTCCCCCAACACCAGATTATTCAATACACCTCTCCCACTGAAGCAAGTGCCCCCGAGAAACGCCCTCCTCAGGAAACCCCCGAAGGGCCCCCCCCCTTGAATTTCAAAACTGGGGGGAAAAAACCCTATGCCCCAAAAAACGGGGGCTTTCCATGGACTCCTCCGCCTGTTGTTAAAGCGAACTCTCCAAGGGAAGAAAGAAGACCATCCCCTGGTTTCCCGAGAAAA